>OX411320.1:23543198-24155827 GCA_948150665.1 Conistra vaccinii | reverse complement strand
TATGTGGCTACCGTGGCTGGCTCTAAAAACACCACAACAATAAAATACATAGATGACTTCATTCTGCAGTGTATCCAGTAAAATGAAAAACCTACACGTTTCCATTATATTAACGTTATCATTCACGCACGACTGAATCATTAACTTCATTTCGTTGAATTGTAAATAAATGGAAGTCAAGTATTTTTATACCCTTTGTCTAATACAAAAGAATAGAAACAAATTCTTCCCACGTCAAGCTGGTGACAGGACGACTGACATTGAATTGACTCTGAAAATACGTTTACAGAGGGGGCTATCACAACCGCGCGCGGTAAGCGTAACGTAAATTAAAACGATGTTTTGATCGAATATAAGGAAGCTGTAGCTCTAGAAACGTACAACAGATTGTAGGTCCCGTGTAGTAAAAGATATACCATATAACATTAATAGTTCAGCACTGACTGTTCACACTCCCGGCGAGAACTCTCTTTTCACTAGTTTATCGCAGTGACAAGAGCTATCAAAGAGAGTTCTCGCTCAGACTCATGTTTGGTACATACGCATACTAGCGAGTAATTGCTCGTCGCCGTCGCGCACTCGCTGATAGTTGCTCGCCAACTCGTTTTTACTTGCTAGCACTACTCGCTTCTCTTTAAGCATTTAAGTTCAAAGTTTTGTGACGAGCACGATAAGTATCCCCCATAGATATAAACAAAGTCTTTAAACTAAGTAATTATATCGTAAATTGCTTCATTTATATTTGTAATTTTGAGTACATAATAAAGAGTATTGTATCTATCTAAATATCATGTGAGAAACGAATATTTTCAATTTTAAAATCATTCGAATGGACATTACGTTTACTTCGCGTGTTCGTGCAAGGCCCACAGATTTTTGGGTCGAAAAAAAGACGGAAATGCTAACTTTTCCTTCTTTTTGCCCCCTGTCAGGGTGAGAAACGAAACAATAGATGAAAATTCTTATC
This sequence comes from Conistra vaccinii, assembly GCA_948150665.1. NCBI lineage: Eukaryota > Metazoa > Arthropoda > Insecta > Lepidoptera > Noctuidae > Conistra > Conistra vaccinii. Next base: position 24,154,860 of record OX411320.1, on the reverse strand, counting down.
TTAATTATGCTTAATGAATTTGGCAAAGGGTGCATTGGTACGGTATCTTGCAAACGAAGTATAATGTTGGAAATGTTTCTCGGTGAAATATTCTGCGCTAAATTTTGAGAGAGGCTTTTGTAAATGAACGAAATGTGTGTTTTGCTTGTTCGTTGTACTGTTGAAAATAACTTAAAAACAAGTCGTAGCAATAAGAGTTTATGTTTTCACTATAAAATATATTTAATAAATATCATGTTTTGTACACGGGAAGTATAACATTCTGAAGTGTCAGCCGAAAGCTCGTTTCATTTGTTCATAGTTCCTATGAGAATTGAGCTAAGTTAAAATATCAAGATACAGTCTGTGAGCAATTATGTGTTACTATAAAATGAAGGCTCGCTTTTGTGTCGAGCCACTGACGCATTACATAATGAAACGTTTCTATTTTTTGGATTTCATTCGCCAATTTTATTTTTATTTATACTTTCTTAATAATATTCAAACTCCACAACCTTCGTCTTTTATACAATTCACTGTGTCACTCGCATCCGGTGAATGACACGATACGACAGTCATACCTTGATAATTAAATAACAAAACAGCCATAAAATTTTCACTTTTTCGGAACTCACAAATTGGGATTAAACACCACCCCCTCCCCCCTCTTCTCTGCCTCCCCCTGCACAGTTCTAGCGACATCGCGAATTTAACGGACTGGCAAATTAAAAGTAGGTATCATTGGGACATTGACGAGGGTACCAATGTTTGTTTTTCCGTTGTTTCCATTGATAGAACCAATTATTGGCTCGGTAACGAAATTTTGCGTTATAAAATTAAAATGTTGCTTTGGCGCTTTCTGGTTACATTTTATTTGAGGAGTGTAATGATTTATTCACTGGTGTAGCATCCCTCGCTTTTGCACTTACATGTAAAGGAATTAATTGTTTCTTTTTGTTTTTATTGCGTTCTAATAAAAACATGTTTAGTTATTCATTGCCATTGAGTAAGGGTGTTTTATTAAGACAAAACGTTTTAAGCTACAATGGATTTTTTTTTCTCCATCGTAAGTTAATAAGGTTAGAAATATTACATTACTGTCGAGGCCCGCAATCAATCAATGCCTAGTTGCGGCCAAGGCTTGTATAGTACTTTTCTCAAACAATGCGCGGAAATTCAAACCAAGTAAATTATTCATAAATTCCAGAATCAATGACGAACAAAGAAAAGTTTTCACGTGCAAATATGGTCATTTGTTTCTTCACAGCTCTATTTGCTAAGCCAGTTCGAATTTAAATAAAATCTTTGATAACTTTCCTCCTTGGTTGCCATGTGTTGAAGTAAAAAGTTATTTCCTTTTTTAAATAACAGGACAGATATGAGTTTTCATAGTAATTTATTTGGCCGCTAAACACGACAGATATGGATTTTCATACTAAGATTGGCCTGATGCTCGCTTGTTTTTGACCAAGACGGCAATTTCGATTTATCTCGTAGAAGGTTGTCAAAATAATGTGTTCGAATTTCCAAGCATCTTTGAGAAAAAAAAATATTTGCTCAAACATGACAAGTGTACACATATAATTATGTAAGCATCAAAACGTGCATGCAGATTAGCAAAAAAAAAATACAGGTTCCGATAAATACATGTATTTAATTTTTTGCGTGTTTTGTTATTTGTTTGTATGTTCCTCATCAGTTTTGGGTATCGAACTATTTTGGTCATTAAAATAGAGTTGAGATTGAATGTGAATTTATTAAAGCATCGCATCAAAAAAAAATTTCACTCTGCATTATAAAAAACCATCGAAATACATTTCACGATTCAATTGCCGTGTCCACTTTGCAAAAATAAAACTGGTAAATACTGTAAACTGAAATCAATTAAAATCCTTTTTTTGTAACAAAAAACCTTTTGAAACGCAATAGAACATCGTAGTTAATCGAATAGACGGTGTTAGTTGTAATAGAGTTTTGATTACAGTGGCGGTAATAGAGTTTCAAAGGACTGTAAAAATTCAATAATATTGAAATATACTAAGTCAGTCAACGAAATAAAGTAGAACACTTTGCGAAATCAGAATGTGAATTTCAGATGTAGCGAATAAGATTTTTCTACGTCAAAAAATCAATACTCCATTCTGAGGTACTACTGTACTACTCTATTCTTAGGTGGTAAACATAGAATTGTATCATAATATGGACCCTGTCGGGCACAGCAAAATAAGTGAGTTAGGTAACCTACGTCACTTATTTTGTTTTGGTTATCCTAGATTCGTGTCTGAGTAGATAGCGTGTCTGAATGTCTTCACGTTTTGAATGAGAAGATGTTTCTAAAATGTATAATTAGGGAAGGGTTAAAATATTATGTTTTTGAAAGAAAGGTTTGCTCAATGTTTACCAGAATTCTAACCAATTTCTTCTGTAGGGTGAAAAGTGATTGTGCATCATCTGTGCTGTCCTTATTATTGACCTTATTATAGACTTTTTATTGAAATGGTGAGAGGACATTATAGTATCACGTCTGTTTTTCAGGTGTAAAGACCTCGTGGCTAAACAATAACAGCCACACGGGTCGATTTACAAGGTTAAGCTACGCCTGCCGCGGTCGGTTCGTGGATGGGTAACCATCCATTACATAATCGACACCCCTCTGCACCTCAGAAAGTACGTTAAGTTTGGCTATCATTCGTAGATCATAGACGGTCATTTCGGGTAGTCAGAAGCCCAAAAAAGTCTGACAACCAGTAATTTTGTTGTGGAGTTTAGATAGGCAGTCGCTCCATGCAAAATACTGGTATTCAGCTGCATCCGGTTAAATTGGAAGCCGAGCCCAACATTATGTAGTTGGGAAAAGGCTAGGCAGATTGATGTTTACGTTTACGGACGTTTTATTAAAATGGCGCGAAGACATCATATTATTACGTCTGGCGGAACAACGGTTTCGATATAGTGCTCGGAGGGTAGTGCTCGTGATAACAACGTGCTGTGTCAGTTTAAAAAGATGGATTGGCATAGAATGCTTGATGATACTCAGGATAGTGTTTTTCTACAGTATCTTGGTGTTTCATATCATTTTCCTTATCCCTGAAATATTGTAAATATGTAGTCTTACGAGTATTAGACAGTTTAGATAATGATATTGGGGTAACGAATTTAGGATTCATTTGGGGATTAGTATCTATCTGAGGTATTAGTTGTTTTAGAGCCAGGGTAGATAATGCTACATATTGTAGCATTAGAAATCAGCTTCTGCCACTTGTTAGAAATGCTTGGTGAGAATCGAACCCACACCTGCATTGGATAACTAAATACAAAGAAAAATAACAGGAGATTTTAAATATGATTTGTATTATAATTTAAAAGTAAAAAAATAGAAACAGTTTGGTATAAAAGGAAATAAATTAAAGGACTATTGCGAGCCGCTTATAACTATGGTTGTTTTTATTTACCGAACGGAGAATTATGCGGTTTAGGGTTAAGTGTACGATCGCACGCGGGTTAAATATGTATAGGCCTTTACTAATTTAATCCCGGAGACGCGAGGTAGAACAGAGCAATTAAACCGGCAATAAATCTGAGTTCAGCGCGGTCGATGGATTGCCTAGCTTAAGATTCGAAAATAAAGTAAAGACTAATCCGATGAAGATTATAAGCCAATGTGCCCTGAGTTCCTGAGCACCGAGCGCCGTCTTGCTGCTTTCTGGTACGATCTCGTCTCGGTTGCCGGAGAAACCCGACGAGGTTGGAAGACGTGGGTCTGTGTTGACGCAGGCTGGGACTAGAGAACGCCAGGATCCTGTCCACGCGACGGACCGGGGTCCCGGGAAAGGCCTTACGGCCTTGTTATATGTTTGTACAGTAAATACTTCACCTATAATAGTGGTTCTAGACGCTCGCTTGGCTGGTACGAACTATAGATTTAACTTGAGGGCTAGACACCACAATGAACACGATGTGAATTAAAACTGCGACCAGCTAGCGCAAAGATACTACCGTCATAATTTTAATATGTTTCTTGAACTGAAAACAGGACGCTTGAAGCAGAAAGAAAAATTATTTTATTCCATGACGTTTTATCCAGAGCGACTCACAATCGAATGACGCAAGTCAAAAAAAATTGTTTTCCTTCGAACGATATAGAATTCAAAATTTGCTCAATTCGAAATTTTTAAAAGAAATAATAGTTTATGAAACTTTTACAACTACAAAAGAGGCTTGAACGGCAGCGCAATGCTGCAATATGTAATAAAATGTTGTTATGTATATTCAAATGCGTTTTCCCTTCATTCTTATGACAATGAACAAAACAAAAAAACGCATTAGGTATTATAATGACTAGTTATAAGAATAAAGGGATAGAAATAATTGGTTTAATCGACTAATGTCAGATTCTAGAAATGCCAGATATTAGTCGACTAATGTCTGATTCTAGAAATGCCAGATTCTAGAAATGCCAGATATTAGTCGACTAATGTCTGATTCTAGAAATGCCAGATCTATAAATGCCAGATTTTTGTTATATTTGTATGTTTTTGGAGCATACTTTGGCCATGAATTAAGTGACGTAATAGGAAGGAACTAAACAACTTTTAAGAACTAAATACGTATGTCAAAAAGAACTGTTAAAATACGTTTTTTTTATATTTGTTTAAGGAGGTTGGTCAATAAGGCTAAGTCACTCCTAATATTATTGTACCTACAAGATTTTATAAACATATTAGAGTTATTTTATATTCATAACTATCTTCTACGAATGCCAGTCCGCACAAGTTTATACAATAGCCTTGCTGTTTCTGACAAGGACTATGCTAGAATGTTATTGCATCTTCCCACTTCTTTACTATCAAGGGTATTAATAACTCAGCTCTGAGATGTTCATCCCGGGGCCACACTGCACAATGATTTGAAGAACGTCTTCTACTTTTCCACATTTTGTGCAGTTGGCGGAAGGAACTTTTTTCTTGAAATATGTAAAATACTTCTACAAAGAGGTCAACTACGTCTAGTTAGAAATGAAGGTGGGTTATTATTTCCATCGCACTGGTTATATCGCTCACAATCGCACGACTGGCAAGTTTCTACTACAGTTCTCAAACAAACCACTTTATTCTACTTACCTTTTTGCTCAGAATATTGTTGTTTCGTTTAGTTTCACTGTTAGTGAAGTGCACATGCAACCTCTGTCCTGCCACTATTTGTTTGTCGATTCAATTTTAAAGTTATGAAAAGGGTTGACTTTATTTGTGCACTAGAGCCCTATTACACTTCGACTGATTTCGACGGTGATTTTGGGCGTTCTTATTCTGAGCAACTGATAGACTTCGACAATTATGACTTATTGAGTGGTGGAGAACAGTTATTAGTATAGTTCATAGCGGCCTCGCTTTTTGCAATTTTTTCTTAATTATTTATACAAAGCCAAAATTCCGAAGCAAGTTTTTCAAAAAATTCGCGTCGACACTTTTTTGAGCTGGTGGGTAGAACTATTGTACATAGCAAATGAAATAAAAAAATTAAAATAAGATCTTTTAAAAAGTTATGTAGTTTATTGGCCTTAGATTGTTGAAATATGTATGGGATACCTAAAAAAAACAATTCAAAATCATAAAAAAACGCTCAGAATTAAATATAAACTTCTCCTTACTACATTCATATTTTTACATAAAAATACCAGATTATCGTTGGTTCATAGGAAATTAAAATTGCATACTTAAAAACCAAAAACTAAATTATTTATCTCAAAATAAGCATAATTACAACTGCCTTGATACAAAAAAATGCAGAGTCGCTCAATTCAGGTGTCCGGAAAGCGGAAGTGTATGATTGGCATGTTATAATTTAGGTTTTACCAGCACCACCAAGAACTAAAACTCAAACTCAAAACACTTATTTCAAATAAACCAATTACAGGTACTTTTGAATTGTTAATTGGTCAGTCCATCCTTACCTCGAAATTGGAACACTTGGGTATACGTGGTTTGTCACTTGAAATATTCAAAGATTATCTCAAGAATCGCACCCAGAGAGTTAAAATTGATACCCACCTCAGTGATGAAGAGTTTGTAACTTTCGGCGTCCCTCAAGGCAGCATACTGGGCCCCACCTTATTTCAAATTTACGTCAACGACCTTTGCAAAATGAACCTCCCAAATAGTAAGGTATATACATACGCTGATGATACTGCGATCTTAGTTCGCGGCCCTACTTGGGATAAAATCAAATCAAAAGCGGAGTCGGTTGTAGAGGAAATTATGAAGTGGCTCAATTTTAATCTTCTGACCTTAAATATCAGCAAAACTTGCTACATCCCTTTTGCTATTAGGCGAAAGACCGCACCGTCCCTCAGTTTCTCAATTACTGCCCATTCATGCTCTAACCGATCATTACCATGCCGTTGTCCAGCACTAACTAGAAGTGACAACATAAAGTACTTAGGAGTTCACATAGATGACGGACTTACATGGAAAACACAACTAGGCGCTGTCACGACTAGAACTTTGCGACTCATACATATATTTAAATCCCTCAGAAACTCTGCTAATTCTGATATTTTGAAAATGGTGTATTATACACTGTGCCAATCGGTCATAGGATATTGCATCTCTGTATGGGGTGCTGCAACAAAAGGTTGCATCCTGAGGGCAGAGAGGGCACAGAGAGCTGTACTAAAAGTAATGACAAGGAAGCCCCTTAGATACCCAACAATACAGCTGTACGCAGACTGCAAGGTTCTTACAGTTCGTCAGCTCTTTGTGCTTCACTCTGTCCTTAGGAAACATAGCAGCCTTCCACCATCTAACCCAAAAAAGCGTACAAACCTTCCCTCAGGCACCCAACACAGGACCACGTTCGCACAGCATCAGTATTATGTAATCAGCTCGTACATTTACAAAAACATTCATAAAAAACTGAATATTTTAGACCTCAACAAACACAACCTAAAATTAAAAGTGACAGAATGGCTACTTAAACAGGACTATGCCGCAACGGAGACTTTACTAACCTACGTCACCTAACAAGCACACCCATGTCCATCCTTGCACGAATACTTCTATACTCGCATCCATGCACATTACACACCACCACTCACTTACACACCAACACCACATCACCTACTTATCCTCACTCACACACAATCACCTATAATCATATCCATTCACCCTCATCCTCACACTCTCACATACTCATACATAATTTAAACCTAAAGTAAAATATAACTTTTTTTTTCCCTTCTTGTAGATACATCGACACAGTCCACTCTTACATTATTTCAATTGGAACCTCATTGTGAAACACTGTCTCTTAAGATACAGGATACCCTAGTTTAAGAGACAGAGTTTAATATATTGTGTACAGATTTCTGCAGCATCCAATGTTTAGTGTAATCGTAAACTTATACCATCTGTAATTTTTTGGGAAATAAAGATATTATTATTTATTATTTATTATTTATTTAGTCAGTCAGAAAGATGAAGCTAGTTGCCCATTCCAAAGCGAAGTAGGTTCCTATGGAGAAGAACGGGCAAGAAACTCCACGGACACTCTTTTAAATCAGAATATTGTTACAAAATATTGGTTACATCATTCATGTTCAAATTATACATGTGAGAACAATGTAGTAATGAGTTACTCATTGAAAGTGGTAGGTACATACCGAGGTACGTACAACAGTCATTCAGTCATAACACGTTCTAAAATTACATAACATGCTTATAATGGTTTCCTCCAATTACAGTATTTGGTCCCAATTTCCAGTAATGGGCATAATTTTATTACAATAATTATCTACTTACTAACTTATTTTCCGATAAGTGTTTATCTAGTTCCCGTTAGATGACATGTCTACAGTTATTTATAAATACTCTCGGTATTCATAAATTGAAAAAGGTTCTTCAATAATTCCGTAACGAAATATTGTCAGAGCAAAGGCACTAGATTTTCATAGAAATTGAGATCACTGGATAACCTAAATAATATCAGTTTCTTCGAAATGTTCTTTCTACATCGATCCCAGTCCTTTGTCTGATCGTTTTTGTAAGTCCTACAAAAAACATCACACGGAGGACTGAGCCCTACCTCTCGTTTGTGAGGGTTTATATACCTAAATACAAATATGTATACAGGGTGTAATGGTCATCGATGTGCAAACTGTGACCATGAATTCAGTACATAATTCTAGACCCCACAGCGTTGAAATTTTTCTTCGGTTATTTAAAAAAACAACTGCCGTTCTATGCATTTTGACTTTGTACGATGATTAATTATTTAGAGAATCTATTTTAGGGATTTATCCTAAAATAGATTCCCTATTTCTAAGTGTGTGTAACCTAACAATATACATATTATACTTCGTTATTCTGTTCGGTACTGGTATTGCGGTTGAATGAGTATTAGTAATTAACACAATAATGTGGAATATTACATTTTGGTTGCCTGTAATTGTAGTGCGAAAACCTTGTTATGTAACTATGACATCCCAAAAAAAGTTATTTTTTCTGATGTCTTGGAATTTGTTCAAATACTTTCTGTAAAGCTTTTTATACTAAAAAAGTATAAAAAACCTGTGTATAAAGCCGCGGCACAGAATCTCAATAGGTATGTAAAGTGAAACGTGAGTATTTGATTTTTTTTCTTCAGCTGAAATAAAACTCAAAGAAAATAGCGATACTTAGGACTTCCTGTAGGCAAGCCTGAACCTATGTATCAATCTTGGATTAGGTCTGAAAGTAGTATGTGAAGATTATTAACATATAAGAACAGTAAAAATACCACCACGATTCATGCACTATATCCAACAGCAGATGAAATATACACCGTATAACCTCAAAATCCGCCACTAATGTGGCATGTCAATGTATTTGTTGATCCCGGCGTCCATAATGCATGCTGCTCCATTATGTACGGGCATCGACCGCCGCTCCGTCCGCGGCTATTTGTACGGACTACGGAGATCTGATCTCGCATTGTGTTCAAGAATTGTAATGGAAGCTTTGATGGCCGTTATTGGGTTTCGGTTTTATTTGGTATATCACGTTCCGTGTTTTTGAATCGGATTTATTGGTTTTACCTACTTCGTTTCGATTTTGTAAACTTGGTGTAAGTTTTGGCGATTCTGCGGGACGTAATTTCGGGAGGGGTATGACCCTGTTTTCCAAACAGTGATTTAAAAATATGTCTTCTTTTATGACTTTGAAGTTTTTAGGATATAAATTGTATTTGGAAGTCCTAAACTAAGTAGGTACTCAGTACGCGATGCTATTTTAAAATGTCACAACAATTTGCGTATTTTACCCCAAGAATGTCTTTCAAAAACCTGGATGTAATGAAATGGTACAGACAGACCATGCTGAATTCAAACAATTCCTTTCTTTCTTATTACTTCAATATCATTTCGAAAATCCCTTTAAATATCCAGAGAACATTGAAATAAAAGCGTACTAAATTCTCTAAAACATGTAGCGAGCTCCAAAAAGGAACTAAATGTCGGGTTGTCGTACATTTCTCTTCATGCACGGTTTCAAGACTCGCGCCTGTCTCTAAAAGATTCCGTTGGAAAAATGAATAGCTCCACACTAGGAACATTGTAGAGAAACGGGGTGACGTACGTACAGTGGTACTCTTAAAAAGTAATGTATTATGTTTAAATAAAACCAGTTGAAGGACTCGTGGCCTCGTGGAAGATGGCGGACTAACTGGCCACTCAGCAGTAAGTGGCACAAGGCTGTTGGAGAAGAATATTATTAAATGTGTCATCTATCTATGTGGCTTCGTATAGTAACGACTTCTAAGGGCTGATTTCACCAATGAAACTGAACGCGATTAGCATTTCTAAAACGCGTTCAAGAGCTGTCAGTGTCAAAATTGTTATGGAATATTGTACACTGACAGCTCTTGAACGTGTTTAGATGTGCTGAACGCGTTCAATTTCATTGGTGAAATCCGCATTTAGACAAATTATGGAACCATATCATCGTGATTTGGTGACGAGGCGCCGTCGCGCCTAGTATTATTATTAAAAATAATATATATATAATATACTTTTTGCTGTGCCCTACAGGGTCCGTCATTGTACCTTAGTTTTAACCAATGGTAAGATCTTTAAACATTATGGAATGCAAATAAAGATACTTATGAATATGAGCTCAACCGTCCAACAGACGGCTGCAGTTGGATAACAATTAAAATTTAATAGTCTCATTAGTGACAGTCAAGCGGATATGAATATGAAATTATCACAAAATATAAATACCTATAGCATAAACCGACAATAATTGGCAGTAACTAGCAAACAGAAGCACAACATTGAGCCACGGTCGGGCACAAAAGAGAGGCTTTGGTGATGGAGGACAGCCCATTACCGGATTCCAAAAGTTTATTTCAATGTTTTTAACGCAATTAACATGTTGGCGATAACTCAACTAATCAGAGTATTGAAATCGAAAGATCAAGGTCTTGGTTATTTCATCTTCATATTCATCCACGCCCGACTTCACCCATTGCTGCATAGGCCTCTCTTTTTTGGGCCAACCCCCACGTTCCGTTGCCAGCCTCATACACGTTCTACTCGCGATGGTAACAATGTCTTCTACTCTCTCTCTCTTGGTTATTTACTTTTATTAAACATGGCATTAAAATTCTAAGACGCTTTAAAACATTTTTCAAGTTCAAATAAGAGGTTATTTTCTTTTCAATTTGTAAGGGATTCTGTGAAATTGATCTGTCTTGTTCAAATTGAGTTTAGTTCTCAGTACCAGTCTATGATTTGTTGAAAATTGTTTTCTTATTAGTTTTTGAGAGGGTCTTGTTTATTGAACTTATGTATATAGTTAATTTTATACTGTCTTTATTTATAAGTTTATTAGCCTTTAGATATAAGTAAATAGTCTTTAATAAACTTCATGCATTATCTGTTTTGAGGGTAGTTACCTGTCAAAATGTTTTAAAACTTTGATTGTTATTTTGTTAATGTTTTGGTCTACTATTGTCACTAAAACCAATCAAGCATCGATTCAAATTCTAAAACCAATTATATTTAAACTTCGATAAAGTCAGTACAACAGTCTTTGAAATCAAATTAGACTACTTCCTAACCAAATAGCAGCTTGAAAATAACAGACAGATAATGTAATTTATATTTCAAAGGAACGGTCGGTGAGAACACTAAGGACAGCCGAATTTTGAAATTGAACCTATTTCAGATCTGGTGTTATGAATAAAAATAGCAAGTAGAATTCGTCTGCTTTTAGCCAAATGAAAGCCAGTAATTGAATTTGCTTGGAAGATGCCTAGATGGGTATTGGAATACGAGAAAACATGCCTACATCAAAAATCTAGAAAATTTATGGGAGTAGGTATCGAAGCTTACAGAAAATATCATTGGCTCAGACCTGCTGTATAAAAAACTAGCTGCAACCAGCGGTTTCACCCGCATAACCCGAGTTGCAGGCTAAGCTTAGTTAGTTTAGCACAGCTCGCAATTTCTCATACTTGTGCAAACCGCAAACTATGAACTCAAGTATGAGAAATTACCGAGCTATGCTAAACTAACTTAGCTTAGCTCTTGGTCTGCAACCCGCATAAGTCTCGATCCCGAGTAAATATCGTCATGGTCTACCCATGTGCCAAATGTTATCCAAATCCGTTCAACCGTTTTAACGTGAAAGTGTAAGAAACAAACTCACTTTCGCATTTTTAATATTAGTTAGAATTTCGCCTTATTTAGGTACGGTCAGCAACAAAAGAAGATTAACTCTTCAGGTTTTGAGGGCTTATCCTGAAAGTTGGCAACGTCGCAAATAGTTGTCAAATATTTTTGATGTTTTCATTCATTTGGATATAATACTGTATGGAAATATGAAATTAAGTTCACGATTAGACGTATTAGAGGTCAAAAAAATATGTGGTAACTTTCCAAATGCCTTTTTTACACCTTAAACGGTAACAACATCAAATTCAGTGATTTAATTGCAATTCATTAATAATATTGTAGTTCGCTAGCTAGCCACATTTCATAGTTCCATACAGTAATATAGAGCTCTATGCCATACAGTACCATACCACAGAATACTAAAAGGCATAGTCAAGTAATCGATGCTACGTCGGGTGCAGACACATAGACTACGTATTTTTTTTTTTTTTTTGTGTATTTGATACATAATAATTTATTTATTATTATTTAGTTAAGTACCTATCTATCCGTGACATCACTGCGGGCCCTATCAGAATACCAGCGCTGCGAAATTATTAAATGTCGCAGCATCGTGCTGAGATAAGAGCCTTTTGGCCTCGCACAGGACTCTGCTTCTTTTTTACCTTGTTTTATTTTTTATTGTTTTTTATTTCTTATTGATGTTTCAATGTGTTTTAGTTTAGTTTGTGATCTCCTGTGCTTGTCCCAATAAATAATTTTTCTTTCTTTCTTTCTTTCTGTAATATTGCCAAATTAATCAAAACAGCGAAATATTTGACATCTATCTGCGACGTTGCCCACTTTCAGAATAAACGCTCTTAATTATTAAACAAAACTTTCAGTAAAAAAATCTGTAGGTACTGCTATAAATTTTTAATAGTATTGAATCTTAACTATTAATAAATGAAATGCAGGAAGACAATGTATTAAAACGTTTTGTATCAATTTAGCATAGATTAGGTATATTTTAATAAGATACAGTATCAACGAATTTTGATGCTGACTGTACCAGAAGTAGAAAGCATTTCATTTGAATCTACTTCAGAGACCTTTAATTATTTATTATCTGTGTGCCATATTTTATCAAAATCTGTTCAGCCGTTTTTGCATGATTGAGTAACAAACATCCAAACATACAAACTTTCACATTTATAATATAAGTAGATTAGTAGATATAATAAATATAGTAGGATTATAATATTAGTAGGATTTAAATAGCACTAGTCTCCTCACTGGGATTCCCTGTATTGTGGAGACTAGCCTCCACATTCGAGATCCTTGTAACACTGTTCTGTAACACATTGTATTTCACCTAGCGCGATAATTAAATATTCACGCAGAAAGAGGTTCCGTCTATTTATAGAAGCGTTCCATTTATTTTAAGCGGCACGTTTTTAGTCTCAGTACGCGGCGTAGTAAGGAGGCGTGGTCGAACATAATATAAGGAAAAATCGAGCTGTTTGGTGAGCTTGTGATTTTGTTCGTTTTAATAACTTTGTAACAATTTATTTATGTAGGTACGCATAATAAAGAAATATATTCGCAAAGATAGAAGAGCACAAAGATACTCTTTATTGCATTAGAAATTTCTTGCAGCAGATCTGCGACGGGAGAATTGAGTGAGAATCGTGGACACAGCACGTATAAAAACAATAAAGCGAAACTTAAATTAGACCAATATGTATTCTTTGACGTAGACCTTTCGCGTGTGTTTTTCTTCATAGAGGATTTATTTTTAGATAAAAAGAAATCCTCCTTCGTAGGTGCTATTTTTATTATACCATTTTAATAGTGACAACGACATTGCTGTACGTATTTGTCGGAAAATTACATTATGGTTATGGACTTACATAACAAACTCTCGAAAATCATCTTGTTCACTTTAGTTACATGGCACTGTTTTTTTTTATTACTATATAAATAAATCCGTACAGACTCTATGGCGACGTTACTGTTACTTTTGCGGTATTTTTAACTAGGTATAGCACCTTAAACACAGATTTTATTTCCAATTGTATCTACCAACAACCAAATTTACCTGCTCTAACGAGACATATTTGAAACATGAAAGAGATCTGATTATACGTGTAGCGGTTAGACCGCCACATACAAAAAAACTACGAAACAAAAAGACATGACGTCACACAATTCCTACATCTCGCAGTTAGAGTTTACTGAGCGAATAACATAGATAAGACTATCCGAAATCAACATATGGGCAAGTGCCCGCCAGACATAATAACCCGTCTGGTTGGAGGATCCTCCCTTTTCTATGGTGGATGAGTGAACTTTACACCCTGTTCCTCATACCTCTAAATTGGTGACCCCGAGTATGAACGTCAACGCAGCCTTCGTGCAACTACTTCAGCGTGACGTCATCATCATCACTCCCGCAAGCTTTCGTGAGGCGAGTCACACAGCCAGCCAGCACCCACGGCTTCAACGGGTATCCTGACCACCAGCATGCAGCGAACGCGCATTCCTGGTTATCACCCTCAGCCACATCACCCCGACTCACTGGGGAATCACCGCAATCACCTCAATCACCGCAATCACCTCAATCACCGCAATCACCTCAATCACCGCAATCACCACAATCGCCGCAATCACCGCAAACAGTTCCGACCCACCGTGAACTGTGCGGCACCCGGTTCCGACTCACTGGAACCACAATCACCATCGCCGCAATCACTGCAGACAGTTCCGACCCACTGTGAACTGAGCGGCACCCGGTTCCGACTCACTGGAACCACAGCTGGCACTGTGAAGCATCGCAAGATCCAAGACTCAGCCCACTATCGACCTCCGGTCTCCGGAGGGGAGTGATGTAGCGGTTAGACCGCCACATACAAAAAAACTACGAAACAAAAAGACATGACGTCAGACAATTCCTACATCTCGCAGTTAGAGTTTACTGAGCGAATAACATAGATAAGACTATCCGAAATCAACATAATGGGCAAGTGCCCGCCAGACATAATAACCCGTCTGGTTGGAGGATCCTCCCTTTTCTATGGTGGATGAGTGAACTTTACACCCTGTTCCTCATACCCCTAAATACGTATTTACCATCATAATAATTAGAATAACCCACAAACATTTATCTAATATGATCTGGTTCAGTAAACTGTGGGCCACCGTCCTCGGGGATGTAGAACAAACATAATCCGGGCTTGTGGCAGCATGCCAATTGGGCTGCTGGCGCTATCAATAAGTAATACTGTTAGGCTGTGGTAATCAGTTATGTAGGCCTATACTGCCCTGGTAATGGTGAGAGGAAAACCATTTTTAATGGGATTAGATAGCGTTTAGGTGTATAATATTTCTATGTATAACATAATTCTTTTCTTACGTAGGTACTTACCCACTTACCGCTAGCTGAATATTACTGCTGACGCTTTAAGTAGGTACCTATTCAAAAATACCTATTTCCATTACGAACCTGTGTTATGTAACCTCTGTCCACGTTTCGAACGATGAAAAAAAGGTCTTCATTAAAATATCGGCAATATTTTAAAATGAACGCACAAAAAAGACTACATCATTCATAAAATTGGTTTCGTTTCAATGAAGTTAATCCAGGTATTAATTTAAAAAACCGTGGGTTCAAACATTTAAAGGAATATAATGATCATCCTCTGTTCTTTTCTTCAATAAATCTTCATGAGCCATCTCAGGGCTTTTCCATTTTTGCTTCACAGTCAATTCATCTTTTCATACATAATTTCCATTTTTTACCGACTTTCAAAAAGGAAGAGTATAAGTAGTATTTTTGTATTTTTTTTGTAGGTATCTGCATCGATATTTTCGTCAATAAATTGTGGAACGGTTTAACAAAATCTTTTTTCATTTTGTAGTAGAAACTTGCGCGGTGGTCCCTTACTTATACATTTAATTAAAATTAAAATACTATTTCAATAGAATACAACCGACTTCCACAAAAATCACTACAAAGTGAATCGGAAGTCGGTGACAAAAAACAAAAATTCAAAACCAAATACCTACTTCCGAAATAAAGTTATATTTCACTTTGTAGTTTTTTTTGGAAGTCGGTCGTACAACATAAAGCCTAAGAAAAAAAAATCTGTGAATTATTCAAAAGAAATTGAATAATCCACTGAAATGTTTATTCTTAGCCGTGTATACTTAGACTAATAAAAATAATATCTTAAAAGAAACGCATTATGATAATATTAGAGTTTTACCTTTTATCCACATTTACAAACACAGACTCTAACATGCTAATACAAATGGAATCCTAACATTGTTTTCTGAAAAAATACCGCAGACTGTGCCGAGCCTAGAGGAATCCTACAAAAAGCTCTGAAAGAACATTGCTTTGAAAAGCAGCTGAAATATTAAATAGGGACGGTGCTCTTGCTGGGCGGTGCTGGGCGGTATGCGGTCTGGGTAACCATATTGTAGTGTTAGTAGACGAGCGATAGGTATTTGGGTGGTTGAAGGGTTGGGTAAACAAATGAACTAAACACCATTATGAAAGTGAACACTTCAGTTATCATTTGGGAAAAACCAGAAAAAAAAAAGAAAAAACTTCCTCAATTAAATATTTGACATACTGCAAATCTGTTACAGAAGACTTGAACTGTGTTTTTTTATGTCCAAAAGTAGACTTATCATACTGCAAATCTGGTACATAGGTCATGATAAAGGTAGGCTACTCACGGTTCAATAATGCAAGTGGGGACAATATTATTTAATACCTATGACGCCATTAACAACAATTTGTCGTGTCGCAACAGTTTTTGGCGTACAAGTTGCCCATCTACTGAGACCAACTTCATCTCTATTGAAGAGCCTATGTAATAAAAAAGCTAGCGGCTCGATTGTCGTCCTCACCCACTTCGCCAGTCATTCGTAACGAGACTTTATATTGTTCTTCAGCTTTTATAGACAACTATCGCTCTGTGTACTGTTATTTTATGTGTTTATCGTCTGTAAACTTGAATATGCGTAAGTAAAAAACTTTGTAGATTATTTCAAGTGTCTTTGAGAGAAAAGGAAAAGGGTAATGTAATGACGTTATCTATATTTTTCTTTTCAGTAAAAGGAAGAATTTCAAAACATTTTGTTTCTATAAGCACAAACAGAAACATAAATTAGATAACCCTCACCACGGTTTAGAATAACTTGAAATGATTATAAATTAATGCACTTGCTATGCTCATTAATTTATCTACAAAAACCACAATCTATTTTAAAGACACTCAACCCACAGAAATTCTCAACAGCTCGTCAAAAATTCAAAGACTTTCAAAGAATATTTAAAGCAAAGCAGAATAAGACAGTTGAATAATGTTCTCAGAAGTACATACAGCACGAGTTCCAGCAGAACACTGAGACAGTGGTCGTGCAAGCTCCTGCAATTTATGCGCATTTAAATGGAATCGTGACAGGTAAGACGGAAGGAATACCTTTTAATATTACCGACAGTATCGAGCAGATTGAGATGCAAATTTGGCCTGGAAATTGTAGTGGAATCCTTTGATTGAGTTAGAATGTTTTTTTTGTGAGGTTTGCAAGGCTGTTCAATGGAATATTGGTAACTGTGGGTAACAGTGTCAGCAATTGCAGGCCTTAGCCAGGTCAGGTCAGGCCCCTTATCAATGCATGAATAAAAGTTGGTATAAGAAGGTCGTACTGGGGTCGATTTTGGTTTGAATTGGGTTCCACTTTGGCCATTTGGACTGTGAGTCTTCTTAAATGATGTGTACGTAATTCATTATTTTAATAGCCCCAAAATGTGACTGAAATTTTACTCTTTATTTTTGCATGGTATATCATGGTACATTCCTTATACAGGATGTGGAGTTTTTTTTTTTTATGTGAAACTTCGCAGCTTACGGGCACTGCAAAATGTAACGCATAGAAAACATTGTTCTTATATGGGTGCATACAACAAAATGTTGTAACTTTAACTTTGTCATGAAAACAAGTTGTAACTTTGACTTTTAATATCTCCGTAACCAGAGGTTTCCCAGGTATGTTCCAGTAAAAAAAAATATCACAGTTACGAGGAGTGACTCTCGGCTCTGTTAAGGGGGACGCGCCAAGGTAGCCCGCGAAATTCATATTTACTTAAGTTTTTTGCAATTTTCAGGTTAGCGTCACGTTGTATAATATGATTTGCGACCGTATCAAATGTTTATTTATAGAATTGTAATCATAAAAATCATCAATACTCTCCAAGTTCATGTTATCCTATTGAATGACTATTTCATGAAATCATGACACTTGAGGATTATGCTAACTTCAATCAATCAATCATCAATCAGCCTATTAATGTTCCCACTGCTGGGACACAGGGCTCCTCTCTGTGGGAGGGAGTGGGCCGTAATCTACCATGCAGGCCGTGCGGGTGGTAGATGTGCGGGTTGGTAGATGTCACATGTCATTTTTGGTTCTAAGACTTGCCGGTTTCCTCACGATATTTTCCTTAACCGTTTCGAGAGCAGTGGTGATGAAATTATTTACACATAGTAGAGCGCCTGCTTGGGTTTGAACCCACGACCTACAACTCGTAAGTCGGGGCCGTTACCACCGGGCCACCACTGCTCTAAAAGGGGTTTGTTGTCTGTAATGTAACCGGGTAACGGGCGAAGGCCACTCTCATGAGAATTAAGCAGTTGTATTGCTAATACTATGCTAACTTAAGGAGTTGTATTGCTAATGATTATAATTATTTAAATCCATTTTGTTACGATCGCCATTCATATTTTAATCAAGATACAACCTGACACTGACTTGCAAATTGCAAAAACAGTAAGAAAATTTGAATTACGGCTACCTTAGCGCGTCCCCCAGATAACAAGATATTATGAAAACAAATATAAAATTGATACAAATTAATCAGATAACTAAAAAATGTCCTTCTTACCCTAGTGTTTAAAAATAGATGGGACAGAATATAAATGGAGTTTGTTTCCTTATACTAAGAACCGTTTTGTTCTGTCCAAATTAATTTTAGAGACGTAATATTTTTGGCAAGAGCTCTCAAAGTAACATGGGTATTTACTTTGTATGTACTGAAATCATTTTCTTTATTGTATCTTATAAGCTCTGTGAAATGGACTACATAGTAGGTATCTATTGTAAATTACGTTTCTTGTGTTTTGACGTGAAAACGTCTTTTTGTTCGGAGTAGGTACTGGTAGTAAGTTTAATATTTCTGACCGGTAAAAACATATAAGAATTTAATCTCTAATAACTATGAGACTTTTAATACTAGAGTAAGGTTAAGCATATGCTGATCGTTGAGCATGCAATAGATAGGTCATATTTATAACAATTTTAAGACAGGATATAATTTTACTATGACATCACATCGCATGCGCAAACCCTCTGTTGTTTACTGTATGTCGAAATTCCAAATCGTTTAGTGCAAAAACATGTTCAGCTAGAACGATGATTCTGGTGCCGTTTCAAAGAGTTGACAAAGGACTACCAGGACCTAAAGAGATACAACAAAAATATTTTGTAAAAAAATAGGGGTAAAATGCATATTGTAGGGGGCTCGTGGAAATGTCCGCACACTCGTTAATAAAAGTTTAATGTTCAGTTAGTTAGTCACACAATTTACACGTTTAAACAGTGTTTTAGCATTTCATAATAATCATCATAATAAGTGTTCCCACTGCTGGGACACAGGCCTCCTCTCTGTGAGAGGGAGTGGGCTGTAATCTACCACGCGGGCCCAGTGCGGGTTGGTAGATGTCACATGTCTTCGAATTTTTTATTCTAAGACATGTCGGTTTCCTCACGATGTTTTCCTTCACCGTTTTGAGAGCAGTGGTGATGAAATTATTTACACATAGTAGAGAGCCTGCTTGGGTTTGAACCCACGACCTACAACTCGTAAGTCGGGGCCGTTACCACTGGGCCACCACTGCTCTACGTTTTAGCATTTTGGTAGCAGGAAGTTGGTTATAATAATAATGGCGTCGGGACGCAGACCGGCGCGCGTGTGTATACTTTGATTTTGTTCGGGAAAGAGAGGGGTATGAGACGTGTGCGGCGGGACGCGGTTATGAGTTGGCGTCCTGTAGGCGCGCTCGCTGCCAACATCAGAACTGAGATTTAGATTTTGGGACGTCCTACAACGGCGCGTGCTACAATATGCAAGTTGAAAATAGCAAAATAATTTCATATAAAGACTCATATCGGCCGTCACACTGCTCAGTAATTAAAAAAATACCAATCTAAGAAAGCTTGCATCAGGAATACAATGAGCTTAAAAAAATATTGCCGAGCAAATACAATAGCAACGGCAATATCAGAAATGACGTGATAATATTATGTCCTTGCACCATTTTACTAAAACGTTTATAAATCTGCCAAGCCTTTTCCCAACTATTATACCTTTGTTTCAACGGTAATTTTTAGAATAATCTATAGTAAAAAATATTAAAAGACTCATAATCAGCGCGGCTACTCTTTGATTAATCATAGTCGTTTTAATTTAGTATTCTATTTATACCTAATAACATCACGCCCCTGTATTCCCCGAAGGGTTAGGCAAAAGTGTATCTATATTACCTATTTTGCTGAAATAACAACAGACGGTTTATACAACTAAAAACATACACACATTTCTTAATTTTTCTGATAAGGTATAAAACAAATGCCTAAAAGTATGTAATATTTCTTATGATCACAAAGTTAAGAAGACATGGTATCTTTAATTGTTCAAAGCCTTTTTTTAGAACACGACCGTCCAATTAATTTAGTCCATTTTGGGGAAAGCCATGAAAAATCACCAAGGCTACCGCAGCTGATTCGTCTGATTGTGATTAATCGAGGATCAGCGCTGGCTCCGGATAATCCTTTCATCTCGTTCCACTTACAGCTTTAGCAGCTATAGGCTTTTGTACTACGGCCCGAGTGGAGGCGGCCAGCGAGTTAATAGCCTACTGTTACCGCAATTACAGTTACGAGTGGTTCGGTGGATGAAACATTTAACTTTTTGGTGACTTCCCAATGAAATAATTGTAGGCTGTTAGTATCATGAGTGTTTTAACTAGAAGGAATCAAAAACAACTCTCAATAGTACAAAACATACGTAAATATTTTAACCGTGCGAGATTCGAATGACGGTCAACTTCTGATCCAATCAGGACCCTCATTGCGTAACACATGTTTTGAATGATTTTGAAGGATATTGCTAATCCACTGCTTCATAATGTTCAAAAAAATTGTCTGCTCATCGACGTAAATAACGCAATGAATTTTGTTGAACTGTCAAAATGAAACCCATTGCTAATTTAGCGGTATGAGCAACAGGTTTTAAAATTCACTCATCGTCATTAGAAAAGGGAGAATCCTCCAACCAGACGGGTGTTGTGTCTGGAGGGCAACTGCCCGAAAGTTGATGTCGGATAGTCTTATATAATTATGTCGTTTCCACGGTAAACTCTAGTTGCGCGATGTAGGATTTTTGTGACGTCATGTCTTTGATGCGTAGTTCGTATGAGGCGGTGTAGCCGCTACACTATTGCAGGTAAGTATGTATGTTTCGCAATTACCCCGCACGTTTTAAAAATATTTTTATTATTCTTAACATAGAATAAGCCATCCAATGCAAAGATTTCGTCCATTGCAATGCAACATACCTATAACCACATACCAGTACCACATACCAGTTACCAGCGTACCATACTCGTATATAAAATATCGACAATCGACCCCGCAACTTACAACACTATTCATATCCAACGTCACGCCCAACACTAGTGAGTAATGGAAGGTTATCAACTGTAGTACTCTCACCGTTTAACTGCGCTTCCATAAATCACTATCCGTTTAGCAACCACGACACTATGACCTCGATTCGAAATGAATGTCCGCTGCCAGTTCATAAATTGTACTAAACAACTGAAAACCCGCCCAAATTGCTATCAAGACGTGATTGGCATGAATGTTTCAGTAAATCGATCAAATCAGATTACCAAATCCCACTGCTGGACATAGGAAACTCCCATGTTCGTAATCGATTCTAAGCCTTTGTTCGAAAGGAACGTTTGTACGTTCAAAGGAATGATAGAATCTCAATTATTTGCTCTATAGTTACGAATACGATATTCACTCGTATAGTATCGATTGAGAGACTTAGCGAGCAGACAGACCCTGTGAAGAAATTTAACCTAGATGGATAGAATTAATCTGAAACCGACTTGGCGCTGGATCAATATAATGTTGTATAAAAAACATCTTTAGTTTTTTGTTGAATTTTTTTTAGGTTAAACTCAAGGTAGGTTTTTTAAGTGTAGATGCCTACTAGTATGTCCACAGACTGTATATTTTGTGGTATGTCTTCCCGGCATTTATACTAACAACAGCTGTTTGAATTCCTTTTATAAACCGCTTATCATTTAGGTAAACTCTTAGCATGACCAAACCAACTGAAATGTTATCACCAAAAATAACTTATTTTAACTTAGTCCCGAAAATTCTACGAATTACATTTAGTAGATTGGCTACAGATACTTGAACAATGTTTGAATCAAATACAAATTCAATCTACCTATATTGGCCACCCTTGTTACGTCTTGTAGCCGGCCATCGCCAGGAGAGTAACGGCCATCAATTCGCCGGTAAACATTTAGTTTGTCAATGTTAGTGATGGCGCAATGAACTTAATTCATTGCCTTTGACTGACCGTCGAGAGAAATCGGAGTTTGCGTAGTTGTAGCGGAAGGTGGGCCTGATGAACGTTAGTATTCTGAAGGGGTTCTCTTTGGTTAAATTTAGAATTGGAGTGGCCAAACTGAGGCGAATCACGCGCGGTATGCGGGACGAAATTCATTCGTGCCGATTCTGTCAAGTAACTTAACCTTAGCTTTAAGCCATTGTCCGTCCATTGTCATAACACCTTTATACCGAAATTATGGAATGCAAATAAAGATATGAACATGAATATTTATGAAGGTGTTCAAACTGGCGCGAATATGAAAATTAAAAGTTAATATAATATTCACTCAGACCACATTTGGCCAAAATCAACCGTGTGGACGATACCAACCACATCAAAGCCACGTTGCAGCCACAACGCAACCACCAGCGAGACCACGCAACTAATGGCCGGTCACATCGCAAACACAACGTTGCGTCATCGCGACAACACTGTCACAGCCAGAATCGTCTCTGTATGCAAACATTAGCCACAATGTAACCACATCGTACCTACTAGCGACAAAGCAACTACACACATCAAAAGTGTCTAGGGATCAACATATATTTTTGCAATAACTTTTCTCCTGATTGATATTAATTAAAATTTTCTTTAAGGATTCATCAAATAAAGTGTTTTCGTTTGTCACAGTAACGATAAACCAAGTCACCTTTGCATTAATAAAGAAATTTGCCATTTTCCTAATAAAGGGATTTTTGACATTTGAACCACTAACATTAAAGTTCGAAAAAAAGACTGAAATAACAGTTTTCTTTAAAATTTTATTGGGTAACTTAAACAATTAATAATCCGTGTTTCTACCGCGAACACTAACAACACAAGAACATCGGTTTGGCATACTCAAAATGAGTTCATCCAAATCACGCTGTGGAATGGCCGCCCATGTTCGTTGCAACAACAAAAAAAGGTCTTCTTGCGACTGGATACCCTCCATATTCGGCAGAGCTCTTCTCTGTAGCATATCCCATGCATGCTCAATCGGGTTCAAGTCTGGCGACTGAGCAGGCCAGGGCAGGACATTGATGTTAGCTGCGGCGAGAGTCTGTCTTACAACTCTTGCGGTGTGCGGTCGTGCATTATCATGCATTAACTGAAATAAGGGACCGATTTGCACTTGTAGAGGAACGATGACGTCTGATACAATCGTCTCAGCATAAATTTGAGCGTTGAGGTTGCCTCTGATCCAAATCAACTCAGTTCTTCCGCCGATCCAAATACCCGCCCATACCATGATGGTTCCACCACTATAAGGATGGACTTCCTGGCAGGATTTTAATCGCTGTTGGCGTCCAGGGGTTCTCCAGTGTCGTATACGTCTTGCATCCGGTCTCATACCAAAACGAGACTCATCAGAAAAGCACACGAAACGCCATTGTTCTTCTGCCCAATTTCTGTGTTCAAGAGCCCATTGATATCGAATCCTACGATTGTGCATTGCTATAGGTGGTACCCGTAGCGGTCTTCGGGAATGAAGGTTCACTTCATGCAAGCGGTTTCTGACTGTTTGGTCGCTAATTAAGTTCCCTGAAGAGTGATGAAGCCTCACGGCTAACATCATGGCGGTTATTGTTGGAGCTCTTCGAGCTAAGATTTGAATGTATCGGTCTTGTCTCCGTGTGGTGCAGCGATACCGTCCTCCATGGCGCTCAGCCACGGTACCAGTGCTTCGGTAACGTGTCCAAAGTCGACTGATAACACTCTGACTTGTATTCAGAGCTAAAGCCACAGTACGTTGCCGGGAACCAGCTTCTATCATTCCCACGGCTCTGAGCATTTCTTCCCTGCTTAAATGACGTCGCTGCTCCATAATAACGTTGGTTATAATCAGTAGTAGGGAAACAGTAGCACTAATAATGTCTTCAATGCGTTGTATGTTTTTATAGGGAAAATATTGACAGCTGATTTTCATCTTTTACTCGAATTTGATTCACAGTTCCTGATTCAAATTATGAAATGCACCAACAAGGATCCATATAAATTTATAAAATCATAAATTTATTACAAAGCCACATCTCAATCTCAAGAAATCCGCATAAAAATGCTTGATCCCTAGACACTTTTGATGTGTGTATATCGAAAGTTTGTAGTTACCACACCATTAATATATTACCTGTCACCTACTTATCACCTTTAATATATTACACCTACCCTCTAACGACGATTTGACGACATTGGAATCTTATCGCTTTACATGCTTGCCAAGCCTTGGCAAACGTCTATAAGCCCCAAGCGTCCACAAATCTCGCTTGGCATTTGGAAGTCGTTTTCATGCTTGTGAATGCGTCAGTGTGCTACGTACACCCAAGCATTTTCCACTCATTTTAAACAAAGAACTAAACATGCGCTAGTCGCAAGATCACAATGGCTACTAATCGCGCACCAACGTGTGAATGCGTCCTGTGGTCGCAAGCACTTGCCGCAAGCGCCCTTTGATCTGTGCCCAAAAACCGTCACTAGACCGGATCGGAGACAAGCGTCCACGCACGTCCAAGCTTACGTAAGCAAAGCCAAACGCCTTTTTACACGCTTGTACTTGTGGACGCTTGCCGAGCCTTGGCAAGCATGGAAGGGCACCATTACAGTATTTTGATTATTAAATACGTATTTCTGCAGGTACACAAGAGGTACTTATACAGTGTACTTAACTACATATAGAGGCACAACACAATGTTCCATATATTGATCACGTAGGTATTGCACTTTTCTATGAAACATCCGTTTTTTTTTTATAACTGACGAAAAATTTCTACGCAGCGGGCTTTAGAATCATGTACTGAATCCATGGTAACAGGCTTCGCGTCGATGTCCCTGTCACCCTGTATATTGGCTAGCAGTACACCCGCGGTTCTGACATTAGGATGGCGGTTGTACCAAATTTTTAAAATTTAATTTAAGTGTATCGGTACACAAATTTTCAAGAGAGGTACGTAAAGGTACACAGAAGATACTAAATTACTGCAATAAATTTAGGCAAATCTGAAAAGTACACCCGCGATTCTGATGTACATAATGATTTAACATTGACTTTGACTACGCATCTGACCTTTCTGAAAAACGATGCGATGTTTTGGCGTAAACGAAATATCTTGTATATTAAATTATCTTGTAACACCCGGGTTACTGTTGTACTTTCTTTCAGTCAGTATGATGTAGTTGCTAGCAATCCAAAGGTTCATGAATGCACATAGTGTATTTGCAGACTATTGTCATAATCTTCCCAATTTTAACAAATTATTAGGTACTATATTAAAGAAAACCAAGAAATAATTATGGAGAAAATATAAATATATTTTTCTGGCATGCGGCATATGAGAACGTCATGCCGTTTACCGTCACGGCATATGAGTCGGTTTTACTCCTAGCGCACCTATAGATGTGTGACATCAAAACAGTGAAAAAAATAAAACAGAACCAACAGGATACCCGGCTATCCA
This sequence comes from Conistra vaccinii, assembly GCA_948150665.1. Lineage (NCBI taxonomy): Eukaryota > Metazoa > Arthropoda > Insecta > Lepidoptera > Noctuidae > Conistra > Conistra vaccinii. The sequence continues at coordinate 24,129,050 of OX411320.1, read as the reverse complement.
AGCGGAGGGAAGCTAACAAAATTATTTTGCAACGTGCAATGATTTACGAAACTGCGCACGAACTAAGTTTGCATAGTAAACAAGTCATATGGCACATGTGTGGAACGTGTGTAACGAACTACTGCTCCCTCATAATTAACTACGATTTACATTTCGTTTTCATTAGGAATTTGAAGAGGTAGCATGGTTTATCTAAACTAAACAAATGAAAAATAGTGTAAAACAAATGAAAAGCGTCCATGACATTTTGCGTCGTTCGCCATACTAATTTTTCTGTGACGTATCTGGTCATCCTAAGATATTTCACATTAAAATGTAACCGACACACCTTGTTTTATAGAAATCGGGTCTGTAGTTTGTGAGCTGTAGGTCTAGTCTACGAGATAGAGAAACTTCACATTTTTTGTTGTATCTTTCTTTCTTTTTCAAGTAGTTAGGTTAGGTCTGAATTTTTATGCCGCCCTATGAAGTGTAACCAGACAAAAAAATTGTTCGATACATACTAAAAATTATATCACTTAAATAATTTCCAGTTCAATACTTTCAGAATTGGCCACTTTACGTCTCAATACTGTTCGCACTATTTACTTTACTAAAGACCATTATTTCAACAGAAATTCACTCTCAATTAACCTTCAATACTAGACTTCAAAATAAATCATGTTGGAGCAATATGAGAGAACTTAACGACATTATTATTTGATGTTTAGTGCTTTTGACTGATGTTAGATTAATGGAGCAGAAAATATATAATATATAAATCAGAACTTCGAAGCTGCGTTTGGGCGCTCATGCGATTTTTTTATCATTCGCGGTTAACGAGCCGTTTGATTTGAGGTACTTTACTGAAAGTAACAATTTGCACGATAAGTAACTGACTATCAAAATGGAAGTCTTCTGCATAGGATTCATCGGGAAATTACTAGCACTATGCTTATCACATTAGTTGTACCTATATAGGTATAGGTACCGTACGAGTTCATGAATTACTCCTTCATAAAGAGCGCTACTACTACTACTAACCTCTTTACCTACACTTAAGTAATTCTAACTTCAGTGTTTGTAAGTAAGGGGGCGTCAGTAACTTGTAAGACTCTCCATATAAAATACTACACTGCGCGTCACGTAAAAAGAACGCTGAGCAACAGTGCAGGGGATGTGTCTGCGCATGGGTACAGTCATATCCTAAAGTACTAGGCTATTGGTTTTATAATATAAGTGTAACTGTTTTATTGTAGATTCATAATAGGTACTTTATTAGCTACTTAGTACTATGGAATAGGCTGGAATCGATAAATCGCTCAGTGCGCAGGTAAACGGCTAGCGTTCTTTTTACGTGACGCGCAGTGTACGTTACATTTTTTATAAGCCAGGCTTTTTTACCCGACTGCCCCAGAAGGAGGGTAATGTTTTTCGAGAGTATGTATGTATGTATGTATGTATGTCTATTTCTTTGGCACGCTCTGTAGCCTAAACGGCTTGATGGATTTTAACATAAGAGGTGTCGTTAGATTCGTCTTAATCGTAGAAGTGACATAGGCTATAAAATATTTATGTATTGCATCTGCAAGTACAAAAAAAAGGGAGGGGAAGGTTTTTTTTAAAATAAATTTCAACAATATTGGTATCAAATAAAAGCTGGTAATGAGTCAATTCCAAATTAAGATATATTAATAAAACTAAAAAACTTGAAATAAAGAAAATTATTCAAAAAACAAAAACCCGACTGCAAAAACACATAACTGAAAAGAGAAAAACAAGCATTACTTATAATATATAGAATTTTGGTATCGCAGGCGGGGACAATAATAACCGGAAATATGGTGTACCTAACTTTTGTTTGTCCCCGCCTGCGATACCAAAATTCTATAGATTATAAGTAATGCTTGTTTTTCTCTTTTCAGTTATGTGTTTTTGCAGTCGGGTTTTTGTTTTTTGAATAATTTTCTTTATTGAAGAAAGTTATTATAAACATAATTATACGTATATTTTCACAGACGTTGTCTTGTCAATATTATGGTCTTGAGTTCGTACAAAAGTTCCATAGCGAAAAGGACGTTTTGCCCGAATTTGAAACTTTTCCAATTTTTCTTTTCACGTTTTCAAACAAAAATAGCCCAAACCTACCCAGCCGTTCTCAATAGTGATGCGCCTACCTATGAAACAGCATTTCATTTTTTTTATATAAATTCAAATAATATAAATAAGGCACGATCTTAACGATCATTTTAGTGTAGAATTAAACGTTCTACGTCACAAGTTAACGATCATCTGCCTAGCCTTTTCCGAACTATGTTGGGGTTGGCTTCCAGACTACCCGGATGCAGCTGTATACCAGTATTTTACATAACGCGACTGCATATCTGACCTCCACAACCCAGTTACTGGGTAATACGATATTACCCCTTGGCTTACCAAGGGCTACTGGTTGTCAGATTTTCGGGTTTTTGACGACTCGTACGTCAACTGTCAATGTTCCACGAATGACAGCGGGGATCAACGGATTAATGTGCTTTCCGTGGCACGGAGGGGTCTTGGTGTGTTAAGATGATCACCCATCCACCACGGCAAGCGTAGCGTAGTTGACCTGGTTGGTCGACCCGTGCGGCTGTTATTATTTAGTCACAAACCCCTCAATTTAGATAGGTATATTGGTCCTAATATACTAAATCAGTTAATCTAATAACGATTCGATTTTATCTAATTACGATGAGTATGTTGTTTGGTCTACAATAATGATAATGTCATCAAGATTGTGTTGATCGTTATCAACACAACCAAACCAAACAACCAAAAAGCAAACAAACAAACAAACAATCAAATCAATATTTTAAATAGATAATTAATCATGAGTCAGAATTATCGGCTTTATTTATTTAAGTCTATGTATTTTCAATGTGTAGGTATTGGGTACACAGTTTTATAACTTTTAGGGTTAAAAATAATTGGCTTTTATCATGATAAACAAGATTTTTGTGAAACCCTTCAAGATAATTACGAAAATGAAACCTGACAGTGAAGATTCATGTAATCCAATATTTCTATAGTACAGCCAGACAGATTTATATAATTTTCCAGTAAAAATAAATGTTCAAGTTTATTTATTTAAGCAAAGCATTAGTTAATAAGTTTTTTATTTTTTATCTCTCTGTAATGGACCAATTTCCACATCTGAAATCACCTTTTAACAAGATAATTATCGAATAGATTGCGTACACTTCAAGAATTTTAATTAGATAATAAGGTCGAATGAAGGTGACCTTTAGATCAAAATATAATGCAATGTAAATATAATTCAATTTAAATTTATTAGAATTGATTACACAGTGCACTGGAAGATTTAATATTAACAAAAGCGTAGATTTTAATGCTTTCATAGAATACGAATGTAGACTGCTTTTTGACAGTTTATTATTTTATTCATACGATCATTTGATACGAATGAACCCACTTTGTGAAGAGAAATAACTGAATTTTCACCAGAGGTGTTGATGTTCTTCTTATATGTATTATTAAAGTTGAGTGTCTTTACCTTTTAAATATATATTAAAAAATCTTCACATATTCCAAAAACATAGATCCACTTAACACAAGAAGACTGAAGAAAAAGCTTTCAACTAAAGAGATCCAAGGTAGACAGAAATGAATTATGAAACTCAGACCGCGATACAACTCAACAGAAGTATAACTAACTTTATTTCAACTGATTAGGATGCAGACACCACCTCGACACGTAGAAGAACCCCGATAGCATCAACTTTAGAGAAAGAATAAGTATTGTGGTAAGCTTCGCACAATATCAGTCGAGACTTCAGACGTCCTCTTCTAATCCACCGTTCTGGATCCAACTGGGAGTAGACGTGACTGAGATTCAGATGTAATTTTTATCTGCAGAGTTTGGAATCGTCTATGTTTGTTTTTTAATTTCATTGCTATACTCTGAAAAATGATGACAGTATTTTCAGTTATGAATGAGACAAAAATAATTATAATGTCACCGGTTTGGAAACGAAAGCATAATAAATTACATCTGCAGGATCACCCATTAAACTGAAAACGTATTTACATCTCAATTGAAACAAATTAACGTGATAAATAATTGGTCTATATTTTTGACATTCATGAAAAATATTATGTGTGAATCTGGATTTAATGGTATGTAATTTCCAACACCCAGAGACGGTGATTAATGCTCTATATATTTTGGTATTTTAAAGGAATTTGCCCTGCGTTGAGACAAAGGTGAACCAAGCCAAGGTTCATTACTAAACAATAATCTGTATAGTCCTCTTGGAGACAAACAACCTGTTTTCGTCCATGACGCTGTCACAACAATTCCGGGCACTCAAAAACTTTAGGCCGTAAACAAATGAGTCCAGGAGATTTATTACGTTATCTACCAGAGTGGAATCGTAGAAATTGCCTATTCTCAACGTATTGGAAAAGAAAGAACCTACGATTTTTTATTGGGTATAAACTAAAGCTGTTTTTGGAAGCTTGAATGATATAAGTAGCACTGAAGAAATTGTAAGGTCCCCAAATAAAATTGAGCTTAAATATAAGTATAGCAAGAAAGAAAAATAATCACTTTTTTAGGGCACCGTAGTCAACAATATAGCTTCGCCATGTCCGTTTGTCCATGTAGGTATTGTAAAAACCATTTTTGGATTCAGGGATGCGTTGTGAAAATATAAATTATAAATAATTTAGCTTTATAGTTGTTAGTTAAGTGTTACCCCTCCCTGCCAGCTAAATGGTTGGTTCTGGATTTGTGAAAAAATTCTCAGCAGTAGTACGTAGGTATAACGAAATTAAAAGGAAAAGTATCACAGTTAAGTAGGCTCTACAAGTTAACGAGTAATAATTGACCAACTTACATTTGTATCTGAAAATTTTTTTTTCGTATGAGAGAACATGTTTTTCAACTACAATGTTAAGTTTGTTCTTGGAATAAATTCATTCCATATACGGAACCCTTCATTGTGCGTGGTCCGTCATGCACTTGGATTTTATGTACATCACTTTTGGTAGGTCTTTAATGCCTTTACGTAATCTCGCGCGGAAAACAGCCAACCAATCGGTTTTCAAAAAAATGGGTATGAAAAACCCTCGGTTAAAACTCGCTGTCGCGTTGTCGACGAATGGTTATGAAAAGCTCTTTTTATATGAGCTGAAACATCATTTTACAAAGCTTTATAAAAGATAACGGTTTTCATTCTGCCTGAAGGCAATATTGCGAAAAGCTTGATTAAACTTTAATTTCCAATGTCCCATTTAACTTATAATTATATAAATAATGTACCTATACAAAATATTGTAAAACATTTTAAAAAGAGTAACGGTGGAGTTTCTTGCCCATTCTTCTCCATACGAAAACTACCTTTTGGAAGGGGCGGTAGAATCAATACTTTATTTTGTAAATTTTGACGTTCAAAAGTGCCTTCAAGGGCCTATTTGAAATAAATGATTTGACTTTTTTGACTTTTGACTTTAAAACAAATTGGTGAAAATCACCTTGAATTGATGTTGAGGTTTTATTTAATTTGGTCATTCATCCAGTGAAAGGTATTTTGTAAACTGTTAAATAAGTTATTCATATTCGATTAATTTATTATTAGCTAAAAATTAATTTTTATTTTCTTGGTAAAAGAAATCATTAACTGCCTAAATTAATCAAATTTCGTTTAGCGATAATCGTACAAAACAAATAATGGGGCCTCTCAAAACGGAATACCTGTATCTATCTAACTGAAGTTGTTCATAAAAGCCCCTTTTCAGCCACTTAATAATCACTCCGGGGACAAGATCATTCACGTTCTGCCAGCCCAAAGTATCGTGAACTTGGTGAATCCCCGGTGGAAAAATCGGGCTTCCGTTTCGGAAGTTGTAGACTTCAAAGACTCTGAAGACTCAAAAGTAGCCAACTAAGACGGGAAAAGGTCGTGAGGCTTTCATGAAGATTAATTTATGACGATCACTTTGATATTGTAATTAAAAGATTTTTTCTGGAATTTTTAACAAGTTTCATAATGAAGTCTTTGGGGAAACGAGTTTGAAGAAAAAACGTAAATTAGTCTTTAGTTGTATGCTATCTGGTCGCTTACTTTATTGAGGCTTCTGCCCCTGAAGGCAAATAATAAAGTTTTTATACTGAAAGCGAACGTAGTTGTTAGTGAAATGAGGGGTTTACTTATCGGAAAGTCTTGTCGGTTCAGCTGCTGATAAAAAACTGGCTTTCGTTGGAAAATTGTCTAGAAATTTTTAAAGCTAACGTTCAGAAGTTCCTTGTTTTTTAATGAAAACGAACTGTACAATATTGTTTATTTTTTGCACGACTCATAATGCGAAGCATTAGAGTGTGCTCTACGATCGAAAAATATTTTTTGCCCCATTTCTGCAACTGTTTTTATTGTTACACTCCTGCTAGTACACATATCCTACTTAATTTATATACCATTGTTTATATGATTAAATGGAGATTAATACTGTACTTTTTATCAATTGATTTAAAGCAGCATAAATGAAAAAAAACATCAAAATAGTTGAAAAAAAATTCCTGTCCGTCAATTTATTAAACTTGAAAACATTGTAGCTTGCGATAAAATCAATTAATTGAGTCAATTTTTTTTAATACATTGGTTTCGGCCATAGAAGGAACCCTATTGAAAATGGCTCTTATAATCAAAGTAGTTTAATTATAATTAATAAACTTAACTTAACGTGTTGCCTAGCAACCCACAACGTAAATATCTAAATAAATAGTCTTTGACATTACGTAAGGATTGCGAGGTTAGAAATTTACCCATATTGATGGGTAAAACAGCAGTCAAAACATACTTCATGAAAAGTGATAAATTGTTAATTTTTGTTAGAAATTATGTTTTGAATTTCTTTTTCGTTTATGAATGTGTGTTATGACTTGAGGCGTGCACTTTTGGAATTTCCAAACTATTTGTTTTTATGTTGGTCGTAGATTTCAATTCCACTATGTGCAACTGCTGGAAAATTTCATTTATTTATGTACCTACCGTAAAAAGATCTAATCAAGAAATTGTATATAATATATATAATCGAACAGGTTGTCGAATCCGAAATTAGCAGTTTTAACGAGAACTTTGTTCCGCTAATTGTACATACCTACAAACCTTTGTTGAGTTACATGTTGTAAAGATATTGAACAAGCAACAATATAATTCAATCCACATTGATGAAACAATTACAAAACATTGAAATATTCACAGACACGCTCCTCACTAACACCGCATTGGTAATAACTTTATCAGTTCCGTTAAGGTCCTTACTGATATCATTTACACAATTGCCCCTGTCCTAACAGGCATATTTAATCAATCTTTAGATAGCGGTACGTTTCCTGATTTAATGAAACATAGTAAAGTAGTACCAATTTTCAAATCGGGTAGTAAGAGTGATCCCTCTAATTATAGACCTATATCTGTTCTACCAGCATTGAGTAAAATATATGAAAAAATCATGCTAGACCAGATGTTGTCACATTTTAATTCAAATGGGATTTTGCATAGTCACCAGTTTGGTTTCACGAAAGGCAGGTCAACGACTGACGCAGGAGTAAAACTCATAAGTCACATTTTAGAATCCTGGGAGAAGTCCCAGGATGCAATTGGCATTTTCTGTGACCTCTCAAAAGCGTTTGACTGCGTTGACCACAACACACTGATCTGTAAATTACACCACTACGGAATTCGTGGCCAAGCTGCTGACCTTGTTCTTTCCTATCTATCAAATCGACGGCAAAAAGTAAACGTTAATGGGGCGACGTCCTCGGGGTCTCTAGTTAAAATGGGCGTGCCTCAAGGTTCAATTCTCGGCCCTTTTTTATTTCTCGTTTATATAAATGACCTTCCTTACATGATGGCTAACTTATCGAATATAATTCTATTTGCTGATGACACTTCTCTTATTTTTTAAATAGATAGAAAAGATACAGATGTCTTACACGTCAACGATAGTCTGGCTGTTCTTTCGAAATGGTTCGCAGCTAATAATCTTTTACTTAATGCGAACAAAACTAAATGTATTAGGTTCTCATTACCAAATGTACCTCAAGTGGGTCTAAATCTAAAACTTGATGGCAAAAAACTAGATGCAATAACGGAAACTGTATTTTTAGGAATTACTTTAGATTCAAAATTGCAATGGGGCGCCCACATTAGAACTCTTTCAGGTAGATTAAGTTCAGCTGCATATGCAGTAAGAAAAATAAGGCAGTTGACTGATATAGCTACAGCTAGGTTAGTATACTTTGCTTATTTCCACAGTATTATGTCTTATGGCGTTCTGTTGTGGGGATCGGCAGCTGACGTAGATTCAATTTTCATTTTACAAAAGAGGGCAATACGCGCTATCTATAAAATGGGTCCTCGCGAGTCTCTTAGAAACAAATTCAAAGAAATTGATATACTGACTCTGCCTTCTCTGTATATCTTAGAAAATATTTTGTATGTTCGGAAAAACTTAGGACTTTTCAAAATAAGAAGCGATTTCCATAATATAAATACACGTAGTAGACATGAAATTGTGATACCCAAATTTAGATTAACTAAAACAAGCAAGTCATTTCTTATAAACAGCATCCGATTTTATAACAAGTTGCCAAAGTCGGTTACAGAACTTAGCGATGGGAAGTTCAAAACCCACATCAAACGTGTCCTTATCAGGAAAGCATATTATAAAATTAAAGACTACGTTGAAGACAAAGAAGTTTGGCAATAATTCCCTCTGCACATGTGGCTTCCCTGGTACCTCATTAACGGCAAAATATGTAAGATTCTATTAACTGCTCTCAAATTACCATGTTTATATTTTTGTTTTAGTTACATTCTTCTTTGACATAATAATAATTTTATTTGACATTATATACCTACTATTTAATTTTCAACTCTTTATTAGTGACTTTTGTGGACATGTTAATTATTCAGATTTGTTACAGTTGTAATAGCAATCATGTCATTTCGTTTAAAATAGTTTTTATTTTTATTAATTTATTTATCTTTTATATAGATTCTTTTCTATTTTGTGAATGTGAGAACGCTGTAGGCTTAGTGGACTGTACACTTGTTGACCATCTTCTATTTTGTTAAGTACATACTTAGTACTTGTTGAAAGACCTACACTGTCCTCGCATACCTAATAATACTGTATTTTTTATATTTTTTTTTGTTGTAAATATTGTAAAACCCAATTATTTTTAAAAGAGTAACCGTGGAGTTTCTTGCCGGCTCTTCTCCATAGGAAACGACCAATTGGAACTGTGCGTAGCTTCTGACGTTTCATAAGTGCCCATGTAGGTTTATGTGAAATAAAATATTTTGAATTTGAATTTGAATTTGAGTTCGAAAATGGAAGCCCATTTTCCACGGCCCCCATAGTACCCCCAAAGTATCGGGCCCCTATGGCCCCGTCCCTCACAATGCATACCTCGGCTCCCTACGTGCACGTAGCTGCGGGTGCGTGACGGATTGCGACACAACGTGACCTGCACCTGCACTGAGGTACTGCAGAATATTGCCGATTTTATGTACGTACGTTTGTATTTAGTTTATTATGGTGTGAAACAGGGCATTGAAAACTTGAACGTGAGGTTTTTTTTATTTTGAAAAAGACTGGGTATTTAATTTGAAAATATTGTGAACTGACCTTTATTACAGACTTTAATAGACGTCAGTTCACTATATTTTCAACTGGAATTTACAGTTATACATGCGATCTAAGTTAATATTAGTGGCGAAATGTGGGAGTACTGAATATTTCTACATACTCCATTGGGTAATACAGCTACAGTTATTGTTGGTTTCGACCTATCATGGTTCTAATGGCAAGTAGTTACTTACTCTTACTAAGAAGATAAGTGTTTGAGATGAAAAAGTACGATGGAAACATAAACTGTAAGGAAAAACGAACAGTGTGTAGAAGGCTCGATTTTGATGAAAACTGAAACTGAAAAAGCAGTGTTAAAGCCAAAATTGCATGTGAAGTTTCTTGCTAAAATAACTTAAGAATTTCTGTTATGGCACCGATCCACATTGCCTTGATAAGGAACATATTTCATTATCTACAAATAAAGGCATTGTTTGTAACTTGCACCAATAATTGGCTTCATTTGTATTATGAACCATTTTTGAGTGAGTGTAGTCCAAAGAACCAAAACTTGCTAAGTTCCGAAGTCTTTCTAAGCTTATCTCCCTCTTCAGAATATATCTACAAGTGATCTCATATCTCCTAATACCCAGTAAGTTCTTCCCCCTACCAATGAGATTCGTGATGGATCGCACAGCCCTACGTGACCAGTCTACCTGTCGTCTTGAGGAAATTATGGATATTCCGGAGAAGACTGATGGAAAGTTATTGGGGGCGAACAGAAAAGAATTATGGAGCTTAAGGTGTTGGGGGCTTAGTGGTAATGAAATTGGGGATAGGTAAATACCTAATGTAATGTGTGTTTCATTATCATTTAATTTTTGCTTAACTCGAAAGTGATAAACTGTTAAAGTTTCTCATAATATAGTATTGGTTAATTGGTAAATATCTTATTTGTTTCCTCTTAACAACGATCTTATCAGATCTTAACGTAATGAGATAATGTAAATGCTCACACAGCATTAAGTACACCTATTTGCCTTTTGTAATGCATCAGCCTATTAATGTTCCCACTGCTGGGACACATGCCTCCTCTCTATGAGAGGGAGTGGGCTGTAATCCACCACGCGGGCCCAGTGCGTGTTGGTAGATGTCACATGTCTTCGAATTTTTGGTTCTAATACATGCCGGTTTCCTCACGATGTTTTCCTTCACCGGTTTGAGAGCAGTGGTGATGAAATTATTTACACAAAGTACAGCGCCTGCTGGGGTTCGAACCCACGACCAACCACTCGTAAGTCGGAGCCGATACCACTGGGCCATCACTGCTCACTTGTAATGCATATTTTTTTTAATAAATAATATATTATTCCCTGCTGTATTCAATAAAAATAGACCCGCCTATTAGTTACTTATAAGAATAGTTAACAATGATCCATCTAGTAATAACCCATTTTTCCTTATTTTATCATGTAGATATTATTGACAATATTCAGAATCCTAATGACGCCCTTGGGGTAAAAGTCCTCCTTTTGTATCAATAGGTATATTAATCTGGTTGTTTGTTTACACATAGAAATCCCTGCTTATAATATCTGTCACTAACTTGCATATTAATAATGTGTTTTTTATGTCATTATAACTCTGAAATAGTTCGAATGTTATTTTATTGCATGACTCATAATGCGAAGCATTAGAGTGTGCTCTGCGATCGAAAAATTTGTTTTGTCCCAGTTCTGCAACTGTTTTTATTGTAACACTCCTGCTAGTACACAGAACCTACTAAATTTATATATCATGTTATAGATAATTAAATGGAAATGAATACTTAAAATTTATTTGTTTCAGCAGAACCGAAAAATCATCAGAATAATTTTTAAAAAGATCCTGTCCGTCAACGTATGTAGTATGAAACCTGAACATATTGTTGTTTGCGAGAAAATCAATTAATTGAGTTAATTTTATTTTAATAGATTTGTTTAAGCCATAGGAGGAACCCTATTGAAAATGGCTCTTTTATTCTAAGTTATTTAATTATAATTAATAAAATACTAACTAATATAATATTTATATCTTTTCCGTTGCCTAGCAACCGACAAAGTAAATATCATTAAATGTCAAAATAAATAGTCTTTGACATTACGTACAGCTTGCGAGGTAAGAAATTTTACCCATATTGATGGGTAAAAAAGCAGTCAAAACATATTTCATGAAAAGTGTTTAAATAAATTGTTTACTTTTGTTAGGAACTATGTTTTGTAAATAAATAAATCTACTACAAAAAAATTGGCCTAAAGACGATAATACTTTGTTTTATTTACAATAGCTACTATGAGGGAGAAAATGTTAGGGCTCGTGTAGACGACGCGTCACCGCATCGCATTTACCTGTAGACTATAAGCCAATGCGCCGCGCGCCGACGTCTTCCAATGATTTTGCCACATCACAGTACAAAAATAAAATATGTAAATACTGACTGTGTTTTGGTAGCGGCACGGCAACGGGAATATCGGCTTGAGCCCCTAAGTAGGACATTCACGATCGACGTTACACCATTAGCAAGTCATTACAGTGTCACTCTTATCTCGGTAAGGTAAGGTATAAATTAGAACAATTGCAGAGACTTTTATCCAACTCACGGCAATAATTCTAATTTACACTACATTTCAGTGAGATAAGAGTTACATTGCAATGACGTACTAATGGTTTTTCGCCATTCCAATCTGTTTTTGAATGAGTGCTATGAAGCATGCACTTTTGGAGTTTCTAAACTATTTTATTTTTAAATGATGGTGTTTGGGTGGCTTAGAGCTATCAATATAGAAGTAACAGTGAAATAATTGACGAAAAGCCATTTACAAGTTTCCACAGTTAGCAATTATGTTCCTGGTTTATTCTACGAGCAGGTGTTGGGTTTGAATTTACAACCTTCATCTATAAAAATCTAGGCAATCAAATATATATAGACAATCCCTCCCGTTTATGGAAATTTATACAGAGACTAGCGGACCGGCAGACGCTGCCCTGCTCGAACAGCGCCACCTACCGGGTCCAATTGTATTTTCAAACCATCCAGAGACCCACTCAAATATATCCACAAAATTTCATCCAAATCGATCCAGCCGTTTAGGGGAGTTAGGTGACAAACACACGTACCGAAGAATTATATTATATATAAAGATATCATTACCTAGGACCATAATACCTCATGTGACATTCACACACACACGCATTTTAATTAAAAGACATTAAAAATATGTTTTGCCTAAGCCGCAGCTCCGTTTAGGTTCTTAAGTTATCACCATCTGCCTATCTTTTTCCCTTTTTATTTACTTCTTTCTCCTAGAAATAACAGCTGAGCCATTAAAATAATTATGCTTAACCATAAGTCACTCTGCAACTAAAACACGTTCACGATTGATAGTAAATTTAAAATTAATCACGATCGTATCGAAACGGCATACAAAATATTAACATCTAAATCTAAAACATTAGACTATACGTACAGGTCATTGAACTGCCTCAGAAGGTGTCAAAATAATGATATTATCTTTACTTGGCAATGAAAAGTGTCTACTCATCACCCTCCAAAAATACATTCAAAATGAGTTAAGTGACAAATGAACGACGTTTTTTATAATACTTTGAGGGAAACCGTATACTCATGGTGGAAATTACTTCCATTTGAAATGATGACGTCATGCTGTATCTTCTGATTATGTTACGTCACTAATTTATTATGCAGGATTTTACTCACTCTTTTTGTTCGCGACGATGCGTCACCAAACTAAGTAAATGGTATAGAATCTTTATAAATGTTCGCGTTGATGTGTATTAAAACAATACAAATTATTTGGAATCGTTATATTACCGATGTCGCGTCGCGTGACAAGTCGCGCCAGTCTGCACGAGCCCTTAGCGTATGAAAGTAGTATTTTGTATGAAAGTCGTAAATACGACCAATATAGTCTCGATTGCGTAGGTTTTTTTTTGTGCGTCCATATCACCTTGACCGAGACTTAGCCCTGGACCTAACTTCTAGAGATCTAGCCTTTCAGGAAAACCTACATAATTTGAATCAATGTATTATAAAATTATAGTTCCTAATTTTTGTAAATAAAAGCTAAACAACCTGTATTCAGAGGCTCGTCACGGGCTGAAAAATCTAGATGAAACAATTAAAATACTACCTAGGGTTTCCATGTGTAACTTGCGAATCGGTTCAGTACTTTTTCAGTGAAATCACTTGCAAACAGTTTAATATTTAAATAGTTAATTTTATCCCTGTTATACTAAAATATCTTTTCCGGAATAGATACGATAGATATAGAAACCTCAGTCTATAGGTTATTTTATTACGAATCTTGTGATAGGTAGCATGCCATGTATAGCTACATATTTATGGGTGTTATTTGTACTATGAAGTACAAATGTAAACAGCGTTTTTAGAAATAAATTAAACATTAGTACAGGATGTGATTCACGGCTCTCTGTAAGGTAAAGGAGCGCTGTACCTAAGCTCTCGCCCATTTTTTTTTTAAATGAAATTTTAGTCATTGGATCTTTTAATCATCTACGAGTAATACGTCAAATAGTAGACCTGAAGAGTCCCGAAAATCGGTTCCTGAAGATTTATGAAGACTTATTTATCAGTGCAGTTATTTTCACGTCGAAAACCCGTTTTCTTTCAAGAATCTATAACATAGCCGCTGAGTGAGTATTGAAGCTATCTGGAAGGTGTAGGTGCAGGACGTCAGCGCCGCCTGGACCGGGAGAGACCTATCCTCAAACTGGGATAGGTATACACCCTCCTTGACCTTCGCGTCCAGCGGTCGCGCCCGTCGGCACACTTCTCTTGTTTTATGTTTTGGTTAAAACAAAATAATGGTGTTGGCAGCGATCAATTTACATACAATAAGCAATACTAAGCTTTTCTATTAGTTAGTAATTAAAACAAATGTAGATACGGGTAACAAAACCAAGCAAACTACCTAATATTGTTGTCGTTATCGTGTCGCTTCCAGTAGGTATCTACAAACTAAGTAAAGAAATCTTAACAGCGCTATGTCTTGACACGAGTAACATAGTTTTCAGGTTGACCTTGACCTTGTGTACTACATTAACCTTGAAATTAACAGTACCTATCGTCAAAGTGAAGACGTGCTCTTAAAGTGGAGAACCATGTCATTGGAAATTGAAAATTAGAAATATTCCCACCAATTACTTAAAAGTTAGTCTGAAGTAAACTAATTATCCTTAATTTTGTTCGACGGGGAGAATTAGCAAGTTATTCAGAATCTTACTAAAGGAAAAAATTGAGATGACAGTATGGTTGAGTATTAGCATAGATTAATATAAAGTTATTAGGCAAAAACTGTAAATCTTTATTTGAATAGTCACCTTTATGCTATTCTAAATTATTATTATTTTGTCATAAAAGCGTTTGAGCCGAAAAAAATCATGTTCTAAAGAAAAACAAACAGCGTTTTTCGTGAAAACATTGGGTCAACTTAAATTATTCTACCAAACTTTATCAGCTCAGTTTAATTAAATGCGCATTGAATACCCGGTTGAGGCAAAAAAAGACTTTTTAATTATAAATAAAATTACACCCGGCTTGGCTTGAAAAATTACTCAGTTGTGAAAATGGAGCGGTTAATTTAAAGCAATGTCCAGGGATCCGTTTTATCCGGCAGACTGATTGGCTGGACACAATTTAATAACAGAACATGTGTGTTGTATGTGTTATGAAAGCCTTCATTTATTTTTAAGAATTTAGTACTTAAGCGAGTTTTCTGTAATAATGTTCAGAATAAATTAGTCGGTGCATCAATTTGTTTTTCAAAAACACAGTGACCTCTGAGGTTGTTTCACTATTTCTTCTCAGGGGTAGTCTGATAGGAAATGTCGACCAGCTTATTTTATTTGTTTTTTAATAAGTTGTTAAAGTCAAAGTCAAAGTTATTTATTTGCTTTAAATGCGGTAATACAAGGGTCAATCAATCAACTCAGCCTAGCGCAGTCCACTGCTGGACATAGGCCTCTCCCAAGCTGCGCCACAACACCCTGTCCTCTGCCTTCCGCATCTAGTCTGTCCCGGCCACTTTCTTAAGGTCATCGGTCCATCTAGCTGGGGGGCGTCCCAAGCTACGTTTGCCGGTACGCGGTCTCCACTCTAGGACTCGTCTGCTCCACCGGCCATCGGTCCTTCGACAGACATGGCCAGCCCACTGCCACTTCAGTTTGCTTACTCTGCAAGCTATGTCGGTAACTCCGGTTCTTTTCCAGATAATTTCATTTCTGATTTTATCCTTCAAAGAAACTCCGAGCATAGCTCGCTCCATAGCGCGCTGAGCGACCTTGAATTTGTGGACCAGCCCGACTGTCAGTGTCCACGCTTTGGCATCGTATGTCATCACGGGGAGGACGCACTGGTTGAAGACCTTAGTCTTCAAACATTGCGGTATAGGCGCGAGAAGACTTGACGAAGAATACAAGGGTGTTAAATGAATATTCTTGAGCGATGACACATTTCGCCATATTTTGGCATGCAAATATTAAAGTAAGGCAGTGTCGAAAAGTGATTCCTATATCCTATACTAAATAAACAATTTCATTTCAAAAGTCAATAGATTTGAATTACTGATCGGATTGGTTTAATTTATGGAGAATTTATAATTTTTATTATAAGTAAACAAAGTGACAACAAAGTCAAAGTCAAATTCAAAGTCAAATAAAAAAACACTTTTTATTACTGCACCATTATCTTTGTAAAATATCAGCGCGTGCCTTTTTTATTACACTGTAATTTGAAACCCACAAAGGCAGGGCTCCATTTAATACGACCTCAAATACATTTCCCATTTTTATTTATTCCATCCAGCCCTCATTCGGATTCCGTGGATAATCCTCATCTTTAAAATAAGGCTGTGTGAACATCAGCGACAAAATGCAAATACATTACAACTGTCTTCGGCGCATGATTGATCGTTCTCTTTGACGATAAATAAAAAAGGAGATTTGACGCAGCGCAATTCCTTCCAATCCTCCAGCTTTACGACGGTCACCTTATAAAATAGGTATTTGTAAGGTCTTTCAGTTGAATTACGGACGACTGTCGACTGTTGATAAACTTGTAGGAATATTTTTATAGAGTGTGTACTTCATTGCACGTATATCAAATAACTAATTTGTTCTGAAGTCTGAGTTGGAAAGACGTCGTTGCCGACACAGACGTTCTTTTATTTTTTGGACTGTGACGTCTGTAATGATTGGACTCTCAGCGCTTTGCGCTGCATGGAATGCCTAATTTTTTAGTTTAGACTAAGCTTTTGAAAGGTTGGACTCAGGCTAAGAAAATAATCATTTGTAGGTTGTATCGCCAATTATTATTGTTTTCTTTATCTAGCTATTCACTTAATACGTTGAATTTAAGCAATATCCATGGAAATGGGGTATTACTCTTGCATAAAAAAACACGGAAATTCTTAAAAAATTAAACAAGCAGATAACACAGTAGTCGCATCCATTACCCACTCCTAGCTATAAACATATAGCGGACACTATAAAATCTCCATACGGATGGTTACACGTCGCAACAGTGATTTACCGACTCGTAAGTGAGTAGTTACTGTAAATAGCAGTGCGTATACGATGAATTTCAGCCATAACGTGATGTAATAAAAGGGGGTTTATTTCAGCATTTTCAGCGAATACTTGACGAGTAAATCAGGTTTTTGGATTTTATTTTCTCTGCTTGGAGTTCTATATTGAATAAACTCATTTGGTGTAGAGGCTTTCACTGGTGCCTAGGTTTTGAAGTGTTATTACTAGACGCGTGTGGAATGGTTCTCCTCGAAAATGGTTATGGGTGCTCTCTCTATTGGTTAGAAATGTTTGACGTCAGTAGATAAAGCCCAGAATAAAAATATGTACCCTGAAATACACGAGGTGAAATCTATAAGTAATAATACATATATATTATTATAGTATTATATTCGCCTATGTCACTCCCACAATTAAGACAATCTAACGGCACATCATATGCTAAAATCCATCAAGCCGTTTAGGCTGCAGAGCGAAAGAAATAGACATACATACATACATACATACATTTGGTTAAAAGGCATGAAAATTTAACAAAATCGTTTTTAATTTTCTTTCCGAATGAGTTTATTAGAACTTACTACCAGCATACCTAGGTATTCATACAGTAAGCATTGCCGTGTTCTAGATAAAAGTGATATAAAATCAATCTTCCTAGAATTTTCCCAACTATCTTGGGGTCGGCTTCCAGTTTAACCGGATGCAGCTGAATACCAGTATTTTACATGGCGCGACTGCCTATCTGACCTCAACAATCCAGTAACTGGGTAATACGATACCCCTTGGTAAGACTGGTGTCAGACTTTCGGGCTTCTGACGACTCGTAACGACTGTCAAAGATCCACGAATGACAGCCTGCGCCACTTCTTCTTCCCAGCTAAAGCACTAGGAAGTGGTGAAGGGCGGGCATTTTTGGGGGACTGTCTTATGTAATTTTGACGTTCGAAATGTGCTGATTCTCAGCCTAGTTTGAATAAATGACTTTTGAATTTTAATACCGATTAACACCGGGTGCACTAAATACAAGTACAAAATATTACAGAAACCTGCAACCACTCCTTCCCTGGGATCCTTCTCACCAAGAGGAGGTCCAGCCTATAATGTTTCCAGCAGTGGAAACATTAAAGGCTGATTATGCTGCAACCACATGAACCAGTCAGTCGAGAGACTATATTATTAAAAAAATCCTACCATTTTAAAGCTCGATAACTCGCGGTAACTTTCATGGATATCCAAATTTAAAATGGCTTCAATATGAAACTGGAATAATATCCGATCCGTCCGTAATGGCCGGCCTTCATTGAAGTTATCGGATTCATTATTAATCTTTAAACAAATAGCTCTTTGTTGTATATCCAATAACTTATGTATGATTGTACTTATTGCGTTGCTTGTCTATTAACTTTCATGTTTCTGAAAGCTGTATTTTCATTTAGCGTTCAAGCAATGGTACAAGGTCCCACTAAAATAGATGGACAAATTTTAACACAGCATTCAGTACGCCTAACCAAAGATATTCAAGCAAAAATAAACACAGATTGAAGTGATTTTATTTTGACTTTAAAATAATAAATGGCCAACATTTTTTATTTAGTGTATTTTCGTTAGCAGATTTTTTTTTCTTGTAATTTTCATTTTTTTTTACCATTGTTCTTATTTTAGAGGTCTAAATGATTTCTAAAAGTTTGTTCATCTATTTTATTGGGACCTTATATATTATTATTAAAACGGTTTTAAAAACTTTTTTTCATTTTCTTAAATATCACTTTGACTACGAAAACAGTTATCTATTAACAATATGTTTACGTAGCTCTTAAAAAAATGATTGAAAAATTATAAGAAGGTAATTGTAAATTGGTATTTTTACACAATCTTAGACATGTGAATATCTCGCTGTTTTGTCTCAATGACTACTTTTGAATTGACAAAATAGTCGGTCGGTTTATTATTTGCAAAATTAACATCTCATAGCAATAGTTTCGCCTATCTCCCAGTACACTCTTGCCTTACATTTGTTTGTAATTAAGAGTATTATTTATTTATTTATTTATTTATTTATTTATTAGGGACAAAAAACAGTTACATGCTACAAAATACAAAGAAATAATTAACCTAATATTTACCAAACATGTAACCCACACCATTGTCCACGTGTTAACTAAAGGTTAAAAGAAGTGCTGAAGACATGTGATAAAAAAATAAAATTAATTAAAAAACAAAACAAAAAAAAAACAATAGTCGCTGCCACAATATTGCTGCGTTTCTTAACTTAACTTAAATTATTCGCTAAACAAAACAAAATGTCCAGAGCCATTTTCTTAAATAATTGCTTACTTAGACAAAATATATCTAGTTCTATAAAATGCGTGTTGTAGGAATCAACAAGGCGACGTAGAGGTGCACGTTCTCCAGCGTTAGTCCTGCATATGTCTGTATGGAACAGTTGAGGCACGCGCACCCCCCTTCGAATAACACTTCTGGGTACCTTGTAACATAATTTGTTTGTAAGGTCAACACAGTCAAATTTGTTATTACATATGCCATACAGTGTCATTACATCAAGTAACAGCCGTCTAGATCCCAAATCCAGAACGCCATACCGTTTCAATAGCTGCACGTAAGGAACCTTTGATTGGAAGCACTTAAAGTTCATCGACCGCAAGAACTTCTTCTGTACCCTTTCAATTCTAGTGCCGTATTTGTCGTAGAAAGGGTTCCAGATGGGGACGGCATATTCTAACTGGGATCGCACCAAAGTCTTATAAAGCAATAAGAACGTAGAGGGCCGCACAAAGTCACGTGACGATCTCATGACGAAACCATACATCTGATACGCCTTGTTTACTATATTATCAACATGTTTGTCGAAGTGCAAACTGGCATCCAGTGTGACACCTAAGTCACGAACAGAGGTAACTTCATTTAGGAGTGCATCATTAATTGCATATTTAAAATTTAATTTAATTCTCTTTTTGGTAAACAAGATGGCATGACATTTAGGTAGACTGAGAAAGAGCTTATTATTGTTACAGTATGTATATAATCTGTCTAGGTCCATTTGAAGAAGCAGACAGTCTTGTATATTCTTGCAAGATCTGTAAATTTTTATATCATCCGCATACATTAAAAACTTAGAATTGATAGATATATAGATTATAACTAAGAGAACACAGAATTATTCATACAACGTCACGAATAAAGTTTGATGTCGGACGGCACTGGTCGGAATATTCTAATTGTTACGATTTTCATGTAAATGACAACAGAACTGTTGATTGTATAACTTTAGGTGTTTGCTATTTTGATTAGACCGTGTTTCGATATTGTCTGAAGTAGTACCTATTATAATATAACACAATGAAGAGGAAACCTTGAAACTGCATCCTTATTGAGTAACACGATTTCAATCACAATACATTCGAAGGATTTTGATTTTGAAATGGAAGGAAATTCATTAATTGGGTTTGAAAAATATGTCTGATTAACATCGTCATGAACGTAATGAATGTTGTAAAATGTCCTAATGAAAGCCATTGTAGGTGTTTTATGTAACGAAATTGCTCCACTGTTTTTTTATGGATAGTAATAAACATAATATACTTTTTGCCACCAATCTAGGTCACCTCTTTCTATTGATCTTCTTAGAAAGGAGATCATTCACCGTTCATAAATTTTTGGGCAAAATGTGAAAGTGCTAATACTATACTAATAGTAGTAACTACATAGTACTGTCGAAAAAAAACTTTATTTCGCATACTGTAGTTAAGTGGAGAATAACCCTAGACCCTTAGTTTCACAGTAAAAGATGATGACTGTAATGTTTACTGGCATA
This sequence comes from Conistra vaccinii, assembly GCA_948150665.1. Taxonomy (NCBI): domain Eukaryota; kingdom Metazoa; phylum Arthropoda; class Insecta; order Lepidoptera; family Noctuidae; genus Conistra; species Conistra vaccinii. Next base: position 24,107,998 of record OX411320.1, on the reverse strand, counting down.
AAAGCTATTACTATAATTAGATTACTGTTATTCTTTTAACTAATTCATACTGAGAACAGTATTTTACAAGCTCGTACAAAAGCGCAGGAAATGGCCCTACAGATTACTCCCATAGTGAAAAGTGAAGAAAGTAACATGTACTAACGGAGCTTTTTTTTGTTTGGCACATTCATAATTTAGCCCAAAATGAATGATCTCCAAAACAGGAGAAAGAAAATTGAAGAAATTGTATCTTACTATTAATTTGGTAAGTATATAATTGTTTCCTTATTGGAAAATATTGTTCCATTCTATGATAAACCTATAATTTATCTTTGTATAGAAGTAGACAAAATGTTATAACTAAACCAAAAACAGTCCAGCCAAAAAAACAGAACCTATCCTTTCTATAAATAAAAACCCTTTTAGAACAAAAAACATGTTGAGATAGAGACATTACATAGATATGTCATTATTTAGGTCCTAATTTATTTCTTTTAGGCTAGACAGAGTGGCTAGAGAGCCGGCGGCTATTTCCTGTTTACTACCAGTATTGAAGTTTTTTCTAGTGTTCTTATGTAATATAGTCTAGTCTTAGTATTTTTTGGGACTAGGTCTTATGTCATCAATCTTCCTTGCCTTTTCTCAACTATCTTGGGGTCGGCTTCCAGTCTAACCGGATGCAGTTGAATACCAGTATTTTACATGGAGCGACTGCTTATCTGACCTTCACAACCCAGTAACTGGGTAATACGATACCCCTTGGTAAGACTGGTGTCAGACTTTCAGGCTTCTGACGACTGTCAAAGATCCACAAATCACAGCCGGGACCAACGGACCAACGTGCTTTCCGAGGCACGGAGGAGTCTCGGTATGTAAAGATGGTCACCCATCCACTGACCAACCCTGGCAAGCGTAGCTTAACCTGATAGATCGACCCGTGCGGCTTGATATTACTTAGCCACGAGCTCCTCTACTCCTCCACTAGGCCTTATGTCATGTTGTGTTAGTATACTTAGTTACTGAGCAACCGAGCTCGGCAAAATAGAAGAAAAAGGACAAAATAGAGAATGCTTATTTATGCATACTAATTCCATGCTGCCATGATAGTAGGTACTTACTAATGCCATGCTGCCATGTCATTATTCTAAAGTAGCCATCTTGTTCTAAACTTTGGGCGACTCACGTCTGCTCGGGTGAAAATACGAATTTTCCCAGATATGAGACCGAATGAAACACCACAATTACGTAGGTTTATGGTCGAATATGAATGATGTAAAACCATTAATAAGTTATTGCAATGTAAAGGCTTTTGCAGACCAGCGCGACTTGTCGCGCGACGCGATACGAACATTACATTTTACTAAGAAAACTTCACGGTATAACAATAACCGGTGTCGCGTTGGTTTGCACAAAGCTTTACTCTTAAGTAATTGTAATAAATTATAAATTAGAATGATTGCCGTGATAAAATTCGCGACAATCATTCTAATTCATACCTTATCTTACTGAGATAACTAATTGTTTTACGTCGATCGTGAATGTCCTAGCTTAGACTGCATTCGGTTTTATGATATTTAGGTAATATACATTTACGCCACATGCAACGCTAACTGACTCCTTACAAGATTATCAAATTCAGTGGCAAATTACGGTTTGATTTTAATGACAGATATTTGTGGTGCACCGGTCTCATTACGATATTTTATAGCATTCGTATTTGAGGCTCTGTCAATATTTTAACCGTACACATTCCTTTTGCATTAAGTAAAATTCTTTTCTAAATAAAATATTAACCGTTACCAATATTTTGTAACAATATTTTGATTTAAAAGAGTGTCCATGGAGTATCCTGCCCGTTTTTCTCCATAGGAACCTACTACGCTTTGGAATGGAAGCTTCATATTTGTGAGTGGTACTTTCTGAGTGGGCGTGAGTGGGTCGGTTACTAGTTAATTTAATCGTAGTTCATTAACGAAATGCTTTGAGTTGGAGTTCTTTGAAATAACTGTAATCAAAAGGTTTGACGATAAATATTTGATGTGTAATTGTGTACCTACATACCATAGCTTAGATTTTATTCGTTTATCCTGCTAGTTGTTGACGGTTATTTTAGCTTTACTTTGATACAGCTATATTCTGTACCTACCTTTAGATTCCTGTTTGCGACTAACGAAATTAAAGGCGTTCCTTTGACGTATGATACAGATATTTTATGTATTGCATTGCAGCTGTGGTTACTGTGGTAACGGTTCCCTTTTGATTCACTTTCATGTTTATGCAACCGGGAAAATGATAGAAAACCTCTTTCATAATGACTAACAGTGTTCGAATAATAGGTATCAATCTTTTTTTAAAGGCTCCCATGTCATCGGTGTGTATTGCACAAAATAACTAAATATAACACATGCATAAAAACTCAGACTCTACTTACGAGTATGTAGATCATAAAATATTTTTATTGCGTAAGGAAATTGAACAGCGAACAAATAGTGCAGAAACAAATTCCACATCAACGTACTATTTTCTTATTATTATTCATGTTAATTAGTGAAAACTGGATCATAAGCCTTATTTACACGATACAAATTTCTTGCCTGTTGCATATAATACAATTGAAACAATAAATGACTTGCATTGTCTAAATACTTTTGACGGTGCAACTGGTATTGTTGCTTCAACTTATGGCATGCCAAAGGCAAATAAAGCGCACATACTTCGTAAAATTTTCGTGTTATAGCCATGTCATAAAACAGTCAAAGAATGACAGTACTGATTTGGTTAGCCGCTTGACTGTCACTAATGAGACACAATAAAATTTTAACTGTTATCGAGCTGCATCACTCTTTCGGACATTTGAGCTCATATACGGACAATTTTAGTTAGTAGTCAATTATCTTCCCCGACTTTAAATAGGCCTCACCAAAACGTCACCACGACAGACATCTCGCTACCACATCCATAGATAATGGAATGGAAAATGGGCATTATGGCATGCGAAACAGCAATTCGTAAAATCAGAACCCAGATCCATAAACATGCCTTACAAACAAAACACATAACGTTGCGTGTTGCGAACTTATGCGTGTTTGAATAATGCCTTTTGATTAGAGAACGCGTGCAAACACATAATGTGTGTCGACAGGCAAAAGTAACTGTAGTTTGTTTTACTTAATCTGGTACTCGTATAAAATATACTGATTATTGTAATGAAGTCGTGATTTTAATGTGTTGATACCGAAGGCTTAAATAAGTTATAAAACAAAAAGCTATTTGTTTTATACTTAATTACTACTTTGTATGTGTCCGTGCGGATTGAGGAGCCAGACTCATAATTAAACGCGGGTACTACCAATATTTAGTAGTAAATTAGCCGATTTTGTAGGCCCGATCCTGGAATTTGTAGTAAAACCCTTTAGAAGTTACATGACTTTAAAGGTGGCTCCTCAATTCGCACATGCGGATTGAGGAGCCACCTCAGAACTCGAAAACTAGACGACGGATGAAAATGAAAATTTGGTAGGATTTAGTAGTACTTATGCGTAATCTCTACAAAAAAAATGGGGTTTGTACGACTGGATTTGAGAGAGCTACAATGCTTTGATTTTTCATAAAAAAACGTAAATTTCACCGCGCTGTTTCTCGGAAAGTTATTAAACAATTACAACATATTTTCAGTATGATTTAGTAGTAAATTAGTTTTAATTTGTAGTATAAAAATAAAAAGGAAAAGTTATATAGTTTCGGTAATACAACACATTTTATGTGGCTCCTCACACCGCACGGTCTAGAGAAAATATATGTACGTAGCTACTAAAGTAGCTGATCAAATCGGATAAAAATAGCATCAATATTTAGTAGAAATTTCTACTAAATATTGGCGTACTCCAACATCCTGCGCATTCAGTATTTCAAAAGATATTAATAAAATAAACATTCCTTAACAAATTAGTGAATAGGGTGACCATAAATAATTCAAACAAGACCATTGTTTGAAATAAATAGTTTTATTTGCTTAAAAATCATCCTACGAGTACGATTACCTACGTGTTACTTATGTAATTGCAGTTTAAAATTTTATGAGATACTAGCTGCGCTCCGCGGTTTCACCCTCATAAGTCTGGATCCCGTGGAAATATCGGGATAAAAAGTATTCTATGTCCTTACCTAGGTCATTGACTACCCATGTGTCAAATTTCATCTAAATCCGTTCGGCCGTTTTAGCGTAACAAATAAACCAATAGAAAAACCAACTCACTTTCGCAAGTATAATATTATTATATAGTTAGTATAGTTATGTTATGTACTATGTATCTACAACAAAAGTAAGTTTAACAAATGAATTAAAATTCAGTCACCGATGATGACTTTAATAATACTTATTTTGTACAAACTTATGTTTAGGTACGTTAGTACAATAATACCTCGATGTGTTTAGTTTGATTTATTTAAACGATATTTTAGTTCCTGATGTACCGATAGATGGCGTTGTAAATTTAGCACTCTTCGGTGAATCGCGGTGATAGGGATCTCCGTAGAAACGTGTCCTCTTTGTGTATAGTAAAATAAATTGTCTTCGTCAAAGTAAACATTAGTTTTTATTCATACGTTATGATTTTAAATTCATTGTTGTTTCGCTGTTTTTTGACAACATTGTTGCTATAGTAACGTAAAGAATGTAATAGACAAACAGCTTAGAAAAAAAATCGAATGTCAGTAGTGTCAGTCATCTTCACGTCTGTGGCCGCATTCCGAATTACGAGCTCTGAAAGTGGGCAAAGGTCGCAAATTGATGTCAAATATTTCCCTGTTATGATTACCCTGTTTTGACAATATTACTGTTTCGAAATAAGAAATGTGGGTTACTAGCGAACTAGAATATTAATTATTATGAAGTGCAATAATAATTTTGTGTTCCGATTTAGATAACACGATTATGACAGCTAAGAGCTGTCAATTTGAATCGAAACGCTCTTGAACGCGCTTACAGTGCCGGCTTAACGTCTAAACTTATACCATATCATATTTGTTTGTTACCAGAAGTACAATTTAGAAAATCCCACTAATAGATACTACGAACTGCAACGTGTCGCCGCGACACGACTGGTTTTTATGTATTTCTATGAAAGCGATGTGTCGCTAACTACGAAAGGTTTTTTGTGTCGCGGCGACACATTGCCTGCAGTTGCCACCTGCGGTCGTCTACGGATTGGTAACTTTAGTTTAAAGATAGGATGCGACTCAAACTAAAACAGCACAACTGTCATTTTTGATCACCGTGAGGTGATATTAATTTAGAGCATGCGTTATCGCAAGATGGCGCATGTCATGACGTCATCTATGACGATTCACGGGATATTCTTATTGCGCACACACTAATTTGGACGGGTGTAAGCACGCCAAAATGGATTACAGCGTAATTCGGAATGCAGTCTGGGGTAGAGTGCTCGCAAGATAAGTCTGCGCGTGGATGAAATTGGAACTAATAAGTATGCCGCCGTCTTGTCGTATAAATAAGAAAAAATACGTGTACGTTATTTTTGCATAATCTACATTCCGGACAAAAAACATTTTTTGTCATCATCCCTATTCAAGTGCTTTTCGAAGCAGGGAGGGGTATTCGTAAGTAATGAATGGTCATTCATCCACGGGCCAACCTCAGAAAGCGTAACTTAACCTTCGGTCGCCCCGTGCGGCTGTTATTAATTAGCCACGAACCATACCATACATGAAATGCATTCATCCATTATAATTAAAATAAAATCATTCATGGTCTACTATAGGGCATCTTTAATTATGAAATAAGGCAGGGGCTGGCTAGCAAAAGTACTAAACAATTGATATTATAAGAGTACAGGTACCTGTGTACACAGCACGTCTTTCAATTAAGTGTATAAGTATGTAATATTGTTAGCATTATTAATTAATAAGTAGCAAAATGGTAGGGTACTTTCTAGCTATTACATGACTAGACTGGATGCGACCACGTAAGAGCCAAGCATCTTCACTAATCCCGTAATCAGGTACATCTCCACATTTTGCCTTTAAACTATTGGATAATTATACCGTTGTGTTAATGCTCGCTGCAGAAAGACCTTTCCAGCTTCATTTAGTATTTCCCAAATATATTGTTTTTTAATGTGACAGCTCGGAAATTCAAATCGCCTGAAACCTGAAGGCTACTATTCAAACGAAAGGTAATAAAATCCACGAGATAGCCGGAGCCAACAAGAAAAACTATAACCGGAGTCCTGAGTGCTAATACCTAAACAGTCGCAGATTAGTAAGAAACGAAGCGCAGTCACACATGATACGAACGATCGACAGACATTTTTCCCCGTCATTTATTATTTATTTGAAACCGTAATAAACATTAGTGTGAATGATGGTTTTACAGGACAACCGTTATTTTGGGGCCGTTAAGGTCAGTATAATACATTTTTAAGCCCAGCATCAGATTAGCACCACCTAACCTCATCGACACGCTGCCATCCAGGTAGTATCTACTTATACTTTTATGAATGAAGTTTCTGGGTGATGCTGATTCGGTTCCAAGCTGAAATGCTGCAAGATTTATTTGACGACACCGCATACCGATAGAATCCCTAGATTAACTGTTAGAAGGAGGGGGGAGAGAAGTAGTGAACTCATGATCGGTTACTGTGTAGCTTGTGATGACGTCGTTTCCCTAATGATGCTCAAAGTGGCAGTGAATTATGAAGTATCTAAAAAAAAAAACCTTAATTAGGTATTGCTAAAACAGACATGTTTGGTACAGTATAACTCTGAACGGACAAGGATTTGGAATTAGGCGCCATAGTAACTTCGATTCAGTTTAAAAAGAGCTATCCAACGATGTATGACACATGGGTACTTATTGGAGGTGGGTACCAAAATAAGCATCATCCTTTGAAGTTCAACGTTATAAGGGAGAAAGTGTTTTTCAACTACATACTTACAATGTTATGTTTGTTCTTGGGCATTTGGCCGGTTTTTGTATCTCATTATACGCTGCGCTCGGTTTGCGTTGTATGTTCTGTCATTGCGTCATGTTTACTGGGCATTCTGTATCACATCTGTCATCCTCCGTAGAGGTAGACATATTATGCTATCGCGGACTTTTCTTTTGATCTTTTTAAAATGTACAATCCTGTAACACTAACTTTATATTTTAATATCGTATAAAATAAAACCTTTAACCCTAAACCTAGGTAAGGACATAGAATACTTTTTATCCCGATATTTCCACGGGATCCAGACTTATGAGGGTGAAACCGCGGAGCGCAGCTAGTATCTCATAAAATTTTAAACTGCAATTACATAAGTAACACGTAGGTAATCGTACTCGTAGGATGATTTTTAAGCAAATAAAACTATTTATTTCAAACAATGGTCTTGTTTGAATTATTTATGGTCACCCTATTCACTAATTTGTTAAGGAATGTTTATTTTATTAATATCTTTTGAAATACTGAATGCGCAGGATGTTGGAGTACGCCAATATTTAGTAGAAATTTCTACTAAATATTGATGCTATTTTTATCCGATTTGATCAGCTACTTTAGTAGCTACGTACATATATTTTCTCTAGACCGTGCGGTGTGAGGAGCCACATAAAATGTGTTGTATTACCGAAACTATATAGCTTTTCCTTTTTATTTTTATACTACAAATTAAAACTAATTTACTACTAAATCATACTGAAAATATGTTGTAATTGATTAATTTTTTTGTAGAGATTACGCATAAGTACTACTAAATCCTACCAAATTTTCATTTTCATCCGTCGTCTAGTTTTCGAGTTCTGAGGTGGCTCCTCAATCCGCATGTGCGAATTGAGGAGCCACCTTTAAAGTCATGTAACTTCTAAAGGATTTTACTACAAATTCCAGGATCGGGCCTACAAAATCGGCTAATTTACTACTAAATATTGGTAGTACCCGCGTTTAATTATGAGTCTGGCTCCTCAATCCGCACGGACACCTTTGTGTTGTACTAAAGGTGTTTAAGGATTATTGTAATGCGTAAGGCATAGTGCTACTTGTGAAAAGGCTTGTCTGGAGAAATACTACCACTACCGCAATATTTCAAATTAAATGGTCATGGCAATTTATAGCTAAGCGCTCGGGTCACGGGGTGCAACTGCGCGTTTTTTTTTAATTAAGGAAATTTCGCGCCGACTGTTCGACACTTCACGTGACCAGAGGGCTGGCTCATTCTTTGGCCAAAGAACTAGCATTGCCTTTCATCTGGCAATGCTGCCAGTCTTCTGGGCACGTTTTCGGATGACAGCGATGCGGTCGAATGCTTCGGCAACTAAGTGTTCTCTTGTTTTTGTATTTAATACTTGTTTTTTATTATTTGTATAGTTATTTAGTTAGTCATTTAATTTAATACGTAGTGTAAATAGTTAGTTGTTTTTAATATTGTATTTTTTTTAAATTATATTTTATAAAAAAAAATATGTTAATAAAATAATAGTAATATTATATTTTATAGTACACGGGGATATTATTTCAGGTTTGTTTCAAATGCACACAATGCATATTTAGAAGACTTGAGGCGAACAGGGTGGTGATACAGCTATGTACTTGTACATATTGGTGTCGTCAAGTTAATTTTTAAATTCTTTATATTTTATTTCATAAATATAAACCTACAAGGGTACTTATGAAACGTTAAAAACTAGGTACACGGTTCCAATTGGTGGTTTCTTAAGGAAAACAGCTGGCAAGAAACTCCACGGTGACTCTTTTTCTGTTTGTACACGCGTCCACTTCCGTCATGTCTCCTTTGTGTGACAGTTGATAACGCATAGTCGCATACGTTTGAGGTGACAAAGATTCTCACTTTCACATTCATAATATTAGTGAAACACTCAGTCTTGACCTCGAAACCATAATTATTATCAATTCCGAAGACCGAATGGCCCACCCAAGAGGCCCCCAGGGTTTCACAATAGCAATAAAGGCAGATAACATATTGCTTCACATTCTAGTACCAACAGCGGGCATTAGTAGCGTTTAGGGCTAAAACCGCCGGTCGTTACGCATACCTACTTATATAATATTCAGAGATCCTAATTATTATCCTCGCTAAAAAGCTTGTGTTTACGCTAACTCCTTTTTTAGCTTTTAATCCGTCATGAACTTTGTGTTTTAATAGCTGTATGGGTAGATAATAATGAAGCTAAACGTTATTTACAGGTAAACCTAAAAATAGTAAAAACTAAAAAAGAGTCTGATATTAACTGGGATACCAAAAGCTTAAAATAATAACATGAACTCAATTACTTACTAATTCATACATTCTAAAGTCAGTCTTTTTATCAAACTTTCGCACCAGAATTAATTATAATTTATTAATAATTTATAATTATTTTATTTTATTCTTTTGTCAAATGTACAATGTCGTAATATGATCTTTTTATGGATCGAAATAAATAATTTTTGAAATTTTTTGAAATTTTTTGAAAACCAATTTTTCTCGATTTGCCTGTAGTAGGAAATGGTTCTTAATCTCCCAGATAAGTTCAATGACTACGCGGTAGCTCGTAACACAATGATGCCTTGTTCCGAATAGCCGATCAATTTTAGGTTAACAACTCAATGTTGCAACTTGCAATAATAATAATATTTCAGACCGACCATAAATGGAGCCATTGTTGGCGAGAAAAGATATTTTAATGATTTTATTTTCCGAGAAACAAACATACGTAAGTCGATGCAATAATTTCGAATTTGGATTACCTCGTGAGCGTTTTCAAATTAATTGGATGCAATTTATTTTATTTCAAGGATCATTAGCGAATACTTTGATAGGTTATAACAGTTGAACCCCAATTATGTTAATTACAGCGTGATTGCCATGACTGTGCTTGTATTAAGTACGATTCCAGTAAGCCTAGTGCTCTGGAACAATGCGCATTTCGAGTAATTTCGCAATTGTATGCTCCGTTAAGGAATTAACTCATATTGCAGTGGCTAAACACATGTTAAATTAGTTGTTTGCGGTGCGTGAAATAGACTGTGTTTTTGATTATGATGTGTTAATGCTCATTTTGGTTTAATAGAGTTAATTTTTTTCGTGAATTTACATGGTCCACTAGACGTAAAGAAATATGGTGTTATTCTTGGCCTGTATACTCAAAAAAACTTGAAATTGGTGCGGTCAAAAGGCAGCAAAAGTCGATTAACACTGTCTTCTACAATCGAAAAGAAAAAACAATCAAACTTTGAAGATTATCTATCTTATAGAGAGTAAATAGGTACTGCCTTTATCGTTATAATTGAAACAGCAATTACACAATACCATGAATAACTAACTATAAAAAAATCTTTTAATTGATCTGAAATGCTCGTATTTTTTTTCTTTGTTATTTATTTATTCACTCCAAACATACAAATATTCTTACACGCTAGACCCAATGCGATATTGTTGCACACTTAAAATAGTATATTATGCAACTAATGAATAAAGGACGGATTTTAAGCGAGGGCCATAGATGAATCACGAGCGCAGCGAGTGATTCAAGTGTTAGAATCCTGAGCGACACGAGTGATTCATGGCCCTCGATATAAATCCATTTTATTCAAGAGTTGATTACTATACTTTATACCATGACTACGAGAAATGCGAAAATAGACATTTAATAAAAGGTTAACACGTTCAGTGTCGGGAGCCCTCCTGGAGGATTCACCTATTTGGATATGGGATGCCGGGAGCCCTCGCGGAGGGCTCATTTTAAATGTAGACGTTCAGTGTCGGGAACCCTCCTGGAGGGTTCACCTACTTGGATATGGGATGCCGAGGGCCCTCGCGGAGGGCTCATTTTAAATGTAGACGTTCAGTGTCGGAAACCCTCTTGGAGGGTTCACCTACTTGGATATGGGATGCCGGGAGTCCTCGCGGAGGGCTCATTTTAAATGTAGACGTTCAGTGTCGGGAGCCCTCCTGGAGGGTTCACCTAATTGGATATGGGATGCCGGGAGCCCTCGCGGAGGGCTCATTTTAAATGTAGACGTTCAGTGTCGGGAGCCCTCCAGGAGGGTTCACCTACTTGGATATGGGATGCCGGGAGCCCTCGCGGAGGGCTCATTTTAAATGTAGACGTTCAGTGGTGGGAGCCCTCCTGGAGGGTCCACCTAGTCGCATATGGAATGCCGGGAGCCCTCGCCGAAGGCTCATTTTAAATGAAGGTTTTTCTTAGCGAATACAGATTATAAACCGTGAAAATAAAATCTGATGTATATTTTAACAAAACGTAATGCCGGCAACCCTCCCGGAGGTTTCACTTCCAACACGAATAATAATAAAAGTCGTAGACTTCCAATATGTATGGCGGCATGGCGTATGAGTTCTATGAAAATGGGTGGTGTCGAAAGTGATAAGGAGGTTGTATAGCATTGAGATGGCGGTCGAATATATTGACGTGTTCTAAGTTCAAACACCAAAATAGTGATTAAAAGAGATTTTTATTCACTGTTTTCAGTGAATAAATTAAGCTTTTTAGAAGGGGAGTGGTATAATAGTATATTATGCAACTAATGAATAAAGGACGGATTTAAAGCGAGGGCCATAGATGAATCACGATCAAGTGAAGGATTCTAACGACTGAATCACGACCGTAGGGAGTGATTCAAGTGTAAGAATCCTGAGCGACGCGAGTGATTCATGGCCCTCGATATAAATCCGTTTTATTCAAGAGTTGCATACTATACTTTATACCATGACTACGAGAAAAAGAAAGATTTAAGCGAAAATAGACATTTAATAAAAGGTTAACATGTTCAGTGTCGGGAGCCCTCCTGGAGGGTGCACCTACTTGGATATGGGATGTCGGGAGCCCTCGCGGAGGGCTCATTTTAAATGTAGACATTCAGGGTCGGGAGCCCTCCTAGAGGGTTCACCTACTTGGATATGGGATGTCAGGAGCCCTCGCGGAGGGCTCATTTTAAATGTACACGTTCAGTGTCGGGAGCCCTCCTGGAGGGTTCACCTACTTGGATATGGAATGCCAGGAACCCTCGCGGAGGGCTCATTTTAAATGTAGACGTTCAGTGTCGGGAGCCCTCCTGGAGGGTTCACCTACTTGGGTATGGGATGCCGGGAGCCCTCGTGGACGTTGGAAGTGAAACCTCCCGGAGGTTTCACTTCCAACTACGAATAATAAAAGTCATAGACTTTTATGGCGGAATGAAGAGTTATGAGTTCTATGAAAATGGGTGGAGTCGAAAGTGTTAAGGAGGTTGTATAGCATTGAGATAGAGGTCGAATACATTGGTGTGTTCTAAATTCAAACACCAAAATAGTGATTAAAAGAGCTTTTTATTCACTGTTTTCAGTGAATAAAATAAGCTTTTTAGAGGGGGAATGGTATAATAGTATATTATGCAACTAATGAATAAAGGACGGATTTAAAGCGAGGGCCATAGATGAATCACGATCAAGTGAAGGATTCTAACGACTGAATCACGACCGTAGGGAGTGATTCATGATGATTGAATCACGAGCGCAGCGAGTGATTCAAGTGTTAGAATCCTGAGCGACGCGAGTGATTCATGGCCCTCGATATAAATCCGTTTTATTCAAGAGTTGCATACAATACTTTATACCATGACTACGAGAAAAAGAAAGATTTAAGCGAAAATAGACATTTAATAAAAGGTTAACACGTTCAGTGTCAGGAGCCCTCCTGGAGGGTTCACCTACTTGGATATGGGATGTCGGGAGCCCTCGCGGAGGGCTCATTTTAAATGTAGACATTCAGGGTCGGGAGCCCTCCTAGAGGGTTCACCTACTTGGATATGGGATGTCGGGAGCCCTCGCGGAGGGCTCATTTTAAATGTAGACAGTGAGTTTCGGGAGCCCTCCTGGAGGGTTCACCTACTTTGATATGGGATGCCGGGAGCCCTCGCGGAGGGCTCATTTTAAATGTAGACGTTCAGTGTCGGGAGCCCTCCTGGAGGGTTCACCTACTTGGGTATGGGATGGCGGGAGCCCTCGCGGAGGGCTCATTTTAAAAGTAGGTTTTTTTTTAGCAAATACAGATTATAAACCGTGAAAATAAAATCTGATGTACCTATATTTAAAAAAAACGTAATGCAACCCTCCCGGAGGTTTCACTTCCAACTACGAATAATAAAAGTCGTAGACTTCCAATATAAATATGGCGGCATGGCGTATGAGTTCTATGAAAATGGGTGGTGTCGAAAGTGTTAAGGAGGTTGTATAGCATTGAAATAGCGGTCGAATATATTGACGTGTTCTAAATTCAAACACCAAAATAGTGATTAAAAGACCTTTTTATTCACTGTTTTCAGTGAATAAAATAAGCTTTTTAGAGGGGGAATGGTATAAATTAAATAGTTCCAATGCTTGTACCATAACAAATTCTATTCTATTCAATTCTATCCTTCCTTTCAAATTCACCCAGAGCGCAACAGTGTCGATGTCATCAGCAATGATGTTGAGAGTGCGGAGCGCGCTTGTTGTAATTGTTACATAACGTTATTTCTCATCCAGACATCGCTATCTCTCTCAATCCCGTAAGAAAAGCATGTTAGTAAAGAGTACAACTTAATCTCATTATACAATCAATCACAAATGGATTAATACCCTTTTATCTGGTCGCTGCCCGTTGCTCTAATAACAGAAAGTAGGTGAAGAAATTCCGCTCAGTGCTGTGTATATTCGACCTCGTTATTGCTTTATAACCCCTGTCGCTTGAACGTTATAAAACAACAAGAATAGTTCAGATAGTTTCCTTAGTGAAGTTGGACGTAATTCAAAACTTATTCTCTTATATATTATACATTATAAAGGAGCCCAGAAATAAAAACTATTCTTTTTTGTTATTTTATAATGCAGTACGTAATTTACAATTAATTATTTTATGTTTTATTAGTTTAGTGGAACGAAACGCAAACTCAAAAGGCGTCGTCTTAAAAAATGCCGGAAGTGACCTCAAAGGGTATGTCAATAAATATATTTTCTTAGAATTCTCACTAAGGTAAGTTTGTAAGTGCGATTCCAGCTTGAATAAAGCACAAAAATATGATTTAGGTCTAAAATTCCTTAAAAAACAGATGTAAATAAAGCAATTATGTGCCAATGACGTTTGATATGTAGTAGAAAATTGTTGGAGTTTCATGTATTTTTTGAGTAACAATTGAATTTAACTTTTAATACTTTTTTTAGGTTTATATCTTTATCTTTTATTGATTTAGTGAAAAAAAAATACATTCATATTCCATAATGTGGTCAAAAGTGGTAAGGCAAGGTCAACTGTACCTACGTTATTTAATGACTGCTCTAACTTATTTAATTCAGTTGGTGAGTATGTAGGAAGAGTCTATAGGCATAATACATGAACACGCGCATCCACGGGTGCTCGCCTCCCGCGCCCCGCGTAGCGCGGTCGTCCGCACCCCGTCCCGCGACCGCCAGTCCGGCCCGCATCACCCTCGTAAGCGCACTTTTGTTTTTTTTTAGTGCCCTACTCGAATGATTATATTTTGTTTGGTGTTCGCTTAAAAACTGAATTTTATTTCATTCGCCCCCTACAAACTACTCTGTGTTTTTAAGTCAATGTGCGCTCTTATTATTTGAGCTTATTAGTGACTCGCCCGAATCCCGTATGATCATTTTAATAAATATTAGTTTTTCTTGAGGCAATTCGCACGAATTCAATTTATTTGTGGACGAATCGACAACTCCAGCAATACGTGGTCGTAAAGTACACTGAGAGAGAGCAGTGGTGGCCCAGTGAACTGTAAGCTATGCTTAATGTAAACAAAGCTCAATGTAAACAAATCCCGCTGTCACGAGGTCAGCGGGAATCGAGCATTCGGGTGTGACCCTATCGGAAGGGCAGACGTGTAATATATTATGTGAACTAAGTACTTAGATTGTCTAAGTGTAATTAAGTTAGAATATTAAAAATAGTAATTAGAACAATAATTCTTTCATTGTGAGACTTTACACAAGTAACCGGATCGAGAGGACCTTTTCAGTTGGTGACGGCCCCGACTTACGAGTTGTAGGTCGTGGGTTCGAACCCAAGTAGGCGCTTTACTTTGTGTGAAGACATGTGACATCTATCAACCCGCACTGGGCCCGCGTGGTAGATTACGACCCACTCCCTCTCACAGAGAGGAGGCCTGTGTCCCAGCAGTGGGGACATTAATAGGCTGATGATGATGATTAAAGTACACTGACGCACAAAAGTAATTTGGGTAAAATATTTTTAAATAAAATGAAACACGTAAATTAATTAAATATCTTAGTAAATATAAGTATAAACATGTAATTATATATCATATTATATTATATGTATCACATTTTTTTTGGCAATAGGCTCGCCCTCTGTTACATGGGACTCAAAAATAACTGGCGAAATTCACACACATTCACATTTTGCCAGTTATTACTAATATTTATTTAAATGGTCATTTCACCTGGATTAAGGCGAGTCACCAATAAGTAATTATTTGTAACGTGGCGATATTATCGTGGGCGTCGACATCCACGGCATTATGGTAACACAGGGAAATAAAATCTATCGAAATATTTATTAAAAAATAAATTTAATAAAATTATATTTTTGAACCCCCCATCCCCTCATCCCCGATAACGTTATAACGTGCACGTATTTCCGTACGTTATAAGGACGTACACGTTATCGTTATTGTTAAATTAGAAATTATAAAAGCGATGCATGTTTCGCGATGCTAGTTACCCTTTTGTCCCTATTTTTATGTCGGTAGATAGAAAGTGTTGATGTTTCAAAGAAATGTTTGCCATACTCTCGTGTGGAACTTGAAAGTTCAATATCCGGGAGTAGCATCATGATACTCTCTTTGTTTTCTTTTGTTCCCGAACCTTTGGGTCTTCAAGTTAACAAAGCTAGTCCTTGAGAATAGTTTTTGTGGATGTTTACTTAGAGCAGTGGGTTTAATATAGGTAATATTGTGATCGTGAAGGTTCCGTGTCAATAGGTTAAAATTTTTTTGGGCATGGTCAAGGAAGATCTCATAGTTAGGTTCTTAGTCTGGAATGCTCAGAGACTAATGAAAGATAGAAAGTAAGAAAAAGTCCTTATTGGGTCTTGCACAGGAATATTATACAAACTAAATAATAACACATAATTACAGAAAAGTAAAATATATTACGCATTCTGAACGACGTCAAAAGTCCTCGACATTCATAAATAAACGTTGCAGCGCTGGTAATCTGATGAGGCCTGATTATTGAAGGTGGAAGAGGAACCATTATTAAGAGTAAAGATGTTTTAAAGTAAAAAAAAGCTGCATGCTGAGGGCCTACTAGTGTTTCATTTAACCATCTCGATCAAACGCATCGACCGCGTTCTGCGCTCCGATTGGCAGACGGCCGGCCTTCACCGGTGAAGGGCCAATCGGAGCGCCGAACGCGGTCGATGCGTAAAGTCAGGATGGTTAAAAGAAACTCACACTAGTCCCTCTGCTCTTTACAGCCCCATCTCAAATTAAGAACCTGTATATTCTAGCTGTAATATGACAATCTAAATAATCTTAATACCACTTTTACCAATTTCCCTTACCTCAAACTTAACCCGACTACCACGTCACAACCAGGCTGCGGCAGTAATTTCCAGCAATCGTATTTGATACAATGCGTAGAACGATGTTCTAAGTTCAATCTAAGTTGAGTACATGTGTACAAGACAACGACTTTGTACTCCTGTGTAGTGCCGCGACAAAGACAGCTTTATTTATTTTTTGTTTTGTGAACGAGAACGAGGTTTTGAATGCTTGTGTGTATAGTCTGTTCCGAAGTATTTGATGAAAATGTAAACAAATGGATCAGAAAAAATACCTGTGGATGCAAATTTGTAGTGTGCAGTGGTTGGTTGTTGTACGGAAGGTTTTGCCAATAGTATCCCTAAGTGCTTGTTTACGGAGACGCGGGGCGTTGAGTGTGGCGTGCGGCTTGGCGTTCGGCGGTGCGTCGGACGTTTTTTCTGTTTACAGACAGGCGGGGCGTGCAGCGCCCCGCGTCATCACACGCGCAAACACAAACATAATATGGCAATATACGATGATGTTTATGGAAACGCGGGGCGTGTGGCGTGGCTTGAAAAGTAGCGCCACGCGGTGGTGCATCGGGAGCGGAGGGCGTAAGCTGATAGTCAAGCGCACCCGACATAATAATAAAAATAAATAAATAAATACATACATACATAACATCACGCCTATATTCTCCGAAAAGTTAGGCAGAGGTGTTCCTATAGTACCTACACCCACATGTCTTCACACACACACATGTCACATGTCTGTCATGAGAAATCTCAAATGGAAAATACCAATAATATTTTGCCCGACCTGGGTATCGAACCCAGGACCATATGCTCAGCAGTAGTGCTTGCGACCACTAGACCAACGAGGCATTAAAAAAACCGGCCAAGTGCGTGTCGGACCACGCATAATGAAGGGTTCCGTGGTTGGGATGAATTTATCCCAACAACAAACTTAATTTAGTAGGTGACAAACATGTTGTCTCATACATCGATATACGTCACGGTCAATTCTCCAACTACAAATGTAAGTTTGTAATCACAAAAAATATTTTTTTTATGTGATAAATCGAAAAATTTAAAATGTTCGGACTTTGCTGTAAGACCTTGCTTCCCGCCAAATTTTATGATTCTAGGTCAATGGGAAGTACCCGGTAGGTATTGATTCATTTGCGAGTATCAAAATATTTCACATAAATGGCCACATTTTTCGTTCGTTCGTTCACTTAGAAGCTTTTATTTTTTAGAGCTCCAACGAAACATAGATTTACGTATTTGATGTTTTATGTGCATATCGCCGATGTTCATAGTTCGTAGATATTGAGCGTACGACGCCGCGGGCCCCGCCGCCACGGGCACCGCCTGCATTTCAAGCAAACGCCTATAAAAACGCTTCTCCGTAAACGCTCTCATAGAACGCCATATGTTTGAATTTTGTGCGGGCTGCCCCACCGCACGCCACGCCCAACGCCCCGCGTCTCCGTAAACAAGCACTAATCCACAGAATATTAAAATCAATCCATTAAAAAAAAAAAGGTATTGTATTTAATATTGGACGCCTACGCGGTGCCTACGACGTAGCTGCTTGCTACGACGTAGCCGCTTGCTACGCCACCTGCGCGGTCATAATTATAAATATTTCGATGCTTTTCAAATTCTGTCACGAGTCTTAATAGTGTTTGATTAAAAAAATATTTATGAATACGCACCTCGCACTTTGCGCAGTGGTTATAAATTGCTAATCAACGCCTGTCTTATAACCGTATTAGTTTTGAAGTTTATTAAATTATAAAAATAAAAAAACATAGAATTTTACTACGAAGAATTTTGCTAAGCCAATCTACGCAGTTTTATGAATAATAATAAAACTAGGTAGACTTTTATATATTTTAAACATGGTCTTTCAAGTCATAAATATTAACACAGCGAAGTTTATTTCATTATGAAAAAAGTTAGTACAGACTTAGGACTTCTCTTGCAACGTTACTCAAACAAACGTTACGTTACGTTACACAAACACAAATCTTACATACCATCACCAACACATGTAAGGCCTACAGTGTAGACCATACAAATATTTGTCACATGCGGAAATAGATATACATGACCAGTAAGCCGTTGGACACCACTCAATCACTCGACCAAACTTGCTTGGTTATATGTACACAATAACAAATGTCCAAAATATTCTATGGTCAATTAAAATTCTTGTTTCCTATTGATATAATATTTCCACTTAAACAAACTTTATTTTAATAAAATAAAAAAAACTTAAAATTGGGGAGCAAACTGAACTTTAAGAGTGGGTTGTAAAGTTATTTTTCCAAAAACACATGTTTGGAAACTAAATTGAAAACACAGGATAGAATAAAATAAGGAAGGGAATACTCTTTATAATGCACACCATACGAGTTAGCGGCCTTATCGCTAAAGCAATCTTTTAAAGACAACCTTTGATACACCATTAGACGTGTCCAAAATGTCATATATCTATGGTTATATTCGTGTCGTACCATTTCCTTGTGTCAGTCTGATTGTTTCATTGGGCGCTGTGTGGCAATGTAATTAGCCGAATAACCACGTTACTGCTGGGTCTGTCTACAATACACATTGTGTTCGCTGCTTGAGTGGAATTGTGAGATACACCTGCAATAGAGGTTGCTATTGGATCCGTCTGATTTTGATATCGTGATAGTGATCGGTTAGTTTGTAAAGTGGTAGGTTGTAAAGTAGAACTTGAGTTCATTAATTAATTAGCTTGATGTCCAATCATTTTTCTATATTATCGATATAAAATATCGTTAAAAATGAAACTAATATAGGATTGGCGTGGCGATGGGACGTGAAGCGCGGCTCTATACTTGATTTATCAACCAGCAGCACTCCGTTAACACCATAAAGCGTTGTTTAAACAATGTGCCAAGAATTTTTCAAATATTTACACTCTCGCACATAATATGACTATATCAGTCGTATCGGTCATGGTATAATAAAACCAGGTATGGCATTTCGAGACACAGCGGTGTGCGTGGGTGACACAAGGCTACGTCATCACATCTGTGTTACCAGTCATCATCATCATCATCATCAACCTATTAATGTTCCCACTGCTGGGACACAGGCCTCCTCTCTGTGAGAGGGAGTGGGCTGTAATCTACCTCGCGGGCCCCGTGCGGGTTGGTAGATGTCACATGTCTTCGAATTTTTGTTTGTTAGACATGCAAACCGGCATATCACGATGTTTTCCTTCACCGTATTAAGAGCAGTGGTGATGAAATTATTTACACAAAGTAAAGCGTCTGCTTGGGTTCGAACCCAACGACCACGACTCGTAAGTTACCACTGGGCCACCTGTGCGTGTTACCAGTAGTGAGTAATAATAACTCCCCAACCACCTTTACTACCTGTGCGAATCCCATAAAACAATGAGGTTTTAATTAACAATTACGTTGGTATATGTCTAAATTGAATTGTTTTGTTTGATCAGACAAACGAAACGACAATTTTAATACTTTGTATATTTTTTTTTATAGAATTATGACTTAATCTTTCCTTAATTCGTGTTTTGTTGCAATAAAGTGGCAACTGGATAGTGGCGTAAGCATGTGTCACTCCCGGAATGCCAGACCTTGTTTTCTTAGACCATGGCATCGACCTTGTGACCAAGTCCAACCCTGAAAGGAAAAAGTTCTCCGATCTTGCTGTCTGCGTCACTTTCATAAGCTAAACTATGTAACAAAAAACTATTTTGTATACCGAGGAATAAAGCACTACATCCATTTATTACCCTCCTCACAATAAAACTGATGATATAATCCGAATCTCCTTTTCATTGCTGAAATGTATAACGCATAACAAAGATTTATTTACTTGTCACTCAATCTGAAAAAACCAGCACATTTTCTTACAAAACCTAGGCATTGTCGGTGAAAAATGGTCTGTAAGAAAAAAATGTGGCGTCTAGTGTACGTTTATATGGCATCGTAAAGTTGATTTAGTAAACGATACTCTGAAGTTGATGGATGGAACCTTAGGATCCGGATACAGTAGATAGTCTGTGGTCATTTTTCAAAATACAGATAGGGAGTGAACATATTTTTTGAGCTGCTGTGGTGCTTGAGTTATTAATGTTGCGTTTAGTATCAGGGAATTGTGATGCTGTGTTGAATTGAGAATAATACGTGATGTGGTTGCAAATTTAAAAAAAACTAGCGTGAATCTTAAAAGCTCAATGTCAGTAAATGCCAGAATTTCTTGTCTGTTTATTTATTGCTTAACATGTGTTAGTGACCGATTTTAACAAAACGAAGCGAAGTTGTATTTTCTATCTGAAACACAAAGGACACACCAATCCCCAATAGACGTTTATAACGAAATCTATTCGAGAAGAAGAAAACAACTTTATGGCTGCTACACGCCCGCCGGCGGCACGGCCGGCCATGCCGCACAAAGCCGCAGAAAGAAACGTAAAGAAAATGAAGGCGCAAAAGCCCCCCGGATTTTGCGCCTTGCTGCGCACGCTTGCGCACGTGCTGCGCGGCAAAAGCCATGCCGCCGGCACTGTGTGTAGGAGCCATAAGACTTCAAGACGTTAGTCAGGTTTTCAATACACAAGCCACTACTCATTTATTTGTAATATAAAACCTCGGTGTTACAACGAATGATGCTCTTTGTATAAGAATAATGCCTAAAAGTCCTCCAAATGTGCTAAGCGTTGGGTAGCATTTAGTATCAACAATCGATACGGTTTTACTAATCAAACAAAATGAGATTATAAAATTATGTTTATTTAAATGTTAGAGTAAATAGCAGTTGAATTTAAATCAGGATACCATTTGGCTGGCATAAGCATAATCAGCTTATAAAATTCCCACTGCTGGGACACAGCCCTCCTCCTGTGCGTGTTGGTGGTTGCCACACGTCTTCGAATTTTCGGTTCTAGGACATGCCGGTTTCCTTCACCGTTTTAAGAGCAGTGTTGATTAAATAAACAAAGTGCCTGATTGGGTTTGAACCCACGACCGAACTCGTAAGTCAGAGCGGATACCACCGGGCCCCCACTGCTTCTGCATTTGGCTATGGAATCCTAAAAAGAAAAACAACTAGAGAAAAATAATGAATGTTAGAAAAAACAAATTGCAGTCATGTTCAAAGCAGAGTCAATAGTACATTATTGTCGCGGCCTGCAACAGGGACATTGATGAACGAAGGTGAGTCCATCAATGTCAGGTTGCGGCCAAGACTTGTATAATACATTTCTCAAATAATGTGCGGTAATTCAAACTAAGTTAATTAATTATAAATTCCAGAATCAATGACGAACAACGATAATTTTTTACTCGCCAATATGTTAATTTGTTCTTCTTTACTTTAAACAGCTCTATTTGCAAGCAAAATCGAAATTTAAATAAAATGTTTGATAAGTTACCTCTTTGGTTGCCATAATTATGTCGAAACAAAAAAATCGTTCCATTTTTAAATTACACAACTGATAAGATTTTTCATAGTGATTTATTCGGCCACTAAACACGACAGATAATATGGATTTTCATAGTAACATTGCCGGCCGCCTAGGCAGTCGCATGTATTTGACCAGCAGTCTTTTGATTTATCTCGAAGAATTTTGCCAAAATAATGCTCGAATCTCCAAGCATGTTTGAGAAAAAGTACTTATTTCCGGTTCAGTGTTAAACATAAACATATAAGTCCAAATAATTTAAGCAATTCATTTAACCATGTTTTGATAAATTGCCGACTGTTTAGCCGTGAAAGCACAAGTTTAAGCTACATTTGTACGAAAGTTTAGATTTTCAGCGGGAGTTTAGTAATTTATTTAGTAAACTGTGCGCAGTTTGCAACTGAACAAGTTTAAACGTAAAGTATTGATACTGGCGAAGCAACCTAACCATTAATGTTTTTGGTGTTCATGTAGAAAAATAAAATCACTTTTGAAAAGATTTATTAGTACAAAAAAAACAACACAACACATAGCATAAGAGAACAGAGGGTTGTACTACTAAGTTGAAAATTATAGTCAGTTTTGCAGGCTTCTAAACTAGGTACGCAGACCTGTAGGTATCTTAAGAGTCGGACGGTAGTAGAGATTTTCTGCATCGTTCATAAATAGTCATCAACTATTTTAAAACATGATCCCATAACGTATCACCATACTCAAATACATTACTCCTAACAAGATCCAAATTGAACGTTCTCCGAAAAATATAGAATCGGCATGAAACGAAGATCTCAGTCACGATAATGTGCGCTCATTTTTACACCATCCCCTTAACTGAGCGGTTTCCTACGCTGGTTGAATTACTAATGCTTTTCTCACCATTTTTCTAAGTGCTAGAGTAGATTTCAAGTCAGCGTTCTGTGAAGACAGACTAGTCGGCTTTTGAGAAATGTGCTCCAGTTTTCACATATGGATGTAATGGGCTATTAAAATTGTGACGATGTGTGGGACTGAAAATATTAGAGTGATATTTTAAGTCCGAAATGCAGGATTAATTTTTGGATGTGGCGTCCAAATGTTGAAAGGAGTTATTTTTGTCGTGATCATTTTATAAAACATTTGATCAAAGTGATGTTATCGTTCCCAATGATGTATTAGTTAATTAAGAATTAAAATGATATTATGTACATACATAAATAACATATTTAGCTAATAAAAATAACAATATGGTATCGTAACTTAACTAAAACTAATAACAAACTAAAATATTTTATCGTTTTATTTTATGCCCAAAACCAAGTGTTATAAAAGTTCATATTCATTGTTTTATATTCTCTATTTTCGTTTAGCGAACATCTCATACCTAGAAAATTATTAAAATATACTGCTCCCTTAATATTTTTTTATTTAAAAAAAATAGCTTTATGTGTAAAATGTTAATGAATGCAGGTGAATCTTCTCATCCATATAAACGTCATTTACAATGTAAAAACCTGTCAAACACTACCCGTAAGTACCTTCATCGGTCAACTATAGCGACGTACTTAGGTACAACTTTCTTTTTTTTTTTTGCTAAACTGTCAGCCAACTGTGCATTACCGAGACATCAAAGTAAAAGTTTTAATGAAATACTTTTTAACTAATAGCAGAGTGTAGTATCATTAATATAGTTTTAAAACTCATTCAGTTATCAGGGAAAATTACGTTAGTTAAAAATTTTGTTACGTTAAACGGAAAAATATAACTTGATTTACTACGAAGACTTTTTGATGGCGATATGCATGGTGTATTTAGATTTTTGTACGTATGGAAACAGGTATAGGTATATTTTATTTTTTCTCTTGTAAACCGCCCCTGCTTCGCACAGTTTTAAAGAATTGACAAAACAGGGAATTCCTTTATTATAATAATCCTATACATATATTATTATAGGCTTGCCCCCTATTACATGGAACTTAAACATAACTGGCGAAATGTGGGTGTACCTGCTACAGGTACACCTCTGCCCAACCCTTCGGGGAAACAATGAATAATGTTATGTTATGAGTATTTGTTAGATTATTATTTTAATATTAATTTATTATGAAAATAAACCTTCCGGAATAAATTCTCTAAATAATGGTAAAATTATCATCTAAATCCGTTGCGAAGTTTAAAAGAACAACGTGGTCCCGAGTGACCGCGTTGTTCTTTCAGACACGAACAGCGATTTTAATTTATAATGGTTATAAATAATTTGCCTTATTCGCTTTTAGCTAGTACTTGTAGAATCAATAACCCTAGTCTTGCTGGTACAGCCGGAATAACAAGCTATCAACGGAAACTCTTATGGACGTGTTTAACGGAAATTGGCGTCGTTCACAGCGAAAATTAGCGCTTATTATGAAAATAATTATTGGCCTTGTCGGCTCCCACAAGATGGACCGATGACCTTGTAAAGGCCGCAGGAATCCGCTGGATGCGGGAAGAATAGAATCGGTCGAAGTGGCGGTGCTTGGGGGAGACCTATGTCCAGCAGTGGACGTCTTTCGGCTGATATGATGATGATCTTTGACTCTCCTTATTACTAGTTAATCAGTTGCAAAGATACAGTCCTCATAAAACCGTTTATTTGGCACAGTACCGTAAACAAAGAGCACATTTGAACACTATCATACTCTTATTCTCTGATTGTATGTATGCCACCATTTTACTACTGTTATTGCAATACCACACGACGCCATTATTATGAAAATCGATCATTATTCCATTTAAAACTAAACGAATCAATAATACAAATAACCATCAGGTTACACAATCATTAAAATTCGGTCGTTTTATCATAATAATAGCAACGAACAATAAATCTGCCACAGTTTTGCTTGCCAACTAAACTTTGCCCATTCAAAATTCAATTAAAGTTATGAACAAAACCATGAATAGCCTATTCGGCAATACAATCAAAATAGCCGTTTGTTTTCCCTTTGATGGGTATTACACGTTTAATATATGATTTTGTGTAGAGCGTATACGCTACAAAAAATTACTGCTTGAATGTCTTTTCTCACTTGTTAACATTGTATGCTCATTTTCGTTAAGGTGCTTCAATTCTCTGCTCGGTTTAGTTGGTGGTAGGGCTTGTTTTAAGTCCGCCTGGCTACCTACCACCATCTTATCTAAATCTGTCGCCATATCAATGTTAACAGCATTGTTGTGTTTTGGCAGTTAGAGATAAGATAGTCAGTTCCTCTGTGGATTCCGGGTGAAGCTCGCTTACACCTTCGGACTGATCATCACTTACCATCTGGTGAGATGCAGGTCAAGAGGTTCCCCGTTGTGGGTAAAAAAATAAAAAAGGCGCGTTCAGACAGAGTGAGGCATGTAGGCAACGCATGTGACGGCTGCCTCATGCTGTGACATTTGATAATAATATATTATATTATAAAAAGTGCATTTGCGGCGCATGCATCGCTTTGTCTGGACGCACCTTTAAGTTTTCCCAGTCTATTATGGTGAATGCTGATCGTGAGGTCTCGATCTCCGGCACGAGCAAAGTTAGTGTTATTTTATTATATTGGCAAGAAGTTTTCATTAGTAGACCGAGTAAACATCCAAACTCCAGGCCCTTATCGCATATTTCATGGGATTTATATAACATAACTGGCGAAATATTTAGTACAACATATTTCGCCAGTTATGTACGTAGTTATACACGTATGTCTAATTATAAAACTTGTTTAGCAAGTAACACATAACGATAAATATACTGTACGTTTCCTCCACTACCAATAATATTCTACTAATCCCAAAAGCTCCTTATATCCGAGCGGAACCCATTCGAAGCTTTTATACGTAGGTATGTAGGTATACCTCTACCGCTGCTATACCGACATGCATTGTCAAGTCTTCGTGCGACGTCTCGATATTTAGGTCAAGTCGATGCCGCCCTGCCTTAATAAAGTCGGCTTGTTTAATAGACAATATTTGGAACACCTGCTTTGAAATTAGAAAATGCCGGTGGAGGGTGGCGAGGAATTCTTAAGGCACGTAGTTTTTATTGTATCTGTGGAGTACTCAATAAAGTGCTACAAGGTCCTTTTGGCGCTCGAATGACGTTGTTAGGGAAGCGCTGTTGCTAAATATTGGTGCAGTTATTTTGAGAAATGTTTTGAAAATCCAAGAGGTCGGCTTTAGTTCAGATTTTGGTCACGCGCCAAAAGGTATTTGTACAGTTACAGTTTGTTAGTTGTACTAATGTTATTCACGTATATCCTATGCCAAACAGTCCAACAAAATGCTTAACGTATGACATTCTTCTTCTTTTCGTGTGGTTAGTGACTGAGTGTCAGAGTTTTAAGGCCACCCATGGGCCACTGACTTAGCTTCACATGCCGTTGAGAAATATCTCTCAGGCATGCCGGTTTCCTCACGATGTTTTCAATAATGTATATCATTGACAACATTTTATAACATATGACATTTATTAACTAACACAGGTTGGTCTTGGCCCTTAGATTTGGAGAAAAGGCTAGTTATAACTTCATACTGGATCAATCAATCTGCCCAGCCTTTTCCCAACTATGTTGGGGTCGGCTTCCAATCTAACCGGAAGCAGCTGAATACCAGTATTTAACATGGAGTGACATGCCCAACAGCAGCATTGCAGTGTGGCCGTGGTGGCCCAGTGCTAACGGCCCCGACTTACGAGTTGTAGGTCGTGGGTTCGAACCCAAGCGGGTGCTTTACTTTGTGTAAATAATTTCATCACCACTGCTCTCAAAACGGTGAAGGAAAAAAACCGCGGGCCCGCGTGGTAGATTACAGCCCACTCCCTCTCACAGAGAGGAGGCCTGTGTCCCAGCAGTGGGAACATTAATAGGCTGATGATGATGACATGCCTAACTGACTTCCACAACCCAGTAACTGGGTAATACGATACCCCTTGGTAAGACTGGTTGTCAGACGTTCGGGCTTCTGACAACCTATAACGACTGTGAATGATCCACGACGCCTTAATGTGGTTTTCGAGGCACGGCGGAGTCTCGGTATGTAAAGATGGTCACTCATCCACGGACCAACCCCGGCAAGTATGGTTAACCTCGTAAATCAGCCCGTGACGAACCTCATACTAGATAAAAAAAAAAAAATGTACCTGTATGATCAAAATAACTAACTAAGTTTGTTGTTCTTGTTCTAACTAAATTAGAGCAAGCAATCGCGATATGATTAATCTTATAATACATATGCATATTATACTATTAAACATAACCTTTGTTTTTTAATAATAATTTGTCAAAACTACTACATATATAGGATTTTATGCGATACAAAGGTCACAGACATTTAGGATTTGGGTCATGAGTCGCTATTTGTAAGCTTTGGCACATATTAAACATAATATTATATATTTATTACTGCCGATTTTGCCGAATGCCACTTGAAATCGAGCCAATCCACCTCCTGCCTTACTTACCCGCTTATGGATATTTCTGTACATAGTTGTACATCAATAATAATATTTTGTTTTGCAACCTCGGTTAATTCAATAATGGCATCCTTTGCATGATATTGACCACTGGATTATCTTCTTCTTCTAATATATAAAATTCTCGTGTCACGGTGTTTGTAGCCAAACTCCTCCGAAACGGCTTGACCGATTTTTATCAAATTTTTTGTGTATATTTAGTAGGTATGAGAATAGGACGTAAACTATTTTTCGTACCCCTAAGTGATAAGGGTGGTCCACCCCAAGTTTTTTTTTCTCTTATTTTAGACAATTTTTTTTATTGTATTTTTTTTATTATTTGGCATTAAAAAATACATACAACCATAAATTTTCACCTTTCTACCACAAACTTCTATTTTTTAATAGCGATATTAGTACTTTAATAATTTTCTACTCTTGGCGGTCGATCCCGTCAGGCGTCTACCGGTGCTTCTCATCCCGTAAACAGCACAGAGTAAGGATGAGAACGAAGCCGGTCTCCTGTCGTTCTTGCCCAATAAGCTTTCTCTCTCTCACTACTAAAGTTTAGGGCCTAAAATGAATCCCTATTTGAACAAGTGTGAACGGCTGGAGCAATTTCACTAATTCTTTTAATAAAAAGGTAAAGGTAGCGTGTAAGGTAGGTAGGTAGGTATGTATGTAGGTAGGGTAGGTACGGTAGAATAGAATAGAATAGGTCTTTATTTGCTTAGAATGTAGGTACATAAAAATAAGTTGTTAAATTATATAATAGCATCCGAGTACATCCTGCCTTAATATAGCATGCAAATGTAATACAAATTAAGGATATTACAAACAATTATCATTTAAGAAATCCTGCACAGAATAATAGCATTTATCCACAAGAAAATCTGTGAAACATTTTTTAAATTTATGCAACGGTAAGTTTTTCATTTGGTCAGGTATTTTATTAAATATTAAAGGAGCCATACATATAACATTTCTTTTTAATAAACTAGTTTTAAATGCGCCCGTGTGTAACAGATTCTGGTATTGAGATCTCATAGCTGTACTTCGTTTTTTAGTTTCTACTAAAGTTGCAAATAGACATCGATTTTTTATAACAAATATTGCTAATTCAAGGATATATAGACATGGAAAGGTTAATAATTTATGAAACTTAAATATAGGTACGCAACTGTCTGTTACTTTAAGACTAAATATAGCTCTCAGGCAACGCTTTTGCGCTTTGAAAATGCTTTCTCGTTCACTACAGTGACCCCAAAATATTATGCTAAATCTCAAGATGGAAGTTACTAGACCATGGTAAGCCACTAATACTGTTGGTAAATTTACTTTTTTTTTAAGATTATGCAACAGAAGATTATGGTAGATAGGTAGGTAGCTAGGTAGGGTAGATAGGTAGGTAGATTAGGTAGGTAGGGCAGGGTAGGGTTGGTAGATAGGTCGGGCAGGGTAGGGTAGGGTAGGTAGGTAGGGCAGGGTAGGTAGATAGGAAGATAGGTGAAGGTAGGGTAGATAGGTAGGTAGGTAGGGCAGGTAGGTAGGGTAGATAGGTAGGTAGGGCAGGTAGGTAGGGCAGATAGGTAGGTAGGGCAGGTAGGTAGGTAGGGTAGGTAGGTAGGGCAGAGTAGGTAGATAGGAAGATAGGTCAAGGTAGGTAGGTAGGGTAGATAGGTAGGTCGGGCAGGGTAGGGTAGGGAGGTAGGGCAGGGTAGGTAGGTAGGTCGGGCAGTGTAGGGTAGGTAGGTAGGGCAGAGTAGGTAGATAGGTAGGTGCGCCGTAGATAAGTACTTACTGCTACCCGTGCGAAGCCGGGGTGGGCAGCTAGTAATAATATATAATTTTATGTATATTAAGAAAGTAATACCAATTTAAAATATGAATAAATTGATAAAAAAATTGTTATAATTTTTTTTTATAACTTGTTTGTTAAAAGCATCTCATTTTTACTGTTTTGAGATTGTGGCTAGTAATAATGATTATTATAACAGTAGTAGTGTGGATTACAGTTGTTTGCTTGACCTGTCAAAATATTAACACGAGGTGCGTTGGACCTTCATTTCAACCTGCTATTTCACGATTCCATATTTCACGACCTCAAAAGAAAATAAAAGCACTAAAATCATTAAAACAAACAACTTTCAGAACATAAAAGGGAAAACTTTACAATCAAAATTTTTTCGTAACGGCCGAAGAGAAGTAAAAGAAAAATCGCTCGCAAAATAATTTATATTCAATGAAAAAAGGAATCTTTGTAGGCGCAATAAAATGGAATAAATTATAATAATAGTAAATATCACGGTTCTTGGCAAAAACTCTGCTTATGTTTATAACAGTCGTAAAAATTGTGTGCTTTTTGGCGACCGACTAAGAAAAGTTTTTGTGGAAATATTTTATTGCTTGCGTAAACCTTATTATGGTACATTTTACGTACCGCTTGTTTCATGTAAGAGGATCAGTTAGATGGCCCAGTAGAAACGGCCGCGACTTACGAGTTGTAGTTTCTAGGTTCGAACACTTTACTTTAATTTGAGTTAATTATTTCATCACCACTGCTCTCAAAACGGTAAAGGAAAACATCGTGAGGAAACCGGCATGTCCTAGAACTGAAAATTAGAAGACATGATACATCCCCAACCGACACTGGACCCACGTGGTGGATTACGGCCCACTCCCTCTAACAGAGAGGAGGCCTGTGTCTCAGTAAAGGGGACATAATAGGCTGATTATGCTTAAATTTTATAATTATTATTATGAATAAGTTTATTATACGATCAAATCAGGAATAAAATGTCTCACTATTAAGGTTTAGCTATCAAACTAATTCGTTTCATTATTGAGACACCGATTCAGTAAAGTTATTACGGTCCCACACATTGCTATTTATAATAAAAATTTAATTAGCATTGTGTATGTGTATTATGGACTGTTCTATGTTATGGGGTTTGGTTTCCGCACTTCAGGTGGACCATTGTGCGTGGGCCATGGCGGCCATCGGTGGTTATTCAAACCAGCCCACCTCCCACCAGAAGTTGAGTAAGTCTCCTGGCCTGTTCAGAACATCTGTGAAAGATCTGGGTGGCCCGAGGGCTTCTGTTCCAATCTAGGTGACGCCTGTGCATTCAAAGAGCAAATGCGCAACGGTTTCCTCTGCCTCCATGCATGCCCTGCACAAAGGACTGTCCGTTATGCCTATTGTGTGGAAGTTCTTGTTTAGCGAGCAGTGTCCCGTGATGGTCCCGGTCATGCAGGCGCAGGCCGTTCCTGTCCAGGCGTAATAAACGCTTGGTTATCTTGCTATTCAAGAATGGCATAGCTTTCCTGGACTGTCTGCAGCGTGGTGTCGAGATCCATCAGTTCTCTTCTTGTATGTGGGTGAACTCTTTTTGTAACCACCTACGTAGTTGGTTGAAGGGGATGAGTACAATAGGTTCGGGTCCACAGACTAACGTGCTGGATGCTTGTGGATGGTTTAGTCTAATCGTAAAACAAGTCAGACGACCTGAAGTATATCTACTTAGCAAAATGATGATATCTTTATGTCCGATTAAATGTTGATATGTTTAAATCCACCATTACGATAAACGGTAAAATAAATTGATTTTGAGCTGGTATTTTAACAACATTGTCAATGATGAAGCAAATGATGATGGTTTAGTCTTCAGTAATCCAAAGAAAACCTATTAGTGTCATGTCTAACATTAGGTCGCATTCCTCTCGAAAATAATTAGATGAGAATCAGAAATGTTCTGAACTGTAAAGTGTAGCGGTTACACCGCCACATACAAACTACGCAGCAAAGATATGACGTCACAAAAAAACCTGCATCGCGCAGTTAGAGTTTACCGCGCGAACTACATACATAGTTAAGACTATCCGAAATCATCTTACGGGCAGTTGCCCGCCAGACATAACAACCGTCTGGTCGGAGGATCCTCCCTTTTCAAATGAGGATGAGTGAAATTTACACCCTGTTCTTTATACCTCTAAAAACTTATGGCGATCATTCCCTGATTGACAGTTACTATTCCTAAAGGGAAATTTTCATCCAACTGAAATGAAGTTAAGAAGAAGTCCAAGTGCGAGTCGGGCTCGCACACGCAGTACCACCGTACAATATGTAACACTACATATTTACTATGTTTAATAGTTATAACGGCCATAGTAGTATCACTATGTGAAAATTTTAAGCGTCTACCTATTACGTTTCAAAAGATACAGCTCTGCTGTGACAGACAGACGGATGGACGAACGTTGGCACCCTTTGGGTATGGAACCTTAAAAAACGTTCTTTATAATGCTACCAGGAGCAACTTTGTAAAAAAAAAATCGTAATACCCTGTACCAAAAATGGAAAACAATAATAATTTATAAAACCCCTTGCAAGTTTGATCGGCCGTACAAAGTTTGTAAAATATCTTATCTTTGTTTTCAGTTGGTATAAGTTAACATTGTAATCTGTAGCACGGGGATTTATCTACTTTACCAGATTGTTTGTGGGTGCTGGAGTTTTATAAAATTCTTAACTTAGTTTATTGTACTATTTTTAAAGCAGTGGTAACGACCGTGAGTTATTATATTATTTTATCACCTCTGCTCTCAAATCGGTGAAGGAAAACATCGTGAAGAAACTGGCATGTCCTAGAAACAACAAAAATTCGAAAACATGTGACATCTATCAACCCTCTCTTTGCCCGCGTGGTGGGTTACGACCCACTCCCTCTCACAGAGATGAGGCCTGTATCCCACCAGTGGGAAGACTATAGGCTGATTTACATACGCTTTCTAAAGATTATGTACTAGGTTCTGACAGTAAAAAATCACTTCTTTCAATTCAGATTTCAGATTAGGTAAGTCCTACTCATTGGACTATGGGTGTAAACTCAGTATTATGGTCTCTTCGTCTATCAGACAAACTATGGAGGGATTAATGTTATAATGTAACTTGGTTTACGAGGTAGGCTCAAAAAAGTTCAAAGAGTAAAAACTCCGTCCAAACGATACTAACAAGAAAACTAACAAATTATCCGAAAGGTCAACTTCAAAAGTTTCGAAGTACACTGTAACAGAAATATAGTCCATTACGTGTTTGACTTTGACAAGATATTGTGAGCTTTATGAAATTCTATACAAACAAGACGTAATAACCTCTATAGCAAAATCCTTATAAATCTGAGTACGTGGCCGAACGTGGCCGAACCTCCTTTGTAGTTCGGTGCGGGTAGGCAAAGGTCGACGCCTATTTGTTTTACATTATCAACCTGGACCCTCTGCTTCAATGGACCGACGTATTTAATGAATAAAAGATAATATGTATGAAATGTATCGTCGAGTGGTCAAAAAGAGGTCTGTTTCGACGGGATTTTACTAGCTTTTACTAGATGTTTTTGGAGAATATAAAAGAAAGCTAAAAAGTTGGCTTCTCTCCCTGTCATACAACGACACTGAGGATTTAGTGAGTTAACACCAAAAACAAGCACGTCATTACACACTCACACACTGACACACCCACACACATACACACACACTAACACACACTCACTCACACACACACACACACACACACACACACACTATAACATTATTTAGAAATATTTTATTTTGTTAAATTTAATATTATTTCTATATTTCACTACCCATACTTAATTAACTATCCTGACCATTCTCAAACATCCTGAAATTAAATTTAAGTTAACGCAAACATGTTACGAATAAAAATGTATGATAACGCAACTCAGGCCCCCAAGATACAGGCGCTGCCTAGTTTGGGGACCACTGTTTATTGCTATGTTAAATTAAATATTCTAGTTACAGTAAGCTTACAATGTCATTATTTTCTGAAACTTTTTGTAACAATGGACCAATAAATTTATTCTTATTCTGATAGAAAATATGAATGATTATTAGTGGCTAGTTTTAGGTCAGAAATAAAAGTGGGTCGGTAAAAATATAGACTTCAACACAAATAAATATTGTGAATATTGGTCAAGTAGGTTTGCCAGTAGTATCGATACTATAAAATAATGTTACATATCCAAATTAATAAAATCACCTTTCGAACATTAATAAAAACATCTGAATAGGAGAAATTCTGAATGAATTATAGTAAATGAGCTCAGGGCTCCCATACGTTACATAATCTGCATTCCAACTGGCTCACTGAGGCTTTCGGCCGACCTATAAACATCAGGCCGTACATTAAGAGTAAACGAGGGAATCCTCCGCCATTTTGAACTCAGGTGATACTCTGCAGTGTAGCTTTAAATCTGCAGGATACCTTACTACGGTATTGGATAAAGAAAGGCCGTTAGATTTTGTTTTTGTTTAGTTTTCCATGATGTGGTTCCTATTAGGGGCTTCTAATCTTGGTTTCAAATATATGGGTTTTTTTAAAATAAATTTGCCAGAAACCTGGAACAAATATTTAAGAATTTACCTACCTACTTCGCCCACGATTTCGTTATTCTTTGTAGAAGCTTCAACACCTTACTTCGTACCTATTATTAGGCAATGCTTTTTTAATTTTAAAGTATTCTTTGTACCACAATTAAATCGGTTCAGCGGTTTAGCCGAGAATGCATAACACAGATACAGATACTTTAGAAATTACAATTACTATAGTAGATAATTATGGATTAATGCTAAAGATGTGTAATTTTTCAGTATTAATGTATTTTACAAATAGGACGTACTGCCAACAGGATAAACCGCTCGTAGGTCTTTTTGCTATTAGGACCATTTAGTTTTAGTAATTTTTGTAACGGAGGGATTTTAACTTATATCCAATGGCGGATCCTTCATCAGAATAGCCGTCAAAAACATGACGTAACAGGTAGGTATAAATAATATAAGGGCTATCGACGCATGCAGCCTGATTTACATAAAATTAAAACTGACTTAATATAAATTCGCCTTAAGTTCGTTGGTAAACTGTTTATTTATTTATTTAATACTTCAAGCACACAAATTTACAGAGGCGGACTTAACAAGACCAGAGAGACTTAAACTGAGAGGCTTAAATTGTTGTTGTTAACGAGGTAATAGAAACTAGATGGATGTAATATCATTAACATATCAGATCGCATTATCCATTAATTTATTTTTGTACATAAAATCAGTTACTGACACAAAGTAAATTTACCTGCGCGTTGGTAAACTGTTGTTTTAATGAAGTAAAAATATCTTGATGGATGTAATGACATTTTAAACATATCAGAGTCACATTTTGCATTAATTTATATTTGTATTAATCAGTTGATAAAACGTTTCAGTAAAATCTGTTACAGGATTAATTCAACAGATTAATACAATTAAAGAATGTAGGAACTGTTTTAATGTTGAGAAGTCAATTCTAAATCGCGAAAAAGCAAGGTCAATAAAACAGATCCGTTTTGAATGGAAAAGTCTAGTTTAACATTTTATTTCACGCCATACACCGTATGATTATGAACATCGAAAAAATGTGAAATGCAACAAACCATTTACAATTTAACGCATAATTTTTCCATACATATGTTTATAATATATCCATGGCAAACCAACAGATTGTGAACAACTGGTATCAAACTTGCAGGTGACAAACTCACCTTTCGCTAATACTAAATAGCCCAGTAACTGCGACCATCCTGGAAGAAGCGCTCGCTCGGCTCGCGCGGCTTTAGTCACAGTTCGTACCTAACTCATAATTTGGTCGTGGTGCAGTAACCAAGCCAGGGGCTTAGTTACTGCGAATTCTGCTACCGCCAAGACCTACCAATCAGGGACGGTTCACAATCTTACGGGTGATAAAATGGGATAGATTATGAACCCGAAAATGAATGCGTTCAGTTGTCCACTTGTCATTGTTCACAAATTTTCGATAGTTTATAATCTCGCTAGATATAATAAAGTAACGGTGCTCACAATCTTACGGTGACATACACAAAGCGAGCTTGTAAGTTTTAGGTCTTTAGGTCTCACCGGTTGCTGAAGCACTAACAAAGCTAACAACAACAAAATTTTCTAGGCTAAAAGCTTAAACGCCATTAAAAGGAAGCTATACATCTAACTATCTAAGTATTGCGTCAAGTTCAGCGCGTCAAGTTATTACAACGCGTTTAGTGGTGATAGATGGGCCATCCAACGCCATTCGCTTGGAAGCGCAGGCACCATAATAATCAATTTCGTTCAGTGATTGATTGTCGAACACTTTTCGATATTTTCCTACTTAAAGTATATATTATTACAAGCTTTTGCCTGCGGTTTCGCCAGAGGGGAGGTTGGACATTATCCCACGGAAACGTCCTACCGGGATAAAAAGTATTGCTGTCCTTAATCTAGCTCATGGTCTACGTGTGTGCATAATTTAATCGAAATCAATTTAGCTGTTAAGGAGTGAAAAGGTTACAGACACAAATACTAGCTTATTGTTAATTTAAACCACATACCGGCCAAACCACATAACCCTCCTTTTTGATTCGCCGTAGTCTTGTAATAAAATAATTAAGGATAATGCTAAGTTTCTTAATAATGTTCACTTGAGGGTTAAAAAATTGCATACTTAAATACCTGCCCGTAAGTTTCGAAATTCAGTTACAGTTAATTGTATACCTAGAATCTTTATAATTATTATGCTTTATTTTAATATTTTTTAGTATGTGTTACGTGTGTTGATAAACAAGCAGCTAACTACGTCATGTGTACTCCTAAACACAGGTTATTTTGTAACCTATCTAGTAGAACAGTACGGCACCCCTAACTAGATTTAAGAAATCTAGTCCTAATGAAACAATAAATCTTTACTTAGCTTATCATGACTTCATGACGTCCGAGTGCCGCCATTATAATTTCATATGACGTCATATAGTCGTTATAAGGTAGTTACGAACAACAAACATTCGAAAATAGAAATCGGCTGAAGTGTAGGCGGTAAGTAAGTTTTTTATATACATAAAAAACTTATGTTAGTGTTTTCGACTTTCGCACACAGAAATTACTTTTTTTTGTCTTCCAGCATGAACATGACAATCCAAACACCCCGATTTTTTGTTGATTGTATTTAGAAATACCTACCCAACAATAAATCAAGTACAGCCATGTAAACATTGCCACCCTCGACAAAAGCTGTTTGAACATGTCCCCCTTAGCCGTTTCAATTAATTTTCCACCATGACTTTGAAATATTCTCCAGCACCTGTGTATAAACACAATTCGATCGTTGAACTCAGCAACGTATTCAAGCAAGCAACTATTTAACGTAGTGTGAAAAGCATTCACTATAAACGGTTCACATTAGTACCTCCCACTTCGCATTGTGAAGCCACTTTCAACAAAATTAAATAC
The DNA here is from genome assembly GCA_948150665.1 of Conistra vaccinii. NCBI lineage: Eukaryota > Metazoa > Arthropoda > Insecta > Lepidoptera > Noctuidae > Conistra > Conistra vaccinii. The sequence goes on along the minus strand of OX411320.1, from coordinate 24,071,239 downwards.
TACAAGAACTCATTCGGTTAACACTTAGCACGCGTTAATTAATGAAACTGCAGAGTTGAAGCTGTACTGCAGAGTTTATCGTAAGCGGAAAATTGTTTAATTGAACTCTTTTGTACGTGATTTTAGAGCTATTTTAATATAGCATAACACCCACAATAATATCAAAAAGTTATGCCAGTTTCAAATACCTGCATAACGGTCACATAGAACTGTAATTTTCATTGACAATGTTGGCAGCTACTAGGTAAAGCTACGTAAACAATAAGGTTCACGGCACGCATTGTATAGGTCGGTACTTACGTCATTTATGACGTAACATTTTCATTTTGCGACTGTACATCGAACGTGGATTAACTCTATTAAAATCAACATAGGTCTCATCTTATACGCATAAAAGTAAATACCTCCGGAGACCTCGAGACAAGTACCTACAAAATTTAATCCAATACATTCCCGAGAATTCTCGAGAATATTTAGACAGACATAGACGGCACTGCGGCCCTTCGGAGAGTTTCTAGCGAGGGGGTTGTTATAAGGGTAGTGAGGATTTTTTGTCGTCTCGACGTTCCCTCACGCACACTTAAGTCACCCCCTGTATTTATCTAGAGCTTCAACGTTACGCTGCTCGGTACCTACACTGATTTCACTTGCTAATCCAATTCGACCTTTTTCAGACTTTGTTAGTCAATTTCTTTGGAGCAAGACGAAATGTTCTTTGATAATCTCAAAAGAAGTTATGTAAACTGCTTATTTGATTTAGGTTTGATAATTTGAAGATTTAGGTATTTAAGGATGGCGAATGACTGGGTGCCGTAGCGTCAGTATGAGAAGCGTTTTACATAATGTTCAATTCTTTAGTATGTTTGGTAAAAACAATTACTTTCTTTTATTGTCGTAATAAAATATCTTGCTGTCAATAATTTTTAGATATGCAAATTGAAATGAAATGAAACGTTTATTTCTGTAAGTAGATCTTAAGTTTTTGAACTAAAAACTTATTTAGGCGCGTTGAGCACTTTTTGGGTGAACAAAAATCATGGAACTCGCGTCATCGTCACCTAACGCTTTCCATAAGCTATATGTATCGAACGAAAGACACCAACGCGAGAATCAAAAAGTTACTTAACGAAAGACGTTGACGAAAGGTTTTCACTTCTATCGACAGTCTCCAAAGACTGCCCGATTTCATTTTATCACTTCTACGTCAACGTAAATTTTTTGGTCAATATTTAAACTAGACGCGCCGGTATTTCCTAGTTAACTGATCCCTGAGAAAATCCCGAAATAAACGCAAAAAACGTGGTCTCTTTTCAAATCTATTGTGCAACAAACATGATATAATTTAATTTCAAAGTTAACAATGATCTCTACGCGTATCTCCTCGTGTGCACAAGAGGAATACTATATCCCCACGAACTCCCCATTGCTCTTAATTAACTTTAATACCGACCGTAAGTCGTGTATTACGATCCACATGGGAACTCGCTCTTAGCTGACTACTAAGATAAACAGCTAAACTAGGAAGCAAACAAAAACACTTTTATTTAGTGCTTATGTAACGTCTTATTGTAGTTTTAAACAAGAAAAAAGCCTTTTTGTCCCGACTAATCATCGTCCACCTCAAAATGCTTATTGCTAGATTTAGATCTTTTGAATTGCATGTCAGCAGTTCAGGTCGATCCTTGCCAATAGTTATCGAAATCATTTAATATACCACATGTGGTCGCTCACAATGAGGAGCTCGTGGATGGAGGACCTCGTGGCTAAGTAATAACAAGCCGCACGGGTCGATCCATTAGGTTAAGCTACACTGGCCGGGGTTGGTCAGTGAATGGGTGACCATCTTTACATACCGAGACTCCTCCGTGCCTCGGAAAGCACGTTAAGCCGTTGGTCCCGGCTGTCATTCGTGGATCTTTGACAGTCGTTACGAGTCGTCAGAAGTCCGAAAGTCTGACACCAGTCTTACCAAGGGGTATCGTATTACCCAGTTACTGGGTTGTGGAGGTCAGATAGGCAGTCGCTCCATGTAAAATACTGGTATTCAGCTGCATCCGGTTAGACTGGAAGCCGACCCCAAGATAGTTGGGAAAAGGCTAGGAAGATTGATTGTGGTCGCTCACAATGGGCCTTATCAGAAGGCTAAAAGTCACCCAAAGGGCAATGGAGAGGGCTATGCTTGGAGTTTCCCTACGTGATCGAACCAGAAATAAAGAGATCCGCAGGAAAACCAAGGTAACCGACATGGCTCGAAGAATTGCCAAACTTAAGTGGTAATGGGCAGGGCACATTGCTCGTAGAACAGATGGTCGATGGGGCCGAAAGGTTCTGGAGTGGCGACCGCGTACCGGAAGACGAAGCGTTCCGACCGATGACCTTGTGAAGGCCGCAGTTATCCGCTGGATGCGGGAAGCACAAAATCGGTAGAAGTGGCGGTGCTTGAGGGAGGCCTTTGTTCAGCAGTGGACATCTTTTGGCTGAAATTATGATGATGATGATATGATTGTATATACCCTTTTACGGTAGGTACAATGGGTGCCATACAATGGGACTTAGTGAAAAGAATGGAAGATAGGACATAGTATCCTACTGTCTGCTAATAATGACCAGTGTTACCACTCCGACCGAAAATAACCCTAATATTGATTATGATTATTTTCCTGCGCCATATAGCAGTTAGTAAGTGGCCTATGTTTAAAGTAAACGGGCTAATATAACGTGAAAGTAGGACGGTGGGTCTTTTTAACTATAATTATTTCGTTCGTTAATTTAGGGTATTCTGTAATAAAAACTCATCCAAAATATTGTATAATTAAAAACAAACATGGTATGCACTGAGCACGCTCTCAAGAAAGGATCTAATTATGGATTAGCAAATTGAACGCTAGAACTTACGCGATTTTTAAGCCCCCACGCAATGAGAATTTTGATATAAGTTTGACCGTAAGTGTGTGTCTCTGTGTGTCTGTCTGTGGCACAGTAGCTCTCAAACGGGTGAACCGATTTGAAAGCGGTTTTTTTTTATTTAAAAGAAGGTTTGCCAGTTTTGGTTCTCAGATATGTTTTAACAAAATCGGTTCAACCATTTGAAGATTATCAGCTCTTTTCTAGTTGCTGAATGGATGTGAGCGTCTTCCACAGGTCTGATCGATTTGGACAATGGACGTTACGTAGCTGCGACTAGTATAAAATGTTAATTTAGGCGTTTTTATGATTAATAATCTAAGTTTTTATTAAAATAGCGTGCAGGTTATTAGGATGCAGGGGAGTTATTGGGATTCAAGTAAAAGTCTTTTTGTATTAAATAATGCTTTATTAGAGGTATGAGAATCAGGGTGAAAAGTTCACTCATCCTCTATAGAAAAGGGGGGATCCTCCGACCACCAGACGGATATTGTGTCTGGCGGGCAACTGCCCAACGATTAATGTCGGGGAAGTTATATGGTGTTTGTGTGGTAAACTCTAATTGCGCGATTCAGGATTTGTGTGACGTCAGGATTTTATGTGACGTCAAGTCTTTGATACGTAGTTCACATTTGGCGATGCAGATGCCGCCACACTTTAAGCATTTAACATTTTGTGTTACTTTAATAATAATTGTACGGTAATAAAAGGCAACATAACATAACATCACGCCTTATTTCCTCGAAGGATTGGGCAGAGGTGTACTTGTAGCAGGTACACTCACATTTCGCCGGTTATGTTCAACTCTCATGTAATAGGGGGCGAGCCTATTGCCATCAACCGGGCACAAATCCAGGCTCCGGGCAGCTACTGAGAAATTCCAGATAGAAAAACCCAATAACTGTTTGCCCGACCCGGGAATCGAACTCAGGACCTCATGCTCAGCAGTAGCGTTTGCGACCAGTAGACCAACGAGGCAATTGACAGGCGATTATAGTTATTTTTAGACAGAATAAAAATATTCAGTAAAACGCGAAGTCAAAGTCAAATAATTTATTTCAATTAGGCACATGAAAGGCACTTTTGAATGTCAAAAGGTCAGGCACAGGTCACACACAAATGTTCCATAGTTCAAAACAAATAAATATCAAGTCCACAAAACAAGCAAGAGGTCCTTTAGGAATGCGTAAGTCGTCAATAAATAAACAGCGGAGTAACAATTTAAAACACGATCAGCAATCTAATCAGACGGATAAAGCCTGTCAGTAACACTGGGCCTGTTTCACCGCCTACGATTAAGTTCATACTAACTTACTTAGCAGATAATTTCATATAAATTCTGTTCCATTTTTGAATTTTTTCTAAATCAAAAATGGAACAAAATTTGCCTATAGAGGCATCGTGAAATAGGCCATATTAAATTTAACAGATGAATAGAATCATGTGCCAATTAAAACATTGTCAAAGTGTGTGGGACGTATTATTAATTAAGTTGTATTTAATATTTAAATAATTATTATATAAAATATTAAATACAGGGTGTTTGGCAGAACGTTGAACATACGAAAATGGTGGATAGGTGGGGTCATCTGCTACTTACTCAGCCCTAATTTATTTGACCCTGGGCCCCGGATATTTAAAAAAAAAACATTTTTTGCTTTGTTCCTTTTTCACCACTTTAAAGTGTAATTTTTATTAAAAATGTTTTATTTTTTTAATCTTTAATGTTGGCAGATTCTTATAAAATTATTGCTTTATTCAGATGTTAGCTAGAAACTCTCTAAAACGCTCAAACTTACAGAAAGATGTAAAAAATACTTAAATTAATTTCAACTTATTTAAAAAAAAAACAAACCAGGGGCAGTTAAATTAGGGCTGAGTAAGTAGCAGATGATCCCACCTATCCACCATTTTCGTATGTTCAACGTTCTGCCAAACACCCTGTATAACTTAATTAAAGAGCCTTTATTATTATAAAGGCTCTTTTTATTTTATTTATTTCATATTTTATTAAATAAATGAAACCGCCTATTATGTTACTTCAATGATATTAGAAGAGCATCGTAACCTTGAACTGATGCTGCATCACCCGGAATTTGCAGGATACCCAACTCCCTTACGAACTTACAGCACAGGTATCGTGTTTGGGCTCATTGTAATGTTCTCGTAATCGAATGAATAGGTAATAGATAGATGATGAACAGGGTTTAGTGATGGAGTAGGAAAGAGAAATGACGAAATGTTTATGTCAGTGGTTTTTTAAATTCTCATATAATTTCACTTGTTGGTATAAATGACGGGCGTCATAAGAAATGTCTGTCCGCTGGGTGCTCAGATTTGACAGAACTTCAAGGTTGATGGTATACATGGTTTTATTTTTATTCCAGGAACTTCAGCGCTTCAATTTTACTGAAGCTTCTAAAAAAAATAACATACGAGTAATACTGCAAAACTTCGAACAGCATTCTCATTACAAATCAATAAACGTTACCACAGTCTTGAGACAGCAAAAAATAAAACATTACCCATACACTATTAGTTTTCCACTCAGCCCCAACTAAGATAAATGTGCGAGAGGGTGGTTCCACCATTCGTACAAAAGTTGGGGTGGAAACTTTATTATCACAGCCCATAGCCCAGGGCGAGACTGAGCTGAGTTCCGCTCTACTGAATATATTCGTCTTTGATGTGAATTTCTGCCAAATATCACTGTAAATATATCTAGTATGTGCGTCTAATGTATAAAAGGTGTGTACATAGTGCTCGGGCGTGTAATTGCTGAAAGATTAGGTTGTGGGGATGGATTAGTATCTGGTTGCTCTAGAGTAGTGTGCTTGATCGAGTGGTTGATATTTAAAAAAAAAGCTAACAATAAAATAAAACATCGTGAGACATTTTTTTTTACGAATTTTCGTGAAAGAGTTGGTTTAATTTTGTATCACTACTAAATGTTCCTTTACTACAGGTTAGAGAATCTCTATCTGTTAGGATAGCAGTTGACCCTCTTATTTATAAACGTCCTTAACCACTTAACCTGAAAAGAATATGAATGAATCCTTTAGAAATTAACTAGCTGCGCCCCGCGGTTTCACCCGCATAAGTGTCGATCCCGTGGGAATATTGGGATAAAAAGTTTTCTTTGACCTAATCCAGGTCATGGTCTTCCCATGTGCCAAATTTGATCCAAATCTGTTCAGCGGTTTTAGTGTGAAAGCGTAACAAATAAACAAACAAAAAAACACACTTTCGCATTTATAATATGAGTTAGGATTAGGAGGTCCAATAGATAAATAGGTTGTGTTGACTTACTTTTAATTCGAGCTTACAAGATGTTGGAGGCTTCCAGCGAAAACCTTTAATTGAAAAGTTGTTAGAATAAGAACTTGTAAACAGTTAAAACAATTAAAGTTCTATGGATTCTGAGAAAAGGCTCTATCTTTATCTATTAGTTCAGTTCTTACAAGATTTCGTAAATTCCTTCGAGTATTGATAAAATGATAAACATTGTTTCGTTAAGTTTTGAAACAGATCGAATAATTGATACGACCCGTTTAGTTAGTTCAATGAACCATCACCATAACTTCCACGGTGGGTAGGTGCTAACGATTTACTGCCTCAAAATACCCATCAAAATTATAAGAATTTTGATTTAATTTTAATTTGATTTAATTTTAATTTAATGTTAATTTAATTCTGATTTGATTTAATTTTCTTTTGATTGTAATTTAATTTAATTTTGATTGTAATGTTGATTTTAATATTGATTTTAATTTAACTATTGGTTGTAATTACAATATTGTTTTTGATTTTAATGCTACTAACATATTTTTCTTAGTTCTAATACTAATACAATATATTATGGATGTTTTCCGAAATATATAAATGATTGAATTGAAATATAACCGAATCAATATAAATATATTTTTATATCTGTATATCTGTCTTTTTACACAAATTAATTTGATTACAACAGAACCAACAAATAAGTATTTGTTGTCTAATACACATCTATCAATCAATCAATGTACCTAGCCACCAACTATGTTGGGGTCAGATGCAGATATTTTACATGAAGCCATTGCCTATCTGACCTCGACACCTCAGTGACTGGGTAACACGATACCCTACGGTAAGACCGGTTGTCAGACTTTTGGGCTTGTAATGACTGTCAATGGCTTAACGTGCTCGCCGAGGCACGGAGGGGCTTGATGTATACCTAACAGATGGTCACCCATCCTCAAACCGACTTCGGCAAGCGTAGCTTCTTCGACCTGTGCGTCTGTTATGTGAGTGAGTCCCGGCGGTTCTTTAACACACGTAACTGCACGAAAATAAATAAACGATTTCGTTACTTCAAAGCTCAAGAAGGTTAGGCTTTTCTACAAAACCCAATATTTATTGGGTCAAAAGGCTCTTTGAATAGAGGTCAGGTACAAAAAACCACGCTTCCAAGGTTCCAGTAAATCCCGATCAAAGGACTTATACCTAGTACTGTTTAGGTAGCAAATAAGGTAAATCCATGGAATGGAATTGAACATTATGTTGTAGAGCTTGTGAGCCAACTTCTTAATTTTAGGTTTTCAACAGTATCATAAATTACTTTCAAATTGTAGCATTTGGTAATGCCTTAGATACTGGCTAGCTTACCCATGAATCCTTCTCCTAAAATATGAAACAGACGTTGGCGCCATCCTGGCCGCGTGCGCCGGCCGATGGGACTCGGTACTCATGGCGCACTGGATGAATAAGCCTGCACGCGAGGGCAAGCGCATTACTACTACTAAACTTGTACTTTTACTAACACTAGGCAATGAACATTATTACTAACAAAATGGACAAAGTCTGAAATAAATTACTGTTTATTACCTATTATGTATATGTAAATATATATAAGAGCGAATCTCCAACCGTTAACGGTTGGCAAACTAAAAAGTAAACGAGGGTTTATCTATCCCTGAAACTGCAGTGTGGAAACTGTTCGGGATAGACCACACATGCAAAATTCTACTTGAAAGCAAAACGAAGCGTAATTACTGTTCAGAATTTCCGTTAAACTTAATAAAACTTCTCGTTTGAAGTTAAAATAAACTTTCGTACCACACGAAATGCAATACACAAAATAAATTCCAAACTGAATTATTAATGCTATTTCTGAGTATCCAGTAACTACATTTAGCAAAACTCTGGTACTGGTACTTAGGTTAATTTGTTATTAAAGTGTTTATTAGCTAATTGGTATGTTATCACGAGGCCATTTCCGTTGCATTTGTAGGATTTTGCATCGTAATTGTGCGGCGGCCATTCTGCAATGGTCATGGTTGGAAGTTTGAGCGAGAAATGTCAAATGCAAATTAGAAATAGGAAGCGATATTATAGGAGTTTAATAAGGTTAAATCGGCGAGTTTGGACGAAAGTTTGTTTTGGTACGTTATTCGGTAATGAAAACGAACTTAATAGGGATGCATTTTGTGTGTTGAACATTCAAACTAAATGGCAACAATTGCTACAAGAAATTGTGTATTTTCAGTCTACGATATTCGTCACTGAATATTTTTTGTTTGTAATCACTTACTCTATCGATTGACACTTGTTTCATCACTGGCCGCCAAATCTAGTTTTTTTCAAAATGGCGGACGGTTAGGTATGCCAACGAAGTTGGATGTTCTTTTGGACGAAAGTTTGTTTTGGTACGTTATTCGGTAATGAAAACGAACTTAATAGGGATGCATTTTGTGTGTTGAACATTCAAACTAAATGGCAACAATTGCTACAAGAAATTGTGCATTTTCAGTCAAAGTTTTCAATTAATCAGTGAGTAGGTTAAAAAAAAAGTACTCAGAAACACTACCAAACAATTTCCAACATCAAATAAGAAATCCATCAAATCTATGCCGGAATAACATACCTACTTAATACAGTACGACACAACTTAGATGTAGCGTCGTCAGCAAAATTCGTAAAACCGATCACCATCCATCTAAACTGAGTGCGCCTTCAAAATCACCAATTTTTATTACTGCTTTAGGTGAAAATGATCTTTACAAAAACGCAATAACTTGTAAAGTCATTTAACCAATACATTCGTAAAATTGAAATGAATGAATAAAATTTTTCAAATTTATTCTACATCTAAGTTGTGTCGTACTGTACTAGACTTTTACTAAACTTCCCAATATATGATGACGTATTTAATACCTTAGCAGAACCACTTTATTCCTTTCAAGAAACCTATGAAAAACAATTTTCTCTTACAATAACCGTATTATTATCCCTTTTCGTTTAAGAGGCAATTGAGGGTAGACAATAGGTGGCTAGGTCGGAAGCACCCGGCTAGGTCGGAAGTACGCTGCTAGGCCGGAACCACCAGCCGGATTCAAGCGAGCTACCGCAACTTTAGCTTTGTTTTAGAAGTAGTTTTCTCAGGTAATTACGAATAATTATTATCGTTCTTGCTTCTTGGTCGTGTCGAAGTTTTGTTGTTTTGTTGTCAGACTAGAATCTAGTCTGACAGTATAGACATCAGTTTTTTCAAGTCACTGAAATAAAACACTGTACCTCGTGTAAAAATCGTATCATCAGTATACGATTTTATTTAAAGATGTGATTATAGGTAACTATTAATAAAACATTACACTCCTTTTTGGGCAGTCGTGTAAAAACTATACAGAAACACATAAAAAAATACTCGAGAAAATGCTTTTGAGAAAAAAGAAATTATTAGGTAAATAAAATACGCAATGGCGTTTAACCGACCTGCTATACCGCTTGACTGTTCAAGTGGACATCAGATGGGCATAACAATTAAAATTCTATTGTGTCAATGACAGCTGAAGGTGTATCGTCAATGTACGGTTTTCAGTTTTGGGGGACATTGTTCAAATATAAGACCGCTGTAAAGTTTTATTGATAAAGAAAACAAACAAAAGTACAATTTCTACCTATTCAATGACATTTATTTTCTGACATAATTATTGTGTGTCAATGCAAAAGATAAATAAAATGACAGTCTTCTTAACGTTTCGATGAGATGACACTGAAACGCGATAATCAATTTTCATTTCATCTCTGCTTATGAAAAAGCACTGCAGTAACATATCCAGCTTAACAATATTACGTCACAATATAATAAGATATTTTAACAGCGTCTGTTACCAGTCCATGGACTATATCTGTTGCCAACGAAAATATTACGAAACTCTTGGCCGCTGTAATCTTACCAAAATAATTCCTCAGTCGTCTTACATTCCCTACGGGGGATGACAGTCGCGTAGTTTCAGCTAGTTTCGAGGGCATTACAGCATCCCATTTTCCTTAAGAGTTCCTTGAACTCTCGACTTATTTGCCCACAGCTTTGAACAGATTTATGAAGGTAATTTCCATTATTTTCATTAGATAAAGAAAGTGCTGTGAAATTACGCAAAATCAAAAAAAAAAAAAACTATCCATAAGGCCATTACTCTCTCTTGTAAATTGTTATGCAGCACACTGCCCATTTCCGATTCATTCCCATGGACAAATAAAAGTAGGGAAACATATCAATTCTGGGGCTGGTACAAATCACGTTTAAATGTTATTCATGTTATTTAAATATGAAACGTGAATGGTGATTTGTCCGAATCGGTGACAGTTTTTTTTTACTTTATACTTCAGAAAGAAAGAAGAAATACTTCAATCCATCTATTCAAGTCAAATGGTGAATTGTAGGAGAACCCTTTTTATATTCAACGGCTTTGGGAAACCTATTTCGTTTTTTTTTTTACTGTTGTTCTTATAGAGCGAACTTAATTTACGAAAACAAAAATTTTCTTGTTTGTAGGAACATATAAATAATATTATTTTAATTAATTTGTTTTTTTTCACAATAAGTTAATTATTTGTAACGAGAAATGAGAGAAGAGCTTATGAATATTCAACACAATAGTGAGTTTCTTAGATTTGGATTAGATGGTATGTATAATTTTGAATAAATGACGTTTTAGACTATAAAAGAAAAATATTTCTATATTTTATAGATTTTTTTTTCAGAAAAATCAAACCATTTAAGTACTTAATAAAAACATAAATCATCAAGATAAGAATACATACGTGAAACACATCCCGGGATAGAATCCACACCAAACGAGTACCATTTGTTTGTAAGTGCATTTATGTATGAAACATCACTGACACACACACTGGGTACACTTCGTAATCATTCATCCAACACTTTTCACAGTACTATACAGTCAATAGATTCGTGATTTTACACACCGTGTATTATGGGGTTATGATATAAAACGACACGAAGCGTCGTAACCATCCGAGGGTTGGTTTTGACTGAAGGCGGGGTGAGCGCGGTGCGCGGGGGTTGGCGGCGCCGCGCAGGCGGAACCCCGTGTCTCCCCTCGCTCTCCGTCCACTATCGGCCCAACTTTATTTTTCTGTTTTCGGATCGGCCACTTATGTTAGCCGTTGCCGATTGATACAAAAGCGCAATTAAAATACGTAGTTTTCCTCTTTTTAGTGCAGTTTTTTTGCCGTTTCCGAATAATTAAAGTTTTTTTGCTAAAGTCTAGGCACTAAATAGTTGTTCAGAATTTGTATTCCAGCTTTGGATTTTATTGTTTGGGACCTATTTTTAGCTGAGTAAGGCCGACTTACATTTATTAATTGTTCTAACTAAACATTTTGCGTTAAATAAATTTAAAACACTATCGTTTGAAGTTGATAGAGATAAAGATGTCAAGCAAACTGCCCTCAGATTATATTTGAATAAACTATATTCTACCCGTCATCATCTTACTACTAGTAATTTTAAGATAGAACTAAATTATTTCTAATGCTCAAAATATATTTCTAACGTACACAAATCATTTTAATCGTCACTGTATTCCTTTATTGTCACTGGGGCTTTAGTAATCTCTACGTAACCACAGATTATAATTATATTAATCAGTCGATTGCGTGCGCAGTCGTGTTATTGAAACCAATGAAATAAGATGATATCAAATTATTCAAGTAACAATGATTGTGATACATGTATTTTTTACTTGGGTATAAAGTATGTAAGTTTGTTGTATTTACTCGAAGATGCATTCACTGAATAACTACCTATATTCTGTAAAACATCATCGTGAAAACATACAATCATGAGACATACATGACATCCACTTGATGCAGAGATTGACACTAGTTACAAGCTCACTTCAAGTTCTCTTCACATAAGTTTTTACGGAGCAGTGGTGGCCCAGTGGTAATGGCCCGGACTTACAAGTTGTTGGTCGTGGGTTCGAACCCAGGCAGCCGCTTTACTTTGTGTAAATAATTTCATCACCACTGCTCTAAAAAAGGTGAAGGAAAACATCGTGAGGAAACCGGCATGTCCTAGAATCAGAAAGAAAGAAAGAAAATAAATTTATTTGACTCAGGCTAAGGCACACAATATTCACACAAAAACAAAATACAGAAAAAAAAAAAAAAACAATAATACACACGGTATTCGCCTCACGGCTGCGCCAAATAGGCCCTGTTCAGCATAAATGCCAGACAACTAGTGTCTGACGCTGGTTTTCAACTGAACATAGATATGTGTAGAAAATAATATTAAACTCGATTCGTTTTTTTTTTTTTGTATAATTATCGAAAATTAGGTATATAGTACTGTATAAGGAAAGAAATAAACTGGTATGGTTGCACAAGAAACAAAAGACGGTCGTCAATAAATAATAGATAACTACATCATGGATTCATAGCAATGAAACATTCAAATCAATCATGTCTAGCTTCCGTTGCGCATCTATGAGGTACTGCCGGAAGCGTCTTCTAAATGTGTCGATCGTGTTAATAGATCGAATAGGTGGTGGCAGGTTATTCCACACCTTGGAAGCCGCATAACGGAAGCTACCTCTAAAAGCGGCTGTACTATGCGAGTGGGTCGAGAATTGCTGCGAGCATTGCCTTCTCCCACATTCTCGTTTACTCGCTATCCAACTCAACTTGTCATGAAAAGTTCGAAGACATGTGACATCCACCAAACCGCACTGGGCCCGCGTGGTGAATTACAGCCCACTTCCTCTCCCAGAGAGGAGGTCTATGTCCCAGCAGTGGGAACATTAACATGCTGATTAATATTTATGTACTAGCTGTCCGCCCCGGCTTCGCACGGGTAGCAGTAAGTACATATCTACGGCGCACCTACCTATCTACCTACCCTACCCTACCCTGCCCGACCTACCTACCCTACCCTACCCTGCCCGACCTACCTACCATACCTACCTACCTATCTACCCTACCTACCTACCTTCACCTATCTACCCTACCTACCTACATATCGTAAATTCATGCAAGCCTAGTACTTTTTGTTAGGTTTCTGCTCAGAACGGTCTTGATAAATCTACTTTTCCAGTGAATTTTCCAAAAAAATACTGTCATGAATTCATGCAAGTCTAGTACTTTTTTTTAGGAATTTATGGCTTTTTTTAGGATACCGGGATATCATAAGTGACAACAGTAACAACACGACCTTGCTTACCTACCCTACCTATATTATTACTTAGGGGTATGAAAAATAGTTTAGGTCCTATTCTCAGACCTACTGAATATATACAAAAAATTTCATAATAATCGGTCAAGCCGTTTCGGAGGAGTTTGGCAACAAGCACCGTGACACGAGAATTTTATATATTAGATGTATATGTAAGTTTTCACGGTGAGATTTCACGAATTAGATAGGTTGATGAAACCCATAGATTTTTCAAATACGTGCATAATGAAAGTTTTTGTTTTTATAAAACCTTTACGAATATGTACATCAATTTATATAATCGTTATGTTATTTACACCTATTACTCGATAGGACATGATTTTTTTGGATTTCTATAATACGTTAAATTCAATGAGTATCTTCTATTACTTAAAATGTCCGAAAAAAAAATTTCTAGAAAAATTATGATGGTAAAATCAAATACAAGATAATTCTAACAAAGAAAAAGAAATTAGATACTACTTACTTTCTTCTGAGTATCCATTTCAAATAATATTTTTATATGGACTTTTAGGAAGGTTTGTAATTTTATTCGCAAATTGATACTAATGTTGATTGGTACCTATGTATTTTTACATTATCATGTAGGTAGATTGGCAGAACATTATTCGAAACACTATTTTTTAGAGGTTCCGTAGCTCAAAAGGAAAAAACGGAACCCTTATAAGATCACTTACTTGTCCGTCTGACCGTCCGTCTGTCTGTAAGTCTGTCAAGACTGACCCTTTTTCTCAGGAACGCGTAGAGGTATCAAGTTGAAATTAATATCAAAAACGTAAGTCCATGATCCCTTGAAGCTTAAAAAATTAAGCTTTTGAGTCAACGTAATAAAAAATACAGCCAGTTATGCGACGTATACTCGCAAATAAATCAAAACCTACAGGGAAATTGGGCAGGAAGCCTGGTCTCACAATCATGTAAAGTCAAAAATCGTTAATTTCTAGTTTCACCTCTATTTTTTTTTACGAAAACAGACTCCACCGCCATGTGAATGTCGAGGCAATTCAGCGGCTAGACAACACGGACATAGTGCGCAGGCTAAAGAGAACTAAACCATTTGAGTTACTGTAGTGTGTAAATAGGAGGAGCTCGTGGCTAAGTGATAACAAGCCGCACGGGTCGATCCATCAGGTTAAGCTACGCTTGCCAGGGTTGGTCAGTGGATGGGTGACCATCTTTACATACCGAGACTCCTCCGTGCCTCGGAAAGCACGTTAAGCCGTTGGTCCCGGGTGTCATTTGTGGATCTTTGACAGTCGTTACGAGTCGTCAGAAGCCCGAAAGTCTGACATCAGTCTTACCAAGGGGTATCGTATTACCCAGTTACTGGGTTGTGGAGGTCAGATAGGCAGTCGCTCCATGTAAAATACTGGTATTCAGCTGCAACCGGTAAGACTGGAAGCCGACCCCAAGATAGTTGGGAAAAGGCTAGGAAGATTGATTGTAGTGTGTAAATAGTGAATTATTAATAATAAATAGTAACAATGCTGTGCTATACAGGGTTTTTTTTTTTTTTTTTTTTGGGTGGGAAATCATCAAATGACTTCTCCCGCTCTGGGCGGAGCGGAAGGGCGTGTCAGACTTTTACTGACTAAAACCCACCCGTGTTCCTTCCCTTGCCTAGACCAGGGCCACGGTTTCCCCTAAGGACTTATCCGCAAGGGTGGCAGGGACATCGACGCGAAGCCGGTTACCATGGATTCAGTACATGATTCTATGTAACACAAGAACAAAGTGTTTTATCAATATTATCAGACCCTAAGAAAGTGCTACGAAATTGACCTTGTGTAAAAATGCAAATTGACACTATTCTTAGATATAACATAATCTATCTCGTAAAATATTAAGTTAGAATTAAATTACTTATTAGTCTATTAGGCTAGATTGTAATCAATTACTAGGAATGTTAGTTCTTGCTACTATAGCAAAAAAAATTAATTACTTTTTTTAACTTACATTAGCAGTTGGAAAATTTACCGTGACTTATATCAATGTATGGGGATAAATTCATCCCAACTACGGAACCGTTCATCATGCGTGGTCCAACACGCACTTGGACGTTTAAAAAAATAATGATTTGAATTACTTAAATACCTATAGCATGTAGTTAAAAGTTAGAATTATTTCATGTTACGATTTTCATCTTAAACTAGGTTCTGCCCGCAACATCCGCCGCGTGAAATTACGGCCCTCCAACCCAGTGCGTCGAATCACTTCGCCCGCCGAATAACTTCGTTTTCGCTTAGGTCGTTCTTTCTGACTTGTTTTCTTTTTGCTCGACTCCTAAAGGTCATAGCGTGATGTTAAATAGACTATATTATTATTATAGTCTTCCCAAAGAATGTGGCTATCAAATGCAAAGTGTACGAGCTACGCTGTACATTGACCTTTGTGGTAGTTGTACGTCATACTCAATACTGCACATCGATATTATTTAGCTTTGCATTTCTCTAACATAGGATTTAAGTGGAACAATTATGTTATTATATTCAGTATAAGGAATCATTCGTCTACTCATTTACATAACATAATAAAACATACCTTACAAGTTTACATAACAAGTACATAACATTTTCACTGTTGGGCAGTATAACCCCAACACAAAGAATTGTTCTTTGACTGGTAGGTAGTTTCAGAGATTAGTGCGTTCAAACAAACATTATATTATACAGTTTTATTATATTCGTTTATTAGATATTTTTTATTTTCTTTTATTTAATTTTTTATTTTAAGTCAGGTGCGTAGTACTCGCCACCGGCATGCGTAGTGCGTATATGCCCAGATGTATGAACGTAAACGAACTAAAAGGACTATGTAAGGACCTATGAAGGATGACATGGGAAGAAGGTGTGAGTTCAGTGAAGTGTTGTATTTTCGTCAATAATCATACAGATACAAGAAGCTAAAGTGGTAATCGACTTTCGTTATTGATTGTACCTAAAGTAAGTACCTATAGGCTATAAATAATATAAAACGCGCGTGAAAACTCGAGCGAGTGGCCACGAGATTGATAGCTGAGTATTTTCAACTTAAATTTTTTCTAAACTATTTCGCTATTTATGTTGCATAGCGCCAATGAGTGCCTGCAGAGTAAAATGATACAATAGTTAACCAAATTCCAATCACTCGATATTTTGATGGAATATTGCCATTTTTCCGGTTCAATTTATTTTCTTTTGTATTTTCCTGATACCTCTTTGTAACCTTTCATTCTAATCATAATCATCACAAACATAAAGTCTAAATTTTATGATTTACCTTTTATACCTACTCAATTTAGGACCTTGTTTTCGAGAATACGTACCTTCTCTAATTTCTCTTTTTCTTTTCTATAGTTGGTTGTTCCTCTCAATCTGCCTCTTGCATGCTCATTTCTTATCCACAACATAAGTAAACACTAATTCTAAAAAGTGTCTTCTACAACATTAGTCATCCATTTCCACTACCGATCTTTAAAACAGAATAGTAAAAGAATCTTTCTTCATATTTTACTCAGCCTTGCCTCGACTCGCGCACATTTCAAACAAATAAACCCGTCTTACGAACAGGAATTCCGTATCGCACGGAACCCAAAACAGCGGTACTTTCATGAATTTCTACAAAAAAATAAACAAATTCTCCCAGAACTGTAAGAAAATAGCGTTCTTTAGTTGTTTGCTCGAACAAATATAGGAAATTAGATCGCTTTTTCTTACTTTTAAGTGCTTTTAGGTTTGTTTATTTTGTAGTCGAAGTATCCTGTTGCCGTTAGTTTAGAGATATTTTCTTGACACATAGATGATGAGATGAGATGAGATTTCTTTAGACATAAGCATCACCTTTGTACGTATTTTTCTGTTATTCTTCTTCTTGTCTATTTATGTCTGTACACAAATGGTTAAATAAATAAATGTTTATATACACAGTGGCAAGAGTACGATAAACTTAGGCAAACAATCAAAGGCCACGTTTCATAGTTACTTCTTACTCAGTCACTGTCCATACACGTCAAAGGTCATGGTTTCATAGCTTATTAGCGGCCGCAGCTACTGGGGGTGCCATTGTGTTACAATTTTTGAAATTAAGTATAAGCTAAGTACCACCCTATCGCCTTGACATATCCTGTAATGATAGAAGTGTTGTGAAAATTTAAAAAAACTATGTCGTTTTGATAAACAAGTAACTATATCAGCGATCATGATTTGCAAACCATATTGATTTTACCGATTCGGCTGCTACTTGCTGATGCTACTCCAATCTTTCAGTATCCTCCTTCACAAGCGTATACATACAACATTATATAAAAATGGTAATTAAACGTCGCTATGCACGTAGGACAATACAATGAACATCAGCTGCATTCTGAACATCAATTACGGCTTATACGCAACTTACCTTTCCCGCATTTAATCTGTGCCAGCAATACAAAGCAAGCTTAGTGAGAAATGTTTATTTGAGATGCGAACATAAATTTTCGCTAAGATATTTGTTTTACTGCATAATGTCTTAACTATAGACGGTTTGGCTCCTTGCCTACATCTGATGTAGTTGTACATCTATAAAATACTTCGGAACACTTCTAAGACTGATTTATTATATATATTAACTACTACTAGTTTATATATTATTTTGTTGAAAGTCACAACTTTTCATTTCTCGTTGCCTTTTCGAATAACTTTAAAAATGGAACACCGACCCAATTTCAATAAAATATAGTATCAGCGTGATGGATATTATTTTCACAAAAAAATCACGTTACGACGTCATGTCATTGTCACGTCATCCTATAATTAACTTATAAAGCACCTTGCTTTATGTCTCATCTATTTTTTTAAGCTTGTAGAAAGCTTTTTGTAATTACGAAGATGTTTAAATCTGGTTCACAAATTGTGCCATCCGTGTCTTATTTATTTATTTTTAAAACACTTTATTGTACACTACATAGAATAAAAAGGACAAACATATTTAAAACTTGTGTACAAAAAGCGTGCTTATCGTACAAGGCGATCTCTTACGGACAACCTTCTATGATTTGTTAATCCATTTGTCTCCTAAAAGAAGAACGAACCTCTACGTCATTCCTACCACGTAGCCATCACGTAACAAACCAATAACTAATAATACGATCCTCTGATTGTCCCACTGCAAAGAAAAAACTCTTCATTTGTCGCGAAACCGCGCCGCGCGGCCTGAGAGGTTAAATAAACAAAACGTGGGTTGAATTTTGCTTACTACATGTACACGATTTTAGACCATAATGTCAACGCTCTTTACCATCAGTTAGTTCATAGGTATACCTATGCACAACAACATCAAAGTATTATCAAAACAAATTGCTTTTTCGCCTCATCGCCGGTTCCTGAGAGCAAATATTAAACTCTTAATAAGGACTTAGTTTCGAAGTTTCACCGCGATATTCTGGCAAATTACTCTATACCCTTAATATTCAGTAATCTCTTTAGGAGTTATTAAAAGAGCGTTCGATACAAATTGTTTTATAATACCCTCGGGGAAGCGGTACATAAAGTGGAATAAGAAACTGTGCAAGTTGAAGGACGAGGGGTGTATTCGATGACCTACATATTTTTATTCCTGACTTGGGGAGAAAAAAACAACCCCGGGTTTGTTGAAAAGTTCGAAAAAGTTGTCGATTCTGCTAAATTTTGGTGCAAAGCGGCGATAGAAAATTCAGTCGAGTGTTTGGTCAATAACCTCATGGTGTTCAGCAGCTTGTGACCACTCCGTTCTTTTGCTTAACGTAGACATAAATTGAGAGCAGTGGTGGCTCAGTGGTAACGGCCCCGCCTTACGAGTTGTAGGTCGTGGGTTCGTACCCAGGCAAGCGCTTTACTTTGTGTAAATAATTTCATTACCACTGTTCTCAAAAAGGTGAAGGAAAACATCGTGAGGAAACCGGCATGTGTTAGAACCAAAAAATAATTCGAAGACATGTGACATTTACCAACCCGCACTGGGCCCGCGTGGTAGATTACAGTCCACTCCCTCTCACAGAGAGGAGGCCTGTGTCCCAGCAGTGGGAACATTAAAAGGCGATTATGTATGTATGTTATAGACATAAAATATTTAGTTGAATCAGGGTGCACTTACAGGAGGAGCTCATAGCTAAGTAATAACAGCCGTACGGGTCGATAAATCAGGTTAAACTACGCTTGCCGGGGTTTATCCGTGGACCATCTTTACGTATCGAGACTCCTCCGTGCCTCGGAAAGCACGTTAAGCCGTTGGTCCCGACTGTCATTCGTGGCTCTTTGACAGTCATTACAGGTCATCAGAAGCCCGAAAGTATGACAACCAGTCTTACCAAAAGGTATCGTATTACCCAACTTCTGGGTTTTGGAGGGCAAGATAGGCAGTCGCTCCATGTAAAAAACTGGTATTTAGCTGCATCCAGTTAGACTGGAAGCCTACTCCAACATAGTTGGGAATAGGCTAGGCAGGAAGCAGATTGATTAGGGGTGCTTACTGCCCTGAGCAATCATTTAGCCTGTGATAGACCACTGCTAGTCATGGTGCCTCTCACAAGTTTAGTTGTCACTTCGTGCTCTACTCAATCCTTCGCTATTGTTTCCTCTTTACATGAGTAACAGACAGGCCTATACCACGCTTCAGGACAATAACGGGTGTAAAAAGATGCTAAACGAAGGCTAGTGTCATTCATACTCCCCGTCATTATGTTTTTTTTTTTTGTACCGAACCATACCTTCTGGTCATTTAAATTTCATTAGTCGTTGGAACCCACTTTTGAATCCCAGTTTATTATTTTTGGCGTTGGATCCCACAAAACATTATTATGTATTTCCGTTGAATCCCACATTTGATCTACGGTGATATTGAAGGTCGAAGTGCCTTTTTTTTGTTTTAGTTAACGAAAAATAGTTTTAAATGTTATAATTCAACTTGAAATGCCCCCAAAACTCCTGTATACCCAAAAGTACAGTGTGTTGCGTGCATTGCACGCTGCCATAAAAAGCGATTATTCACACCAATAATTTTATTCGTTCCCAGCAATAATATTTGCTCAATGTTACTTAGTTTGATGTACCAAATACGTAGAGAACGGCTATGTAATGGGCTTTTTACTTTCTGTATACCTACAACTAGATACTCGTATGAAAATAAAAAGTCTCAATATTACAAAGCTAACTTTCGAACCTGCAACCTATTGCTGCTAAAATCTCCAAACTTCTACGCCTTACTCAGATAAAGTAGTATTAGTTTAGGAGCTAGGCATAAAATTGACGTTATTTATGTCCTACGTTACGCTAGTATAAGAGCTTTCGAGAAGAATTCGCTCAAAAGTTAAGCCGTTAGTGTTTATAACAAGTGGTTTAGTACACACGCGTTTCCATACATAGGTTAGCTGTAATGTTTTTACGTAACATTATTTTTGGAACAACGGCTTCCAAATAACATCTCTCTATTCCCCAAGAGCTAGGCAGAATATTTAATGCCCATATTCCGCTTATTATCTTGTCAGTCCGCAATATAGTCCATAGTACACAAATAAACTCTCCTTTTCTGTAAAAAAATATATTTTTTCATACATAAACTTAAACTCACGCCTTCTTCCCATGGGGGTAGGCAGAAATTACCGAACGCTACCTACTACGATACTCCTTTTGCCTCGTATGTCCAGATTTATGAACGTAAATGAGGCAAAAAGTTTTTAATTTTCCAGAATTTTACAGAATTCCAGTTTTAGATTATATATTTTGTAGTTTCAATATAAATTATGCGTTACCTGGAAATATAATTAATTTCAAAGAATAATTATAATTTTGAAATCTGTGGAAGTTATGTAATATTTTTTCTCGAAAACAAACAAAAATTTTAAACAAATTTTCATAATACAGGAATCCAGAAATACAAAATAAATAAGCTAAAAATATATTTAATTTATTAATGTATGAACATAAATTTTCCTGGAACTGTTTTTTCTAGAAATCTGTTTTCTATAATATTATTGTTACTATGGTAACTTCATAATGCTTAGCTTTTTGCTTCTAATAAAACTGAGCAATATTCCAAGAATTACTGAGCATATTAAGTTATGAAGGTTTAATAATATGTACTTACTTACGTATCCATTTTTACGTATTTAAACAAAACCTCATTGCTTTTTTTTAACCTTCCTATATTGCGATCACAGACATATAAAGAGTAGCAGACCAAACATTCGCTAAAAATTGCGTAGCCATTACGCACACATAGGGAAAGTTGTCAATACAGGGCCGGCCTAGGGCTGGTTGCCGGTATTATGTAACGATATTGAAACAACCAATAGGTACTTATTAAAATTCGCAACAATCGATACTCCCTGGGTATAAGAAGTGTAGATTACTTATCAATAAAGTCAATCAAACAATTATTAGATTATTACCTGCCGAATAAAATTTCAAAATTATGTGAATATACCTATTTATTTACACCTATATCAAACACATGTGTGATATAGGTTCATGTCATCCATCACACAGACACAAGGTAACATAATTAATTTTATAATTTATTATAATAGCATCTGTGTTTACACTGAAAATCTGCACTGCAGTATTCTGGAACTATGTCACCAAAACAATTAATAAAAAAATCGTAAAGTAACTTGAAGCTGTTTGATAATTCAATGGTAAATATTTTACAAAAAGAAATTCGTCTTTGTTGCCAAATCCGTCCCTGACTATCTAACGCAGTTGAAACTTAGAACGCGATGCAGAAGATGCTGCTTGTCAATATGGCGGCGCGGGATAGACAAGCTACGCGTCAAATTTTGTCTATGTGTGAGTCAGTATGACAACAGGTGACAGAACGAGATAGAATTTACGGCTTGTCTATTAGCAAAAAAAGGATAAAGAATCATATTCATCTGTATAAATATAACTATGGATTTATGTTTGGTCTGCTACTCTTTATATGTCTGTGATTGCGATTTACCTTTGCCGATTGGCAAAGATAACAGTAAAAATACGCTCGTGTAGGTCTAATTAGTGATTACTAATTAGACCTACCCGAGCGTATTTTTACTGTTAATATTAATATCGAGGGTATTCTGGGAGAACCGGATAAGTAGCGATACTGTTATTTTGAGAAAAATACATTTAAAGATTTGGTTGATCATAGGTCAATGACGAAGCATAATTACGGAAAATTTTCACTACTTATACTTAGAAACATTATGTAAGTTTGTTTCAATACATTAATATATGCAATAATTGTCATAAAAGTAAAAAAACGGGGTAAGTTGGCGTGAAATTATTGCAGTTATTTTGTTTTACCAGAAATACGTAATTAAGCTGTAAATCTCTTAAACACACATTTGACACCTTAATCTTTACCTACTATATTAGGAACAATTCACTGTCCCAAATTATTTAAAGAAATTGATGTTAAAATAAATTGAAATAATATTCCAATTAAGTCGGCAGAATTATTTTTTTCTGTTATCTGTTTCTATCTGTATTTTGTTTTACTTGTGAGTATAAAATACAATTATCTATAAGTGTTTTTATGGGTAAAGAAAGTAAATTGTTTGAATCTGTTGTCACTGTAATAAACTTTTAATTTTGATTTTTAAGAGTCCATATAACTTTTTGCTTTTAAAATAGAAAAAAAAAATGCTAGATATATTCTTTACCCGGAGGAAAAAACCGTTGTGAAAGCTTCGGTAGTTATATGGTTTTGCCAGATAAAAAATGGGACGAAAACTAAGTATCCTATGTTTCTAACTATTGCACGACTCGTAATGCGAAGCATTAGAGTGTGCTCTACGATCGAAAAACCTTTTTTTGACCCATTTCTGTAACTGTTCTTATTGTTACACTCCTGCTAGTACACGAAACCTACTTAATTTATATAGCATTGTATAGATGATTAAATGGAGATTAATACTGTACTTTTTAACAATTGATTTAATGCAGCAGAAATGGAAAAAGCATAAAAATAGTTGAAAAAAAATTCCTGTCCGTCAATTTATGAACCCTGAAAACATTGTAGCTTGCGATAAAATCAATTAATTGAGTCAATTTTTTTTATACATTTTTTATACATTCGTTTCAGCCGTAGAAGGAACCCTATTGAAAATGGCTCTTTTATTCAAAGTAGTTTAATTATAATTAATAAAATACTAACTAAAATATAATATCTTTAACTAAATATTTCCAACCTTTGAGTAAGTTGCCTAGCAACCGCCAAGTAAATATCTTTGTCAGTCGTTGACATTCCGACTTCATGAAAAGTGATAAATTATTCATTTTTAAACTATGTTTTGAATTTCTTTTTCGTTTATGAATGAGTGATAAGTATGAGGCGTGCACTTTTGGATTTTCCAAACTATTTTTGCACTTATTTGGTTCTGCCAGAATACCCTCGATATTGTTATGGGGTAATCATGTCATTTTAAGGCAGACGTTGCTAGCCG
Source organism: Conistra vaccinii (assembly GCA_948150665.1). Taxonomy (NCBI): domain Eukaryota; kingdom Metazoa; phylum Arthropoda; class Insecta; order Lepidoptera; family Noctuidae; genus Conistra; species Conistra vaccinii. Next base: position 24,047,399 of record OX411320.1, on the reverse strand, counting down.
GCTACCCGATATAATTCTTTGGTTTCCTTTTGCGTCACTCACGGGGGACACCGAGGTCTAAAGACGAGCTACCTATGTGACGAGTAAATAATAATTGAGTCGACACCGACGTCTTAAAAAATTACAGGACAAGCTAACAATATACATCATCATTACTTACAAAAATCTATGAATACGAGCTTTCCCCCATATATGTATGTCCCTGTCTTTGTTAAAAAATGTTGTCGCTTTATCTCAAAGTTTGTTAAAAGTACAGTACCTCATGTCGCTTTAACTTTACCCATATTATTTCCAGGAACCTATATCTACCAACTTCTGTCTGGGCAAATACCTAGAAGGCTGGCTGTAAAAACGAATGTTAGGCTGTATTTAATGCTATACGGATGACCGTCGTCCGTAGCTATCGTATAGAAATCTACTATTGCTTTTAGTGGCGCAAGGACCGTGGACCTGTCCGTGGAGCGCGTCCGTACGTCCGTTTCAGGATGCGTTAGGCATATAATCGAAGCGTTTAGTGCTGTGCGGTCACAAAATGAAACGGATACATTTGTACGTTACTCGTCTGAGCCGGACGTTGATTCGCTGATCCGTGGAGCACTAAACCGACTATACAGACCGTCATTATAGCACTAAATACAGCTTTACTGCTTAGCCGGATATTGCCGATTCCCTTATAAATATTTAGCTTACTAATGACATAACAGTTTCTCTTTATGATACTAACCAAAATATAAGGATACTACAAACCAAATGCAAATCGATACACGTCCAAGTAAACCTCCACCCTTAACACCCACTCAAACTTTAGTTTTGGATTCACAGAGTGACGGCCGGATCTGTGACGTCACACCTCGCCAATTTACTCACGTCCCGAAGTTAGCCGGGGCTTAAAAGTATTAAATATAGGAAGGTTGGAAACAAGAGCATTATCTTTAGAGATAAGTTTTATGTAGGCTTTAGAAGTTTCACTTTGTATTTTTAGAGTGTTTTATGTTGGCAATTAATAGGTGTACTGCCTGATTCAAACTTAATAGCGGCTTGGAACATGAGGCGAGTCGCTGCGTAGTAACGAGTTCATGTGTCAGCGGGGGTGAGGGGTGGGGTACCGCGCAGCAAGTAACTAACTTCCGTACCGCCAATAAGTTTGAATCGAACTATATTAAAGATGTAATTCAGAATAAGTAAAGCTACTTCAATAATTACTAAGACATAATAGTGACCATGGATTCGTTTAATTTTAAAGCCCCGAATAAATAGCCAGAGATGGTCATGTGACGTCATTCTCCAGAAATGCTATTTGTAGATGATTATCCCATAAATGGCAGAGATTATTTTGCCAAGCTTGTTTTTAAACAACCACGAAGAAGAGAAATAAGATGCGTGACGCTACTGAGGCTCAGGCTGCCAACGCCGACCACCTCATGTTAGCAGGCCTGCTCACTGCCCCAGAAAGTCAAGAATAAATTAATACAAATAATTGTAACAATAAAGGACAATCAAACCAATGTATGTTTCTGAATAAAACAGAGAACAAAAACAAAGTATAAAATTGTCCAAGTGGGATTAGCGATTGTTACCAACCGTTCTTGTATATTCCCTAAACTAATCATTGTGAGTTGTCCAAACTCGTTACACTCCAAAATGTGTACCATCTGCTACTGTTTATACTTTAGCTGCTAAACTTTTGAGTTCTTTGTTTGTTTATACTATAAGTTGACAGTATTATACGTTTCTGTTTAATACTGTGTTAAAATATGGCTTAGATAAAGATAGGAGTATAATAAATTAAAATTATTATTTTACAAGCCATGCTGCAAGCCGCGGCGCTAGGATTTTCCATCGGCAAATATTTCAAAATTCCATACAAACTTTTACATCACACTAAAATAAATCGTATACGAGTATAGTAAGTGAAGACTACGCGATCGTAGCACAGTGCGTAGCATAGTAAGCTCAGAGAGCAGGTTGTTTCATTTCAAACTACGAGTACCTCTAGTTTAAGGCACGATATTGTAAATGTTTATGTAAATCAATTATTTCAATAAACAATTGCATCTAAAAATGTATGGTGTATCATAGAATTCAAAATAAACTATTTTAATTAAATATTTGTGTCTTTCTGCATCGTATTTTTTTATTATCTCGTGCTTGTTAATTGGTTTTATCAGCTCTAGAGGAAAAATGCCATCTATTTAAGAGCGTTTATTCTGAAAGTGATCAACGTTGCAAATATTTCGCTGGTTTGCGTTTTGTATCAATAATATAGTTTACTAGTTAGCCAAATTTCATATTTCCATACAGTAGTATTGTAGTATTTATTGCCAAATTATTAAATCAGGTAAATATTTGACAGCTATTTGCGACGTTGTCAACTTTTAGGACAAGTCCTCTTAACTTATTATATCAAATTATTTCTTGTATTATTCAGTGTACCTAATCAATCAATCTTATTTATTCAACAATCATTACGCAGTCCAATCACTCTAATATTTATTTATACCATGTTTTAAATAAACCCCAATCAATCAAATTTAATCTCAACATGAATATTGAAAACAGTTAAAACTTTCTTCGGACAATTATTTTCGATTCCAATTTCCACGAAAAGGAACGTCATCGAACGAAATTCGATAAACCGTAAAATGTGACGCTACCATAAACATTTTACATCGAAATAAATTGACAAATTCAAGCCCCAGATGGATAAAAAAATATATAGATATATATTCATTGTCATCGGTCGTAACTGGGTACGTAAGCCTAAAACCAAACAAATGAATCGTTTGATCGAAACAGGGTTTTATAATACTTTTTTTTTGTTTTCTGAATGTTTGATTATAAAAGCCTCGCTTTGAATAACAATTGTGTGGGAGTTAGAGCAGTAACTCAAAGGTAGGTATTATTGTGACGTAGGTGGCGAATTCGTCATGGTGTGTTTTCAATAGCGAGAGTTTTGCATTACAGTGGTGTATTATATGTAAGGCCCTTTCCTCATTGGTCGGTGCGTCAATGGTGCGGAATCAGCATGCTGGATATACTCGGTTCGGAAAGCTCGCCAAGCGCTTATATTTCCATGAGCGATTTCTGACTGGCTCGGTATGCACGGGAGCGGGGCAGGACTGTTTCGATTTACCGCGCCTTGGTAGAAATATCCAGTCCCGCTCGGTTTTAACAGAGACAGGTCACGCGTTTAAATTGAAAATAAAAAAAAACACAATTAACGGAGGTCGCCAACAGCGCCAGAACATCTTCATCACTCTAAGACGACATTTTCTCGCGAGGATTTAAGCGGTACTGCACAAATTATGCTGAAAACATTTTTTATATCTTTTAATATTTAAAAATGATTTTGAAGGGTGAAAAAAATATATACAAATAAAAAAGTGTATGATGACGCACTACGTGCGATAGAAGGTTACACTTTGAAAGTTAGCTTGAGCAGACAGACCGGAGTGTATTATTGAACCTGTGCACTTTTCAGAACATACGACATTATGGTCGACCTGTGTAGGCACACCAGTACAGGTCTCCAGTGGACCGTCGTGAGTATGGCCGACTAGGAAATCGTAAGGACAGTGTTTCATACTAGATACATTCCTGTGTCAGGTGTGTTAAAAACGACTGATCTCACATGCACAATTGCACATGTAAACATTTAGCCCCGGAACAACTACATATTTGTGGACCAAACAAATGTTTTCCCATCTTGGATTCAATCAGCCATTGCATCAACCGTGCCGGTATATTTAACTTTAGAGCATTTCTAACAAGAGTACCTGTATAGTGATAGTACCTGTGTAGTATTATGTGCTTGTGGCCCAGTACCTTTCAAAGTAAGGAGGCCTGTGTCTCAGCATTGGGAAAATTATTGGCTGATTATGCTTACGTGCTTGTGGTCAAAACACTATTATCTTTGTCTGTTTGATTTCCAGCAGCCATATACTTTAATAAATAAAAAAATAAAAAAGGAATTTATTTATTTTTGCAATGCAAAGTGTGTATCTACATATTATCCAGTTTATTTAACATCTCTTACAATTGACATAAAAACCCCCAGTGAACTAACACGTCATCGGTAAATGATATGCTCACTGTAATACATCACTTAAATCCAGAGTAAATAATAGCTTTTAAAACTACTCAGGAACTGAGGGGAAACTGTTTTACGTTGGAAAAAGTAGTCCAATGAAATTGCTATAATTTTGTTACAAGTTTTACGGAAAAAAAAATACAGCAAAATATTTATTTTCTACTCTTCACTGATGTCTTAATGACCAGTCAGCTTCATTCTTTTCTTGAAAAAGTAACAGTGCTCTAAAAAAATGCTTCATATTCAAGATAACTTGTAATAATATTACTCATGTATACGCTTATTTCAGAAAAAGGTACTAAAAACTAATCCGTCTGAAAGAAAAAACACAACATTCATCTCGCGACAATCTAAGAAGCCCGATGTGACGTTTCTCGTTATACCTACATGCCGCGATAACTTTGTATGAACGTCTACGTAAGAAATCGAAAAATCAAATTCATAATCCTAATTAATTACTATGTTATCCATACACTGTCCGAAAGGGATACCGTGGCCCCTGACAACGTACATGCAACTGAAGGAACACGGGTGGGTTATAAACCCACATGACTATAGTCAGTAAGAGTCTGACACGCCCTCCCGCACCGCCCAGAGCGGGAGAATTTAAGTTATTTGATAATGCACCACCAAAAAAAAAAAATCCGTGCACTTACCAATGAGTATCATTCGTAAGCACCAAGTTTCAATTTATATTGAAAAAATGCACTAAAAACACAAATTAACTGTTTAATATTCCGACAGGACGTTACTACAATGTCATGCCTTTGTGTTTGTGGCCGTAGGTTTTGTGACCGAATAAAATCGATGTTCTGAAAAATCGATATTACTTTATTATTAAATGTTTGAATGTATAAAAACAAAATCTGATCACATATATATTTTTAATAGCTTTATTTTGATATTAAAATAGGTTTTTCTTGTGTTCTTGAGTGGAGACCGCGATTATTAGTTAGTTGTCTCGAGAAGACGATACATAATAATAATTATTCCTTTAAAAATATAATATTTACGTGTGGCATGATTGTACCATTTCCGTTCTATTGTTTTTGGGACCATTTGCTCACAGGACGATTTGCTAATAGAACATTTTACAAAAGTTTCGTTTTGATTATAGGTCGTTTTGCTAATACATAGGACTATTTGCTATTAGGACGTTTTGATACGAAGGGTATTTTTTATGTAAACAAATACTTATAAAAAAGGATCTAAGCCATTTGGATTCTTTTTGATGTTTAGGAACGCTGGTTAACGAGATATTTATGTTTATCAAAAAGGATTGAACTAATCTGGACCGTTTCTTTAGGTACATTTCTCAAAAATTATCCAAACAGTTTGAGGTATTTTTGTGATTTTCCTAAAACAGTTATTCCACAGATTTAGCATTTCTCGAGAATGATTCAAACGCTTTGGATTTGTATTGATGAAAAATATCTGATGTAGCCCGTAGATGTGGCTTGGTATCTAGTAGTTGTAGATAAATATGTTTATAATTGTATTTTATTACATGGATCTTTTTGGATATATTAAAGATCCTGAGGATGCGTTTGGTAGTAAAAGTTGTTCATAATGATGAGTAAAGTCACGTGTTTAAGTATCGGTCACTAATTACCAGTCACCCTGTATAACTCAATTTCGAAAAGTGTGGATGGGAACCTTTTTGCGTAACTACGTCCACATAAGCTCACGCCTGTTCCTCACACGGTAGGTACAAACTGTAGTACGTGTAAATAATATTATTCATAACAGTATTGTCTTACTGGTCGGTACTGTGATCAAAATAAATTCAATTATCCGTTCCGCAGTGCGTGTTGCCGAAAAACTTTATATTCTATTCTAACAATACTACGACCGCAATATTTAGTAAGGTTTTTGAACTGGCTTTTATCAGTCAACCGTTGTGTATAGATATATCCAATAGATTTCCATATCGTTCTAAAATATTTGACTTTTTAATTTACGCAATTTTATGTCATCAAAGTCAATCAGGGTTTCATGCTATTTTTAGTTAACTACTGTTTTTGTTTTGTTTTCTCAAGACGAAAGTCTTTGACCAGTACGTGTTGCCAGTGATGACTTATGGCACTGAAACGTGGTCGCTCACGATAAGGCCTTATCAGAAGGCTAAAAGTCACCCAAAGAGCAATGGAGAGGGGCTATGCTTGGAGTTTCCCTACGTGATCGAATCAGAAATGAAGAGATCCGCAGGAGAACCAAGGTAACCGACATAGCTAAACTTAAGTGGCAATGGGCCGGACATACTGCTCGCAGAACAGATGGCCGATGGGGTCGAAAGGTTCTGGAGTGGCGACCACGTACCGGAAGACGTAGCATTGGAAGGCCTCCCACAAGATGGACCGATGACCTAGTAAAGGCCGTAGGAATCCGCTGGATGCGGGAAGCACAGAATCGGTCGAAGTGGCGGTGCTTGGGGGAGGCCTATGTCCAGCAGTGGACGTCTTTCGGCTGATATGATGATGATGATGATGACTGTTTTTGTTTCACTAACAAAAAAAAAGTAAACACCGTGTATGCGTATGTGTATGTGTTTTTACTATCCACCATTATTACCATTTCAAAACCGTGATTTCCGTCTTGTTCTAAGTCTAAACATTTATTTTTATTTTTTTCTGTCTGTGTGGTTAATATTAAGATAATAACGAACTCTATCGTAATAATATATTTTTACATAAAACCTTCCGCGATATCAAGATCCACTGTACTCACTACCAAAGCGAGAAAAGCTATTTATTTTTTGTTTAATTTTTCAAAGGGCCCTCAGGGATGGTTGCCATGGCTATCGGATATAAATTCACTCATGAAATATGTAATAGCCACGGCTAGCTCGAATTTTTGGGGTGAATCGTTCCAGTATCCATGGTGACTGGGATGGGTACGTCTTTTCCGAGGAGCCAACTAATGGAATTAGATCAATATGTGGAACAAAGAATGAACGTACTTATAATATCGGAAGATATTAAAAGTACATTCATGTGTCATATGTTCATTGCGATTGAGTACGCTCATTGAGAACTTATATTTTCTAGGAAATTCTCAGTCACATAACTTGGATAGAATAGAAAATAGAACATAATAGAAAATGTTTATTTCCATAGAATGTAAGTATATTGGTGAATTGTTACAAAACTTGAACTTGATTCGAATTAAGTCTCAAAACCCAGGTGCGAATCGGACTCGCACACGAAGCGTTCTGTACAACCGTATAATAATTAGCAAAAAACGCCGTAAAAAGCATGTTTCTTGTATGTTAAATAAAATTAAGTTTAAAAGGGTCCCCCTTCAATTTTAAACTTTTTTTATTAAGGGAACCATCAAACTATGTAGTGTTAAATATTGTACAGTGATACGGAACCCTCCATGTGCGAGTGTATGTGCATTTTTAAATTTATTTAACTGGCATTTTATGTGCACTTTAAAATGCACGAACAAAATAGAATGTGAGCCAACATAAAGGAATTTAATAAACAGAGCTCGAGCATTTTTGTGTATAAACATATTTTTTGTTTCAGTTCTTTTCTATTTAAATATTATATAAAGAAACAATTAACAACAACACAACAACAAGAATAGTTTTTATTGTTTGAACGCGCTAATCTCTGGAACTACCTGTCAGATTTGAAAAACTAGGTATTATTGCATTTGATTGCAATTACAATTCTTGAGGAAGACTATTTATTACACGCTAGGACAAGGGTCCTCCTCCTAAGGAGGAGCCGAGAAAAAATAAATAAAAGTCAGAAAGAACGAACGAATTTCTAATGAGTTTTATTGTTGTAATAACTTGAAACACTTTACCATCTTACTTCTTTATGTCAAATTACCCTTAAGCTGCCTGTCCACTGGAGCGGAGAGGAGAGGAGCGGAGCGGAGATGTGCCATTATTAACCATTCAAATCTAAACTCAGGGGCGGAGTCAAGATTCTATTGGTTAATATTGGCACATCTCCGCTCCTCTTTTCTCCTCTCCGCTCCAGTGGACAGGCAGCCTTATAGTCTTGTTTCTTAGTTTATTACTAAAACACCTTATAAAACGCCTAACAAATAACTCGTCTCTGACTCACATAGCATCATAAACACATTTATTTTTCTCCAAGGTCAAATAGAAGACCTCGACAAATAGGTACTAAATTAGCTTTTTATTGCATCTATTACTTAGGATAAAGAGACATTCACTTGACCTAAAAGACTACGTTTCAAGCGTACGTAACAAATCTTAACGATATTCAACAAAAGCGTAGGTATATTATTTTATATTTTTCCGAAGCACTGCGAGGCTACGACCCGAGTCTGGCCTAGAATGACTAGATATTAAAAGATAACCCCTCTCCGCTGTATCTGAAATGTAGTCTTTTATAGTTGAAGATTGATGATAACGACGTTGTTCAGAGATACGTTCGCCTTCGATATTGATTTGAAGATTAATATCAATCGTGAAGCTGTTTCGCAATAGTAACTGACTCTTGTACATTTTTTCATAGTTGTAACAAAAAATACGAAAATTATCGGTTTAAGAGTTATATTATGCACAACCAGAGATAGTAGATAATAAGAAGTTACTTTTTCATATTTTGCAATATATTTAATTTGAATTATAATTATGACATCTTCTATTTCACACAATTAACACTATTTACACTACGTACTAAAAACGACGTTACTTTTAATAATAACAGCAGTAGATGATCTGGACTTTGTTTATTTAATTATTTATTCGTTTGGGCCTCAAAAGGGATAAATGTATGGCAAATTGCATCCAGCTGAGATAAGAATGTTAAGAGCAATAATATGGTGCTACGCGAAATGGATAGAATAAGTAATTCAATTCATTTATTCAATAACAATTTTTACATCGTATCTGAATTTCTATAACCAAATATGCGTGCAATCTATTTAAATCATTACCATTATCCAAATTACTCGTAAAATGAGTGAAGAAAAAATCCGCATCACTAATTTTTGTTGCTTCAACGTTCTTTGTACTGATAAATAAGCTTAAGCTGACAAGTTTACAAGAAAACTGAACCTAAAGTTGACAAGCTTAGTCCTTTAACGTGACTCTTTGAACAAACTTGAATGTTTTGATCAATATTTATGTTTTGATTAGCGGTATGACAAATATTAGTGTTACGAAAAATATTAGACCGATGTTTTTAGCACGTAGTAGCTACGAAAAAATAATGCCTAGAGATTAGGTTATTAAATGGATAAATGAGTCTAGGATTTGAGATGAAAAATATGGATTCTGTAAATGAAAATGATTTAAAATGAAATGATGATTTGAAACTGGTACAAGTACTAAATGGCATGTACCTAATTAGTTTCCCTAAGCATGATGGTAGTAAACTTACTGGATGAGAAAATCAGTATCACAGTACACTGTGGATACAATAACCTTATCAGCATATTTATAATCATGCCAAACTGAACTACAAAACTTTCAAGCGCAAACCGAATAAATTATAGAAATCTAAATGAGGGAACAATCCCTCTGTCATTAGCTGGTGACCCTACAAGATGTGATTAAAACGAATCAGGAGGGGGTTGTCAAGTTTAGAGAACAAATGGTGAACGAAGTGAAGTTCTAGAGGGGTGGGAGGAGAGAAGACGGGCCTCCTAGCACAAAATATATAGGTGCAGAAGGTTGGCTCGACACAATGAGCGAGAAAGCACGCACATATAGACACGCTTCACGTGTTGCGAGTGCAAGCACACTCGCGACTGGCATTCGTTTGAGATGGTTTGATATCTCCGCACTTACGCGTCCATGTGCGCGTGTGCCTTTTTATTTCGCTCGTTTGATAAGCCAACCTTCTGGATGATACGGAACACAATAGCACATACAATTCATTAAGCAGCAATCGTTTAAGACGCCCAGCGGATTAAGTCTTACTTACGAAGGAGCCATTTTAACAAGACGTAAAACGTTTCATAGAAAATTCTCATATTGTAATGAGATCAAAAGGAAGGCTTTACAGAAACTGAGTACTCAAATTGTTACTCAGAATTAAGGGATGTTGTTTGAGTGATGTAAGAGAATGATTATTTCAAGGGAAATTTTATGCGAGGGATGTTTTATGAAACAGATACGTTTCAGGATGCTGCTTTATCAGTTTTTACAGGAGTTTTACGAAGATATCAGTTATTTTAATATCGCCTGAGTGTAAACCAAAAAGGAGATAGTTTTATTTTGTTCGGCGATTAGGCCCATCAAAATTGTGGCGTCTATTATGCAGTGCATGTAAATTTGTTCCTTATGATCTCTAGATTATACTGATAGTATTAATAATACTTCGTCTAAAGGGAATACTGAGAAATATGAACATAACTTAAAGCAATTTTTTTGTGAGTAGGTTGGCCTCATCGGTATTATAACTTAGTAAAGTAGTGTATAAATTAGTAATAAATAGTAGGAATAATTATGGTGTTTTGAACGGTTCAAGAAATCAAATATCACATATATAACAAAGCATTTTTATTAGGTACTGTAAGTATTTCATTTAAAAAGGATGCAGATCGCTCCAGCAGTCAACCTCTTATCATGATACCATGACCAAGATAAAAATAGTCAAATACCAACAGCCAACAGTACCAACGTTTTCCCACCAAACAATAGCAACTGTATCCAGCAAGAGCAGTTCAAGTGTTAGAAAGTGATGTTCTAGATCCCTAAATAATTTAGGTACCTACCTGAAAAAATAGAAGATTTGTATTAATGTTCTCTTTGGTGTGCTAGAATCTACTGCAAAATAATGTTCTCTTCCGCAGAGTCAACAGGTACAGTATGCGTTTGTTGTGCAGATGGACATGGAATGTAAATATTCTTGCATAATCAATACGCACTTTTCTCAAACTGCATCTAGATGATTTGACTGTAACAAGCGAAAAATTCATGCGTTCACAAGCTACCACACATGTACAGCAGTCGGGCACATTGTGTTAAAATCTTACTGAACGATTAACACAACATTCTTTTGGAGTAAATGCTGTGTCCACTTGTTTTGTTGTAATTTCTTCTTGAGGATTCCAAATTCATCATAATACTTCTATTACACACAGGAAAACAGAAATACCAATTTCATCCAAATCGAAAGAAACGGAAAAAATAAAATGAATGACGTGTTGTTTCAGTGATAGGTTTACAGTCTCTTGGAGCTCTAAAAAAATCAAGCTTTTAAGTCAACGCAATAAAAAAACCGGCCATAAACGCGACATATTTTGATACAATTGCAAATAATCAAGAACGGAAAGTCCGTTGACATAGATTTTTGTCTCACAGCACAAGTAAAAGAAAAAGGCCGGGCATCGAAAATTTGTAGTTTTATGACATTTTTTTTTGCTATTACAAACCGTGACGTATCGATATGTATAATAATAATAATAATAAGCCCACATTGTCCCACTGCAGGGCAAAGGCCTCCCTTTCCTTTATCCACTCGACTCGATCCTGAGCCAATATGGACCAATCCCTCCTATAAGCGTCAAGTTCGTCCCGCCATCTACGCTTGGGTCTTCCACGATGCCGCTGGGCGTTTTCAGGAACCCACGTAGTAGTGGTCTTAGCCCACATTGTTTCCGACATGCGGCAAACGTGTCCGGCCCAGTCCCACTTGAGCTTGGCTGCTTTTTGGGTGACGTCAGCGATTTGTGTCTTAGAGCGTAGTATCGTGTTCCGTATCCGGTCGGTAAGTCGAACTCTAAGGATACTGCGCTCCATCGCTCGTTGGCAAACCTCGAACCCGGTCCTCTGTTGAACTGTCAAAGACCAGGTTTGAGCGCCGTTTGTAAGGATAGGGAGAATGCACATGTCCATTAATTTGCGTTTATAGCAAATTGGAACATCTTTCATAAGGGTTTTCATCGACCAGTAGCTCTTCCAGGCGTTTTCGGTGCGGCGAGCAACTTCTTTTTCTTGTCTCGCCTGGAAGGAGACTATTTGGCCGTATGGGAGAACATTTTCATCAACTACAAAGTCGAGTTTGTTATTGAAATAAATTCAAACCCAACTACGGAACCATTATGTGTGGTCCGACACGCACTTGTCCGGTATTTTTTAATGATATACATTTAAAAATAAAACTCACTATGAGTTGATTTGAGGGAGCAGTGGTGGCCCAGAGGTAACGGCTCCAACTTACGAGGGTCGAACCCAGGCAGGCGCTTTACTTTGTGTAAATAATTTCATCACCACCTCTCAAAACGGTGAAGGAAAATATTTGTGAGGAAACCGGCATGTGCTAGAACCAAAAACTCAAAGAATAGAAAGAAAGAAATTACGTTTATTTACGGTAAAAATTACGCATAGAAAAATAAACAAGTTGAGGGAGAATATGCATCACATCCACGCAAAACGGACATCGCTCAGCATAATGCTGCGAACCTATGCGAGACAAACCTCCAGCGCAAGAAGACAAAGAAAAAGACAACACAAGAAGACATCTACCAACCTACACAGTGCGGGTTGGTAGATTACGGCCCACTCCCTCTCGAAGAGTGAAAGCCTGTGTCACAGCAGAAAGAACATTATAGGCTGAATAACTATGACTTGATTATAAAATAGTAATCTATTACACTCTCATTGAAATTGGCAAATAGGTTTCGAAATTACGGTCTCTGAATTTCTAGTTCACATTGATAACTGTATTATAGCCGCTACAGCAACGTTTTACTTTTCATAAAATATTTATCTTTGTTGACTTCCAGTTTGATAAGAACTGCGAGTAAAGTTAGCGGAAAGTAAGCATAAATCTTGTAAAATATCATAAAAACCAGCTCTTTTAAACTTTGTTCTCGAGTTACGAGCCCATATTATTACGTTCGATCGACTTGTTCATTTCGTTCAACTTCCGTCTTCGCAACACTTTTATGAACTTCACATAAATGTTTCTCCAAAGAACAATAGTAGTCATGTTGTTCTTCTACCCTGAAATTACCAAGAAAATTAATCATCTTCCCTCAAACTTTACTCTTATTAACTTTATCTTTAAACTCCCTACCGCTTGACTGTCACTAATGAGACACAATAAAATTTTAATTGTTATCGAGCTGCATCAGTCTTTCGGACATTTGAGCTCCTACATGAATTAACAAGTGCGATGCTCAGTTTTGCCTCTCCAACGGATAATTGCTTTTTTAAATATAAATTTCGAATCGAGTTCACTAACTACCTGGGGTCAGGTTATATCGGGCATTGTTGCATTTCTAAATTCCCACTATATAGTTGAACCTTGAAAATGTTGTGAAAGTCTGTTGTGGTCAATTTAATCTAAACTGTTGGATAGCTGCGTAATTTAAGGTTTATTTTTAAAGCCTATTTTAGGTGGATAGCGCACGAACTACTTAACAAACAAACTCTACTAGACAATTTTGAACTTTAGCGTCTGAAAGATAAGGATGAGATTAGCATGGCGGATAAAACGCGACAAAATCGATGAAAGGTTGATGAACGGAAGGTGTTGCTAGGAAAATACGAAACTGCTTTCGTTTTTAACTGCTGCCATACATAATGTAAGAGGCAGATGGAATACGCGTACTCGTGTACAGAATTAGGCTCGAACAGATGCTTTTAAGTTTGCAAGTGCTAAGTTCGAGTAGAAAACGCGTTCCTAGTTCAGCCTCGGATTATTTCAAGTAGAAATGATGTATCATTTTCCGTGAAAAATTGGCTGGCATGAAAGCTTGTGTATCGAGTGAAAGAAAGCACTTTTGCATTCTGAAAGACATTTGACAACCTAAATTGAGTGATGGAATATCTGGTTTAGAGCCACGGTTTTGATACTCGCTGTAATACAGTTTATTTCATACATTGGTTTCTTGATATCTATGTGTGTGTATAATAAGGCTATAAATTGTTTATTATAAATACTACATTACTGTCGAGGCCAGCATTTAGGGCATTGATGGACGATCGTGAAAATGTAGACCAAGGCGAAGCCGAGGCACATATAGGTACGTGAGTCTATTAATGCCTGGTGGCGGCCGAGGCTTATATAGTACTTTCCTCAAACAATTCGTGGAAATTCAAACTAAGTCAATTTATTAATACTCCAAAATCAATGACGAACAAAGATAATTTTTCATTTGTTTCTTCTTTACATTAAACAGCTCTATTTGCTGAGTCAGTTCGAAATTAAAGTCAGGTTGAAGTAAAAACTTAGTTCCATTTAACAGACTGATATGGATTTTGATTGTAACATTGCTGGCCGGGCGCTCGCTTATTTTTGACCAGTATAGCAATTTCGATTTATCTCGAAGAAGGTTGTCAAATAATGTTCGAATTTCCAAGCATGATTGAGAAAAAGTTATTTCCATTAAAACAAGAGAAGAATACAAAAGCCAGAACACAAAACATAATAAGCAGATCAAAACAGTTTTATACGAATTCAATATACAGATGTTACACTGCTCGAGATGAAAGCATTAAAAATGCATTAGGAAGATTTTCTTTGAGTTTGTAAGAGTCTGAAAAAATCGCTTCTGAATAGTAAACACGGAGAACGCGTGCGAAGAGTAAGTTTAACTGTGACAGCTTAGGAGATAAAGATTATATGCAGGGATGACATTAGGGGTTTCTCAAAGTATAATTTCGTACTATTAATTCTTTAGCGAAATAAATGTAGTATAGCAATATAATAATATGTAAAAAAAAAACAGAAGTTAAATTAAAACATTTAAAAAATTAATTTGATGAGCTCGTGGCTAGGTAATAACAAGCCGTACGGGTCGATCCATCAGATTAAGCCACGCTTGCCGGGGTTGGTCAGTGGATGGGTGACCATCTTCACATACCGAGACTCCTCCGTGCCTCTTGGTCCCGGCTGTCATTCGTAGATCTTTGACAGTCGGTACGAGTCGTCAGAAGCCGGAAAGTCTGACACCAGTCTTACCAAGGGGTATCGTATTACCTAGTTACTGGGTTGTGGAGGTCTGATAGGCAGTCGCTCCATGTAAAATACTGGTATTCAGCTAAATCCGGTTAGACTGAAAACCGACCCCAAGATAGTTGGAAAAAGGCTAGGAAGATTTTTTTATTTTTTTAATACGAACGAAAAACTTAAAGAAATCAAGGCGGAAACAAGATTTGCGATATGTGGAATGCGAGAGAATTCATTAGAAAAATGTAAGTGAGCGACAGGATCGCGGTCCCAGTTTCGTGGTACACAAACAGACTAGTTATCTGACTAGTCTGTCTGTCCAGGCTGCGCTGTTCCTATCGTTTCATGGAAGTCTATTTTAATGCACGCTAGTATTATCATTCCTCTGTCCTTATCACAATTTATTTGGGGTCGGCACAATGTCTTTTTACCCGACTACGGTGAAGCAAAAAATAGGTTATGATTTTGGCCGGTATGTATACATGTATGTTCATTTGTTACCTCTTAACTTCTAAACTATTGATCATAATTTGACAAATGAGGAATCGAAAATTCATTATGGCGCCCTCTTGAGAACATAAAGTCATAAACAAGAAAAATAATGTTTGTTGGGTCATGTTGGATATTAAATGAAAGTGCTTGACGAGCACATTACAAATATGTATTTAAATCATTATTGTCTAAGCAAATAAATAATTATGTTTCAATTGTTAAAAACAAGCAAAAGTGAGACTGGACTACGTACGGCGCCGGCGCGGCTGTAAAATACCTATCTACAACCACCTTTTTTGTGTTTTATTGTATACCTATTACACAATAAAACACAAAAAATAAATAAAGCGGCTCTGCAAATACTATATCACGAAATTATAACCCGAAAATAATTTCAAAGTAAGTTCAAATAGTTTGGAAAATCCAAAAGTGCACGCCTCATAACACTCATTCATAAACGAACAATCAAAACATAGTTTCTAATAAAAATGAACAATTTATCACTTTTCATGAAGTATGTTTTGACTGATTCTTTACCCATCAATATGGGTAAAATTTCTAACCTCGCAATCCTTACGTAATGTCAAAGACTATTTATTTAGATATTTACTTTGTGGGTTGCTAGGCAACAACGTCAAGTCAAGGTTGGAAATATTTAGATATGTTAGTGAGTATTTTATTAATTTTTATTAAACTACGTAAGTTGAATACAAGAGCCATTTTCAATAGGGTTCCTTCTATGGCTAAAAAGAAAGTATAAAAAAATAGACTCAATTAATTGATTTTATCGCAAGCTACAATGTTTTCAGCAGCCTAATTACGTAATGGACTTGCAAATGAATTGAAACAGATTGCTAGTCTATTGCTTCATAAGTTCGAAAAAAGAAATTGAGCAGATTTTTTTTTCGAACTTATGAAGCCATGGATTAGCAATCTGTTTCAATTCATTTCAATTTCTTATTGATCGTGCATTATGTAATTAGGGTACAGGTTTCATATATAGACGGACAGGATTTTTTTTAAAACTATTTTGATGCTGCTGATGATCATTTCTGCTGCAATTTTTTCATTTCATCAATTGTTTTTTATAGTTTCTAGCGTACTCGCGATCTCAAATGAATGAAAATAAACAATATTACATAATGTTGAATATAGCTGTTTGACATCAACATTTTGTTCAAATATTTTGCTAGCGATTATCTCTCGTGAATAGGTTTGAGGCGCTTCAACGAGTATATTAACAAAACACATAAGCATCAAAAACATCAAACAAATTAATAACAGCAAGTTTTTCTTGAAAACTCTCTTTAGTAGAACTGTTTTTCAAAGGTTCAAGAGTCTTCAAGTTCTACATTAGAAGTTTATGTAATTCAAGAATATTAGTTTGGTTTCACGAAAGGTAGGTCAACGACTGACGCAGGAGTAAAACTCATCAGTCACATTTTAGAATCCTGGGAGAAGTCCCAGGATGCAATTGGCATTTTCTGTGACCTCTCAAAAGCGTTTGACTGCGTTGACCACAACACACTGATCTGTAAATTACACCACTACGGAATTCGTGGCCAAGCTGCTGACCTTGTTCTTTCCTATCTATCAAATCGACGGCAAAAAGTAAACGTTAATGGGGCGACGTCCTCGGGGTCTCTAGTTAAAATGGGCTTGCCTCAAGGTTCAATTCTCGGCCCTTTTTTATTTCTCGTTTATATAAATGACCTTCCTTACATGATGGCTAACTTATCGAATATAATTCTATTTGCTGATGACACTTCTCTTATTTTTAAAATAGATAGAAAAGATACAGATGTCTTACACGTCAACGATAGTCTGGCTGTTCTTTCGAAATGGTTCGCAGCTAATAATCTTTTACTTAATGCGAACAAAACTAAATGTATTAGGTTCTCATTACCAAATGTACCTCAAGTGGGTCTAAATCTAAAACTTGATGGCAAAAAACTAGATGCAATAACGGAAACTGTATTTTTAGGAATTACTTTAGATTCAAAATTGCAATGGGGCGCCCACATTAGAACTCTTTCGGGTAGATTAAGTTCAGCTGCATATGCAGTAAGAAAAATAAGGCAGTTGACTGATATAGCTACAGCTAGGTTAGTATACTTTGCTTATTTCCACAGTATTATGTCTTATGGCGTTCTGTTGTGGGGATCGGCAGCTGACGTAGATTCAATTTTCATTTTACAAAAGAGGGCAATACGCGCTATCTATAAAATGGGTCCTCGCGAGTCTCTTAGAAACAAATTCAAAGAAATTGATATACTGACTCTGCCTTCTCTTTATATCTTAGAAAATATTTTGTATGTTCGGAAAAACTTAGGACTTTTCAAAATAAGAAGCGATTTCCATAATATAAATACACGTAGTAGACATGAAATTGTGATACCCAAATTTAGATTAACTAAAACAAGCAAGTCATTTCTTATAAACAGCATCCGATTTTATAACAAGTTGCCAAAGTCGGTTACAGAACTTAGCGATGGGAAGTTCAAAACCCACATCAAACGTGTCCTTATCAGGAAAGCATATTATAAAATTAAAGACTACGTTGAAGACAAAGAAGTTTGGCAATAATTCCCTCTGCACATGTGGCTTCCCTGGTACCTCATTAACGGCAAAATATGTAAGATTCTATTAACTGCTCTCAAATTACCATGGTTATATTTTTGTTTTATTTACATTCTTCCTTGACATAATCATAATTTTATTTGACATTATATACCTACTATTTAATTTTCAACTCTTTATTAGTGACTTTTGTGGACATGTTAATTATTCAGATTTGTTACAGTTGTAATAGCAATCATGTCATTTCGTTTAAAATAGTTTTTATTTTTATTAATTTATTTATCTTTTATATAGATTCTTTTCTATTTTGTGAATGTGAGAACGCTGTAGGCTTAGTGGACTGTACACTTGTTGACCATCTTCTATTTTGTTAAGTACATACTTGGTACTTGTTGAAAGACCTACACTGTCCTCGCATACCTAATAATACTGTATTTTTTATATATTTTTTTGTTGTAAATATTGTAAAACCCAATTATTTTTAAAAGAGTAACCGTGGAGTTTCTTGCCGGCTCTTCTCCATAGGAAACGACCAATTGGAACCGTGCGTAGCTTCTGACGTTTCATAAGTGCCCATGTAGGTTTATGTGAAATAAAATATTTTGAATTTGAATTTGAATATTCGGTACACAGAAATACCTAGGCATAAAAAAGTAGGCAGTGTATAGAGTGCCAGTGGCACTCTATCCCTATCGGATAAAGTGCCACTACAGGCACCCTAGTAACACTGCCTCGGCCCGGCCAAAGTGCCGCAAGCATTGGATTGTCACTGTCACTATACAATGGTATATAAATTAAGTAGTTTCTGTGTACTAGCAGGAGTGAAACAATAAAAACAGTTGCAGAAATGGAGCAAAGAAATTTTTTTTTGTTCTTCGCAATTGAGTAGTGCAAAACTAAAACCCGACTACTGAAAAATCACGCTCTAAAAAGTATGAAAAAACAAAATACGAAATCAAGACATCAGAAGAAATCAAACAATCAAGAGCGTGATTTTAGTTTTTGAACTTACTTTTTTCTTCCATACTTCATCTCTAAATATGCATCATCTCGGTCGCCACTCCTTGTTACTTTCACACAGTAGTTTCTGTATTTAGGTATCTAATGAAATAGAATAGGAAATGCTAAAGCTGTATTTGAACCTCCACTCCGTCTAGATTATACGTATGATGGGTAAAAAGTTGATGATACTGCACCACTTAGACGCAGCGTGCACGTGCTTTGTTGGCATAATAGTGAGTTTTAAAGTCTTTTCTAGACGGATCAAAGAACTTTCTAAGATGAAAAAATTACTAAGGCACAATATATATATTATATATATATTTTTTTTATATAACTGCATTGTACCTATATTTATTCCGATTCTCCTATAATAGAAGTTTATGAAACAGTTACATAACAGGGTTAAAACACGAGTATGAGTTTATCACATAAGTGTTTTAATACCTAGTTATGTGCACTGTGTAGTTTCATACACTACTTTATCTAAACTCAACAATTTCATTTAAAACACAATAAATAATATCGTACACATGGTGACCAAATCTAATATTCTACCACGGAGGTACGCGCCACAGCAGGCTCCACGATAGGTAAAACTATAATCATTGCAAATTCTACTAACATAGAAAAAAGCTATATAAAGCTTTATTTTTCTTACGGAAACTTTTTAATATCACGTAAATACTTCATTAAGGTTCTATTTGGGGGATTCCATTATACCGGGTGCAACATTTAGACGCATTATAAAATTCCTAAACAATAATATTAAAATAATTTTTAATTAAATTAATCTTGGAAGAATTACATTTTAACATGTTCACTTTATATTTGATTACAAAAAAAATATATTGTTATTTATATAGTCAGGAGGAAGGTTCAAACTGCTATCGCGGGTGCAACTAAATTGGCCCTACCGTTCTGGATCATAAGACAAAAACACATAAGTCTGTTAATTGTGAAACGTTTATTATGTTATGCCTTGTTATTTCATAAGGCGTTAAACTAATCAATTAGTGTAATAGAAAACATAAATAAACACTGAATTATTCAATTTTGAAGCAATCGCGGGTGCAACATCAAATTATCGCGAGTGCAACCCGTCTAATTTAACTGAATATAAACATCAATAAAAACTGATTATAACACAGTAATAGATCAGAGAGTCATTTAAATGACTAATCAGTACCCTTCTCCGTCACTTTTGTTAATTATTTCTTCTCAAATACGTCAATATTCATCGAAAATTGTATGAACATATTTTTTCCATATCTTTTAGTCCATATCTTCCAACTTCGTGATAATGTATTTAAATTGCACGTCCGCAATATCATTCACGATTTCAGTGAAGCGTTTGCCATCAAACGTTGTCGGAAATTGTACTCTAATTTCGCCATCTACCTCCATATCGCATATCGTAAAAAAGCGAGTTAAAATATTAACACACTTATTCAATTTGTATAATTATTCATACACAGCATATATTACTATTTTGTGGCATGTCAAAACAATAAAATAGACAATAAATCACACAATAAGGTTACTATAAACAAGGGTTGCACCCGCGATAACGATCGCGGGTGCAACCAATTTAAGGTAATGTTTATTTCAATGCAACTAAGATTACACTATTAAAAACGATTTATTTACGTTTATTTTTAATATCTTCTTACTTTTATAAAGTTTCAAAACGTTAGCAGTTTATTTCCGTGAAATAAACAAACTTTTATATCTTTTGTATCGCGGGTGCAACAAGCAAGCAAGTATTTTCTTGCAGTCAATAATGCTTAAAAATATAAACAAATAGTTACATTTTTTGGAAAATAAGAATAAATTAATGTTGTCACCACATTTTTTGCCGGTAAAACATAATCTCAAACTGTCAGAACAGCTGTTTCGCGCCAGTTAAACATGAAAGTAAAATCGAAAAAATATATTTTAAAATTAAGTTCAGTCTTTCTTCTTTGCTGTTATGAAAAAAAGTAAGAAATAATGTGATTTAAAAAATTATTTTGAAAATCGTCTATAGCGGAATCGCCCATTTTTGGTTTCAATATAACAAGCTTAAGATAATATACTGGACAGATATACAGGGGACTGTAGATAAATATCTTTAGCTATATAGGTATTAAGTACACAGTTTATCTTTCATCAAAAATGTTTGTTCCAGGACGTAAAGCCGTTGATTAAAAACGTTTAAAATGTTATTTTTTAAACAAGTTGTTAAACAAATCCCGCCATGAAAATGCAGAGCTCTAGCACATTACGTGTATCATTTAAGCTTATCTTTAATCATGCTGGCGTAACTTCAAGCTCGATTTATATACCAGCTAAGGAAAACAAGTTTGATTTAAAGATTGTGATAGTGTAGGCAGAATTAATGGCTTGCTTGTAGCTGGAGATTACAATCGGTTCTTTAGCTTTCAAAGTGCTGGTAAACGTTTAAATTGTATTTTTTGAAGTGAAAACTTCTTTAACGGCGTAGAGCACTTTTGTTCGGATGGGTAAAAAATTTTAAACTCGCGTCAGGACACGTGGCCGTAAGATCCGTTGCCTAGCAACCGACAAAGTAAATATCTAAATAAATATTCTTTGACATTATGTAAAGATTGCGAGGTAAGAAATTTTACCCATATTGATGGGTAAAAAAAAGCAGTCAAAACATACTTCATGAAAAGTGTTTATTCAAAAATGCACAACGTTAATGTTCAAGTTTTCATTTCTGCCAGCACTCCCGGAGTGCAACCCGTTGTTTTTTTGTTTTTTTTCGATTTTTGTGAATATATTTTTAAAGGTTTAGTGATTTTTAGGGTTCCGTTTTGGATCACTTCGTCGTCCGTCCGTCCCTCCGTCTGTCCGCGGCTCAGCTCAGGGACTGTTAGTACTAGAAAGCTGTAATTTGGCATGGGTGTACATAATATTAATCACGACGACAAAGTTATAAAATAAAATCATGTTTTTTTGTTATAATCAAGTGTCCCCCTCTCCTGCCAGCTAAATGATTAGTTCTGTTTAAGTAGAAAAATTCACACAACTTCTGAACCCTAAAACCGGTATTTTACAACACGTTAAAATATGTTTTTTATTTTTATTTTGTTAACCTGCTAGACAATGTTCAGAACATTTTATGATCGGTGTACAGATAATGTCGACATGGTAGTTTCCAGCAACAATGCTTATAACATATAACATGGCCAGCTTCTCGGCAAAATACTCGTATAAGCCGTGTAAAATTGGTAACCAATTACGAGTACGTGTAACATTTTCATGTAAGGTATACATTTTGTGAAACAATACTGTTGATTTTAATAGTATAAACATAATAATAAGATTATAAAAAAATCGTAATGAAGTCAAAACAGAAAATTTAATAATTAAAAAAAAAAGTAATTGCTATGAGGTTTGGGAACGAGTCTGGGGTCCTAGACTCCGTATCAAAGTTGCGACAAACAAAGGTGCGACAAATGCAAGGGCGACAGTACGATAGGTCGACCATCAGCGGTGCGACAGAACATCAGCTCGACGAACGTTAGTGCGACAGATTGTTTTCGCGACAAACGATGGCACGACGAAACTTTTGATCGACGAACGTTAGTGCGACTGATTATTGTCACGACCATCGATGGGGCGACGAAACTTTTGATCGACAAACGATAGCGCGACACAATGTTCGCTCGACAAACTAAAGCACGACAAACATTTCTATAATATTTTGTTGTAATAGCAGAGCTCTTCTCATACAGAGAAGGCATGTGCGTGCAGTGATCGCCATGCTTGCTCAAGACGGTTTGGCGTTTTTCGACTGATATCTATATAAATAAAAATCAATTGCCGTGCATTAGTCTCGCAAAACTCGAAAATAGCTCGACCGATGTGAATAAAATATTTTTTGTTTTGTTCGCCTTAATACAGTGGTGGTTTAGGAAAAAACATGCAGGGCAGTCTTTGGGTACTGCCAGTAGAAGTAAAAACTAAGTAACGTCATCTAACGAAAATGTCAGGAATTTATGTGGCTTGCTATCAGTATAAGAACGAAAGCTGTAGTAGCTCCCTTAAAAAAATCCCAAACAAATAAAACAGAGAGCGCTGTCAACAAAAAAGTGCTCAACGCGCCTTCGGTGACGATGACGGGAGTTCCATGATTTTTGTTCACCCAAAAAGTGCTCAACACGCCTAAAGAAGTTTTCACTTTAAAAAATAATTTGGGAAAACCCAAAGCAACAGCCGAAAACTCGAAATTAAAATTTTGACAGGACAACGTCTGACGGATCAGCTAATGATAAAGTCTAGCTTTCCTCACGATTTTTGCCTTCAGCGATGACCAAAAAAATTTTAGAAAATACATCATTATGAATTGAAAAGTCATATTGGTACTTGTCAAGATTTGAACCAGTTAAAAACCCCTTATATTTCGACTGCAGCCACTTAAACTCGATTCCATTCAACTGTGCAAGCTTGAGCACTCGACATCAAATTAATTCCCGAACTATTCTTGTCTGAAATCTAAACTGAACTACTGAGAGCCTTAATACCTATATAAAGTTGTCGAGTCTAGCCAATATTGCCGCATAATTGGTCGAGCTTTGAGTCGGCGCTCGTTAAACGATATAGATTAAGGTGTAGTGCTCCCCCCGATGTGTTTAAATGTTTATTCTCTTGGGGAGATGCGTAATGCTATCGCATTTACGAAATTATTGGTGTATTCGTAATTGTAATTGGAAGTAAAGTTTGTACATTTTTATAAAATATTCGAGAGTGTTATAAATAGTTAAGAATAGAAAACATGCTTTTATTATTAAGAAAAGATACCTAATGAAATCACAACATGCATTTACGTCCTTCAATCGCTCAAAAGATGTTTTCTTAATATTGCAATTTACAGGCTTTATTTTCAATACCTATGTGGCGTCATAACCACTAGCTAACTATTTATTTATCTCTGAAGGATCTACGGAGAAATTGAAGAAGTAAACTCTAAACGCTAGTAAACAAATTTGAATTTACCGCAATAATTTAATTGAAGAAAGGCGTTGAACTAAAAGCACAAAATTACATTTTGCAGTAAAAACCCGTTATATTAACGAGCTCCGATAGGAAAGAATTTTATTAATAAAAAATCTCACTACGTGAAACTTTTATCAGTAGAAAAATTGCAAAACGAATTTGAGAAACCGTTATCGAAGGGAAGATTTATTATTATTATTTAAACCTTCCATTAGATTGGGAATTGAATTTCTATATCATTACACGGTAGGCTTCAATAGTTGTATTGACGTTGGAATTTAATAATATGAGTTATTTCTGATATGGTTAAGCCACGATGTACAAATTGAGTATAGTAACGAGTAATGCCTTGAAACACGATCAGCGACTGCTTGGCCGAGGAGGGTGAGACATTCACTCGGACACAGTTATATTTACTAGGCCGAGTGTCCACTCCCGCACTGACTCGCTTGCCCACTCGGCATGTGTAAACATGCACTCGGTGCGTATTCGTCACTCGGCACTTTGCTGTCTCGCCCATCTACTCGGTACGTGTGATGTCAATCAAGGCATCACTGATGTTTTAAAAATTGAATTTTTAGGTGCGGATTTAGGCCTTCCATATTTAAGCTTGTTAATTTTACTCTATATTTAATTAAGATGAGGACTAATTGCGAATTCTTGAAAATAAAAACAGCGTCTGTTCGTCGCTTCAAATAATTAACTTAGTAAGAGTAAAGCTTATGAGTGACACCGCGGTCTCTACTGAACTAGCAATTTGTCATCATTTGTGCACTAATTCCATTGTTCAACGAAACGTATTTATGTAGGTAGTAGGTACAACGCTTAGACAAGAATTCTACACGTTTTATTGAAAATATAGAAGGTAACGTACGTGTATCGAATAGAAAACAAGAACTTGAATACGAATGCACGATAGTAGAAGAATCGTGAATACGTTATTTCATCTACATACACCATACTAACCTAATTTGTAGTAGAAACAAAATATCCTTTGTCTAACAAACGAATGATTAATTTCCGGTTTTTTTTTTCCATTATCAGCTTAATACGTGAAAATAAAACGCCCAGAAACACAATTAAGTGGAACAAAATCTGCCACAGCAAAACCACTAGCACTTGATAAAAACCTTTTCTCAGATCCGAGCGGGCTGGCAGGATAATGTGATCGGTATTTGCATACTCAGTGCATTTCTTTTGATGGTCGATGTAGAGACAAAGGCTTGTATAATCAGACGAAATGTTACAGTCACTTGCGTGATCGCGTAGGCAGAACTTAAAATGGGCCAATTATGGAGTGAAGTTTAGTAGGTACTTCAGTGTTTTAGTTTCTAGCATTTTTTATGCTTGGTTCTTAACTCAAAGATTACAGGAAAACCTATAAAAAGTCTATGGTCTTAAACTAACATGGTCAATCTCCCAATATTGTGCTTACAAACTAACAGTTTCCGTTGGAATGTATGGGAGAACATGTTTTTCAACTTTAATGTGTAGTTTGTTCTTGGGATAAATTCATCCCAACTACGGAACTCTTCATTGTATGTGGTCCGACACGCACTTGGCCGGTTTTTCAATAGTCCGATAACTTTTATCTTAGAAATAAGTATTACGGTTTGACAACTTTTGTACAGAAAATATATTAAACTGTCATAATATTTTAGCTGTTCTTCTGATGAGGAATATTCTTCAGGAAAACAAAGTAACAATGAAGTGACAGTTAAAAGTAATAGTCATATTTATATTTCATAAAAATGAAAGTGGCGACATATTCAGAAGATGAGCTTAGTTACGGACTTTTCTTAACATGAGGGAAAAATACGAGAAATACACATTCCTGAGGCACGTTGCCACGCATCCCTCTAACCTTTATGAGCAAAATCCAAAGAAAATTTAGGAGATAAGATGGCTCGACGTTTAATAAAATTTAATGTTAAAAAGTCCAACCTAGATGTGAAAAGAAATTCTCGTGAAGCACAGCATTATGTATAAAATTAATTTTAAGAAACTGTGTCTGCTATACGATAAAGTTTTTCGTAATAACGCCATTTATTACATAATAAACTTATTCATGGCAGCCATTCGTGTTTAGATTTATCTCCGTACAATAACGTAACAAAGAGGAAGATGTAATATTGTGGCGTCTTCGATTTATTGTAATGTATGACTAGTGTTATTACGAAACCTTGGATTGTATTTCATTATTAATACATCGGGTATGAAGGTGCCGATCAATAAAATCTGTCAGCTTCTTAAAAATTGCTCAATCCAACGTTACTGTCGCCTGCTAACAATCGATAATTATCAAGGAAAGAATCTAGAAAAACGAAGACATCTCTTGTTGATTTATCGATCGACAAAAACCATCCATCGTAGTGGCGTATTTCCAATCTATACAAAGCGCGAACTATAGTGCGAGTGGAACTAGTTGGCCGCGCCTTAGGTAATAGATTATTATAGAAATAGATTGAGCGCCTTATCTTACTTAATCTATTCCGGCGCCGTACTTCGCGACGGCAACACGCGTTGAAAGTTCCGGCTAGTTTAGACAAAATGCACATGAGATTGCAAAAGCGAGATGAGTCGCCACCTAAGGTGCGGCCAACTAGTTCCGTGCGCACTATACTCGAGTACACATTGTAATGCTACTTTTATTAAATCTGTGATAACAATATTTATACACGAAATTTGCGTACTGCTCGTGTATAGTTTGTAAGGTGGACGCGCGCGTCCTGTTTCTAAACTAAACTACATCACTTACGCCTAACAAGAGTTTTAAAGATAGAGGTATATAATAAAACAAAAAAAAAAAACTGGGTGAAATGGTTAGGTTAGAACTGTGGCCAACAGCGCGCGTGCCGAGCGAATGAAGTGAGCGGTGCAGGTGCCGCGGGAGCGGCTAGCAAGCTCTACTTCTAAGTTGCTCGCAGCCACGCAGGCTATAGTATTAACGCAATGTGCTTTAATTACGTTGCAATCAAGTTGGATACCAGTTCACAATTTGTTGCAATCTATACACGATTAGTCCGAATCCGTACTGGCAATGTGTATTATGGAATAAGGTAGTTAATTAGGTCACTACGCGAGTATTGGCGTACTACTCTTGGATAGTTTGGAAAATCTTTAAAAAAAAGTGATTTCTTATCTAGGTATACGCGATTAGTTGCACACCCTTGCTTTCTGGCTTTGTACAGAATGGAAACAGGCATCGTAGTGATCGACAAAAAATACGATTTTGTTTGATCACACGTGTCGATCGTCAAAAATCGAGTAAATCTGACGATCGAGACACAGACGGATCTAACGTATATTTTAATTTCACTTGTGTCCAGGAACGTTTTAATGGGGTAGGTATAGCCTATTTTCGTTTATAGGACACGGTCCAAAACTCCGGATTGCTAATGAGAATTTTCTAGCAGAATGAATCAAAAACACTGCCGGATCCGGGATTTTACGAATCCAAACACTGTTTTCATTATCCTGAAAGTAAGCAATCCCTTTGAAAGTTGAACATGAACAAAGTTAAACATGAAATACCGTTTGTTAACACCGGTTTAAACAAACTAGATTTTTAAACAAAGTTCTTATCCAAATTAATACTTTAAAAATGTAACCAATTAACTCTTGATTGTTAATTGAGATTCATTAATCCCTGTTTAGGATTGGGATGTATTTAATAGCACTTTGATGAAAACAGCAATAAAATTGTATATGCCCACTTTAAAATAAAAATACATCTATAATTTAATATCACTTTGATAAACATGAACCAAATTTTTGCGAGCAACTTGGAAGTAACCCTCGCCGGCCGCTACCGCGGCACCGCTCGCTCCGCTCTCTCGATTACTGGCTAGCGTGCGGTTGGTCACAGTTCTAACCTAACTTAACCTACATAATATATTATATCACAAAGTTTAAAAATGACGAATCATACAATCTGCCTGCGACTAGATAATTAAACAATCCTACGACATTGTATTATGCTACATTTATAGTGGAAACCATTAATTTTATTGTTCCGTCAATTCATTTTAAAGCTAAATATTAAAGTTTGAAACATTATCTTTAAAGTGCGTTTATATAATTATTCCCCTTTAGAATTTAGCAATATACATCGTATGACAAAAAAAACGATTTACTATTACTACTAATACACTAAAGTTCAGTAATAGTAGTAAATCGTTTTTTTATACTATGTATATTGCCTGCCCATTGGGGCATATTGGTCGCAGAACAGATGGTGCCGAAAGGTTCTGGAGTGGCGACCGCGTACCGGAAGACGTAGCGTTGGAAGACCTCCCACAAGATGGATCGATGATCTTGTGAAGGCCGCAGGAATCCACTGGATGCAGGAAGCACAGAATCCTTCGAAGTGGCGGTGCTTGGGGGAGGCTTATGTCCAGCAGTGGACGTCTTTCGTATGCATATTCAATTGCACACCGCAATTTTAAAAATAACCATCGCGCTGCTCGCTCTCAGAAATCACAGGCCACACTCAATACTTAAAAGATACCCCTTTTTAAAATCGTTAGTTAATGATGCATTTACCTTATAGAAATTCTGTAACTGCCGCGAATATGAAGCATACATAAAATACGCGTAGAATGACAAAAGGCTAACACATGAATAATAAGTGATGCTGATGCAACTTTGACGAGTACAAGCTTCCGCATTGCAAGCGACCAGCCAAAGTATGGCGTAAATTTCATAAATGAATTCCTGAATATTTTAAACACAAGTTCAGTTGGGGAACTTGCGAAGAATTAACAAGTTTTTTTCACCGTGTTTTAGCCCGTTGATTGCATTATGCATGGAACTCAGTGGAAAAAGTAGGTACCTAAGCTTTTTATCTGTCTTTTGGCAAATATCAACGTTCTGCAACGTTTCTTTTCTGTCTGTGTTGAATGTTCCAGTTTACTTAGCAAACAGAGCCCTGATAGCTTTGTCTGAGGAATTACCGGGGTAGGTACTTTAGTAATAAAGTTGATGTATTTTAGGCAATAGTTCAGGTTTTTTTTTTGTTGTTGTAACAATTAATGAAAGCAAAACATCGAGCCAATAATGTATATATCTCCTAATCAAATTTTAATTCCAAAATATTTATTTTCCATCACACCTATTCGAAAAACGACAATTGCCTATAGATAGAGGATAGCGGAAGCCAAATTAAATTTTGCCATAGGAGTTTGAGCCTCTCCTGGTTGACGCAAGCAGTCAGCCACAACCCAGCGCTGTACCACATCCGACTCACTGGATCCTGACACAGCGCCAATCACCGCAGTCACCGCAGACAGTTCCGACTCACCGCGAACTATGCACCCGGTTCCGACTCACTGAAGCCTCAGCTGGCACAAGAAGAAGCATCGCAAGATCGCAGAGACCTGAGTCTCTGCGATTTTGCGATGGTTCTTCTACCACCCACTATCGACCTACGGTCTCCGGAGGGGAGTGATGTAGTGGTTACACTGCCACATACGAACTACGCATCAAAGACATGACGTCACACAAATCTTGTATTGCGTAGTTAGAGTTTACCGCGCGAACGACATAGATAAGACTCTCCGAAATCAATTTTCGGGCAGTAGCCCAGGTTGGAGGATCCTCCCTTTTCTAATGAGGATGAGTGAACTTACCCTGTTCCTCGTATCTCTAAAACATTTTAAGAGCGTTTATACATAAAGTGGGCAACTGCCTGGCAACTGCGCGATATCCGTTATTCTTCCGTATCTCTTGTCCTTTGCTACTTTTGGTTTTTTATAAATAATCTAGGTAGGTATGTTTTACTTGTATAACGAATAACAAACCATTCGGGGAAATATTTATGTTACCTGTCGTATGAACTCGCATTTCTGCTATCGGAACAATATAAAATGTATTGCATTCCTGTTATAGAAAAATTGTATGTCGTTATAAGAGGTACGGAGAAGCAGAAAATAATAAACAATATTCATCTGTTGTGACACGTCGGGATTAAATCTAGCAGGTTTCGTGTGACTCCGGATTTTTTATTGGTCTATCTGAGTTAACTACATATTTTTACCTCGACTTTTGGAAAAACGGTAGGTATTCAATGTAATAATTTAGTGCTCTTCGTCTGTTAATATTGGTATGTTGGTCACTTAAATTATTAAATAAATTTTGTTAGTATTATTATTCAGTAATAATGGTTCAATAACACTGTAACATTAGGTACATAATAATAAAATTTAAGTAAAGATCTTTTTAAAAACAAGCTTTTATTGAACTAAAAAGTAACAAATAAAACTTACGTAAACATAGAACTTTAACACCCTCACTCTTCACACCCTCACCCATACTTACACATATTACAAGTACACACGCGATCTGGCCCTTTTCTATGCATTTTCATTCTGTATAATTTTAAGTTACCTATATATTATATATTAGTTAGTTTTTGTCTACTTCAATTGCATTAGATAACGATAAGTGGAAGCACGGAGTCTCCTAACATAAGCAATTCCTTGCTTAAAAGGTGATCTCCAATACAATGTATCAATACGCCCAATGTAATTGAAATAAACATTAATTCAAATCAAAAATATTACAATAAACTTAACAAAATATTAATCGCCAAAGGATTGAACAATTCAAACACCGGTTCAACGATTACCTTACAACGCGTGAAGTGTAATAATCAAATGAACCAGAGTAAACCAACGGTAAATCCACATTGAAATGAATTAGTGAGTTTATATAGTGTGCTTTATTGATTTTTAATCGGATTAGTGACGAATTTGAGTGAAAAAAAATATGTTTTTCCGTTTTATATTATTTAAAACACTGAACATAACATCACTCCTGTTTTACCTGAAGGTTAGATAATATTTAAAATACATTTTAAAAGCGACACCGTTTTAAAATTAAAAACCCTAAAGAAAGAACAAAAGCTACAACTAGCTATAACAGCTATTAAAACACCAACAGGCTAATAAAATAGGTCTTTGCAAAATCATGATGACTCTATAATGATACTAATGACACTGCTGACCAAAAATCCTCAGTACTAACTAACCTCTTAAAGCGGAATTACCACTAAAAGAAAGACGAATGGCGTGCTCAGATCGCACAAGCACCTAAAGATACACACACGCTTTTCCACAAACACACACAGTGGGCAGTCCGTCGAAATTGCACGTCATTAAAATCGGCTTTTCACAGGACAGCCGCCGTGCTACACTTTGCCTTAAATTAAACCCTACTTTTGTGTTATTTCGATCTGCTATATCCTTTGAGTTGCCCAAAATGTACAAAAATATAGTAAATATTTCAGTATCAAAAACATTAAGTGAAAATGTTTTTCTTGTAATCATGAATGCGTCTGTCCAAGAATTAAGTGGTTATGGTAATTAAAAGTTTTAATCCATATCGAAAAGTAGTTTAAAAATAATTTGTGTGACAGTATCATCGAGAGCAGTGGTGGCCCAGTGGTATTGGCCCCGACTTACGAGTTGTAGGTCATGGGTTCGAACCCCAACAGGCGCTTTACTTTATGTAAATAATTTCATCACCACTGCTCTCAAAAACGGTGAAGGAAAACATCGTGAGGAAACCGGCATATCTTAGAACCAAAAATTCGAAGACATGTGACATCTACCAACCCGCACTGGGCCTGCGTGACATGTGACATCTACCAACCCGACCTGGGCCCGCGTGGTGGATTACGGCCCACTCCCTCTCATAGAGAGGAGGCCTGTGTTCCAACAGTGGGAACATTAATAGGCTGATTATGTATGACTGTATCAATAACAGAAATGTGAACTATCTGCATTTTATTGTTCGTTCGTGTGCAAGAAGTCTATCAAACTAGTTAGTAATGCAATAATGTAGGTTGGAAATGTATGTAGAGCAGCTGCTAGTTGTGTAATGCCATTAAATTCAATGTAGCTTTGATGGATTTGTTCATCCAACTGGTTAGAATTAAATTGAATACAATGCAGATGTGTGCAAGCCAACTGTAGTACCAGGGGGTTAGTATTGTACAGTACCTATAAAGTGTTGCTGTCCACAACTCCACGTCCAAGCGCATATTTTGCGCAAGGTAGTACAGAATTTATAATAATATAAATTAATAATAGTACCTAAATCCTGAGTCTAGTGGTCGCAAGCGCTACTGCTGAGCATGAGGTCCAGAGTTCGATTCCTAGGTCGGTCAGGGTGTTGTTGGGTTTTTCCGTTACAATTTTCTCAATAGCAGCCCGGAGTCTAGATTTGTGCCCGGTCGATGGCAATAGGCTCGCCCCCTATTACATGGAACTTACACATAACCGGTGAAATGTGGGTGTACTATAAATACACTTCTGCCTAACCCTTCGGGAAATACAGGCGTGATGCTATATTATGTACTAAAACACAATAGACGATGTATATCTAGTAACTTAATCCGCTTAACCGTTCTTAAAGAGAGAACCCTGTAAGAAATCGACACGTGTTTCGCCTCTCAACGAGGCATCCTCACGAAGTGTTATCAACGCGCGCCGAACGCAAAGCGTTCTTTGCGTTCGGCTCGCGTTGATAACACTTCGTGTCCGAGTTCGCAACAGGTCAATCGTCGTCCTGAGGATGCCTCGTTGAGAGGCGAAACACGTGTCGATTTCTTACAGGGTTCTCTAACTCTTTAAGAACGGTTAAGCGGATTAAGTTACTAGATATACATCGTCTATTGTGTTTTATGATGGATTTCCGCAAGGTCACGCCTGAGTCAATTAACTATATTATGTACTATCTAAATACTGTTATAAAATTCAATAATGTTAAAAGCAATCGTTCTTTTTTTTCAAGAAATAAAATACCTCTATAACCAAGCGTGGCGAACGTATTTCCCGCTAATCGAAAATGTATATTTTATGAATAGACAATTTCGCGGAAACCAGATGGTTGCTCTCATTCCATCCCAAGAAACCTGCAAGATGTAAATAAATAAGCTTGCAAGCAGTTTTCAATTCACTGCAATGCATTGAAATTTTCATTCTCGATTCTCCTTATAATAATAATAATATAGAGTAATAGTTTTAAATAGTTTGGAAAATCCAAAAGTGCACGCCTCATAACACTCAAGAAATTCAAAACATAGTTTCTAACAAAAATGAACAATTTATCACTTTTCATGAAGTATGTTTTGACTGCGTTTTTACCCATCATTAAGGGTAAAATTATAATCTCGCAATCCTTACGTAATATCAAAGACTATTTACAGAGATATTTACTTGGCGGTTGCTAGGCAACTTACGTACGTCAAGTCAAAGGTTGGAAATATTTAGATATAGATATTATATTTTAGTAAGTATTTTATTAATTATAATTAAACTACTTTGAATAAAAGAGCCATTTTCAATAGGGTTCCTTTTATGGCAGAAACGAGAGTATAAAAAAAATTGACTCAATTAATTGATTTTATCGCAAGCTACAATGTTTTCAGGGTTCATAAATTGACGGACAGGATTTTTTTTTCAACTATTTTGATGCTTTTTCCATATTTTCTGCTGCATTAAATCAATTGTTAAAAAGTACAGTATTAATCTTTATTTAATCATCTATACAATGGTATATAAATTAAGTAGGTTCTGTGTACTAGCAGGAGTGTAACAATAAAAACAGTTGCAGAAATGGGGCAAAAATTTTTTTTCGATCGTAGAGCACACTCTAAGGCCCACTATCGGTGGGCATCGGTGCGGCTCGGTACAGCCGACGAATGAAAATATAACTTATGTGTATGACAATAAAATTGAAATTCAATTATGATGCCTAAAGACGTCGATGCATGCCGAAGCATGCCTAAGGACACTGCGGCGCATCGCTGATTTCAATTTTATTGTCATACACATAAGTTATATTTTTATTCGTCGGCTGTACCGAGCCGCACCGATGCCCTCCGATAGTGGGCGCCGGGCCTAATGCTTCGCAATATGAGTCATGCAAAATCCCAGTCTTGTTCCGAAACATGTCAAACTCAAACTCAAAGCATTTATTTCAATTAAACCATTATTATAGGCACGTTTTTATTTTCAAGGGGTCGCCGGTCGGTCAATCAGTAAGATGAAGCTAGTTGCCCATTCCAAAGCGTAGTAGGTTCCTATGGAGAACAACGAACAAGAAATTCGCCGGACACCCTTTTAAATCAAAATATTGATACAAAATATTGGTCACATCATTTATGTTGAAATTATACAGGTGAGAACGATGTAGAAAAACGGTAAAAAAGATAAAACAACAATAAAAAAAAAAAAAAAAATTAAAACAAGTCGTGGCAACTAAACCACTGTAATGATTTAGTAAAATAATACTTAGCGAAGTTTTATGTCATGTTCGCGCTTTATCAATGACACTGTAGTTTATTTTTGACCAAAACAAAAAAACATATAATTATTTTCGTTTGTCACATAACATAGGTAATGTAGATAAGTACGGATTAATAGCGATCATAAAGTATATAAGGACTCGACCATTTGTACACGTTACAGGGTAGTCTGTCTCTATGTAGAGGTTTTATTACCACGATGATGTAGAATTGCCAGTTAGTGAAGTCATTTTGTTTCACAAGTTTATTTTGGATTTAAGAGACAAATCCTTTTCGACTTTGGAATTTCATGAAAGACAATAATTATTGTTTGTGAGATAACTTTTCGATACGTATTATTCGATAGGTCGCAGTCTACTAATATGCGATGATTATCATACTTGTTTTTCTTTTTCTATGTTTGACGAAACGGAATATTGTGATCTATACTAATTTATTTATTTATTTAAAAAGCACAGCCACATCATATACATTAAACTTATGCTAGAAATAATCTTAATAAACTAAAGAACTAATGTACATGACAATTACGGCGTACATAGCATTGAAACAATATATTGTCGCCTTGCAATTAAATTAAACTAAACTAAACCTAAAATACAATAAAATAAAATCTAAAATAAAATAAAATGAACTAAACTAAAGTAAATAAGACGGGTAACAACAAAAACAAAAAAGTTAAGAAATTAAAAATTAATAACAACTTGGCAAGGATAGCGTGATCTTTTTTCTGAATTATTACTAATAATATTATTATAAAGAGTTGATTTGTTTGTTGTTTGTAAGTTTGTATGTAGGGGGTAATCTCAGGAACTACCAGTTGGTTTTGAAAAATTCACGGATGAAGAATATATGGCAGTCGCTCCATGTAAAATACTGGTATTCAGCTGCATCCGGTTAGACTGGAAGCCGACCCCAAGATAGTTGGGAAAAAGGCTAGGAAGATTGATTGACGGATGAAGAATATGTTCACGGATGAAGTCGCGGACAGAACTTCAAATATGCAAGAAAATAATTTTCGGTTCCCTACATTTACGTTCGCATAGCTCGGCAAAAAATAGGGAACAGCTGTTAATTTTGTCGCAATTTCAGGTTTGGTCCCGTAGTGAAAGTTGTTCATAATGATGAGTAAAATTACCCCATGGGGATGCCCATGAATTAAATTTCACCCTTTATTATAGTGACCGGAAATCTACTACAGCGCTTGCCATCCGCATAGTAAGATGAAAGGCAATTAAAATTTGCGTCACATATTTATTCAGGATGCGGTAAAGCTGTGTTTTGAATACTAAACCAAGTCTTGCTTCACGAAATAAAAGTAAAACGCAGAAACGGGACTGTTCAAACATTTCCGAATTCACAGGCTGGCTATAATCTGAATTTTAAAGTGAGAATTAAGAAAATGGTGCCTCCAACTTTTCAAGAAGTCGAATTTCCAGTCTCCCCATTGGCAGCCGCGGCTTCATTACCAAAACGACTTCAAACGAACATTTTCTCACAATCCACTGAGCATCAGTCAGGGGCCGAACTATTTTTACACAAGGACTTTAATCTCAATTAGGCCGAATTTATTCAATTTAGCACAAAGCTGTTATCGGGTCAAAAGTTTGAATGGAATTTGGCTGAGCTTAAAGTATCTTCAAAGTGTATTTTGTCTCGCTGTAATCGAGTAATAAATCTAAACATAACAAGAAAAAGTGCGAGTAACTTAACCAGACTCAACTTACGAGTATAATGACGTGGTTCGAACTTGAACTTGGCTTCAGAATAAATATTTTAAGTTTACGTAGGTATATATTATACCAATGTTGACCTTTGTGTAATGCGACTTTAGAAGTTTTATGAAGGGTTTTAACAGAAATAAATTCAGAATTGTTCATAGTAAGATTCATATTAACATCACGGCTGTCATCCTCGAAGGGTAAGGCAGAGGTGTACCTATATAACAGTACACCCACATTTCACCAGTAATTTTTAAGCCCCATGTAATAGGAGGTGCGCCCATTGCCATCAACCGGGCACAATACTAGACTCCAGGCTGCTACTGAGTAATTCCTGTCGGAAAAACCTAATACCACTTTGCCCGACCTGGGAACAAAACCCAAGACCTCATGCTGGGCAGTAGCGCTTGCGACCACGACGCAAGCATCTATATACTCGTATATAAAAATGAATCCCTATTTCCTTGGTCACGGCATTACGCGTGAACGGCTGGACCAATTTCGCTAATTCTTTTTTTGTTGTGTTTGTTATAGTATGGAGATGGTTCTTATGATAGGTATGTGAAGGTAGGGTAGGTAGATAGGTAGGTATGCAAGTAGGTAGTATGTATGTTGGTAAAGTATATATGTAGGTAGGTATGTAGGTAGGTATGTATGTATGTATGTAGGTAAGTAGGTAGGGTAGGTAGGGTAGGTAGGGTAGGTAGGGTAGGTAGGGTAGGTAGGGTAGGTAGGGTAGGTAGGGTAGGTAGGGTAGGTAGGGTAGGTAGGGTAGGTAGGGTAGGTAGGGTAGGTAGGGTAGGTAGGGTAGGTAGGGTAGGTAGGGTAGGTAGGGTAGGTAGGGTAGGTAGGGTAGGTAGGGTAGGTAGGGTAGGTAGGGTAGGTAGGGTAGGTAGGGTAGGTAGGGTAGGTAGGGTAGGTAGGGTAGGTAGGGTAGGTAGGGTAGGTAGGGTAGGTAGGGTAGGTAGGGTAGGTAGGGTAGGTAGGGTAGGTAGGGTAGGTAGGGTAGGTAGGGTAGGTAGGGTAGGTAGGGTAGGTAGGGTAGGTAGGGTAGGTAGGGTAGGTAGGGTAGGTAGGGTAGGTAGGGTAGGTAGGGTAGGTAGGGTAGGTAGGGTAGGTAGGGTAGGTAGGGTAGGTAGGGTAGGTAGGGTAGGTAGGGTAGGTAGGGTAGGTAGGGTAGGTAGGGTAGGTAGGGTAGGTAGGGTAGGTAGGGTAGGTAGGGTAGGTAGGGTAGGTAGGGTAGGTAGGGTAGGTAGGGTAGGTAGGGTAGGTAGGGTAGGTAGGGTAGGTAGGGTAGGTAGGGTAGGTAGGGTAGGTAGGGTAGGTAGGGTAGGTAGGGTAGGTAGGGTAGGTAGGGTAGGTAGGGTAGGTAGGGTAGGTAGGGTAGGTAGGGTAGGTAGGGTAGGTAGGGTAGGTAGGGTAGGTAGGGTAGGTAGGGTAGGTAGGGTAGGTAGGGTAGGTAGGGTAGGTAGGGTAGGTAGGGTAGGTAGGGTAGGTAGGGTAGGTAGGGTAGGTAGGGTAGGTAGGGTAGGTAGGGTAGGTAGGGTAGGTAGGGTAGGTAGGGTAGGTAGGGTAGGTAGGGTAGGTAGGGTAGGTAGGGTAGGTAGGGTAGGTAGGGTAGGTAGGGTAGGTAGGGTAGGTAGGGTAGGTAGGGTAGGTAGGGTAGGTAGGGTAGGTAGGGTAGGTAGGGTAGGTAGGGTAGGTAGGGTAGGTAGGGTAGGTAGGGTAGGTAGGGTAGGTAGGGTAGGTAGGGTAGGTAGGGTAGGTAGGGTAGGTAGGGTAGGTAGGGTAGGTAGGGTAGGTAGGGTAGGTAGGGTAGGTAGGGTAGGTAGGGTAGGTAGGTAAGTAGGTAGGGTAGGGTAGGTAGGTAGGTAGGTAGGGTAGGGTAGGTAGGTAGGTATGTATGTGGGTAGGTAGGTAGGTATGTATGTAGATAGGGTGGGTAGGTAGGTAGGTAAGTAGGTATGTATGTATGTATGTAGGTAGGTAGTTAGGGTAGGTAGGTGCACCGTAGATAAGTGCTTACCCGTGCGAAGCCGAGGCGGGCAGCTAGTATTATTATAATTATTATCCTTTAAATTGCAGCACTAGAAATTCCATTTAGATCTGTGGCTAGATTATTTAATACCTTGGTAAGCAACATTTGAAAGCTAACATTAAGGTATTTGGATAATTAAAATAATTATGTTCAACTACTTAATGTTGCCGAGTTCAGTGTGGTGAAACCACATTTATTTCATAGCCAAATTAATGCTCGTTTTCTAGATGTAAATGTTATTACGAATCCGTGTTGTGTGATTACAATTTGGACTGTGAATGTATACAAAATATTATTAAACATTTCAAAAGAGTTAATGTGGAGTTTCTGGCTCATTCTTCTCCATACGTTACAACCTTTTAGAACGGGAAACTAGAGTAAATTCTATTTTCTTGTAAATTTTGACGATCAAAAGTGGCTTTTATGTGTATTTGAAATTGGAATAAATTATTTGACTTTGATGTTCAGAAACTATTAACTTTCATTGCTACTTCAGTCTTGTTTAAATTTAAGTTATTTAAGAAACGCATTTGAATGAATATTCACGAAAATATTTTAAAAAAATCTTGCTCGTTGTACGTCGGCGTCTCGTATCAAGAATTTTTTAACGTAAATTAAAACAAAATACACTGTGCGCTTTTAATAATTTACTAGCGGACCCTGGCAGACGTTGTCCTGCCCGAACAGAGCCACATACCGGGTCCAATTGTATTTTTAAACCATCCAGGGACCCACTCAATATACACACAAATTTTCATCCAAATCGGTCCAGCCGTTTAGGAGGAGTTAGGTGAAAAATACACATACGAAAGAATTATATATTACATAT
The DNA here is from genome assembly GCA_948150665.1 of Conistra vaccinii. NCBI lineage: Eukaryota > Metazoa > Arthropoda > Insecta > Lepidoptera > Noctuidae > Conistra > Conistra vaccinii. The sequence goes on along the minus strand of OX411320.1, from coordinate 24,008,442 downwards.
AAAGAAGATAACGTGGCGATATTATCGTTGACGTCCATGTCCATAAAATGTATGGAAATACGGTACGTGTATGTTATCGTAGACGTAAATTTAAAAGCTCCTTCATATATTTCCATACATTTTACATCCCTGTGCTATCGTGATGCCGGGAAGTTGACGAAAACATCGTTGAAATAACAAAAACGCCTATTGAATTCTAATATTAAAACTTATAAAAAAACTCGTCACAACTAAACGTTATGAATTTGATGTTTTCCCAATAAATAATACCTCTTATAAATTTCCCACATTCAATCCGCAAATGACGCCCAATAAAATTCAGATACCGTGGCTTGATAAACTACATTAAATTAAAAATATATATTTGACGAGTGTGTGAAATATCAGATTTTTGGATGGATTGCAAAATGAGTATTTTGAATTGGTTTCTTTTACATAATGTTTTGTTGCTAATGAGAAAATTTCACGCACTTTGACTTTAACTTTACACTTCTTCGATCTAGCACTTTTTTAGGAACTTCGTTCCAAAAAAATATTTTTCTATTTTATATGTCACATAATGTTTTCATGTTTTAAAGGGTCATCACCAACCACTGTGTCAGTCGCCATACGTAATACTGTCATAAAGCAATTCCTGATAAACCAAGTAAAATTTACAGACTAGTACACTATCGTAGACAGTTCTTCAAGTATGAATTGCATGCTGCATTTTACATGTAACTGGCAAGGGAAACAAGTGATCAAATAACATGGTTGCTATAAGAGGTAAAATATCTGTGAAAAGACTAGATATAACACCTAGGTATTCTATACTACCATATCAGCATGACAGAAAACATTTTCGAAGAAACTTAACAAAATTATCAAGAAACTCAGGTTCCAAGATCAGCCATAAAAACCGGATCCCTACTACCGATACGGTACCATCAATAACTTCTCATGTACTGACCACTGGCTCAGTCCTTGTCTATCTAAATTTCATGAGTTCGCGCTTTCATAATAGCATCGGTGCGCTCCCAGTCAAAACTCATACAATATTCATGCTACAAGGTGCGGCCAGTACTTGCTGCTCTATAGCTGATGAATTAAATGCGCCACCGAAAACTTATGGAATTGAACGCTTGATGATGGTTAATAAGTTATCAGGTACGGCTTAATCCGGCTATGGTGTTAGGGGTTAGATAGGCAGTCGGTCCATGTGAAATACTATTACTACTGCTATTCAGCTGCGCAGTATTATAACGCAATGCTCAATCAAATCATGTAATGTTTATTACACGCGAATACCCGGTGAGTGACCAACTTAAAAAAGGCTAAGCAAAATTCGTAATGAACATTCATGATTTACCTATTTGTATTTCAAATCAAAAACAAATGACACGTCAGTGACGTCATGCATGTAATGAAAAGGACAGAAATAACATTCTTGTTCTTCTATTAAACGAAGCTAAAGACGTGTCATTCGATGTAATTCGTATGACGTTGTCCGTTTATACATCTTTTTGGAGCTAACTGTAGTGTACAGTACAACGTACAAGACTTACATTTATGTATCGTTTGGTACTGGTACATAGGTAGATAGATTGATTGATAGACAAACAATACTTCCAAATTGGGCTATTCAAATAATCAGAATATTGTGAACGGGGTTAATAGAGTTTTCGATCGACTAATCTTTACCGATCTAGGTTGAGATTGGTTTGTCGAATTAATTAACATTTGAGAAATAAAGATTAATTAATAGTAAAATTTGGAACACGAAGTTATGATTGATAATTTTCACACAGGAATGAAATGGTTTTCTGTGAAAAACCGAGACAAAATAAAATTCGACCCAGATTGACACAAAATAATCGTACGTAGTAAGTAAACGATTAAGATATTTTACTCTTTTTAGTAAAGAATGCTGTTATGACAGGATTAAGTATGATTACCATAATCCTGGGATATGATAGTGAGTTTTTTCAAATGCATTTCTGAGGCCTCTAACATGGGGGAAAGTCCTACAGGGTTGCGGGAAAGTCCTACAGGGTTACCGTAGCCTCTGGCAACGTACAGGCAACTGTAGGAACACCACGCCCTCCAAGTTATTTGATGATTTCCCACACAAAAAAAAAGGTCTCTAACTTGAGGAACTAACACGTGACATAAGAACTGTAGGTAAACTGTGCCGTTAATTATTATAATTTGTTTTTAACCGTTTTAATTAAAGTAAATAGTGGATAAGATAATAATAAAGATCACAGTATGTTTTTATTAGCACGCTATGTTACAGCATACTTGTGATAAAACCAGCTATCCATCTAACAAATAAACCAACTATTACTATATACTTCCCTTGGACAGATAACCAGAAACATCTAGAAATGCAAAGAACTTTACAAAACCAATCAACTCATACCCATGTCAACACTTTTAATATCCCGACCGGTCTTATTTTGGACGTTAACCTACTTTCATGGGACAGTAAAAGTCATATTACCTGATATTCCACCGACTAATACCTCTGAATGTTTTACGGGGGCCATAAAAACACCATCGCACTGCCTGCTCCCTAAATGGTGAGATAAGGTGTTTACTATGACCCTGTCGATGGGTGGTAAATGACCTCTGGCTCAACACATTTTAAAACGAGTTATTAAAAAAATCGCGTTGTGTACATATTTTGACGTCGGTTAAAAATATTTATTTGCCAAACTTGTCCAGCAAAAGGGAAACAGATTTATAAACTAAAACCCGACTACTGAACTGAAAGTAAGTATTAAAGTTAACAAAATGACATTTAGCGTCCGAACCAAAATTACATTTAGTCGTCCGGACGCTAAATGTAATTTTGTTAACTCAGACTATCACATACTGTGCGATTCATAACCTTTCTTTTTGTCTTAACTTCAGACCAATATCCTCCTAAAAAGAGGATAATATTTAATTAAAAATCACAATAACGTCGGAAGCCGCAACACAATGACAATAGAATTACTTCGAACACTGTAGGTGACAGTGCAGGAGTGCGGTTTACGTATTTGGAATCGAAGTGGTTTACTATAACGGGTGTAAAAATACACTTAACGAATCCGAGTTTCACTTGTACTTTTCCTATTTTTTATTGGACCATAGCTGGGAACCCTTTGGTTTTTTAAAGTTCCCCAGATGGTATTTCAGCCATGGCGGCCAATCTCAAAGATCCTTCGACGCGGGAGCTTCGGGGGCATTCGCGCGTTATCTTTCTTTCTAATCCGATATGACCGGAGAGACCAGGCGCAGGACCAACGGTTTAAGGTGGTTTCCGAGGCATTGGGGCACACCGCTAACTTTTAAACTCCGGGCTGTTACTAATAAATTCTTAATGAAAAACCCAATAACACTTTGCCCCACCTGGGAACCTGGATCTGCTCAGCAGTCACGCTTGCGATCACGAGACCAATAAGTCGAAAACCTTTTGGTTGCAGAGATATTGAAGGTCAAAGTTCCAACCTGTTTTAAAGAAAACAAGTATTAAATGTTATAACTTATTTTTAAATACCTACTCCCACGGTCCTTTTATCGTTGCATGCACCGTAAGCACAATGTGTTCCATTGCGCGCTGCCGTAAGCAGCGAGTTTTCACACCAATAATAAAAGCCGTGTCTCAGCAATTATGTTTGTACAAAGCTGCTATTGATGTACGGAATGTGTCGATGACGGTTTCGGAAGCATCTTATTACACCTTGTATTTGATTGTACGTAGTTGCTCATAATTAATTTACAAAATATAAATAAATCTATGAACGTATTTATTTCTCTGTAAATCGAAGGTTTGTTAAATCTCTCTCAGGACGTCTCTAAGCAAAGTGGTTGAAACTTTTCCGGTATCCCTGTCAAAAGTCTGGCCTTAACTTAGGTCCAAGGACATAATCTGTGCAAGCAATGCTACCAGAGCGAGTTAGTAATCGACTGCGATGTACAGAAATTATTTTTATACTGTCTTTTGGTTTAATGTTTTTGATTAAGAAACGAACGCACTTTTAGTTTCTTTATTGAAATCCTACTTACTCCTTCCTTATATATAATAAATGTGAAAGTTTTTATGTATGGATGTTTGTTACTCAATCATGCAAAAACTGCTGAAGGGATTTGGCTGAAATTTGGCACACAGATAGTACACAAGCACCTCGTTTAACACATATAATACTTTTTGTCCCAGTAACCGTTAATGTTCCCGTGGGTTAATTCCCGACCCCCATGCGGGCAAAGCCGTGGCCAAAAGCTAGTTTTAAATAAGTTATTCTTTAGATATCTAATTATAACATGACACTTAAGATAATGCCATATTATAAGATCTGAACAAAAAACACACATCATTTATTATAATTTATCATGGAGCCACTCTACTGAGATGTTATATTCTACAGCTTACTTCACTTATTAGCTAATAAATGGTGAGAGGACAATGGAATTTTTCCAATGGCTTCAGAAGCCTCTGAGTAAACGTAATGAAAACGTGGAAACCTGTGTTTCTTATATAAACAAATTAGTTTAGTCCTCGTGGTATTACGAAATCAAATCATTTATAATTTCCTCAAACTTTTTGAGGTTTCGAAGTCCAAATTCAAGACAGGTTTTTTTTAAACTGTCAACTATTCCAGAAAAGCTGATAAATAAAATAAGAATAATAAATAAATAATATAATATTATTGATAAAAAAATTGTCATGTTATTAAATTATTTGCTACACAATAAGTAATTGAATACAAGAATTATGCACAAAATCGATTAATAAAAAATAAAAAAATATATAGCGAACCTGAACACATAAACTCATTTGAAAAACGTCGGGCTAAAAGAAAACTTGATGATCCAAACTTTTCCCAGTCAAACGTTGCGCAACTGACTGTGAGACGGTTCCTATAAATTCTGCTCCTAGTATTTTGAGTCCTTTGTTACCGAGAAAACAAAAACAGAAGTATAATTTCAGAAAAATAACTTGCTGTGTGAAATTGATATAATAATTTTAAAAGTAATTTGCTTATAAACTTACGTAGTTCATTAAAAGTAATAATATTAAGACTGTCATGCATTTTACTGAGTAAAGAACCAACCCAATAGAGCGAGTTCAAAGTCGTTTTATGATACTTACAAATGCGTAGCTAGCGTAGCACATGACTGCTACGTCGTATCAACACGCAGCATCCACGAACTTAAAATCAACATGAACTTAGACATGTGACATCTACCAACCCGCACTGGGCCCGCGTGGTGGATTACGGCCCACTCCTTCTCACAAAGAGGAGGCCTGTGTCCCAGCAGTGGGAACATTAATAGGCTGATTATGTATTAATTCTTCTACAGAGTTGCCCTTCTGCATCTAATCTACATCACACCATAGCCGTGACAAACGCAGGTTCTCTAGACGTTGATATTGCCCATTATGAGCGTCGCCGTAAACTTTTTGCTTATTTCTGCCATTCACCTAGACTCCAGTGAGTCTGCTACTCAGACGCCGATCTTTCTAATGCTAAATCACGCTTGATGTAATAAAGATGGCGGATTATGAGAATGTGAACTTTATGAATGATATGAATTTCTTGTCATTTTTGTCACCGCCATTTTAGTAAAAATTGTTTTATAAGATTACCCATAGTCTTATTTTTTTGTGCTATTATTTGTAGGAGCAGTGGTGGCTCAGTGAGTAGTGGTGGCCTTGTGGTAACGGCCCTGGCCACCGAGTTGTAGGTCGTGGGTAAGTACCCAAGTACTCTACTTTGTGTAAATAATTTCATAACCACTGCTCTCAAAACGTGAGGAAACTGCATGTCATATAACCAACAATTCGAAGACATATGTCATCTGCCAACGGCACTGGGTCACTCCCTCTCCAAGAGAGGAGGCCTGTGTCCCAGTAGTGGGAATATTATGCAAGGCTGATAATGCTATGCTATTATTTGTAGGAATTACTCAGTAGCCCGGAGCCAGGATTTGCGCCCGGATGTTGGCAACAGACTCGCCCCCTATTACATGGGACTTAAACATAAGTGGTGAAATGTGGTAGGATCTTAAACATAGTGGTAGATATTAGATGTTTAGTACAATAAAGATCAATGTACCGCTGTAGTGATGGTGACATGATTACGGATATCATAGTTGTATGATGGTGCATAGATTATATAATGTAACTTATTAAATATACCAGTGTGTCACTAACTCTCGCCTTATTGACGCTGCAGAGGCCTTAGCCTAGCGCCACACCTGCCGAACGTTCCGCGGCGGAACGCTCCGTCGCGTCATATTTCTATGGACGTAACGTTCGGCTGATGTGTCATAGGTAACTTGAAAAATATTAGGAGCGTATTCAACCGAACGTTCCGCCGCGGAACGTTCGGCAGGTGTGGCCCGACCCTTAAACTAAAATGTACAAAAATTCACAACCATCACACATGCTACAATCAACATTCAATCATCATCAGTTCTGTACACAATATCTATTTCTGTACACGATATCTATTTCTGTAAATAGGATGTAACAAACACTTTTACACGTCAAAAAAATAATATTTCAGAACTAGTTGAGGTCGGTTATTATGATAACAGTTATCAAATTAGCAAAATCCTGACTGTTTTCCTTTGCCATTTAGTTGTTAGGTGAAACCCAAACACTAGTCCCTAGGCGACGATCTAAATAAACAGTGAAAAGTGACTGCTTACCTTTTTGCGTAGGTCTGAGGGTTTAAAATACCTACTCTATCACAACGCCAACTTTTGAGATTGGATCCATTCTGTCATTCCGAAATGCAAAATGAAAGAGAAGCTTGCACTACACCTTTGAAGTTACCGACTCGCCACAGATGGGACGCGCCGCGGCGACGTCTGAGAGCAGAGTCAGAGGCCTGTGTCCCAGCAGTGGGAACATTAATAGGCCGATTATGATGATGTCCGATTGTTTCCAATTACTCCAATAATAAAATTGTCATCCATTTGCAAGCGCTTACGGGCTTCCGATTGTTTAGTAAATCATTAATTAATTAATTAACTCTTCGGGGAATAAAGGCCTAATGTAACGTTGTGTTTTAAATTTATGTATTATAACAGTATGTAACAGTGTGACGTTTTATTAGTATTATTAACTATAAACAAAAAATTACTAAAAAACACAATCCTCCTAAAAAGAAGTCACAACATTTTCCAAAACATCCTTTCAACCCTCTCACGGGTTCAGAGGCACGCGTGTATTAAAGCGAGGCCTTACAATCAACGCCACGCCTTTCACGCTCCTTTCAGGAACAGGACCGGCAGGATTACTCCGTCTTTGTCAGCTGTCTGTGAAAGGAGACTGTCTTCACGTGAAAGGCCTGTAGCCTCCGCAAAGTTTTCCGAGATAGAATATTCTACATGTTTGCTGCAGAATGAATTGGGTGAGGTATGAATGGGCAGGTGGTTGTCTTGTGGTTAATGTTTAGAAAAGCTAGTTTGTGCATATGGAAAAGGATATGCAATTATTATATACTCGTACATGTAGCTTAGAACTATAATTTTTCGCTGCAGGGCTAATTCCTTTGGAGAAGAAAGTACAACAAGCATTGATTTCTACGTGTGTTAGCTACTAACAATTTGATTAAGTGGTGTCTGACTAACGAAGATATTGTGTAGAATGTAGATAACTAACATAGCATAGCATCACGCCCATATTCCCTGAAGGGTGAGCAGAGGTTTATGGTGCATCGAAGCGCAACTTTGACTTTAGACTATTCGACTGGCAGTCGGTGTTTCTACGTAAAAATGTATTGTATGTAAAATCCCAATACTGTTACAGAAAACTGAATTATTTAGAGACAGGCACAGTGTTGAAATTACTCACGCTGTACTTCATCGAGTTAATGTACTGGAAACTGATTATGTGAGAGCGAGCGAGTAATAGGTTTGACACCATTCCTTTATCGTTACTATGTTAAGTCGATATGTATTGGTGAAATTTTAAACACGTTGCATATGCTGTAGGAAGATCTTTTGTATAGCGATCGGCAGGAATTAATTCATTTTAAGTTTTAAATAAAATTAAAAAAACACAGTAGGTAGTTCACAGAGACAGCTCCTGTAAAAAAGGCGTTGATAGTCTTGCACCACAACACATTAACACTAAACGATTTTAAAAAATTGTTCTATTTCTGACAATTGTTTGAAAATGACAGTGACAGATGATGTTTTAATAGTAGTTTATGAAAATGCTGCATAATAAGGGGGTATTAAAACACGAGTGTGTGTTTAAACCGAGCCGTAGGCGAGATTTTTATTAGTATCATAATACACAAGTGTTTTAATACCTGGCTATGTGCAGTTTCATACACTACTTTATCTACTTTCATTCATGAGATTGAGCCTACTAAATAAAAGATCAAAACTAACGATCAAGAATAAAAAAAATCCCACGAAATTCAGTAGGTACAACAAAACGTATGAATGGCGCCTGCAGCCAGCACATGGCCGCGCATGCACTAAAGCGGGTGCTGCTACCCCCGCGGCCTCGTTTCATTACAAAAAAATAATTGATGGATACTCCTTGGTGATAATTGTTAACTTCTTAGATTTGCTCTGTATCGTAAAGGTAAAAAAAAAAGTTTTATAGCATTATTTTGCTAGAAAAAAAGTGTTATAATATGATTCTATTATAAAATTTCGGTACCTATTCTGTTTATAAAGTATGTCAATATAAACTCGTTTTGAAGTTTATAATTCGAATTTTACGATAAGAGAGTAGATAAAGACGTTTATTGCTGACCCAGGTTTAAAGCATAGAGCCATTTTAATATTACGAACGTTTTGAAATCCAAAAACTGTTTTTAAGTTCTAGTCTAAGTTCACAATTTTGTATCAAGAAGTTTATTTTAGTCGGAATTAGGTTCAAAATACAAAAAACTGCCAACAACTGTGCTGCTTTTCGTCAGGAGTGCTAGCTCTTTTATTGCTATTTTGCCATTTAAATGTATTTCAATAAACATAAAAACTACAAAAAGGCCGAACAGCTTACCGAACAAAGTTACATGCAACACTTGCCCCACCTATTTGCATGTTGGGAAATAAAACCGAGTGTATCCGGAACGAACGCTTTTTAATGAAAAAGTTTAAACGTAAAATAATTCGGAGTTACTTTCCTGTAATTAAAATATTATCTGCAACGTAAAGCTATGTGTTGTTTTCGAATTTAAATATGTATACACACTTTCATTGTGTATTTTTTCAATGGTTCGGAATTTTGAGGTTTTAAACCTGGAAGAAATATCTTTAATTTTAGCGTTCAATTTTATTGAATAACTTAGTAATTCCATGAGGGGTACGTATTACAATACCGAAATTCAAAAGACCTATTTTAAAATACCTATGGACGAAATCCCGAAAAATCAAACGCCGAATGATTGTTTGGTCGAAAGTTTGAAATCCCGAAAGTTCGTTTGCCCGAAAGCTTAAAATCCCGAAGATCCAAATAAAAGCACAATTATTATTTTAAATAATTATAACAGAAACGAATCACTGCAAAACCGACTTCACGCAGTCTTAACTAAGTCTGCCCTACCCCTAGAATGTAATTTGAGCCCGCGTAGGCGCGGAGGGGTGGGGCGGCCCGCAAGCTCGCGTGGGGCTGCCTAAACCCCGCAGCGCCGGAGCCGTGACAGAAACAATGCTTGCTGCATGTTACAGGCCTGCTTGTATGTTGCATGCTTGTTTGCCTGCTTGAATGCTGCACGCTGCATGCCTGCTGTATGCCTGCTTGCATGTTGCATCCTTCCCCAGTGGTATAATTGGGTACGTATTACAATACCGAAATTCAAAAGACCTATTTTAAAATACCTATGGACGAAATCCCGAAAAATTAAAAGACGAATGATTGTTTGGTCGAAAGTTTGAAATCCCGAAAGTTCGTTTGCCCGAAAGCTTAAAATCCCGAAGATCCATATCCCGAAGCTTAAAAACCCGAAGATCCAAATAAAAACACAATTATTATTTTAAATTTAACAGAAACGAATCGCTGCAGAACCGACTTCACGCAGTCTTATCTGCCCTACCCCTAGAGTGTAATTTAAGCCCGCGTAGGCGCGGAGGGGTGGGGCGGCCCGCGAGCTGAGGAGCAGGTGGTTTGAAGGCCCGCCGCCGCGTCTGAGGCTGGCCGGCGTAGCCGGTCAGCAAGCCGAAGCTGCGGTGGTGAGCGTTTAAACCATCTGCGACGATAAGCTCGCGTGGGGCCGCCTAAACTCCGCAGCGCCGGAGCCGTGACAGAAACAATGCTTGCTGCATGTTGCATGCCTGCTTGCATGTTGCATGCTTGTTTGCCTGCTTGCATGCTGCATGCCTGCTTGCACGCTGCATGCCTGCTGTATGCCTGCTTGCATGTTGCATCTTTCCCCATGTATACTCCCCAGTGGTATAATTCACAATATCCCAATTAAGTAATTCCGTAATTGGGATATTGCGAAAACCCGGATACTTAGAAAATGGTGAAATAAATTCTGCGAGCCACTTGGAAGTAGCGTTCGCCGGCCGCTACCGCGGCACCGCTCGCTTCGCTCGCTCGGCTCACGCGCGGTTGGTCACTGTTCTAACCTAACCTATTTTACCCACTGATATACTACTTGTACACAGATTTATAAATAGTTCGCAAGTGATGCATCATTTTAGGTATTTTGACCACCATTAGGGATTTCGTCCATTCGGGGTTTCATCCTTTCGGGCATTTAGACATCGGTATTTCATGTTTCGATATAACGGCTGTCGGTATTTCAAACTTTCGGTACTTTGAACTTCGTTGTTTTGGACGTCGGTATTTCAGTCATAGTTATTATGAAATGTCGGTATTGTAATACGTACCCGTATAATTCACAATATCCCAATTAAGTAATTTCGTAATTGGGATATTGCGAAAGACCCGGATACTTAGAAAATGGTAAAATAAATTCTGGGAGCAACTTGGAAGTAGCGTTCGCCGGCCGCTGCCGCGACACCGCTCGCTTCGCTCGCCTGGCTCACGCGCGGTTGGTCACTGTTCTAACCTAACCTAACCTAACCTATTTCACCCACTGATATACTACTTATACAGACATATAAATAGTTCGCAAGTGATGCATCATTTTAGGTATTTTGTCCACCATTCGGGATTTCGTCCATTCGGGGTTTTATCTTTTCGGGTATTTGGACATCGGTATTTTATGTTTCGATATAACGGCTATCGGTATTTAAAACTTTCGGTATTTTGAACTTCGTTGTTTTGTTCCAGTTATAGTTATTATGAAATGTCGGTATTGTAATACGTACCCTCCATGAGGTATAACGTTAATAAAGACCGGTGAAGTGTACCTATTATAAATAATTATTTGGAGCCTCTTAAGTATGTATTTGCTAATGTGGTGCTGGAGAAGAATCCTTGGAGTATCATGGACAGAATTCCGCACAAACGTCTCCATACTCCAAGAACTCGGCATCAAACAGCGTCTATCAGCACTAGTACAATCTCGAATAATGAAATTTTTTGGTCATGTCTCCAGGCGGAATAATGACTCCATAGAGCGTCTGGTGGTGCAGGGCAGAGTGGAAGGTAATAGGCCACGCGGGAGGTCACCGATGAGGTGGACTGATCAAATAAAATCCGCGGTTGGAGGCCCTGTCAATGAATGCGCCAGACTGTCACGTAACAGAACCAGATGGAGGGAGATCGTGAGGCGGGCAACTACTACACCTGCGATTGGACATAGTTCATTGTGACCACGACCGCTCTGTCAAGAGCGAAACGAAGAAGAAGAAGTATGTATTTGTAAAGCATAGAATCTAATAGACGCTTTGACTAAGATCAATGATCTTACAACAGCATCTTCTAAGACGATTTGCGCTTTTGATACCATTTTATTTGTTACTCTTGTTTAACAGCTGCTGAGCTGCTTATAGGTTAAGGATATTATAGGAATGATTTGTCTTAGTCGTGACTTCTAACGGATTGTTAGCACCAACCTAGCATGTCCTCCGATTTTTATAGGTAAGATTCTACTTATACGTATCCTACATTTTTGCTTTTACTAGAGTAATCAGCCTAGAACAGGACTAATACAGGACATAATCTACTTCGCCATATTTAATTTTTAGGGAACTTAAATAATTATGGCGAAGTAGATTAAGATTGGTATTACTCGTAACTTTGACTTATTTGGATTGAGTTAAAGTTTAGAAACGTGCTACCGCGCTAGAAAGAGGCTATTTGGGGGTTTTTTTGCCAATGGCGATTTTTTTTTTATGTTTTTCTTAGGTGAGACTAAATAAAATCGACTGATTTACGGATGCAAGAGCGAGCGAAGCGAGCTCGGTACTTTGGGCACAGGAGACACATTTTCAAGGTCAATGTCAAAGGTCAAGGCTAATTTAAAAAATAATGTTACATGGTAAATATAAATTTCTTGTCGACGGGCTCCTCGGGGTTCCTATTTCAGTGAGGTTTAAAAAAAAATAACCACATAAACCTAACCTGTCCGAGTTCGAGGGCTTGCTTCACTTGCTCTTGCATTTGGAAATAAGTAGTTTCTTTTTAAACAAGGCTTACCTAAAAAATAAGACTTTTTTTTATCGTTTCCGATAAAATAAAATTGTTGTGGAGAGTTTGGGAGAACCTTTAGAACCCCAAAATAACGTCACATTTTCTTTAAACCCAACCCCTAAATTGTACATAAAAGTTTGGATAATGCAATATAAGGGCATGTGATCCAGATCCTATGGTGGCTTAAGCTTTATCGAAAAATTTAATAATAAATATGTTTAGTTTTGAAGGGGCATGAAGATATGATTAATATCATCGAACACTTTATCAATAAAACTAACTTCCATCAGTGGCTTCGCCTGCATGATCACTACATAGTATAAAACAAAGTCGCTTTCTCTGTCCCTATGTCCCTTTGTATGCTTAAATCTTTGAAACTACGCAACGGATTTTGATGCGGTTTTTTTTAATAGATAGAGTGATTCCAGAGGAAGGTTTATATGTATAATAACGTCCATTAAATAGTGGAGAAGTACTGCTATTTTTGAGGTTTCTAATGTGATGTCGTAAATAATTAAATTTTTTCCGCTTACATTGCAAACGCAGGCTGAACCCTACGAGTTTTATCAAAATAATGTACTAAGTATTGTACACATTGAAAAGGCCTACAGAAAAGTCCGTGATGGTATATGCGACCCGCCCCGGCTTCGCACGGGTGCAATGCTGATACTAAATACACTACAGAAAAACTGTGAACGTTGTATATAAAAACATAGCGGCCCGCTCTGGCTTTTTTTTTCTGCGTTTGCTGGTAAAATCATTGAAAACTTTCATAATAGAGTGCACAATACTCACAGGATGTGGTACCGGAGAAGATGTATTGATTCCCCGAATCCCTCTGATACCATCGGATTTACCCTTCCAATTTAAACGTTTACAGTTTCCGGTAAAGACATCTTTTGCAATGACCATTAATAAATCGCAGGGTCAAACCTTCAACGTTGCAGGCTTAGATTTGAGCGTTGACTGTTTTTCACATGGACAACTGTATGTCGCTCTTTCAAGAGTGACCTCCAGAGAAAACATGTTTGTATTGTCTAATGACAAGAAAGCTGTGAACGTTGTTTATAAAGACATTCTGTAATATGTTGTAAAAATAAAATAAATAGTTAAAAATGTAAAAAGTAAATAAGTAAAAATGTAGTGTATGAATTTAGATATTCCAAAGATAGCAGGAAATCTTCATGGTATAGGGAAAGGGGGATTGTTTTACTCCAAATTTAACGCGTGCGGGCCACGGGCAGTAATGAATAAATCACTGGATCGATTTTAATCACATAGGCTATATATTTTATACCCGTGCGAAGCCAGAGCGGCCCGCTATGTTTTTATAAACAACGTTCACAGTTTTTCTGTAGTGTATTTAGTATCAGCATTGCACCCGTGCGAAGCCGGGGCGGGTCGCTAGTATCTTTATAAATTATAGCCTATAGCTAATAATATAGCATTCTATTGGTGAAAGATTTTTTTAAATCGGTCTAGTAAATGAGTTTATTCATTACAAACAAACAAAAAGAAAAAAAGAAATCTTTTCCCTTTATCACATTAGTTTAGATTGATTTCGCAAGTTGAGTAATTTTTGTCTTTTAAAAGACAAAAGCTGCCTATGTTATGCTAAGATTGATATGTGGATTACTTTCCCTTTGAAAATAATATATTTCTTAAGACACCAGCATATTATAAGCGTTATAAAAAGAATGAAGAACAAATGCTCTAAGTAATGGCATCACCTTGACAACTGTTGGATAAATTATACCCGTAATAAAAACACCTAATAATATAATTATAAAATCGAACTGCACTTTACCGGGCTGTATAAAACAACTATAGGGCGTAATAGTCTTATAAACTTCGCCCAAATACAGTTTTAGAAACGTTTAAGGGATTCCTATAGGACAAAAAAATACATGCTCCTAGGATACCATACACGGCCACATTTTGCTACTTGGATTAGCCTCTAATAAAAATTCAAACTCAACATTTTTCTTTTCAGACCATAAAAAGAGGCAGTCAGCCTTCGTTTATACGTGAAAGAGTTTTATGAAAAACTCTTCAAACTAGTAAAACAGCAGTATACAATATTCCTGCCATTGTAAATATTTTCAGTGGCGAGTCAAAGTTTGTTGGGAACTCTTACGAAACGCCTCAGGAAACATTCTAGATGTTTGCAACAACTTACGACTACCCACATAGGCACGATCGGGGATACAACTTCTTGAATACTTTTGTATGCTAATTTTGTAAAGGGAACGAAATAGTTTCAAACGAAATAGTTGTTTGGATAAACAAATCTGTGAGGTAATAAATTGCGTTTCGACAATTCAACAACATTCATTGCGTTACTTACGTTGTCGAGCAGATGAATTTTTCAAACATGTCGAGCTATGGATTAGGAATTTCCTTCAAAATCCTTCGGACTGTGATAGAAAGTGTGTTTCGCAATCGGGTGTAGGTGTATATGCTTTTGTTTACAGTCATATCTGATTGAATTACAATAAAACGTTAACGTCTAAAGCAGTACTGTAGTGGACATGACTTTACCGATTACATCTTTAAATAATTGGTAAAATACAATAGACGATATTTAGTGACATAATCCGCTTAACCGTTCCTAAGGTGTCCTAAAGAACCCTGTAAGAAATTGACACGTGCGTGAAACACGTGTCGATTTGCCTCTCAACGAGGCATCCTCGGGAAGACGATTGATTTGTTACGAACCCGGACATGACGTGTTGTCACGCCAAGCGCCGAACTCAGTGTAAACCAGTACCCTAATTACAACAACAGACAGACATGACAGCAACACAGACAGATTGACTAGCAATTTGTTTCAATTCATTTCAATTATTATTGATCGTGCATTACGTAATTAAGGTACTGGTAATAAGACCTTGAAGAGGATGAACCCTTTTCACACTGAGTTTGGCCTTTTAATTAAATGTATTTTATATTTTATTTTGTATTTTATTTTATTTTGTTTTATGTATCTTGTTTTGTAGGTATTTTATCATTGATTTCCGCAACGTCACGCCCGAGTCAATTAACTATCTTAGCAGTTGGTAAAGTCAAGTACTTAGCTGCCAATTTTTTTTAGTATCGACTTTAGTCATACATCATGATTATCATCAGATTAATTTGGAGTAAAACAAAAAAAAAAAAATGTTCGGCTGATTATATCATACACGGCTTGTGATTTACGAACGAAATATTTAATTTTAATTTAATTGACAAAGTATTACTCATCAGAAAAACAAAGGGCAATTAAGGCAAATAAAAACTAGCGTTAGGCATTTAGAAAAACATGCGGAATATGATATTTTTAGCGTCCGCTAATCTAGAATAGTCTTTGTTTGCATAACAATTATTTTGGTGTATCTGTTCCATTTTACGATTTATTTATTCCTGCTATGAATATACATTTTATTTGATCTAAAACGTTTAGAATGGAACCGATATGGCATACCAATAATTATAAAATAATATAAACTTATTTTAAATCAAATTCAAAATATTTTATTTCACATAAACCAACAAGGGCACTTATGAAACGTCAGAAGCTAGGTGCACTAGGTGTAATAAATATTTACATCTTAGCGTTCGTTTAATATTTAACGTTCATCTGTTCATTTGTTTACATACTGCTGTGTAATACTGGTATTCAGCTGCATCCGGTTAGACTGGAAGCCGACCCCAAGATAGTTGGGAAAAAAGGCTAGGAAGATTGATTGATCTGTTCATTTGTTTAAATATTTAAACAAAAGAACTGATGAACACTGCGTCATCATCATCATCATCCCATGTTAGTTGTGGTCGGCGACGTTTTCTTCTTCGGTTCTCCTCTGTCAACCGTCACTCTATCCAGTCATTCCCGCCTCTTTCGTATCATTCCTCACACAATAAATCCATCATTTTTGCTTTCCTGTCCCTTCTCGTCTATCCCAGTCACATGCGTTTCCTCTCTCCTCATCAGATAGATGAACACTGCGTCATGATTACTATTTCCTAAAAGTTGGCAACATCGCAAATTGATGTCAAATATTTACCAGTTTTGATTAGTTTGGTAATATCACTGAATGGAAACATGAAATGGAGCTTACTAATGAACTAAAATATTGATTATGAAATACAATAATTAAAACCGTAACACCGAATATTTAGTTTTATATGTAAAAAGTGGAGGAGCTCGTGGCTAAACTAATAACAAGCCGCACGGGTCGATCCATCAGGTTAAGCTACGCTTGTCGGAGTTGGTCAGTGGATGCGTGACCATCTTTACATACCGAGACTCCTCCGTGCCTCGGAAAGCACGTTAAGCCGTTGGTCCCGGCTGTCATTCGTGGATCTTTGACAGCGTTACGAGTCGTCAGAAGCCTGAAAGTCTGACACCAGTATTAACAAGGGGATTCGTATTACCCAGTTACTGGGTTGTGGAGGTCAGATAGGCAGTCGCTCCATGTAAAATACTGGTATTCAGCTACATCCGGTTAGACTGGAAGCCGACCCCAAGATAGTTGGGAAAAAGGCTAGGAAGATTGAATTTTGAATGTAAAAAAAGTATTTGGAAACTTTCCAAATGCCTTTTTTACACTTAAAACGGTTACAATATCAAATTCAGGGTTTTAATTGCAATTAAATTAAATTATTAATATTCTAGTTCGCTAGTTACCCACATTTTGTATTTTCATACTATTACCTAATTAATCAAAACAGCTAACTATTTTACATCTATTTGCAACGTTGCCCACTTTCTAAACAAACGCTCTACAAGTTATCACTTGCGATAAGAAATAATGCATTAGATGATCTGAAAGAGTGAAAATAGAGTTTTACGGCAAGTAAGAGTCTTATGGCCTGCAGTAAACAGCGATAAACCACTGACAACAAGTAAAATAATAAATCCCAAACACTTTGTTCAAAACGAAACAATATTCACCCCACCACATAGTAACATAAATTTTACTAACAAACAACATAATCACAAAAACCATAACATGGCGAACAAAGAAAAGATATCTGGTATTTTATTTCTATTCCGATATTGATACGAAAATATTTACAGTTAAAATTTTATCTAGGAGAGAAAAATCTGAAAGTAATATTTCTCAGACAATTTATTGGCAACGGTGTCAAAGACAGACGTTGAAAATCGTTTAGATTGTACAATGTACAGGCTGGATATTTTCTGGCTCACCAGACTTCGGAGTAGTACTGTGAACTACTGTGTCTCTGAATCAATAGATTCTTGAGCAGGTTATAAGATTTTAGATAGAAAGAATGCCACCTACACAACACAGTACCTTTGTAGTTCTTATAATATCGTTTACTTTTTAGGGTTCCGTAGCCAAATGGCAAAAAACGGAACCGTTATGGATTCGTCATGTCTGCCCATAGAAATATAAATAACAGGAGAAGTGGCATGGGGGCGTGTCGGTGTCCGCGCGTCATGATCACGTTGCTCCTGTTCTCAGCAAATGGCCGTCTCCGCGAACTAGTATGCTTTCGACCGCGATCGTGATAAAATTTAAGAATACCGTGTTGTTCAGTGGTTTCTTGTAAAAATCGAAGCCAAACTAGAAACTTTATAAATCATAGAACCACCTAAAATATATCAGCACAAGTATTTGACTCTATTTGTGTTGAAAATCAAGAAAAACAACAAATCGTAAAATATTTCTCGCCTTTACTACGTAATTTTTTTTTTAATATATCACAGCGACTGTACTATTTTTGCAGTAAATACATTGCGTCTTAACCACTACCTAAAGTATGTCGCTAACTGACTCGACACGCAATGTAAAAATCACAAAACGATATTTCACTTATGCGGTTGCATTGCGTAGTACGGCCGCTGTGTCTTGCGCCGAGCTAGTGATGCGGTTGTGCAGATCCACTAACGTAGGTTATCGACTACAATGTCGTTTATCGTATGAATTTATATTACTATTAAAGTTTATTCTTCAATTTGTCAACAGTTATAGCTTGGTTGGAAAACCGATGTGAAATCATGTTTTATACTCATTTAGATTTTCTTATAATGTTGAATTTTTTTGTTTTACTTAATTATTTTTTTAGCTGGGTATTGTTTATTTATATCATCTTTATTATATGTATATCGTTTTTTTTATTAAGTATTAGTTTTCAAGAACTCCCAAAATTTTTAATACGATATTAAATGGGAGAATCGATAAATATCCTTTTTAGTCAATCACTAGCGTGTATGTAAAATAAATGGCTTTTGCACAGCACAACGATAGCGATCGATGTTTTCGTGTGAGTGAGTTGTACGGTGCATGGTAAATGCACGCTGTGTTTGATGGGATAAGGTTTATAATTGATTTTGTAGTACGTTGTGATTTATGATTCGCAAGTGTGAGTAGGACTTCATATCTATTGGGTTTACTGATGTGCATGTGTAGTTGTGGCGCGGGAGAAGGGAGCGGCTAGAGACATTGGGTTCCGATACATTTTCAACTACCGGGCATATCTCCTTCTTTCTTATATCTATGTGTCTGCCTGTGTGCCTGTGTCCCCCCGTCCGTATGTCACAGCCACTTTTTTCTTATTAAGAGATTATCATTTCTACATGTGAAAGCACCGGCAAACATCGTTGTGGGATGATTGAGTGAGTTTAAATAGAGTCACACAGTTTTTATTACAGGTCCATTCTGCCAGGTAAAAACTGATTCTGTTTAAACTCACTCGTATTTAAAACACCCTGTGTAGCGCTTCAATGTACTAAAAATGTTTAGTTAATTTTTATCGAAAATTTGGTAGGGCTATTCAGAATTCACATAATTTAGGTTAATAAAATAAAAATACGATTTCAATGTTGATTGACAAAACCGTCTACCAGCAAGATTTAAATATAAATTGAAGAAAAATATATACAAATACGAAGTTTGATTTTATCATGATTTATTTAGACAGTCAGCATATTTTATAATAAGAACAACCACATTGTTTTTATTTTGTCAAATAACACAAACAACCCAATACGAGTATTAATAATCAACATATTCACAGTATAACTAATTACAATTCGGCCAGTATCACAATGGGACCACAGAGTAATAAATAAAGCACAGAGACTGCAAACAATGGTCGGGGTGCGAGGACAATTGAAAATCGCTGTAGCTACAAATCTATTTGCCAGCTCCTAGTTTGCGACGTTGCCGTACCGCTGAACCGTCAACCCTTTTATATTTTTATAACGTTACAACGACAGACGGTAAGTGGGTAATTTTAGGGTCATTATGCGAAACAAACTGTGTTTGATTGGGGAACACCCAAATATTCCGAAATATTTTATTCCGAATTTCGATGTTCCGATTTTCAAAAGTCCGATTTCCATAATCCCTAAGAATTATAATGTCTATTGTTAAAAATCACGAAATTTATTTTACCGAAAGTCGTAAATGCGATTTGTTTGTTTTCCGATTTTCATACGTTCGAAGAATCAAATGCTCGATGGGTTCTCGGTCCGAAAAACGTCATTCCGATTTTCAATACTTCGAATAAACTACTAAAATTAGGATTCTGATTCTGATTCAATTAGTATAATATTTAGTTACGCATATAAATTAAAAAACTATGAGTTTTTAATCCCCTCTATTTGTTCGCATTCAATTTTGTGCAATGAAAATAAGTTAGAAGAAATTTAGTTCTATTTTTTGTTACTAGATGGCGTTGTTCTGTTACGTCATAATTTTGAATGGCGATGTTAAGATTTTCCATCGATTACCTATAAGGTTTACGATTTTATGTTTTAGTTTGAGTTTGAGATTGAGTATTGAGATCACGCCAAGATCTGATACGAATATATATATACTTTCAAGGTATCCGGTGTTTTATTTATCCGAGTTCCGCGAAGTAAAGTTCATGGTCCTTATCGAGTCGGATAAGTGAGATCCAGATAGTGTTTTGTGATTCTTGGCGTAGAAACCAGGGTGGATCGCCCTGAAGCGCCGCACACCCAAGCTGGTGTGCACAGTGAAGTGACCAGTGCTGCTGCAGCGGAGCTGGCGTGGACCAGTACCAGACGGAGGCGCAGGGTGCAGGGCGGAGTTTGACGCCAGCGGAGTGAGAGCGGAGCAGGGCGGAGTTTGACGCCAGCGGAGTGAGGGCGGAGCAGGGCGTACCACCATCATCACCAGCTGAGTGAGGCGCAGGGCGGAAACAGTTGAGTTCACCAGCGTGATAGTGGAGTTCACGCTTGGGTTTCAACATCTGGGCGATGCGACGCGACGCAGTGGAGTGAATACGGATTCAGTGCTAGTGAAGTGCGGTTTGTTGAAGAAAAATCGTGAGTACAATTTTATTGTTACATATTTGCAAGTCGGGTTTTCTGAAGATAGAAAATTTCGTCTGTAAAAGGTTTTATTGGACTTTAGTAGTTTATTTTTTGGACTTTAGTAGACTTTATTCATATGTCATAAAAGTGTACCTGCTTGAACTTGTGATATTTTGTGTACCAATCTGTGCGTTGTTGTGCAATATTGAACCAATAGTAGAAAATTTAAGTTGTCTTTGGTACAATATTATTTCAACTGGGTTTAAATAATTTATCGTTATTGTGGCGGTTAATATTTGAAGTAGGGATTTTAAATTATTTAAAACACAGCGAGTATTTTGTGGCTTTGGTAGTTTTAGTAGTTTTATTTTTCAAAGTAAAAGGTTCATAGTAATATTTTCTTACGGCCTATATAAAATTAATAAATATGGAGGCTATTTATAAATTGCAAAATAACACAAAGCTTCTTATTGAAAAGGCTCAAATTAACTTTAAAAAAGCTCCTAAAGAGAGAATAACTAAAACGTACGTTGAGACTAGATTAGAGGCACTCGAAGCTTTGTGGAAAGAATTCTCGTCAACTCATAAAAACATAATTCAAAATGCTACAGACGCACAGCGAGAATCTAATAAGTATTTTGTGAATGATGATTATGATACCACTGAAGAAACTTACATTTTCCACAAAACTCAGTTAAAAGAAGTTATTAACACATATAGCGATTATAATTCAGATCGAAGCCCAAAAACAAATGTCGACCACACAATATCAAATAGTGTCAGATTACCAAAGATAAATATTCCAAAGTTCTCGGGCAACTACGCAGAGTGGACAACGTTCAAAGATTTATTTACATCTTTGATACATAATAACGATAGTTTAGAAGACGTGCAGAAATTACATTATTTAAAGGGCTTATTGTCGGGAGAAGCAGATCAACTGGTCAGACATATTGCAGTAACTTCAGATAATTACAAAGAATGTTGGTCATTGCTACATAGTAGATATAACAATAAAAGATTTCTGTCAAATTGTTTATTAAAGCGCTTATTGAGTCAAACTAATGTAACAGAATGCTCAAATAGCCTTAAGGGTTTATTGGATACCACAATGGAATGTCTTAATGGTCTGAAAAATCTCGGAGTTGACGTTAGCACGTGGGACATTATAATCATCTTCATAATTAGTTCCAAACTTGATTCTGAATCACGAAAGCAATGGGAGACTAAAATTAGCTCCAAAGACGAATTACCTGTGCTCTCGGAGTTTAGAGATTTTTTGGAAGCTAGATTTCGTGCGCTCGAATTTTTAGATACTAAGTCAAGTAGACCTAAACCAACAGTTAATCACATAGTTAGTACTGACAATAAGGCCGTTGCAACAAATTGTCCATTCTGTAAAGAAACCCACAAAATTTCGAATTGTAAGAAATTTGCTCAAGAGAGTTACGAATCTCGTCATAGCTTTGCACAAACCAGGCGCTTGTGTTATAATTGTCTAAACGCGAATCACTCCATTAAGTTCTGTCGAAATACTGCGTCGTGTCAAATATGTAAGCGAAGGCATCACTCACTATTACATCCAAATTCGGTCTCAAACTCCTCATTAGTTAATGAAAGCTCTACAGTAGCTGAAGTTAAATCAGCGGTGTCTAATGTTCAGGCATCGTTATCAGAGAGCAAACCATCAAATTCAAATATAGTGTCACATTTTTCTAAGGGTTCAGTACCTAGTCAAGTTTTGTTGGCTACTGCTCTTGTCGAAGCACAGACAAGAAGTGGCTCTACACAACTGCTAAGAGTGCTATTGGATCAGGGATCTCAGGCATCATTCATAGCAGAATCAGCAGTGCAGCTACTTGGACTAAAGAAGAAGCCGACCACGTCGGTTATATCTGGAATAGGCGGTGAGAGAAGTTCCTTTGCTTCCAAGTTTACAGTCACGATGACTATTCACTCCCGCTTAGATCCAAATTTTAGAGTCCAAGTGCATGCATTTGTATTAAGTACCATTACCACGCTTTTACCCTCAGAAAAATTAGAGCAATCCCATTGGCCCGAGCTAAAAGGGATACCTTTAGCTGACCCACAGTTCCATACGCCAAGCAAGATAGACATCTTACTTGGTGCGGAAATATATGGTCAAGTTCTTAGAGATGGTTTAATTCAAGGTCCACCAAACTTACCGGTAGCTCAGAATACTGCCCTGGGTTGGATCCTTTCTGGACAGATATCGTCAAGCCGTGACTCTATTCATTGTCATCACGTCATTCAAAGCAGCTCAGATCAGGCTGATGACAACGCACTCTTGCGACGGTTCTGGGAAGTAGAGTCTACTATCCCTGATAAGAAGATCCTTTCTGACGAAGAGCAACGTTGTGAGGATATTTATGCACGAACTACATGCCGTGATGAGGAAGGTCGCTATGTGGTTAATCTTCCCTTTCGCGATCAAGATCCACAGTGTCAACATGGGAGTTCGAAAGACCTCGCAATCAAAAGATTTCATCTTCTTGAAAATAAATTCAAGAGAAATCCAACACTTAAAGCTCGATACTCAGATGTGTTTCAAGAATACATCGACCTTGGTCATATGGAGCCTGTACACGGTGATGAGCGTAATATGAGTACAGCAGTTTATCTGCCACATCACGCCGTGGTACGTGAAGACAAATCTACAACCAAGGTTCGAATAGTGTTCGACGCTTCAATGAAAGGATTAAATGGAGTGTCTCTGAACGACGATCTTATGGTTGGTCCAATGTTGCAACCTCCATTACGTCACATCATCATGAGATGGAGAATGCATCCTATAAGTCTCTGTGCTGACATCATAAAAATGTACAGACAGGTGAAGGTTTCTCCTGAACATGCAGAATTTCAGCGAGTAGTGTGGCGCGATGATCCAGCATCTGAAATAAAAGATTACAAATTAGTAAGAGTTACGTTTGGCACAGCAGCGGCTCCTTACCTCGCAGTGAAATCCTTACAGCAGGTGGCAGTTGATGAAGGCAGAGGTCATCCTGAAATATCTAATATCATAAAAAATGAGTTTTATGTAGATGATTTAATGACAGGATGTCAGACAGTTGAAGAAGGTTTACACATACATAGAAAATTAACAGAGTTACTTACCAAAGGTCAATTTCAACTACAGAAATGGGTTAGCAGCAGCAATGAATTAAACAAGAGAATTCAAGAACATACGGTAACAAAGATAAGACAGAATGAGGAAGAGGAACAGGGAAAGGATATTAAGTTAGACTCAATTATAAAAATTCTAGGAATTTCGTGGGATCGTGAGAGTGATGAATTTAAATATTCAGTGCAACTTGATCCACAGCAGACCCCAATCACCAAAAGAAAGGTAATATCCGACATCGCACGCCTGTTCGATCCGCTTGGCTGGGTGGCACCTTGCATTGTCACCTCCAAGATCTTCATTCAAAAGCTTTGGCTTGCTGGCCTGGAATGGGATGAAGAATTAACTACGGAACTTCTATCAGAATGGAACACTTACCGTCGAAGCCTTGTACAGACGAACAAGTTCAGCATTCCCAGATGGGTTAACGTAAAATCCGACGATATATTGGTAGAGTTACATGGATTTTGCGACGCGTCGATTGCTGCTTATGCAGCCGTGGTGTATATTAGAGTCATCGATGTTCACAAAACCATTCATGTTAGTTTAATCACCGCTCGTACTAAAGTTGCACCAGTCAAGCAGCAGTCAATCCCGCGTTTGGAGCTCATGGGGGCCGTGTTGCTGTCTGAACTCATTTCCGAAGTCGCTGAAGTAATGAAAATCGCACCCCGTCAGATACACGCCTGGACTGACTCGTCCGTGGTTTTGGCATGGATCAGTAAGCATCCAAGTCACTGGACTACTTTCGTTGGAAACAGAGTGTCCACTATTCTGTCTCACGTCGACAACTCACATTGGGCTCATGTCCAATCTGCGCATAACCCTGCAGATTTAGCATCCAGAGGTGTAACACCACAAGAACTCGTATGCAACTCACTATGGGGTCAAGGACCCTCATGGCTTCATGATGAAACGATTGAATACACAAGACCAAAGTCAATTATGACCAACACGGAGCAAAGATCAGTCAAGGTTCACGTTGTAACTGAACCTCTTCAGGAGGATATTTTCTGGACAAGGTATTCAGCGTTACAAAAGTTAGTTCGGGTTATAGCGTACTGCAGAACAGTTTTGAGTTGGAAGAGACAATCACATGGTAAAAGGAGATTCGAAAAGTATCTGACTAAGGAAGAAATACAAGAAGCAACAAAAACGTGTATAAAACTTGCTCAGAATCAAGAGTTTTCCGAAGAAATGAAGGATATAAGAAAAACAGGCAGCGTGAAAGTGAAAAGCAAGCTTAAAAGTCTCTGTCCAGTCATCGATAATGAAGGCATTCTGCGTGTGAGCGGACGGATTCATAATGCTAATTTAGATGAGGCTGTCAAACATCCCATCATCCTACCACCTAACAGTCACTTCACCAACCTAGTAATTGATGAAGCTCATAAGAGGACATTACATGGGGGACCAACACTAATGTTGAGTCAGCTGCGTACAAGGTATTGGATCCTTTCCGCCAAAGCAAAGGTTAAAGCTCACGTACACAAATGCGTAAAGTGCAGGCGATATTCGGCACCAACTCAAACCCCACTTATGGGTCAGTTACCATCTAGTCGAGTCATTCCAGCAAGACCATTCCTAAAGAGTGGCGTGGATTTTGCTGGTCCCATCAGCATCCGAACGTCAAAGGGTCGAGGCCACCGATCATACAAGGGGTACATTTGTGTCTTTGTATGCATGGTGACCAAGGCTATTCATTTAGAAGCCATCAGTGATTTGACGTCGCAAGGTTTCATTGCTGGCTTCAAAAGATTTGTGTCTCGGCGAGGTTTTGTCAGTGAAATTTGGAGCGACAATGGAACGAATTTTGTTGGCGCTTCCAAGGAGCTTCGGCATTTAGTCGCTGCGGAAAAATCTTCCGTGGCTGTAGAGATAAGAGAGTGGTTAGGTAACAACAGCACTTCTTGGCATTTCATTCCGCCTCATGCACCTAACTTCGGTGGCTTGTGGGAGGCTGGGGTGAAATCCACCAAATTCCACCTAAAACGCGTAATAGGTAATTCCACACTTACATTTGAAGAGATGTCAACACTTTTGTCACAGGTAGAAGCGTGCCTTAATTCCAGGCCGTTATCAATGTTGCCTGACACTTCCATAGATCCCACTCCTTTAACACCAGGTCATTTCCTGATTGGTGAGCCTCTCATAGCAGTGCCTGAACGTAATTATGAGAATTCTAACCTTAGCAACTTGAGACGTTGGCAGGTTACACAACGCATGTTGCAAGACTTTTGGAGACGATGGTCAGATGAGTACTTGGTTCATTTGTTACAACGGTATAAGTGGACAAAAAATACTCCAGAACCAAGTATCGGAGATGTCGTGTTAGTCAAGGAGGATAACTTACCTCCTGCCCGTTGGCTTTTGGGCAAAGTTGTAGATAAGCACCCTGGTTTGGATAAGGTTACTCGAGTAGTAACCCTCAAGTGTAATGGGTCCTCAATCAAACGACCTATGTCAAAATTGTGCATTTTGCCAGTTGCAAAGTAAGGCAAACTTTCTATAGGTCATATTAAATTTAGGTTAAGCTATTTTTTGTAAGTTGTCATAAATGTTATTTTTTTATACAGTCCACAAAGTATTGTTTGTAAGTTAGATTAGTTTATACAGTCCACAAAGCATTGTTTTTAAGTAAGATAAGTTTATACAGTCCACAATTATTGTAAGTTTTTCTTTTGTGCCAAGGAATAGGTACTTTCCATAAAGAATTTGTTTTTTTTTTTGTTATCACTTGTCGTTGCACACATAATTTATTGTGATTCTAGTTTGAGCCCCTGACCTCATGGTGGGTGGTTTTGTGTAATGAAGGACATATCATAATGTCCTTGGTGGGCGGTATGTTCGCATTCAATTTTGTGCAATGAAAATAAGTTAGAAGAAATTTAGTTCTATTTTTTGTTACTAGATGGCGTTGTTCTGTTACGTCATAATTTTGAATGGCGATGTTAAGATTTTCCATCGATTACCTATAAGGTTTACGATTTTATGTTTTAGTTTGAGTTTGAGATTGAGTATTGAGATCACGCCAAGATCTGATACGAATATATATATACTTTCAAGGTATCCGGTGTTTTATTTATCCGAGTTCCGCGAAGTAAAGTTCACTATTGTTGGTGAATCATTTGGGTTAGGTTAGTGACCCTAACGCGCGAAGGCGGGCGACCGCAGGGAGCATGTACTGAATTCATGGTAACAGGCTTCGCGTCATGTCCCTGACATCCTGTATATATTTGGAAGTGTACTAATTGAGCCCTTTCATTTTTGATACCCAACATGACATCATTAAAACATTATTTTTTTAATTCATCACTGGTTATGTCTTCTAGAGTGCGCCATATTTATATTTATTTGTCTAAATTATGATAACTAGTTTAGAAGTTATGACGGAACAAATGAACATACATAGATGCATACCTATATTTGATACACCTTTTGTAAAAACGAATTTAGGTTTGCAGTCGCCAGTTATACGAATGAGCAACGAATATAATAATACAATAATAAACACGCCTGATTTAGATATATTCAGCGACAAGCTACCGGGATTCAGAAAAAAGATCACGCTATCCTTGCCAAGTTGTTATTAATTTAAATTTCTTAACTTTTTTGTTTTTGTTGTTACCCGTCTTATTTACTTTAGTTTAGTTCATTTTATTTTGTTTTAGATTTTATTTCATTGTATTTTAGGTTTAGTTTAGTTTAATTTAATTGCAAGGCGACAATATATTGTTTCAATGCTATGTACGCCGTAATTGTCATGTACATTAGTCCTTTAGTTATTAAGATTATTTCTAGCATAAGTTTAATGTATATGATGTGGCTGTGTAAATCATAACCTTCCTTTTTGCTTCGCCGTAAACAAATGAACATTTTTAACTACTACCTTTTATAATATCGTGACAAGGTTTTTCTTATTGTTGTAAGCAGAGCGTCGAAAACCCAATACGCGAAAAATAATCGCCGCGATTTTATTACGTCCGTGCGTACGTCGGCTTATAGTGTTTTTTTTTTAAATAACGTCTACCTAGAATACAAAGGACAAAAAAATACAACCGACTTACCGACTTTTATTTTTCGTTTTTAGCCGTCGTACCCAACACAAATTCGTGTACCACTACTTGGTATGTAAACAACAGTGACGGGAAGTTTTATAACATGCTCAACAAAGTGGATTAAATACTTTGAAGCTAACTCAACAGCTACCAAAGTAAACTTAATAAAATTCATTTAGGACCACCGCGCGAGGTTGCTGTACCAAATGAAGGAATTTCCTAAATCGGCCGATTATTGATGAAAAAATAGATGAATTTACAAAAAAAAAAAAGACATGTGGCACTCGGGGACTGCCCCGGCGAAGCTATTGCATAGCATTTTTTATCAACTTACGCAATTGTAAAATATTAACCCGAATACAAGAAATAGTAATGATGACATTGACAGGAACTGTTATTCACATTTCGCCTCTTTGCGAGAACAACGTGACATTTCGGAAAAGGCGTTTTTTTTTTTATTCGATAATCAAAACCGCCGCGTTCAACTTTATTTTCTGCAAAAACGCGGTATTTGATAAGTGAGGGACAGCGACCCTATGAGTGAAAAGGAGGACACTACAGTGGTACATTGCGTTGTCGCGTTGTCTCTTTCGCACGGGTATTTTGTTTCAACAATGTGTCAAGTCAGTTGTCACATGGAGTGCTAAAGGTGAGATGCTCTCGCTTTTCTGCAAAAACGTGACATCACGAGTATACCACGGTTTAATTGCAAAGGTATGTTTCAATTCAATTATATTTTTATTATTATAATGTGATAAAGTGTATTTAACTCGGTTTTGTTGAAAAAACGTATAGTGTGCGAATTGTTATAAAATCTGATATCACGTTGTTGTTGAAATAATATCATTTTTGGATTGTGATATCTTAGGATGTTACATTGTTGATGATGAATGGAATTTTAATGCAAGAAATGTGTTCTAGTTATTTGTTGTTGTTCCGTTTTTCCGGATATTTTTTAAATTTAAATGTAAAACATAATGTTATATCACGTTGTAAACATAAAAACAAAACACAATTTAGACTTATTTTTTCAGATGGGGTCGCGGTCAAAATATTTAGTTGTAGCAACAAGTAAAAATAATGACAGTGAGCAAGGCAATTCCAGTTCTAAAATGGAAATAACGAATAAAGGCTTTTGCAGACCAGCGCAACTTGCCGCGCGACGCGACACGAACAATACAATTTCTAAGAAAACTTCACGGTATAAAAATAACCAACTAAAAAAGAAAAAAAAAACGAAAAAAAGTATGTCACCTAAGTCGGGGAAGTCCACCCGAGCATTTTATTACGGCACCAAATCTCTACGACCGTTCCTTCAGCTGTTTTCTAGTCTATTTTATGTACCTACATTTTAATAAAATATAAAACTACCGGCTATGTAATGGAAAGTAAATGAAATAAACTTATTGTAAAGGTGACTTCGAAAAGTATTACTATGAAAATAAACCACTGCAAAAATCCCATAATAAAAAAAAAACCTCATTATGAAGTTAAAAACAATTTCTTGAAAGACCGGGCGAGGTGATGGGATGGTGAAGGTATATAGAGAATCCAATCCTCTGGAATTTACTTCTGGACCCTCTACTAAAGGGGCCCGAAGAGCGGCGAGATCACTGCCAGGCTTTCGCCGACGTGTGTTATGATCTTCGAAGGTGCGCGAAATGCTGGGTGCATTAGAGGTTCAAAGGCAGGCCGATGCCGCCTGCGAGTATATTCGGAAATGGGGCATGGCATCTGAAATAAGCTGAAGTTTGCACCACATAAAACCTGTGCAGTGGTACCAGGAAGCTAAAGTACGATGTCCAACTCCTGAGCACGGGCGGGGTCGACATTAACATGTCTAAGGAAATAAAAATACTACCACCAGCTAACATTCAACATCCACGCCGCTAACGTGTGTAGAATCTACAAACAGCTATCTAGAGCGGCCCAAGTGAGCTGGGATCTCCACCCGGAGGTCATCCGGAGCATTTACATGGCAGCGGTGGAGCCCGTAGTGACGCACGCGGCAAGTGCCTTGGCGCCGGCAACTAAGAAGAGTGAATTGCAGAAAATGCACTCCAATCTTCTTAGTTCACGGTCATACGGTCCAATGAGTATTCGCCCTAAAGCTCTGCAAATCCTACAGCACCGTTTCGCTGAACACATCCCTGATGCTGGCTGGGAGACTCCCACTCGACTTCCGAATATAAGAAGCAGCCACTCTGTATGAGGCAAAGAGTACCTCAGCCAGCCCTTGCAGGCATTGAGATTGAGCGTGGTGGGTGGTGTGGTTTTGCGAAAACTTCACATCCGGCGAACCAAGGTTACACGGTGCACACAGAGCACAACGTGGGTGTGGTCTTCTTCTTATCCCAGACCAAAGATCTTTCCACGCAGGGCAGACCAGCTTGCGAAAGAGGCTACACTCAAGTTGAAAAAGAAGCCGGACTGTGACCGCTGCCTGTCTTCATTCGTCAATTGGCAGATCCGTATTGGGTCGCTCGACGCCAATCGTCGAGCGACCCAATACGGATCTGCCAACCAACAACCGAAGATATAAGAACGGTGAAACAGGCTCCGTCACTAAAATGTTCCTCCCAGACGGGATAGTTGCATTCAAAGGAACTAGATTTTCAACTTAAAAAAACAGCTGACGAAATGGTCGTAGAGATTCGGTGCCATAGTAAAAAATTATTAGGAGGACTTCCCAAACCAGGGTAACACGTTTTTTTTCGCTGGCCGGCACTTAGGGTTTTGGGCCCAACATTGTATGAACCGTGAATGGTCTCCTTTTAATAGACTGGAAAAAGAATGTTGAAAAACTATCTTGCAGAGAAAATTGTAGGTACATTTTTATGTGGATAATGAATAATGGTTATAATAGAAGAATAATGGTTGCAATACTCATTCAGGTTGATTTTTAACCGTTACTTATGATAATTTGTCCGTAGTAACCACTGTTTAGCTACAAGAATTTCAACAGCTTAATACATTTTTTTAATTTCAACAATGTGTTTTTATTACATAATTCAGCACAAAATAAAAAATTATGTCATCTACAATGTGACAAATTAATTTGTTACATCGTTCTTTTTATAGATTTCCAGGAAAAACGTGACATATTTTTTACTTTTTTTTTATAATGATTTTTTATCCCAAAAGCCTTCAAATTTTAGAATCTTTTAAGTATATTTTAAAAGTTTATTACATAACTCATATAACTTATTGCAGATTTAACGTAAAAACACCTTATTATATTTTTCATAATTTTTTTAAAGTTAAAATATCGCTTCCTGTAAAATTGCATTTTTCGAGATACCACGTTTTTCTCGCAAAGAGGCGATTTATAGTTTTTAAAACTTGACACAACGTAATGGCCGGGAACATCAAACTAATAAAATGGTTTTAATTTAACTATTAATAGTCAAGGATCATTTGTCTAAGTAAATTTTAACTTTATTGTCAAACAGTTAAACATAATTTTCAATACAACACTCTCGTATCATTCGTTTAAGTAAATTTGAACTTTGTTGTCAAGCAGTTAAACATAATTTTCAATACAAAACACTCTTTTCTTAGGTAGTATTTTCGTTACGAAATTTCTGGATTAGGTCTCCACGCTCAAGGCCCGCGATAGAAGCTATGCAATAGCTTAAAAATACATACAGACGAACATAAAACCTCCTCCTTTTTCAAATTCGGTTTAAAGGGCATAAAAGGAGGAAAAATATTCTAAGCGCTTTAACAGATTCGATAAATTGCTTTGTATGAGGCAATAGCTTTCGCGCGTTGCTTCATGAGATAAAAATACTGTACCGGTGCTGGTCCAGACTTACCCCTGCATTACTACCACCCTTTTTGCGCAGTCACTTACAGAACATTTCTTTTGACTCGAACCCCAATTTTCTATGTGCGAACCGCTCGCGTTAGTAGGTAATTAATGTCTATAATAATTGTGTTGACCCTCATTACGCCGCGCCGCCTGTAACGGCCACCTCTTTAAGAATGCTTTATTATCCATCTGAAAGTTTCCGAGTGCCCACCTGTCCGGCGATACATTTTTATTTAGGGACCTTATCGACTTGAGTCGGAGATTCTTATCTTGATTTCCAGGTATTGGAATAATTTGGTACGGAAGTTTTATGACTGCGTGGTATCGAAGACTTGTTGATGTTTGGCTAATTCTGGGTATTAGATATTATAGTGTTGTTTATGTTTTCGTCGGGAACAGCAATGTTGTGTCTGGAAGACAGGTGTTTATTTATGTTAATATTTTTTTTAGTCAGATTCAGCTACGCTTGTGAATAATAAGATTCCTAGTCAAGGTTTTCCTTCTTTACTTGCAAATTTGTTATAATAAACAAAATAATTATTAAGTATGATCGAAATAGCATTGTCGATTTGATAACCAACCAGAATTTAAACCTAGAACCTTTCCTAATCCACAAGATGTTTGCATATTGCGAAATTCTACGTCGCAGACCACAACAAATTTATTGAAACCGATACAGCGAGAAAACCATCTTCTCTCGAATCCAATTCCAACTGAAACGACTTTATCCCGTTCTATTAAAATCTCCACCAAAGACAGTAAAGACACTCAATTGATTTTAAACTGCCCCGGACTCCATGTTAAAATTAAATCGTCTCTAACGCCTTGCCTAGGTTGGGACATTGGGACATTGCCTCGGACAGTGAGCATGCTTCTTTATATGCAGGGTCATTGTTTCAGTGAGACCCTTTCCTAAATAGTATGGCACAGGTGTATTGTTCTATATTTTATTAGACACGGTAGATCGATGATGTTGCTTTCAGTGACAGGAATTTTGTTGCTAAGTACTGGTTAGATATCAAATAGAAATAGTTTAATATCTTCGTCATTACAGAAACGTTTGTATTTGATGTTTGAGCCCGCGTATCAAGCGAACATTGACAGGTTTTTACAAGCTTTTGTTTTTTTATCTACCAAAACAAAATAGTTATTGAACGAATGTCTAGTTTTTGTAATATACCCAAAAATATTGACTTAAGTTTAGTTTTTAATATTCTCATGTCATGTGTGTTCATGTTAAGTGAATTATTGAATTATTATAGAATTTCAAATAAGCTTATCTCAAACAATATCATCGTTGTTTTCGTGGCCAGGCGCAACTTTACATAGTCATTTAGGGGTATGAGGAACAGGGTGTAAAGTTCACTCATCCACCATAGAAAAGGGAGGATCCTCCGGCCAGACGGATATTATGTCTGGCGGGCAACTGCCCATATGTTGATTTCGGATAGTCTTATCTATGTTTTTCGCTCGGTAAACTCTAACTGCGCGATGCAGGAATTGTGTGACGTCATGTCTTTACTGCGTAGTTCGTATGTCGCGGTGTAACCGCTACAGTCAAATTTTTTACAAAAAAAAAATAACCGACTTCCAAAAAAAAATACACTACAAAGTGAAAAATAACTTTAATTCCGGAAGTCGGTGTTTTTGGTTTGACTTTTCGTTTTTTGCCACCGACTTCCGAAATTAAAATTATTTTTCACTTTATAGTGTATTTTTTTTGGAAGTCGGTTGGTTTATTTTTGTAACAAGTTTTTATTTTTCACTTTTTAGTTGTGGTATCTACCCCACACAAATTCGAATACCACTGCTATGCAATTAACAGTGACAGGAAGCTATCATCATATAGGTATATCATCCTTAAAAACTAAGTGGGAAAAATACGTATTATTGAAGCTAACTCTAAAACTATCGAAGAAAAGTTAATACAATTTATATAGGGCCACCTCGGGAGCATACCCTTTCAAACAAAAAACGGTTCAAAATTTTACTGACGGAGAAATCGGCCTCCTCCTTTTTGGAAGTCGGATATAAAGCGTTAACTTGTGCAGTGATCAGTTTATGAATTTTATGAGTAATAACTGTCAGTGTACAAAATGGCCTTCGAAATAATTTCACACTCCAGGTTGAAACATAAATTAAATTAAAAAAATTTAAATTCATTTATTTCAGGTATCATAACCCATAACAGAATACAATCACATACAAATAAATACAAACGAAATAAATACAAGATAAATGACACATCAACACACAACATAAATAATTAAATAAATCAAATTCATAATCAAAAATTATTCTATAGCCTCTTACGTGCGACACTATACGTAACTTGTCTGTCACAGCAGTGTCGCACATAAGGACAGTCCAACCTATTAACATAGGGTTGTAAGTTTTGATTTGTTTTTCGCAAATTTAGAAGCCAGGCATGGGTATTTCATCAACAAATCCATAGTTTGAATGGACTAGATTGACATTTCATCAACGAATCGCTCTGCTGTGCCTATGTTGGCATGACTGCAATTTAATCGAATTAACACCGGCGATACCACCACGCGCGTTTGAATTTATGATTGAACGGTCGGGAATTCAATTCCGAACTCGCAGAGTTGTTGCAAAATGTCCACGTTAGCGCTAGTTTCTATAAGTTCGTTATTGTTTAAATTGGTTTTATTAATTTGGATTTTGTCTCTGAGTGAGACTCCGGCAACCAACGTATTAGGAAAGGAGATAACAGCTCTATTTTTCTTTCTTTTAGGCCCGTCGTCTAAAAGCTATTCAAAAGTAACCAGTTACAAACTCAAATCGTCAGAATGTCAAAGCACTAGTATTGTAAAGGCGGTCTGCACACAACGCAACCAAAAACTAGTTTATAAAGTGTTAGTAACTAAAACTAATCACTCGCGACCCAACGCGTGATAGTCACGTGCAACTGAAACAACTGAAATTCTGAAAACTGTGCTGCGATATGTATGTACAGTCACGAGCACCAATATGTATCCACTTAGCAAAATTCAAAAGCGATTTTCTCGTGGAATATTGACTGCAACTTTGAGGTAAGGCCTATTTCATATTAATAAGGGTTCCAAAACACTATATTCGTAACAACATAAAATAACAATCAACACGACAGGAGCAAATCACTTTTAGAAAGTTGATAAGTGTATACATATTGGTGCTCGTGACTGTACAACAGAAAGTCAACAATAAAGGTATATAAACAAGTTAATACAGACAGACAAATTACAAATTCGGTTTCGTCATTTCTGAGCACCATCGTGGACGACGGCAAAAGGCCCTTTGTACGTTTTTCCTGCCGTGAACAACTACACGGTCTATGTTGTATGGATCACTATAGAAATTTGTTAACAGTCACGTTTTTTTTATGGCGCGGTTTATACGCCGTGTGTTTGTAGGC
The DNA here is from genome assembly GCA_948150665.1 of Conistra vaccinii. Lineage (NCBI taxonomy): Eukaryota > Metazoa > Arthropoda > Insecta > Lepidoptera > Noctuidae > Conistra > Conistra vaccinii. Next base: position 23,973,179 of record OX411320.1, on the reverse strand, counting down.
ACGGGCATCAGTGTTGTACAGATCTATGGAAGCTTGTTGCCAAACACGTTTTTTCTACGCCGCGGTTATACGCCGCCGCCGCCCGTGCCATATCGAACCGTGTACAAAGAGCCTAAGTTCTCTTGCAAAAGCGTCGGTACTGCGGACTACCACCATCCTAGTTGCTGCCTTAGAACGTGCCAAATCTTTTCACTTTTGTGTCTAAAATCTGCAATAGGTACATTTAACTAACCTCTTGTAGTAACGGATAGTCACAGGACGTGGTGGCAAAGAGATTTGAAGTATATTTAAATATCTTTGGGCGGCGTTAACAACACACCTCAGGATGGTAAGTCTATTTAAAAGAGTGTCCGTGGAGTTTCTTGCCCGTTCTTCTCCATAGGTACTGTGAGGGGTACGTGTTTGTGCGGGGCGCCGAGACGCTTTTAGTATTGGATAAATATGTATGTTTATAGTGTGCGGGTTCTCTTCAATGATACAGTGATACGTTATATTTATAGTAGGTTTTTAATTAGATATTTGAAGAGAAAATATATTATAACATGAATACGCGCCTACGAAGTGACAGCTAGCCTTCTGCTATTTTCTATATAAAACAAATATTACGAACCTATTCTAAATTAGAAAGTGACTCATCAGATAGTTCGAACTGATATATTCATAACAGCCAGTACAACATAAGGTTGATAATACAATAAAACCTTACATGAGCTACGCCCACCTCGAATAAAAGCACAGGAAAATTGCTTTCATTCAGAACATTCGAACAATCTGACTTTCCCTACCTATACCTATACGAAAAACTACCTAACAGTGGGAAATCATTTACACGGCTGAGGTCTTTCTCTTACAAGAGATGGCTTAGTTCATGACAAGCGAGTCGCGAAGGCCTGACACTACGCTAAGTGTCAGCCAAATTAAACTATAGCATGTGCTAATGTGCACTTCAAAAATTCAACGCTGTCATGCCTAAACCATACCGCAGCAAAACCACTGTAAAAGGTACGGCAAGCCTCGGGAAACAAACAAACTGATGTGACAATTCACATCGACCCAGAAGGGGTTTAGAAGAGATAAGAAAGAAACTTAACATCTAAAACCTTAACCCCATCGGACAATATTGAGCCAGAGGGAATTCAGGATCAAGAAGTAAGCGTCCAACCAAAATAACTATCTCATGGCCACACTCCAGATGAATAATTCTCGAAAATTCATCACACCGCAATAATATCAAAATCCCAAATCTATTCATTAGTTCATGTTGACTGAACTGTCGATCTTCAATCATCGGCAGAAACCAAATGTGTCAAGTCGACATACTTCGCGAGGCTATGCCCCTTTAGCGAAGTTGGTATCAGCCTAGATCAAGCAACAACCCCTCTATAAAACTCAATCCCCATTAAACGTCAGTCACTCCTGACTAAACTGTGGGTCCTCAGTCATGAGTTAACCAATTGTGTTTATCAAACACATTTTGCAAGGGCTATGCCCCTTTTAGCAAAATAGATGTTAACCCAGACGGAGTGCCATCCCCCCCCAGGAGGGACCACAGTATTTCAAAACTATTTACTTCCCTCTTAAATCACAACGATAAATTCTGGAGTGCGTTCATGCTAAGCTAAAACAAGAATATAATTTGAAGACGATGAGGTTGACACGTTCCCTCAGGCTCCTTGGCGACATGAGGAGTGACACCTCACTCGCTCCCGGCCGCGTCCGATGTTTATTCCCCGCATATGTAACGAAAACACACATAACAATGCATTAGTATAATGTAATTAATTACTAAAATAATGTGCTAAACTATTATGATGTTTACATCTAAATGACCTTAGCCTAATTATAATATGAACGCTCTTTTAAAATAAAAATAAAATAACAAATAATTACATTCTAAAGTGACATTGATATGAAAGGAGGTGACACAAAATAAGAAAATCTAATATGTATAATGTTCCTAAACTTCTTATTATTCAATTTTAAAAACTCATATTCTAAAATGGTAAACTTTATTATAAAATGTTTATAAGCTTTCGACCTTTTTAATTTATTTGTTTTTGGCACAAAGCATTTCATTTTACTGTTTCTTGCAAACATGGTTTTGTTTTTAATTGGTGCACTTCTTAAATTGCTTTTAGCACTTTGTTGTTGTAATAATATAATGATGTAGTATAATAGTAACATGATGATATAAAATAGTAATAATATAAACTTTGTTGGCCAAAAGAATGATAACTTTATGACAAAGCAACCTTGCGATGGCACACTATGTTTATGTTCGTTGTTATAAACTTTCACTCGAAAGTCATTACTAATATCTTCATTCGTCACTAACGGTGACTCCACATCAAACTCGATTAAGTCTTTGTTGGCTTTAATTGAGTTTAAATCAACCAAAATATTAACTTGTTGCTCATTGTTAATTATTTCCGTCGAAAATGGGGTTTGGGCGATCTCCTTTGAATCGGAAAATTTTTCAACAATATCATATTTATCGGATTGGACAGCGATGAGGTTATGTATAGGAATATCCTCCTCGAGACCAATTATTTCATTTGACGAGGGAACATTCTGGTATTCTGAAACATATTCAAATGGTTTAATAATTGGACTGAACTGACCCGATTCGTGAATTTCATCCAAATTTTCGTTTTCGATTGAGTCGTCTTCATCATTTGCAAGGCTGCGTTCCAGGCAGCTGCACTCGTCATCATCATTATTTTCATCATCACTGCGCTCCTGGCAGCTTTGTTCAGTTTCAAGTGGGATAATATCCAGTATTCCGCTAAAAAATAAATTGGTATGATTATCTATGTTTGCAAGCTCTTCCTGTCCGCCTGCCTCGGACATTATTTGTACCATCTCTTCTTCTTGCAACGTATTCATATTTCTATGACATTTGCATGGAAACTCTTTCCTTAGTGCATTGCACATCGAGTCGAAGCTCATACCTTCATGGTACGTGTACTTGTGGACAATCTCAGCTGGACTCACAAGAAATGCGCGTAAAATTAATGCCCAGTTGCTCTCTTGCCATTCATTGAAGGTGGCTGTAATCCTGAAATCATCTAGGAAATTCTCTAGGCATCCGTTTATACCTGAGAAGTACTCCATGTCGCACTTTTGTTAGAAAAAGCACTTTTAATAAAAACCACTTAGCTTTAATTTCGGCTCCGGTGAGGAGCTGGCATCTTCTTCAGCTCTTTCTTTGCACCGATATGAGTTAATGCCTATTACCTACGTGTCGAACTGTTACGTGTCGAATTATGATTTTTTTTCTAATGCAGTATTAACTGGCTCTGCATACGCCTTATTTTAAAGCCCGGTTTTAGGCGCCATCCACCATGTGTGAGGGGTACGTGTTTGTGCGGGGCGCCGAGACGCTTTTAGTATTGGATAAATATGTATGTTTATAGTGTGCGGGTTCTCTTCAATGATACAGTGATACGTTATATTTATAGTAGGTTTTTAATTAGATATTTGAAGAGAAAATATATTATAACATGAATACGCGCCTACGAAGTGACAGCTAGCCTTCTGCTATTTTCTATATAAAACAAATATTACGAACCTATTCTAAATTAGAAAGTGACTCATCAGATAGTTCGAACTGATATATTCATAACAGCCAGTACAACATAAGGTTGATAATACAATAAAACCTTACAGTACCTACTACGCTTTGGAATGGGCATCTAGCTTCATCTTTTCTGACTGACCGACCCCTTGACAATTCAAAAGTGCCTGTAATTGGTTTATTTGAAATAAATGCTTTGAGTTTGATTTTGATATATCAACATTTAAAGTTGCCCAAAGAATATTGCTTTAAGACGCAGATACATGCCAGTGACCTTGAGTGGTTAGCTTGCGTGCTCTGTACTGAGCTCACGCAACGCGTCGTACATCCAGCCAGTAATAGAACTCGCCCATCAAGGAGCGCTGTCACCAATTTGACGCATTATTAATTTATTATACATAAAACAAAAGGTACCAGGGTGAATCAAAAAGTTTTTAGAAGTCCATATAAATAAAACCTTTTTGAGGGAAGTTAAATATTCAAATTAAAGAACGTCAACCACACAATATTTATGCAAACTGTCATTTGTTTTCGTCAGTTCGTTTGCACGTAATAAATTGTTTTGTGCAACGAGTTGCTATAAACGCAAAATTATGGATAAAAGTGAATTACGTGCGGTGATAAAGTATCTCAGCCTGAAAAAAATTACTACGAAGGAAATTTTTTCGGACATTCAGCAGACATTAGGTACTAATTCGCGCTGTTCCATATTCTACGGTTGCTTACTGGGTGGCTGAATTTAAAAGGGGTAGATCAAGCTGTAAAGATGACCCGCGTTCTGGGCGGCCCTCAACCTCCGTTACGGAAGAAAATGTCGAAAAGGTTAGGTATCTGGTTTTGGAAAATAGAAGAATAACTATGAAACAAGCTGAGTTTCTAAAGATATCATTTGGTAGCGTTCAAACCATTTTACTTGATTCACTGGGGTTCAGAAAAGTGTCGGATAGATGGGTGCCACGAATGTTAACCGACGAAAACAAAAAACGACGTTCGGAAATTTCTAAGCGTAATCTCGAAATGTTTCAGCAAGATTCAGATCATTTTTGCCGTCGCCTTGTCACCATAGATGAAACGCGCATGCCTTGGAAACGACCATCCTCTCCATCCATTAAGAAATTTCGAGTTGCTCCTACCACTGGCAAAGTTATGGCCTCAGTGTTCTGGGATAGTGAAGGAATCCTTTTTATTGATAACATACCAAAAGGCCAGACGATTACTGAACCCTATTATGCTAAGGAAAATGGGCAAAAATATATGGAGCTTGGTCCAAATTTCCACCATCAATAAGAACTATGACATATGATGGAACACTGCGTTCTGAATCATTATAAGAAGACCGCAACCAAAAATATTTACTCAGTAAAAAGTTATGACCCCATGAAAACTTGCAATTTAAAAACCTTTTTACGCTTCATTATTTCACTATATCTTTTAAACTACTCGATTGATTTAGGTGTATGACATTTCGTTGTAATTCATACGTTATTCTGGTTGATATAAGCTTTATGAGCCAAAATATAAACAATATGGCGGTCGCGGTAGGTACCTCGCTACGTCAAAAAAATCAAACCCTATCATGTGGGGTATCAAATCAAATGAAAGGACGTATAGCTATCTTTACAATGCTTATATTTATTTTAAAATATTTGTAATACTGGGAAGAATGTAAACACAAAAATATTTCACACAAGTTTTATTTATTCCTGTCTCACAGTGTGGAGTCTGTCCTTAAAAGAATACATCTCATATGTCTTCATCCACAATAACATTGTCCAGATTCGCAGCTGGAAGTAGAATTGTGGGTTGGTGTCTCGCCCATCCAAAATACCAAATAATTACCATGACGTGGGCACAGCAACCCACAGTTCGCATTCCAGAAAGACAAGAACAGTAGTAGTTCGAAATGGTTTCTCGATTATGGATCATTACATACGTGTAGTATTGTCTTGCACGTGCGTGTCGGGATTGTATTCTTGCGCGTAGCAACATAGCGTTTTCAGGTTCAATGCCAAAATCAACTATTTCACTAAATGCTCCATCTCTTGCTACTTCAATCTGATACACGCCATTGCGTACGTGTTCGCTATAGTAGCTACGCGCAAGTTTTATGTGATATGAACCAAGTGCAAACAATGTCAAGTCTTCTTGAGTCAGAACAGGAAATTCATCTGCTCCTATGGCGTCGGCTTCAATATTTCGAAAACTTGCCCGCCTTCTATTTGTAACATATGCTCCCAATTGATTTGGTACATGCAATCTCTCTCTAATACATTTTTATATGGGTAGGTGCGCTAAGGTTATCATTGTATACTTTGCAGACGATTTGAGCGCATTACAGAACAGGGGGAATGCGTCATCATTGCTACCATGTTTTTACTGCTTGAAATGTGGCTATGTGCGAAAAAAATTAACGGTTAAATAACTAAAAATACGTATTTTTAAAACAGTCATAACTTTTTTCTGAGTGAATATATTTTTTTCACCTAGTAATCAAAATTGTATGGTATTTAGTCGACTTTAAGCTGACATAGCCCTCAATAGTGGTGGAAATTTGGACCACTTCTGCTCATTGTCTTTTAATTCCGAAAGTGTGTGAAGGGATTAAAGAAAAACGTCGTGGAAAACTGTCGCTGGGCGTGTTGTTCCTTCAAGATTACGCAGCTGTTCATCGATCGGAAGTTCGATCGATGAACAGCTGCTGCATCGATGCTGGTTTCAATCTCCTTGACCACTCACCATATTCTCTGGACTTAGCCCTAAGTGATTTTCACTTATTCTTAAAATTAAAAGATGAAATTCGTGGAATTAAATTTCACGATGATGATGCGGTTATAGCTGCCGTAGAGCATTTTTTCGAGAGTCAGGAAAAAATTTTTTTTCGCTAGGATATAAGAAAGTTAGAAACGCATTATTCTGAATGTATTGCATTGGAGGAATTATGTAACATTATGTAGAAAAATAAAATAATATTATTGTTTAATTTTTTGGATTTTATAATATTGATTCCAAGAACTTTTTGATTCACCCTAGTATTTTAATAAAACACGTAAGTATAAGTATTAAAAGATCAATATTTTAATTATCCTTAAAATGGTGAAGGTTTCAGAAAAATACGCTTGATAGCTTTTGCGTAATTCTCGGTTTTTTATCCGCGTTAGACTTAACTTTACAAATTAATTTCACTGTATAATATAATGATAATCTAAAATATTCGTTTATTAAGTTACTAGCTTTTACCCGCGGCTTCGCCAGCGTGGATGTCGCAAAATATCCCACGGGAACGTTCTACCGGGAATACATACCTAATAGCCAAGGAAAAGATCATTGACTAACTTTCAGCGGACGCAGTGGTAGACTACTACAGCGCCCGCGTGGTCAACCATAATTATTTTGTTACGCGTAATTTTGAAACTGTGATATCTCTTAAACTATTCATTTAAATGATGTGATGTAAAGGCATATTTTAATCGAAATTGAATGCCCAATTTAAATAACCTATTTAATTGGATAAGGATTAATAAGATACCGGTCAAAATAGCTTCGGAAATAACAATGAAAATTTTATACAATTTTGAAAGATAAAAATGGTTATTGTGGGTCACCCTTAAAAGATAGACATATGCCATCGCGGACTTTTTTGTTGCAATTTTTAAGATATACAATACTCTAGAACATAAATTTGATTTATCTCTCACGACTTACGCAGCGCACGCCAGTAAAGCTCCCAGTCGGCATGATTTTTTCCGACATCTTCAACAATAATCGTCATATTTCAGCCAATTTACACAAAACCTTAATGAATTATACACTAAAACCTTCCACATGAATCACTCCGTCCAATGGTGAAAACCGTTTGAAAATCCGTTTGGCAGTTTTTGAGTTTATCGCGTTCAGACAGACAGACAGACAGACAGACGCGGCGGGCGACTTTGTTTTATAATATGTAAGGATTAAGAAAATGCTCTAATTTAACATATATATTTTCCAAATCGACACTACTACTACTACTTATACTACTTATTGTCGCCTATGAACAACACGTATAAAATCTGTACTATCATTCCTAATTTATTTTATGCATAAAAATCATTAATTATAATTCCACGAACGACTTTTTCTTGATCTTTGTTCCGGCGCCGGACGAATTAAAGAATGACTACAAAAATAAAACTTAGCACTTACAGCATTTCTTTTACGAACAGCTGATGATCATTGCACTAATGCACTCGAACGTGTTAAGCGACGTTATTACAAGTGACACTAGCTGTCAAGCTAGTACGGATTCCAATGACACTTTGTTTGACAACGGTCTTTCATAAGACGAACTAACCTAAAAAGCAGAAATTATTAAGCTATTGCATAGCTTCTATCGCGGGCCTTGACCGTGGAGACCGAATCCAGAAATTCCGTAACGAAAATACCTAACGCCTAACGAGAGTGTTGTATTGAAAATTATGTTTAACTGTTTGACAACAAAGTTCAAATTTACTTAGACGAATGATCTAACGAGAGTGTTGTATTGAAAGTTATGTTTAACTGTTTGACAACAAAGTTCAAATTTACTTAGACGAATGATCCTTGACTATTAATAGTTAAATTAAAACCTTTTTATTACTTTGATGTTCCCATTACGTTGTGTCAAGTTTTAAAAACTATAAATGTGAATTACAGTTCTTGTCAATGTCACCATTGCTATTTCTTGTATTCGGGTTAATATTTTACAATTGCATATTGGTGGTTGTATTAAGGTCTACTATAGCTTGTTCTGATTTAGAATAAATGAAATACGTGGTGTCTGAATGCAGGTATATTTGCGACTAATTTAATACTAATAAAAGTAATGATTTTTAAGGCGGCATGTGGTAAACATATAGCTAGGTAGTTATGTGGATATGTGACTTGCGTAGCAACGAAGACAATTTTCAATCTAACATACCGCCCACCAAAAGGACTTTAGTACTTTTATAATCACTATTAAGTTCTAATAAGTACCTAATCATCTAAACAATCAAATACCTAATTCCAAATTGACAGTCTAAAGCCCAAAATATGACAATCGTAAATTAATTAAATTCTAAATATGCTTACTAAAATAATTCACAATATTATCTCAATAACTTAAGAGAAATTAAGTAGAATCGACTGGCAATGCACATAACTTAGTAATAGTTCTCTTTGTTATAGAACCTCCACTTTTCACACTATACACCCTCGTGTTACCATCCATGCCTGGATGTTTATCTGTAATTCGTCCTAAGGACCATTTGCAGGGTGGTTGATTTTCAGTCTTGATCAACACAATATCTCCTATTGCAAATTCCTTCTGTTTCTTCATCCATTTAGGACGCTGCTGAAGCCTGGTCAGATATTCCTCTTGCCATCGTCGCCAAAAGTCTTGAAGAACCTTTTGTGTATGTTGCCAGCGTGACAAATTATGAACCTTCACAGCTTGCAGATCAGGCGAGGGTACCACAATCAGTGGTTCTCCAATTAGAAAATGACCAGGAGTTAATGGGTCTAAGTTTTCTATGTCAGTGTTATCTATTGGGCACAACGGGCGTGAATTCAGACAGGCTTCTATCTGGCATAATATTGTGGTCATTTCCTCGAACGTCAGGTGAGTTGAAATAATACGTTTTAGGTGGTACTTAATCGACTTCACGCCTGCTTCCCACAATCCTCCAAAATTTGGAGTATATGCTGGAATAAAGTGAAATTGTGTGCCATCTGTTGCTAGCGTGGATGTAATTTCGCCTGTCATCTGTGCTTCACTCCACAATTTATGAAGTTCTCTGCTTGCACCCACGAAGTTTTTACCGTTATCACACCACAGGTGGCCACATTTACCCCTTCTGGCAACAAAACGTCGAAAGGCTGCTATAAATGCCTCTGAAGTGAGGTCTCCAACTAGCTCTATGTGGATTGCTTTGGTGGACATGCATATGAAAATGGCCACATATGTCTTTTTAGTTTTGTTGCCTCTTCCTTTAGATATCAGCGTTTGAAACGGCCCTGCGAAATCTACACCGCTATGCAGAAACGGTCTCGTCGGTGTTACTCTTTCCAACGGTAAGTCTCCCATTATTTGTCCCTTCGGTGTGGCATTCATTCTAGCACACTTCATGCATTTGTGAATATATTTCTTCACCAGTGATTTAGCTCTTATAACCCAGTATTTATAACGTAAGTGACATAACATTAACTGTACTCCGCCATGAAGTGTTTTCTCATGTGTATCAGCAATGATTAACTGTACCAGCGCGTTTCTATTTCCCAAGATCACAGGATTCTTCTGATCATCAGGTAAGTTAGCATGTCTTAAGCGACCGCCCACCCTGAGTATATTTTTCTCGTCTAAGTATGGATTTAGGCATCGTAGCTGGCTTCTTTTTTTAACTTGTTTCCCTGTTTTTATTCTATCAATTTCTTCTTTAAATTCTTCCTCTTGAGCCCTTTTAATGCAGATCTGTAGAGACTCTTCTAATTCTTGCGTTGATAAACTCTGATTTTTATTGGTAATATTCTTTTTATAGTTCAGAAATCTTCTACAGTAAGTAACCGCTTTTATTAAATCTGTTAATTTTTCAAAATTTTCAAATTGTGATATAAATGTTGTTTCAGGTTCTATAATCCGTTCTGCGTTCAGGTAAGTATTGATTTTAGTTTTCTTCATTTCCAAGTCTGTTTCTGTTTTTTCATGTTTAATATTTATTTTTGTTTCAGATAGCCAGCCCGGTCCGTGCCACCATAAGTTACATTTTTTCAAGTCGGATAACAACATTCCCCTGGATGCCACATCAGCGGGATTTTCGTGTGACTGAACATGGAACCAGTGCTTGTTATTTATATTTTCAACAATTTCGACCACACGGTTTGCAACGAAGGGTTTCCACCCGTTAGGTTCACCACTAAGCCATGCGATAACAATTGAAGAGTCACTCCATGCGTACATTCTTGTTGTCGGTATCCTCATTGATTGTCCAACTTGTTTCATTAATTTTGAAAGAAGTAGGGCACCACAAAGTTCTAGACGAGGTAACGAAATTGTCTTCAGTGGTGCTACTCTGGTTCTGGCAGCTATCAGTCTTGTTTTAATCTTGCTGTCTGGAGTTTCTATTCTAATATAGACGGCAGCTGCATATGCACGCATTGAAGCATCGCTGAATCCGTGAATTTGTATTTTGTCGTTGTTAACAGTCATCGTACCAAGCCATCTCTCTATTTGTATTTCAGTTATGTTAACGAGGTCTGATCTTATTTCTCTCCATTCTTGTTCTAATGTGTCACTTACTTGTTCATCCCAGTTAACCTTTTCAAGCCAGAGCTTTTGTATTAATATTTTAGCCATAACAGTACTCGGTGCTATCCAACCAAGGGGATCAAACACTCTTTGTATATCAGACAATATGTTTCGCTTTGTTATGGACTCGGTTCTAGGTGTAAATTTAAGATTGTATTGAAACCGATCTGTTTTTAAATTCCATTCAATTCCCAATGCTTTGAGAGTACCATCGAGGTTTAAATCAATATGTGCCTTTACAGATCTTTTATCCTCTTCTATATACTTCATTAAATCGATACTATTGGATGCCCATTTCGTAAGTTGGAAACCACCTCTTTCTAGTGTGGCTGATAATTCCTTAGAAAGTGTCATAGCTTCAGCTACTGAGTCTGTGCCAGATAAAAGATCATCCATGTAAAAATCCTCGTTTATAGTTTGTGCAACAAGAATATTATTTTTTGCTTCGTCTTTGGCTACCTGTTGGAGCGTTCTAACGGCCAAATATGGTGCAGACGCTGTACCAAAGGTGACTCTGAGCAGTCGGTATTCTTCCAAGGTATCAGATTCCTGCTGCCTCCACAGGATTCGCTGAAATTCTGCGTCTTCTTTAGTCACTAATACTTGGAGGAACATCTGTTTTATATCTGCCATAAAACAGACCTTTTTCATGCGCCATCTCATCAAAATGTGTCTCAAGTCTTCTTGTAGCTGAGGACCCACAAGTAACTCATCGTTCAACGAAACGTTATTTGATCCTCTACACGACGCATCAAATACAACGCGTGTTCGCGTAGACTCTTTGTCAGATCTGACAACAGCGTGGTGAGGTAAGTAGACAGCTCTTATATCCTTTTCCTTATCGGATACCTTCTCAAGGTATCCTTGTTCTATAAACTCATTAATAACTTTACTATATTCTTTTTGCAGGTCTGGCGATTTCCTGAACTTTCTTTCTAATTGTGTAAATCTATGTGTTGCTATCGATTTTGTGTTACCATCTGGTGATTGTGGACTGTATGTATTAAATGGTAATTTTACAATGTACCTTCCCTTTTCATTTCTAGTAGTTGTCTTTTCGTATACTTCTTCACACAGTTGTTCTTCCTTTGTTAAGTGTCTTTTAGTGTCTACGTCAATTTCCCAAATTGATTTCAACATGTCTTCTACGTCAACTGAATGATGCATGACAACATACTGGTTTTGGTGTGTTGTATTTACTTCTCCAAAAAGAATCCAACCCAGGCTGGTTTCCTGAGCGCTTGGTGTGCCTGGTGGACCTTTGATTAGGTTGTTTTGCAGAATTTCGGTATATTCTTTTACACCCAAGAGCAAATCTATAGACCCTGGCTTGAAGTAAGTTGGATCAGCCAGGTTGAGGTCTTGAATGTGTGCCCATTCTTGTTTATTGACTGTTTTGGTGGGTATCTTGGTGGTCAGTTGCTTGGACATTACATACGCCTTGATCGGTAAACAATAGTTTCGGTCCAATCGTGATCGTATTTGTAGCTGTACCACGTGTTTTATATCAGTCTTCTGAGATCCCACCCCTATAATGCTTGCTTTTACAGGTTGTCGTTCGAGCTTCAACAATTGAGTCGCCTTTTCGCTAATAAAAGCTGCCTCGGAACCTTGATCTATCAGCGCCCGCAGTAAAATGGTGTGGCCTTGCTCGCTTGTTGCTTCCACTACTGCCGTTGCTAAAAGTGCTGCTACTCTCTGCTTAGTACTGAAATGCGACGCTATCATTGTGTTGACTTGTAATGCTTGCTCTTCTTCTACATGTGTTACAGCTGGAGGTGAGGTGACCGATGATTCTCCAAGCTGCTTGGTCTTGTTTTCATGCAAAAGGGAATGATGGCGCCTCTTACAAATACGACAAGATACTGGCACTTTACATTTAAATGCCGAGTGTCCTGGTACTAAGCAGTTAAAACATAATTGTTTGTTTTTCACAAATTCTCTTCTTTCAGTAGGTTCCTTCTTGCTAAATTCCTTGCAATGACTTAAACTGTGACTTTCTTTGCACATCACACAAACTTTCTCCGTAACTGGTGCGGCAACATGACATGAACGCTCCCTTATTGTTTTATTGTCCTTTGATGTACTATTCTGATTTGTTAATTCTAGGGTGCGGAACTTCGATTCTAAGAACTTCTTCAAATCACTCCAAGTAGGTAAGTTTTCGGTTTCTTCTTTATATGCATGTTCTTCCCAGTTCTTGTGCGTCTCTGGGTCCATCTTCTGTACTAGAAGATATATAAGGAATGGATCCCAAGAGCCGACATCAATATTTAAATTATTAAAGTTGTTAATGCACTCTGTGGTTGTATCTAACAACCCCTTTAACTGAGAAGCTGATTGAGAAGTCATCTTCTTTTGGTTGAATAACCTTTTCATAGAATGATTCAAAAGTAAGCGTTTGTTGCCGTATCTCGTTTTCAAAATATCCCATGCATTTACATAATTGTTATCAGTTACCTGTATATGCTTCAATAGTGATTCGGCTTCTTGAGTAACACTAGTTTTCAAATAGTGAAGTTTCTGGACATCGCGAAGCGAAGTGTTATTGTGCACCAGCGAGATAAACAAATCTTGAAAAGTTTGCCATGATTCATAATTACCGGAAAACTTCGGTATCTCGATCCTCGGCAGGTGCACGAGGTTATTTTGTGGACTCGTGCAGTCGAAACTACTATTTGGTGATTTTGATTCCACCACTGATGGTTCAGATAACGAAATAACCATGTCTTTTAAGTCACCTTGAAGCACGTTAAACAAATCTTCATAAATAAAAAATTCTTCATGCAAAAAATATGGCAATGTTCCTTTTTGTTCCTTTGGCGTTATTTTTACCAAGTCTTTATGCGCACATTTAAACGTATTCCAATAATCTTCAATTATTTTCATACGTGCTTCAATATATCCTCTTGTTAAGCGTGCTTTAGGACATTTCTTTAGGTTAGATTGTGTTTTCCGTAGTAGGTTTGCAGTATCTTCTAACACGGAGAGAAGTTTCTGTTGTTCTTCAGTCGTACTCATTTTTCACGTAAACAAGCTTGAATGCTGCTGATACCCGATGTATAAAGTAGTCACTGATTAATTACTACAATAGTCTTCGTACTACTTCGTAGTAAACAACTTGCTAATTCTCGGAATCCGATGCGCACAAAAAAAAAGGTCGCCTTATCGCTCCTGTGGAATGTGGGCCTTTTGTTCTCTCGGTAAGCGACCGTACTGGATGTATCCGGCTCGTTTGGACCATATGGTGGTTGTATTAAGGTCTACTATAGCTTGTTCTGATTTAGAATAAATGAAATACGTGGTGTCTGAATGCAGGTATATTTGCGACTAATTTAATACTAATAAAAGTAATGATTTTTAAGGCGGCATGTGGTAAACATATAGCTAGGTAGTTATGTGGATATGTGACTTGCGTAGCAACGAAGACAATTTTCAATCTAACACATATGTTGATAAAAAATGCTATGCAATAGCTTTACCGCGGCAGTCCCCGAGTGCCACACGTCTTTTTTGGATTTTTATTAAATCTTAGGCATGTCCGTTATTTCATTTAGTTTCAGTCGAATGTGGTCATCCTAACTATTATATAGTATTATAATATCCTACTATATAAATTATGATTATATTTAATTATATAAAATGTATTAATCCTATTATTATTATTAATTATAAATGTGAAAGTTTGTATGTTTGTGGGTTTGTTACTCAATCACGCAAAAATGGCTGAACATATTTGGATGAAATTTGGCACGCATGGATACTTTTTATCCTGGTAGCACGTTCCTGTGGGAAAATTTTCGACCGCCACGAGACCGCGAGGGCGAAAGCTAGTAATATTATAAATGCGAAAATCAGTTTGTTTGTTAGTTTGTTTGTTTGTTACGCTAAAACGGCTAAACAGATTTGAATGAAGTTTGACACACGGTTAGACCATGAGCTGGGCTAGGAAACGAGATACTTTTTATCTCGATATTCCCACGGGATCAAGACTTATGCTGGTGAAACCGCGGGGCACAGCTAGTAGTTTATAACACAGTAAGTAATTTTACGAGGTTGTTGGTTCTTAGGATAACAATGTATGGCACCGAACAATGTTCTTTACTACATTCAATTATGCAGTTAAAGCGTAGTGTCATAGCAGACAGGAATCCACCTGCCAATTATAATCCTGCACATTTTCAATAGACATGATCACTATTGCCACACGGCACAAAACCACTCAAAATCAAACTCCGATGATCGATTTATTCCGTCCAATAAAGAAAGATTGCAATACAAAAAAACATACTACAGAGATATTCCTAGCCCCCATTGGATCGTACCCTCATCTTGATAAAACGTAATGCGCCATCTGTTACTATGATGTAAGAGATACAGAGACTCGGTTCAAAACGTATAGCTATCTGTATGCCGATCATGGAATTGAAGAAATATCATGCTTATCTTTCGAGCTGGATATTTTTCAGTATTTTTCTGGTATTACGTGATATATATCATAGATATGGAGATTGAAAGGCCTATGAAGCACGAGATCGTGTTGGTTTGAACCTGCAAAGAACCAATATGACTCTCCATGGTATTTTCACCATCACTGATTTACAGATGAACCTGGACTTATGTTAGTATATTATAATTCGCAATTGTGTATCAAGCTATACAATTCCAGTTTATGCTGATCTCGCATTGTATAGGATTACCGTACAATGCGAGGTCAGCTTTTACAGGAAATGTATATTCAAATTCAAAAGTCATTTATTCAAATTAGGCTGAGAATCAGCACTTTTCGAACGTCAAAATTACATAAGACAGTCCCCCAAAAACGCCCGCCCTTCACCACTTCCTAGTGCTTTTGCTGGAGAGAAGAAGTGGCGCAACAAACTCCCCAGCAATATAGCTTGATGTGTAGCCGTTTGTATCAATGTTTGTAACACGTTTGTTCACTTATTGAAATCAGTGAACAAACATGGTGCAAGTGAATAGAAGCACGTTCCTTCTTTGAAAGTCGATTTTACTTTAAAAAAACGGCCAAGTGCGAGTCGTACATTAAGGGTTCCGTACTACCGTTCAATATTTAAAACTGCATTTTTTATAGCCAAAAACCACGTTTTTTTGTGTGTAGTTTTTAAATTATTTTTTGTGTAAATTACAAGTGTCTATCTAATACGGTTCAAAAGTAGACTGGCAAACAGACAGCGGAGCCTTAGTAATTAACTGGGGTCAGGAGCCCTAAAAATGAACTAAAGTATGAAAATTGTTTATGAAATTGTGTATGAAATTGTGTATGAAATTGTGTATGAAATTGTGTATGAAATTGTGTATGAAATTGTGTATGAAATTGTGTATGAAATTGTGTATGAAATTGTGTATGAAATTGTGTATGAAATTGTGTATGAAATTGTGTATGAAATTGTGTATGAAATTGTGTATGAAATTGTGTATGAAATTGTGTATGAATTTTTTTATGAAATTGTGTGCAACCTGTAGCAAGTATACTTACCCAATTGATTTCAACAGTTCCCGAATAATATTCAACGCCTCACTGAATCCCGTATGCATCATACCACCATCTTTTTTCCCCAGTTATAAAGCACATTTGGGTCTGTAAATGTGAGGTCTGACCAATTGTATCGAAATCCGTCCTGATGTGTTTGTTGGCGTATTATGATAATACTGCGATATTCCTTGGCTGTGGTCATTTGCGATGGGATCTGAATATTTAGAAGCAAGACACAATGTAGATGTTGCGTTGTTCGTGAATGTTTCTGACATCGTTGTGTTCTGTTTCTTTGAAATAAAGTAAGTAGCTCATTTTGACTATAAATTAAAAGTAACAGAAGTGAAACGGGGCACCAATATAGGTGTAGACTTGTAGCATGATATTGAAGCAGGAGTTTCGCTTCTAAACGAAGCTTGTTTCTATGCCTGGACATTGAAAAGGGCAATAATTACGATCGATAACAGCGGGTAAGAGAGTTAACTTTCAATTTTACAACCATTCCTTTTTCTTAAAACCTAATCATACAAAACATTAGAAAATTTTAAAACATCATTCACTTAAAAATGCGTGACATGTAAAATTACAACTAAACATATCAGTGCAACACAATCCACCATGTCACATACACATCGTGTTCTGTTTTCATCGTAAAGCAATTCCGACAATATTTTCATAGCCGCAATGACGTTTGATTTTGGTGACGTCACTGTGTATTCCCGCGAATTTTACACTGCGTTGGTTGTTAGTTGGCTGTTTGTTCCTGTTGTTTTGGTTTTATTTATATAACTGACAACTAACGTGTAGCTGTCATAAGTCTAGCTAGTCTATCAATGACTTCTGGCACCACAAGTAAATTAAATTATATTTAGATTTAATACAGGGTTAAATAAAATTAGCCAGCCAAACTTCGCAGGCGTGATGGGTATAGATTTTTACATACGACAAAATAAATAAAAATGTTTTTTTTTTGGGTCAACGTTTTTGTGTTATTTTTACTTGAAGTACCTATGAGTTGAGAAAATACGTTTTTTGTTTGTTTTAAGTTGATAATAATTTGTCTACTAGATTGTATATCTGATATATTTATGCATAATATTGGCTACTAGAAGCCATTTCAAGCAACAATCCGACACTTTAAAATTTAAGCTCCTATGTCTTCGAGAGCCTTTTTTCGATCCACAAGGCGGCGCGACGCGCATTGTGACCAAAGGAACATTTTGTACATGTTCTATAAGGATCTCGTGCTGCGTATTTCATGCATCTACACGCAGCGCGCGGTTAAACTGTGCGTTTTCTGTGAGTGAGTCAATTTATTTATATTGTTAATTATTTTATTAGGTTGGTCACTGCTGTGTTTATAAATAAAAAAACAAATTAATTAATGTATTTTTGAAGTGAAAACGTCTTTAACGGTGTTGTGCACTTTTTTGGGATGGATAAAAAATGTTAAACTCGCGTCAGGACGTCTTTGACATTACGTAAAGATTGCGAGGTAAGAAATTTTACCCATATTGATGGGTAAGAAAAAGCAGTCAAAACATACTTCATGAAAAGTGTTTATATAATTGATTATTTTTGTTAGACTATATTTTGAAAATAAATAAATATACTACTATGTACTACTAATGAATATTGTATTTAACCATATAAATTATAGTACTTTCATACTGATAAATAAAGTAATTCGTGCGAAATTATTCCCTAACCATTCCAAAATATTCAAAAATGCATAACGTTAATGTGCAAGTTATCACTTCTGCCAGCACTCCCGGAGAACGGAGTACAACCCGTTGTTTTTGTTTTATTGAGTGTATTTTGTTAAGTAAGTATGTTGTCGATTTTTTTAAGTGGTCTAGTGTGATCCTTTTATTCTTTTTTTCAATGTAGGTAACCTACAATTAAAATACTACAATGAGATAAAAGAGAAATCTCCCAGAACATCAAAGAGTCGGAACATTATTAGGGTATGATTTTAAAACAAAAGGACTGTTTATAATAATATTAGTTTAGATCTCTCATTAATTCGTTACCCGTAAACGCCTTTGAACGTGCCCCACAAATAATTTACACATAGGCCTAAATAAATAGTGTATCTATGTATCTCTAATGTATCTACTGTATAAATGAGTTAGTATTGATTACTTATCTGCTTACATCTTTGTTATAACGTAACAAAAGAAATACTTACTTATTTAATACAGGCTTATAAGATGTTTATTAAGCCTCAATTATGATTAAGGTTTCAGAAAATGCTGGGTTTACTATTTTTGGATGAATTCTGCGTAAAACAGTAAGTAATGGAAAATATAGCATTTTTTTGTATATCCAGGTAACCTGTCACACCGTATTGTAGTAGACCTACATCAACAATATCTCAATGTTGTTGATGAACGCGATCAACTAAAGGTGGTCACTGATGGTTTCAGCAACTGTAGTAACTTGTACGAGGAGGCCTTAAGCAAAGTTAGGGACCTAGAAGATGAATTAATTCATTCTAATAGTCGTATTATCCAGTTACAGAAAGAAAAAGAATGTACGCAGGTCAAAGAAACTAATCACCTATATAATGAACTATTAAATACTAATTGTAACCCTCATTCCATTATAACTATTGACCTTACTGAAGATTCCTTGTTGAAACAGAATTATAGTTATAAAGTTAGTCATAAGAAAATGAAAAAATATGCTAAACTAAATAGAATAATTAAAAAATGTAAACAAATTAGGAGACAACAAAAACACTTTTCCAAAAATATTCCACGGAGAAAGGAACGTATTGATCTAATCAATAAATTAAATAATTATCAAATAAAATTAGAAGACAGCAAAAACATTTATGAAATTGATACACAGCGCTTACAGTCCGACATACAGGTACTTGAGAGCAGACTTAGTTCCCTTTTCATTAAATATGTGGGTTCTCAGAACCAAATTAAAGAACACATTCTTGCTGCTAATGAGTTAGTTAGGTGTCAGTGTACTTGTCAGGTTTCAAACCCTGATGCTGTCCAGCCTGCGGCAACGGAGGACCCGTCCCAGACTGAGAGTGTGTCTCAAGACTGTATCCTCAATCAAGATAAACCTGATATTGTGCAAGAATTATCTCAAATGGTACAGTCAGTAGCTAGTAGTATTTCCTCTTGTAGTAGTCAAGTTTGCTATCAGTCAGTTATGTTTTCAGATAGTATAGGAAGAGGGTTAGGGAAATTAGTTAGTAACAACTTGAGTTTTTCTACTCAAAACTATTGTTTACCTGGGATATCCTTCAAAGAAATAATGACATCAATTACAAGGACTCAATATGATTCTAATACCAACATAACTGTATTTGTAGGAAATAGTTCCCAGGTCAAAAAGGAAGATATCACTGACAGTATTACTGAGATTTTAAAGTTAAATTGTAATAAAATTATTTTGTGTGCTTTTCCCTATTTTGAGAGGTTATCAAATAGAAAAAACAATTATATACATATGCTTAACAAGCATATTCAGTTCTTAGTAAGTCACTACAGTGACAAACTTATATTTTTTGACACCAACAATTTTGTTGATAAGTTGAAATCGACAAGGAATACAGTGTATCTGCCCATTAGGTTTAGACTTCAAATAGCGAGGCTATTAGCTTATATAAACTCAGACATAAGTAGTATGTCGACGTGCAGTACTATAATTAACACCGCAATTATTAGTAATAATTCTAATGTACAGGTGGCCACCAGTAACTGTAGCACTAATGCTATAAACTTTTACAATTATTGTACGAAGGAGGATCCATGTGTCACTATGGCAAATTCTTGTCATAATGTGGGGTCCACAAGTAGTAGGATCTCATTGCCTGGTGATGGCATGGGAGTCTTGGGGCTCACTCTGGATGTTAATTTAAACTAGATAGTAAGACAACAGAAGATACCAGTAACACTGTAGTTATACCTACCAAGAACAAGGTGTCTTCTGGCTCTAAAATAGTTAATTGTAAAAAAGAGTCTAAGCAGAATACCTTGAAATTATTCCATCAAAATATTCAAGGTTTTTCTTCCAAACAATTAGTAATTGAATTATTTTTAGAAAAAACTATGTTCGAAATTATTTGTTTAACTGAACATTGGTTGAAAGATTCTGAGATGTTAATTAATTATAAAAATTATAGCGTGGTCAGTTGTTTTAACCGCAAATCAATGCTGCGTGGGGGTTCACTAATCTTAGTTAAAAAGTCTATTAAATCTAAGACTCGTAAAGATATAGTTGATTTGTCGGTTGAACATAACATTGAGTTGTCCTGTGTTGAGCTAGATAGGTATGTCATAGTGTGCGTTTACAGACCCCCCAATTATCAAAACTACTCCATATTTGAGGCAGTAATGGAAGATGTTCTAGCAAAACTTGCAACGGGGAAAAAATCAATAATTATCTGTGGTGACTTCAATATTAATATCTTAGAAAATAGTTCAAATAGCAGTCGAATATTAAGTCTCTTTAAATCATTCAATCTGTCAAATGTGTTTTCAGAACCAACCTGCATAACTACAAATACTGCTACATGTATTGATAATGTTTTTTGTTGCTGCGACTACTTAGATAAAGCTATTGTAAATTATCTGCCTTCGGATCACAGTGGTCAAACTGTTGCTTTCAAGTGCAACACACCATTACAAAGATTTAAGATACAATCTAGACAAGTAACAACCAGCAATCTAAGTAAATTTAATAATAACTTAATTAGTAAGTTAAGTATACCGGGTCATATTATAAACAATGTAAATGAATTATATGAGGAATTCTTTTCGGTAGTGCGCACCGAGTTCGATAATACATTTAAAAAAAAAACTAAAACGATTTGCCCAAATTTTCTGTTCAGTGACTGGGCAACTAAGGGTATTAGGAAAAATAGGGAAACATTGTTTGAGCTGTATGGCCTTAAGACTTTTATTAACTCTGACACTTTTAATAAATACGTTACCTAAATACGATACCTCTCAGGCCGCGCGGCGCGATTTCGGAACAACCCCTCAAGCCGCGCGGCACGCCCGCGGCGCGTCAGAGATAAGAGCTCGCTAATATAAACAAAAACTGAGAGCTTTTTGTTACGTAAATAGTCTTATCGTTAATGGTTTTTGGTTCCTGATTAGACAAAGGATTTTTTATAATACTTATAATCTTTGTAAGCGAACGCTAGTTGGAATAAATAAACATTCTTATCAGATTCTTATAAGAAATTCCTTTGTTCATTGTTTTGATTATTTATAATAAAACTACTGGTTCGATTCACATGAAACTTCGCAGGATACATTATGAATACATATACTATCGGTCAAAACCATTATTTACGGACAATAATAATAAATAAAAACACATATAAATAAAAAAGTTCAATAAATCGTTAACCGTATCATTACGTAACATTATTTAGTTGACAAAAAAATATTGAACTCTTTTTCTTTCTGTATTATGCATTTTTATTATTTATTAGTTATTCAAGAATATAAAATAAATGACTTACCAGCGATTACATACACAAAACACACACAAAACTCAAAATTTCACATCAACACCTTTTTTCACTACCGAGTTTGTTTACATTTTTTGATGGGTCCGTAATAGGTAATTACGATGTTATTTTGTGCAAATTTTATCTATATACGATGACGACACTACTTAATTATTGAAATAACACCATTTCCCGTCGATTTACACTGAAAAAACAATAGAAAATGAATAAATAGAACGCGGAGTGCAGTGCACGGCACGCATGCGCGGACACCATTTTGCCGTACCAAAAATGTTCAATTTTTACTTTTTTTTAGAGTTGTTTCTGCATATTTTGACGTTATGGTCGATTTATTCGACAGGTATATTATCCTACCATAAATCAAAACCAACCACAGACCATATCAGCCCGTATATTACATATAAATAGAGCTGCAATCTGCATGAACGTACTGTGTTCCCGGGGACGCAACGAGGCTTGACGGTATTGGGAGTTTTCGTGCGCCTGGGGCTTCGGTCCGGACTGACCGGTAAAAAGAAAACTAAAACGATTTGCCCAAATTTTCTGTTCAGTGACTGGGCAACTAAGGGTATTAGGAAAAGTAGGGAAACATTGTTTGAGCTGTATGGCCTTAAGCCTTTTATTAACTCTGACACTTTTAATAAATACGTTGCTACTTACTCTAAAACTTTTAAAAATACCTGCAAGGTAGCTAAAGCCTTGTACCTTAGCAACAAGATCAAATCAGCCGATAATAAAATAAAGACGGTTTGGAAAATTATCAATGACGAAACAAATAGGAATAAAAGACATAACAGTGATTTCACACTAGAAACTTCACGTGGTGTCATAAGCACTAACAAAGAAGTTGCTCAAGAATTTGTAAATTTCTTTACCAGTATCCCACTTAAAACTACTGAAACCTTAAATTCCTCGCCCTCGCGTTCTATTGATTTATTAAGAGCCAACGTTTCATCCTGCCCGATTGAATTTAAATTCAAGCATATAAACCCCATAACAGTATTAAAAGCTTTCAAGCAAATTAAGATCAAATTAACCGAAGATCTATGGGGAATGTCAATCAAAGTTTGTACCTCCATTATTGAGACTATAGCGCCGTACTTAGCCTTAATATTTAATTTGTGTGTGGATCAAGGAGTCTTCCCTGATCTAATGAAATATAGTAAGGTAATACCATTTTTCAAATCCGGGGACAGTAAAGATACCAATAATTATAGACCCGTGTCCGTGTTGCCAGTATTAAGCAAGGTGTTTGAAAAGGTAATGCTTAATCAAATGCTCAATCATTTTAATACCAATAAAATCTTACATGATCAACAGTATGGCTTCACCAAGGGACGTTGTACGACTGACGCCGGTGTCACCTTATTAAAACACATATTTACACATAGAGGCCCAAGACGCCATAGGAATTTTCTGTGACCTCTCCAAGGCTTTTGACTGCGTCGACCATGAAACCTTAATCTTGAAACTTGAGCATTACGGACTTGGAAAACTTGCGCTCAGTTTAGTTAAATCTTATTTAAATGATAGACAACAGCAAGTTCAAATAAATGGTGTCAATTAACTCGGTTTAAAAGTAAAAATGGGTGTACCACAAGGATCAATATTGGGTCCTTTTCTCTTTTTAGTATATATTAATGATCTACCCCATTTGTTAAAAACTCAACCACAAATGGTGTTATTTGCTGATGATACTTCATTAATTTTTAAAATGAATAGACGTGCATCAAATCTTTTTTTTTTTTTTTTTTTTCCTTTATAAAGTTTCACAATTAGTGATACTTTATTCACATTACAATCTAGCCTATTAGCTAATAAGTAATTTAAATATAACTTAAACTGCTAAGTAACTATAAAATTAAGAAATCGTCCAATAACGTCTTTCTTATTCACTATAAGTTAAGGGGAAGACACTTGATTCATGTGTTCTATAAAAAGTCAGCACTTGCACTACAGGTTAAGTTCACTTACACTGCTCTAAACTAACTCAAAAGGTTTTACCCTTTTTAGTCTTCGCACTAATTCAGTGGTGTCAAGGAGTTGGATCGCCTCAACATTCACGTGATGATGAAGTCTGTGTTCATGAGCTTCTGCATGTTTTTGTATAACTGTGTTTACGACATCCATTTTGAGGTCCCGGTGGAGGTCACTGTTTCTAATGTACCAGGGCGCGTTGACTATATCCCTTAGTACTTTGTTTTGAAAACGTTGTATGTTTTGACGATTGCTTGGGCTGGTGCAGCCCCATAGCTGAATACCATAGGTCCATACAGGCTTTAAAACTTGTTTATATAACAACAGTTTGTTAGGTATTGACAATGACGACTGTCTACCAAGTAGCCAATACATTTTTTTGTACCGAATATCTAATTCTGCTCTTTTCTTTTTGACATGCTCTTTCCAGCGCAGTTTTGCATCTAGGGTAATGCCGAGATACTTAGCAGTATTCGCGTATGGTATTTGTTGGTTATTGATGAATACTGGGAAGTATTTTGGCTTTTTATTCGTGAAGTCAATATGGATAGACTTGCTTTCGTTCAGTTTGATACGCCATGTTGTAGTCCACTCATAGATACGATTGATAGAATTTTGAACTTTTTCTACAGCTTCCTCGTGACTATTTCCAACAGCCATGATAGCTGTGTCGTCAGCAAAGGTTGCAATGAAATTATTTTCTAGCTCAGGAATATCGCAGGTGTATAGTAGGTACAGGACCGGACCGAGTACACTTCCTTGTGGTACTCCAGCTTTTATCTGCCTAAGGTCTGAATAGGCGTTTCTTTGTCTTATCCTAAACAATCTGTTTGTTATATACGACTCTAGGATGTCTGAAAATTGTTGAGGCAGCATCGTTCTTAGTTTATATATGAGGCCTTCATGCCATACTTTATCAAAAGCCTGGGCTACATCAAGGAAAACCGTGGAGCACACTTTCTTCTCCTCTAGTGTTCTTTCAATGATATTGGTAATTCTGTGTACTTGGTCGAGCGTGGAGTGTTGTTCTCTAAATCCAAACTGGTAATCGGGGATTAGATTTTCACTTTCGATTAGAGGCTTCAATCTCTTTAGAAACAATTTCTCAAATAGCTTTGACAACACGGGCAATAGTGAGATAGGTCTGTAAGATGTTGTTTCATGAGGTGGCTTCCCAGGCTTAGCTATCATTATAACTTCAGCTACTTTCCATAGGTCAGGAACGTGCTTTAATCGAAATGCAGCATTAATGAGCGTGGTAAGCTTGACTATGGCTTTGCGTGGGAGATTTTGCAAAACTTCCCCTGTAATTAAGTCATAACCAGGGGATTTTCTCCGATTAAAATTACTCTTAATTTCTCTTGATACTTCTTTTGGGGTAACCAACTTAATATCTGAACTAATTTGTACACTCTGGATTACCCTCGCATTGTGAGTCTGGGCTTCGTTTGGTTTGAATATTTGTTCTAAATGCTCAGCGAATCTTAAGGCCTTTTGTTGGTCCGTCACTGCCCATTTTCCATTTTCTTCCTTAATAGGAGGAATTTGTATGATCGGGCGTTTCATGTACTTCGTAGCCTTCCATAGCGAGTAGCCTGTTTGGGTATCACTCGTCAATTGGCTTAGGTAGTTGTTTGTTAAGGTGTCGTTGTGGAGCTGAATTTCTTTTGTAAGACGCTTAGTAAGCTTGTTCAGCAGTCTTTTATCTTGTGGACATCTGGTCTGATGCCACCTATTTCTTTGTTTCCGCTTTTCGGTTATAAGACACCTAATTCCTGCAGGGTAGGCGGTTGCTTTGACCCGGTGTGTTTTTTCCGGTGTGTTTTTCCAGGCAGCTTGCTGTATACTAGTTGTAAATAGACTTAGTTCCAAATCAAGCTGTTCCGGAGTTTTTAATGGAACTCTTAATTCTATTGTATTATCCAAGTCTATTCTGAAACTTTCCCAGTCGGTATATGTATTTACAAGTGTAGGATTGCTCTCTACGCGTAGGATCTGATGCCATAGTGATAAAATTATGGGAGAATGGTCCGAATTCATGTCAAAGCATTCATCTATGCTTAAATAATTACTAGATATATTTTTAGTAATAAAAAAGTCTATTAGGTCTGGTACTTTGCGTGGATCGCTTGGCCAATAAGTTGGTTTTCCGGTAGATATAGCTTCACACTTTAGTTCTTTCATGGCACTCATGAGTTCTTTTCCTTTAGTGGTGGTTAGTCTTGAACCCCAATGTGTATTTTTTGCGTTGAAGTCGCCACCTAAGATAAATCTTTGTCCAAGTTTCTGTAAGAACCTTACATAAAGGTCTTTTTTTATGTTATATCTCGGAGGCGAGTAAATGGCCGCTACGGTGACTGGATACAGTTGAGATTGTATACAAATTGCCACAGCTTGAATTTCATGGCATTCATACATAATTTCTTCATGATGACAGAGATTCTCTTTGACCACAACCGCGCTACCACCTCGGGCAGAATTGTCAGGGTGCAGTGCATGGTACACTTTATATCCTCGGAACTTAATGTATGATTGCTTAGTAAAGTGAGTTTCAGATATAAGGCAAACATCGATGTTTTCTGTGATCAGGACTGCTTCTAATTCTTGTTGATGTTTAAGTAGCCCGTTTGAGTTCCATGCCATTATTTTTAATGGATTCATTTTTTCGGTCTGGGAATAGCATTCGTAGCGCTATTTTCTAGCCTTTCCAAACGAGCGTTAAAGGAGGACATCAATTTAAGAATTTCGTCCAGCTTTCCTTCCATACCTTTATCGGCATTAGCATTCTCACGAATATTCGCAAGGTTGACAGTTTTAGCTGCAATATGCGCGTATGTTTTCTTGTGAGGGTTTTGTGTCACGTAATGATTTTGCGTTTGTGAGCTAGTTTGCACTATTTCGCTGATTTTGCGCTGGCTTTTTATTTCCGATTTCTTCATAGTTTTATTTTTTATGCCTTGCATTTCCCGGGCTACTATACATCCTCTATAATTAGCTGGATGCGGTTGCCCACAGTGTATGCATCAAATCTTGACGACGTAAATAACGCCCTGCAGCAGGTCCAAAATTGGTTCACTGCTAATAATTTAGTATTAAATGAGAAAAAAACTAAGTGCATAAGATTTTCTTTACCAAATGTCAAAAGTAGTAATTGTGAGATAGTATTAAATCAAGAGAAACTAGAATTCGTCGATCAAACTGTTTTCCTGGGGATCACGCTCGACTCTAGGCTTCAATGGGGTCCTCATTTAACATCCCTTTCAGGACGACTAAGTTCGGCAGCATATGCTGTGAGAAAAATCCGTCAATTTACGGATGTAGATACCGCGAGACTAGTCTATTTTAGTTACTTTCATAGTATTATGTCGTACGGTATTGTGAGGGGTGCGTGTTAGTGTGGGGCGTCGAGACGCTTTTAGTATTGGATAAATATGTTATTTGTAGCTATGTCTGTAGTGTGCGGGTTCTCTTCAATGACACAGCAATGCGTTATATTTATAATAGGTATTTAATTAGATATTTGAAGTTAAAATATATTACAACATGAATACGCGCCTACGAAGTGACAGCTAGCCTTCTGCTATTTTCTATATAAAACAATTATTACGAACCTATTCTAAATTAGAAAGTGACTCATCAGATAGTTCGAACTGATATATTCATAACAGCCAGTACAACATAAGGTTGATAATACAATAAAACCTTACATGAGCTACGCCCACCTCGAATAAAAGCACAGGAAAATTGCTTTTATTCAGAACATTCGAACAATCTGACTTTCCCTACCTATACCTATACGAAAAACTACCTAACAGTGGGAAATCATTTACACGGCTGAGGTCTTTCTCTTACAAGAGATGGCTTAGTTCATGACAAGCGAGTCGCGAAGGCCTGACACTACGCTAAGTGTCAGCCAAATTAAACTATAGCATGTGCCAATGTGCACTTCAAAAATTCAACGCTGTCATGCCTAAACCATACCGCAGCAAAACCACTGTAAAAGGTACGGCAAGCCTCGGGAAACAAACAAACTGATGTGACAATTCACATCGACCCAGAAGGGGTTTAGAAGAGATAAGAAAGAAACTTAACATCTAAAACCTTAACCCCATCGGACAATATTGAGCCAGAGGGAATTTAGGATCAAGAAGTAAGCGTCCAACCAAAATAACTATCTCATGGCCACACTCCAGATGAATAATTCTCGAAAATTCATCACACCGCAATAATATCAAAATCCCAAATCTATTCATTAGTTCATGTTGACTGAACTGTCGATCCTCAATCATCGGCAGAAACCAAATGTGTCAAATCGACACACTTCGCGAGGCTACACCCCTTTAGCGAAGTTGGTATCAGCCTAGATCAAGCATCATCCCCTAGTATAAAACTCAATCCCCATTAAATGTCAGTCACTCCTGACTAAACTGTGGGTCCTCAGTTATGAGTTAACCAATTGTGTTTATCAAACACATTTTGCAAGGGCTATGCCCCTTTTAGCAAAATAGATGTTAACCCAGACGGAGTGCCATCCCCCCCCAGGAGGGACCACAGTATTTCAAAACTATTTACTTCCCTCTTAAATCACAACGATAAATTCTGGAGTGCGTTCATGCTAAGCTAAAACAAGAATATAATTTGAAGACGATGAGGTTGACACGTTCCCTCAGGCTCCTTGGCGACATGAGGAGTGACACCTCACTCGCTCCCGGCCGCGTCCGATGTTTATTCCCCGCATATGTAACGAAAACACACATAACAATGCATTAGTATAATATAATTAATTACTAAAATAATGTGCTAAACTATTATGATGTTTACATCTAAATGAGCCTAATAATAATATGAACAAAATTAAAAAAAAGGTATTATATTCTAGTATGAAAAGGTTTTAATCTATTAATATGAAAAGAGGTGATATAAAAGGAATAAACATTCTAGTATGTATAAATTCCCTAAACTTTTTATTATTTAATTTTAAAAATTCTTGTTCTAAAATACTAAATCCTTTTATAAAATATTTATAAGCTTTCGACCTTTTGAATTTGTTTATTGGCGTGAAGCTTTCAATTTTGCTATTTCTAGCAAACATGGTTTTGTTTTTGATTGGTGCTCTCCTTAAATTTTTTGTAGCACGTTGTTGTTGAAATAATGTAATAATATAATATAATAATAATATGAATTTGGTTTTCCAAATGAATGACAACTTTGCGACAAAGCAACCTTGCGATGGCACACTATATTTGTGTTCGTTATTATAAATTTTCACTGGAAAGACATTATCAATAACTCCGACTGACCGTGACTCCACGTCAAACTCGATTAAGTCTTTGTTGGCTTTAATTGAGTTTAAAATAACCAAATCATCGACTTGTTGCTCATTGACCTTTACTTCGGTCGAAAATAGGATTTGGGCATTCTCCTTTGATTCCGAAAAATATTCAACAATATCGTCTTTGTCGGATTGAACAGCGATGAGGTTATGTAAAGGAATATCCTCCTCGAGATCAATTATTTCATTTGACGAGGGAACATTCTGGTATTCTGAAACATATTCAAACGGTTTAGTAATTGGACTGAACTGACCCGATTCGTGAATTTCATCCAAATTTTCGTTTTCGATTGAGCCGTCTTCATCATTTGCAAGGCTGCGTTCCAGGCAGCTGCGCTCGTCATCATCATTATTTTCATCATCACTGCGCTCCTGGCAGCTTTGTTCAGTTTCAAGTGGGATAATATCCAGTATTCCGCTAAAAAATAAATCGGTATGATTATCTATGTTTGCAAGCTCTTCCTGTCCGCCTGCCTCGGACATTATTTGTACCATCTCTTCTTCTTGCAACGTATTCATATTTCTATGACATTTGCATGGAAACTCTTTCCTTAGTGCATTGCACATCGAGTCAAAGCTCATACCTTCATGGTACGTGTACTTGTGGACAATCTCAGCTGGACTCACAAGAAATGCGCGTAAAATTAATGCCCAGTTGCTCTCTTGCCATTCATTGAAGGTGGCTGTAATCCTGAAATCATCTAGGAAATTCTCTAGGCATATTCCGTTTAATACCTATTTTGTATTGCATAACCTACCTGAGAAGTACTCCATGTCGCACTTTTGTTAGAAAAAACACTTTTAATAAAAACCACTTAGCTTTAGTTTCGGCTCCGGTGAGGAGCTGGCATCTTCTTCAGCTCTTTCTTTGCACCGATATGAGTTAATGCCTATTACCTACGTGTCGAACTGTTACGTGTCGAATTATGATTTTTTTTCTAAATAATATTTTTTTTCTAGTGCAGTATTAACTGGCTCTGCATACGCCTTACTTCTAAAACCCGGTTTTAGGCGCCATCCACCAATTGTGAGGAGTGCGTGTTAGTGTGGGGCGTCGAGACGCTTTTAGTATTGGATAAATATGTTATTTGTAGCTATGTCTGTAGTGTGCGGGTTCTCTTCAATGACACAGCAATGCGTTATATTTATAATAGGTATTTAATTAGATATTTGAAGTTAAAATATATTACAACATGAATACGCGCCTACGAAGTGACAGCTAGCCTTCTGCTATTTTCTATATAAAACAATTATTACGAACCTATTCTAAATTAGAAAGTGACTCATCAGATAGTTCGAACTGATATATTCATAACAGCCAGTACAACATAAGGTTGATAATACAATAAAACCTTACAGTATTCTACTATGGGGACGGGCTGCAGACATCGAGTCTATTTTTATTCTGCAGAAAAAAGCCATCAGAGCGATATATGGCCTCCGCAGGCGCGACTCTCTAAGGGAACTGTTTAAAGATATTAACATCATGACGGTACCTTGTCAATATATCTATGAAAACATTATGTACGTAAGGAAAAATCTACATCTTTTTAGTAAAAGAGGTTCAAGACACAATTATATCACTAGGAATAGGGACCAATTAGTTCAACCGGGTTTCAGGCTGGCTAAAGTAGACTCATCATTCATGGGGTACTGTTTAAAATGCTACAATAAAATACCTCCCCACATACTTGAGCTGAATGAAACGAAATTTAAATCTTATATTAAACGCACACTATGCAGTCAGGCATATTATAAGTTGGGGGACTACATCGCTGATAAAAATGCTTGGCTCAACGCTGGTCCTGCTCCACAAGGGCACATAAACTAATTGTATAGCATCTGAAAATACTGTTGGAGCTGCGGAAGATTTTAAAAACTATCTTTGCATTGTATAAATTCAATCTCTTAGCATTGTATAATTGCATAGCACATGTGTGAGTACTATGTACAGACTATAAAGCTACCATTTAGGTACTGGGTATGTCTTTCATTGACTTGAATGTGCCCTGGCGGCTGAGAGTATGTCATGCTCACTCTAATGTCACGCTGACGGTGGCGTGTGTGTTGGATCATTTAGCTCCCTTCAAAATGGTTGAGCTGAATGGTGCTAATCCATGCGTCATGTTCGTGAACGGGCGCCGTCAGTTGTGACTGGTCATCTCATAGCTGCCATGGCTTATTTTAATTTGATTTAATTTTTTTAATTGTTTTATTTTTGTTTTTATCTTTTATTACGGACGCTTTTAACGTTTTGCATCGTTCTCACATGTATAAGTTCAACATGAATGATGTTACCAATATTTTGTAACCAAATTTTTATTTAAAAGAGTGTCCGTGGAGTTTCTTGCCCGTTCTTCTCCATAGGTACCTACTACGCTTTGGAATGGGCATCTAGCTTCATTTTTTCTGACTGACCGACCCCTTGACAATTCAAAAGGGCCTGTAATTGGTTTATTTGAAATAAATGCTTTGAGTTTGAGTTTGAGTTTATTGAATGAATGCCGTCATTATGGTGTTGCCACGTCAAGCAGGGCATCATCTATAGGTACACACGGCTAGACATCAAGCTATACATTTCCAGTTTAAGCTGACCTCGCATTGTACGGAAATCGTTTACAATGCGAGATCACCATAAACTGGAAATGTATATCTTGATGTGTAGCCGTGCGTACTAATGTATGTATCCTTACATATTATAAAACAAAGTCGCCCGCCGCGTCTGTCTGTCTGTCTGTCTGAACGCGATAAACTCAAAAATTGCCGAACGGATTTTCAAACGGTTTTCACCATTGGACGGAGTGATTCATGCGGAAGGTTTTAGTGTATAATTCATTAAGGTTTTGTGTAAATTGGCTGAAATATGACGATTATTGTTGAAGATGTCGGAAAAAATCATGCCGACTGGGAGCTTTACTGGCGTGCGCTGCGTAAGCCATGAGAGTTAAATCAAATTTATGTTCTAGAGTATTGTATATCTTAAAAATTGCAACAAAAAAGTCCGCGATGGCATATGTCTATCTTCTAAGGGTGACCCACAATGACCATTTTTATCTTTCAAAATTGTATAAAATTTTCATTGTTATTTCCGAAGCTATTTTGACCGGTATCTTATTTAATCCTTATCCAATTAAATAGGTTATTTAAATTGGGTATTCAATTTCGATTAAAATATGCCTTTACATCACATCATTTAAATGAATAGTTTAAGAGATATCACAGTTTCAAATTGTTTATTCTGTAAATAGGTTATCGGAATCACTTTATTTTTAACAAACCTTAAATTTGAATAAATTACGCGTAACAAAATAATTATGGTTGACAACGCGGGCGCTGTAGCCTACCAGTGCGTCTGAAAGTTATTTCTTTTCCTTGGCTATTAGGTATGTATTCCCGGTAGAACGTTCCCGTGGGATATTTTGCGACATCCACGCGGGCGAAGCCGCGGGTAAAAGCTAGTATTATAATAAAGCAGAAGAATTTGATTGTTTGAACGCACTAATCTCTGGAACTACCAGTAGGGTTTTAACATTCTTTTTGCATTTGATAGGCCAATTTGTGAGGAAGGTTAAAGGATATTTAACATCACGACCTTAAGGAGCCGAGCAGAAAGAAAAAATATTTGAAAGAACGCTAAGCGAAAACGAAGTAATAGCACAGGCGGGCGATGTTATGCGACGCGGTGGATCGTTTTAGTTCATTGTGGTGTCTTACAACAGACTGTTACGTGAACAAAATCACGGACAGAAAATAGTGTTTTGGATAAAATAGGACCTATTCACAGCCTGATTACTAGCCTATTCTTGCATATCCTATTTGATTCCATTAGTTTAAAAAAAAGGAGTAATTATTTTTTTGTATCTTTGTATTTTTAATATCTTATCAAAACATTTCCAGCTTCCATTCTCCACAGATGAAGGTTATCCATGAGGATCTTCCCACAAAAAAATAAGGTTTTATTCAAATATAAATATATTTTTTTTCTTCTTCTTCTTTATCATTAATTAATATTTATTATACCCTAATTTCCTTAAAATGTGTACAATGTTCGTTAGAATGTACATTAAAACAATTAATATGTGCAATAACCACGTTAGCCTGCATTATTACTCAAATAAAACAATGTTAATTATAATGTTGGCAAACATAGTTTAAAACGGTAAATAATTTATATCATCGTTATGCCTATTACCGTAATATTATCTGGGCATTATTATAACATTATTATTTGAATTATTGAACTAATAGTGTAGCATTATTTAGTTTGTTTACCTGAAACAGTGCATTAAATTATTTTAATAATAATCATAACGATATGTACGATAATCTAATAGCGGAGAGCCTCGACCAACACCTCAGGAGGCTCTCAGTGCGCGGCTGGGTCAAGGGCTTGATTCAGAAAGCAGTACTCCTAGACACGGCACGCATAGTGAAGAGGTTCCTCTCTCCAGAGCCCTGACCACCGGCAGCTTGGACCCTGTTCCTGATGCCGATGGGCGACTATTTTTTATATTTTTAAATGTTTTTTTATATATATTTTTTTTAAGAAATATTTAAAAATGTAATTAAATGAAATAAAAGAATTATTATTAAATTATAATTATTTGTCAGTAGCAGCCTGTTTTTTTTTTGGGTGAGCATCCCGAAGTCTGGATTTATGTCCGGTTGATGGCAATAGGGTCGCCCCCTATTACACGGGACTTAAACATAACTGACAGGGCAAAGGCCTCCCTCTCCCTCTTCCACACAATTCTGTCTGTTGCTAGTATCGGCCAGTCCTTTCGGTAAGAGTCAAGCTCGTCCCGCCATCTTCGTCTCGGCCTGCCACGATGTCTTCGTGCGTTTAGTGGGACCCAATCGGTCGTTCTCTTAGCCCATTTGTCATCTGACATGCGACATGCGACATGCTGACATGCGGCAGACATGTCCGGCCCAGTCCCACTTAAGCTTAGCGGCTTTCTGGGTAACGTCCGTGATCTTGGTTTTGGCGCATAGTGTTGTGTTTCATAGACGGTCCGATATTCGGACCGTATACTGCGCTCCATGGCTCCCCGCAATTTAACTATTATTATTATTTGTAAAGATCTAACAGTTGTGTTCTACTTTAAAGTTACACTCGACATACAGTTCGCGTCAAATAACTTTGCCGCTCTGAAGTAGACTACAAATTGCTCAGTAGTCTTACTTACTTATAAAACAGTAGCGCGCATACCGGCGCGCATGTGCAACCTAATTTCAGAGCGGCAAAGTTATTTGACGCGAACTGTACATCTCTACTGATAATTTTTTTGATATTATTTTTTTCTGAAACGAATGGTATTAATAACGGAAAGTGTTGTTTTGTTGGTGTTTCTAAACAGAAGATAAAGGTTTTTTATCAGCATGTTAAAGTTCTCTAACTGAAACACAATCATGTTGACTCTTAGGCCTTGTCCGCACAAAAGTGTCGCGCGAAAGACTTCGCGCTCGATTTTAAAATGTGTTTCCTAATATAAAGATACTTTTCAGGAGTATAATGTGTATGCCTCCAGACACTTTTGATTACATTAGCAACGCAAAAAGGAGCGATTGTTCTCTAACCAATTTCCAAACTCCAATTAGTGTTGAAGAAAGATTGGTGGTGAAAATACTCGTAAGGTGAATGTCACTCACACTACACAGCGTTAGTTTTTCTTCATCATCATTTCAGCTTAACGACGTCAACTACTGGACATTGTCCTACCCCTAGTTTTGTTCACTATAAACCTGAAAATTTCCAAATTTGATGCAATGAGAACTCTGTTCGACTTCGGTACGTTTGATCGCTAGGTTGTACGAACAACGATCGTGCAAACGTGTGACGGTCGCTCAGTCGCTTCCTAACTTTTGGATTAGTTGCACATAATAATATGACATAATATAAACAAAGTGACAGGACTGTCTCGCATTCACGGACGCGCCCTAAGTGGTAGAAAAATTTATTATTCTTTAATCAATTTCAACACATCATCAACAACAACAGGAACATCATTGCATTCTGTATCTGGGGACGTGTTGTTAGCTGCGCTACAGTTTTTATGAAACTTTAATTTAATGAAACATAGTAAAGTAGTACCAATTTTCAAATCGGGTAGTAAGAGTGATCCCTCTAATTATAGACCTATATCTGTTCTACCAGCATTGAGTAAAATATATGAAAAAATCATGCTAGACCAGATGTTGTCACATTTTAATTCAAATGGGATTTTGCATAATCACCAGTTTGGTTTCACGAAAGGTAGGTCAACGACTGACGCAGGAGTAAAACTCATCAGTCACATTTTAGAATCCT
This sequence comes from Conistra vaccinii, assembly GCA_948150665.1. Taxonomy (NCBI): domain Eukaryota; kingdom Metazoa; phylum Arthropoda; class Insecta; order Lepidoptera; family Noctuidae; genus Conistra; species Conistra vaccinii. The sequence goes on along the minus strand of OX411320.1, from coordinate 23,937,677 downwards.
GGGAGAAGTCCCAGGATGCAATTGGCATTTTCTGTGACCTCTCAAAAGCGTTTGACTGCGTTGACCACAACACACTGATCTGTAAATTACACCACTACGGAATTCGTGGCCAAGCTGCTGACCTTGTTCTTTCCTATCTATCAAATCGACGGCAAAAAGTAAACGTTAATGGGGCGACGTCCTCGGGGTCTCTAGTTAAAATGGGCGTGCCTCAAGGTTCAATTCTCGGCCCTTTTTTATTTCTCGTTTATATAAATGACCTTCCTTACATGATGGCTAACTTATCGAATATAATTCTATTTGCTGATGACACTTCTCTTATTTTTAAAATAGATAGAAAAGATACAGATGTCTTACACGTCAACGATAGTCTGGCTGTTCTTTCGAAATGGTTCGCAGCTAATAATCTTTTACTTAATGCGAACAAAACTAAATGTATTAGGTTCTCATTACCAAATGTACCTCAAGTGGGTCTAAATCTAAAACTTGATGGCAAAAAACTAGATGCAATAACGGAAACTGTATTTTTAGGAATTACTTTAGATTCAAAATTGCAATGGGGCGCCCACATTAGAACTCTTTCAGGTAGATTAAGTTCAGCTGCATATGCAGTAAGAAAAATAAGGCAGTTGACTGATATAGCTACAGCTAGGTTAGTATACTTTGCTTATTTCCACAGTATTATGTCTTATGGCGTTCTGTTGTGGGGATCGGCAGCTGACGTAGATTCAATTTTCATTTTACAAAAGAGGGCAATACGCGCTATCTATAAAATGGGTCCTCGCGAGTCTCTTAGAAACAAATTCAAAGAAATTGATATACTGACTCTGCCTTCTCTTTATATCTTAGAAAATATTTTGTATGTTCGGAAAAACTTAGGACTTTTCAAAATAAGAAGCGATTTCCATAATATAAATACACGTAGTAGACATGAAATTGTGATACCCAAATTTAGATTAACTAAAACAAGCAAGTCATTTCTTATAAACAGCATCCGATTTTATAACAAGTTGCCAAAGTCGGTTACAGAACTTAGCGATGGGAAGTTCAAAACCCACATCAAACGTGTCCTTATCAGGAAAGCATATTATAAAATTAAAGACTACGTTGAAGACAAAGAAGTTTGGCAATAATTCCCTCTGCACATGTGGCTTCCCTGGTACCTCATTAACGGCAAAATATGTAAGATTCTATTAACTGCTCTCAAATTACCATGGTTATATTTTTGTTTTATTTACATTCTTCCTTGACATAATCATAATTTTATTTGACATTATATACCTACTATTTAATTTTCAACTCTTTATTAGTGACTTTTGGTGACATGTTAATTATTCAGATTTGTTACAGTTGTAATAGCAATCATGTCATTTCGTTTAAAATAGTTTTTATTTTTATTAATTTATTTATCTTTTATATAGATTCTTTTCTATTTTGTGAATGTGAGAACGCTGTAGGCTTAGTGGACTGTACACTTGTTGACCATCTTCTATTTTGTTAAGTACATACTTGGTACTTGTTGAAAGACCTACACTGTCCTCGCATACCTAATAATACTGTATTTTTTATATATTTTTTTTGTTGTAAATATTGTAAAACCCAATTATTTTTAAAAGAGTAACCGTGGAGTTTCTTGCCGGCTCTTCTCCATAGGAAACGACCAATTGGAACCGTGCGTAGCTTCTGACGTTTCATAAGTGCCCATGTAGGTTTATGTGAAATAAAATATTTTGAATTTGAATTTGAATTTGTTTATACTTTTGCAGCTTTCATCGTTTTATTTGTTGTACTCTTGTGTCTTGTGTTATTGTTCCAAAATAAACTTTATTTTTCTGCTACTTAGGTAGGTACTAGGTACATTAAATAAAAAGACGCTTCTAAAAAGTTCATTCAGGTGCATAAACACTTTCTACCCTTATATTACATATCTCTGCCTACTCTTCAAACTTACAGTGTACTTATACTTGCCGACTTAATTATCTCTGACACCATTGACACCGTATCACATGTCAATGACGTGTAAGGGTTGTTCGCTACGCAACTTTGTATAGTTTCATTAGTTATAATGAATGTATGCCTAAATTACTGTTAAGGGAATAATAAACATACAGTTCATAGCTATTTGGTTGTTTGTCAGTTGTAAATCTGAGCCTGTTTATGGAGATATAACAATGTTTGATGTTGTAATAAACATGTTGAAGAACTTATGAAAACTTTATGAATCTTTGTTGTAGATAAAGTAACGTGTAAAGAGCTAGCGCCATTTTTTATACTTTTTATATGTAACAGCGCGGAGGCGCAGGATAGCCTCAACCAGAAGTGGTCATCGTATTAGTGGTTCAGCAGCTTCAGTGCCATACTCTTTCATCAGAAGACTGCCACCACGCAACCATTGATGCGACGCTTCGCTAGAACGACTGTCACCAGCCAGGGTCACTCTTATGGTCGACAGCGCGTTGTGTTCTACGCGGTTTTAGTCAGTAAGAGTCTGACACGCCCTTCTGCTCCACCCAGAGCGGTAGAAGTTACTTGATGATTTCCCACACAAAAAAAAAGTCACTCTTATCCGACCTTTTCGTGATTCCAGTAACTTCGTAACAAAACTAAAATGCGCCAGTGGCTGGGCCATTATAAGTGTTAGTTGACCTGGCATGTCTGTAAAATAATAGGTAGCAAGCAAGAACAGACTTACAGATTTACAATTGCAAACCATGGAAGTGCTGACAAATGGCCCTTATTGAGTGCATATTAGGTATATCCTGCGCACCCAGGGTCATCAGACTATCTACCACCTTGCTGACTGGTTTATAACAATATATATAATACAACACGAGTTTTATCTCCGTTCACCCGACGATGATCAGTACGTTATTGTATTGTATAATTCTGGTATCAAATGTCACTTTCATATCTACTAGATTTGTTTATAGCCGTATGATGTTGACGTGGGATACCAACTTTTTTCCGTAAAATAAAGCAAGAATAACATTAATTGTTTGGCAACAGTTCGTAAAACACAATAAACTAAAATAAAAAGAGTGAACTATACTATGTGCCTCATGGCTGTGCCAAACAGGTCTATTTCAATAATAACGCCAAAGAGATGCTGTCTGGCGCTGGTTTTCTAATGAACTTAGGGATACTTGACGGATAAGTAACAAACAATTTCAACATACCTAATACCTACATCATCATTTCAGCCGAAAGACGTCCACTGCTGGACATATGCCTCCCCCAAGTACCGCCACTTCGACCAATTCCGTGCTTCTGCATCCAACTTCTGTTTCTTGCGGCCTTTACAAAGTCATCAGTCCATCTTTTGGGACGCCTTTCAACTCTACGTTTTCCGGTACGCGGTCGCCACTCCAGGACCTTTCGGCGCCATCGGCCATCTGTTCTGCGAGCAATGTGTCCTGCCCATTGGCACTTAAGTTTGGCAATCCTTCGAGTTGTGTGGGGATCTCTTCATTTCTGATTCTGTTTCATAGAGAAACTCCAAGCACCTCTCCATTGCCCTTTGGGTGACTTTTAGCCTTCTGATAAGACCTATTGTGAGCGACCACGTTTCAGTGCCATAGGTCATCACTGGCAACACGCACTGGTCAAAGACTTTCGTCTTGAGACACTGCGGTATGTGGGACGAGAAGAAAATAATACCGTATCGTACTGATAACCACCGTATAAACGAGGCGTAACTCATTTAGTTTGTAGAACCCTACAACGATCATCTTAAAGGACTAATATCCCTTAAGCCATGCTATTAGTCTCAAATATCCCCACTTGAGACATAAATCTATTCTGTTTGGATACTTGAGGCTACTCCTAACCGAATCCGAGCCCTAATAGGATTTATAGGGCAGCATTAATACTGGTAACCGTAGCAACGGGCATAGGATAAGTAATAATATAATGAGTTATGCTAATCATGATTGTGTATGTGATAATTTAATCATTGATAGACGCTGGAATTGGCATTGAATAGTAATCATATGTATGCTGGATATAAATATTATTACAGCCCTAGTTATGAATAATTGTTTAGAAATTCCCACAATATTACTATTCTACTCTAAACTTGATGTAGATTATAATATTTAAAATAAACAATCAACTAATTTCCTTTTTTTAATATTATTTTAGAATGAACTGTGAAAATGTCATCGATTCTTATCTTTTTTACAACTTCAAGGAATGTTTTTGAACAGGGGGCCAAGTCTACTAATTTACAAACGTCACAATGGTCTCTCAATGGTGAGTTTTTGACAGATTTTCCATACAAAATCTGTCAAAAACTCACCATCGAGAGGCCATTGTGACGTTTGTAAATTAGTAGACTAGGCTCCCAGATATTTTCCTTTAAGACACAACTTTTTAGATTACATCTATTCCTGGATCAAAAAAGGGCTTTGAAATGAGAGCGGTTTATAAATAGATCCTTTGATCTGTATCTACAACCTCCTACAAGACCTCCTTTTAGACTATGAACAGATCGACATTTCTTGTATGAATATTCAAACAAATGAATCATAGTCAAGACCAACAATACGAACTAACAATCCAAAAAAATATCTACATAAAAATACCACAAAATAGAAAGGTACAGAAGGTCGGCTCCACACAACACTAGCAAAAATGCACGCACACATTCACGCGCCTACGTATAGCAAGTGCAAGCGCACTCGTGACTAGCATTAATTTGACATTGCTTGAGATTGCCGTACAGTGCGCGACCGTTGAATATGGTACTTACGACCTCATTACAAAACAAGGTTTATTTTTAAATGCAGGTTTAAACCATCCAGTCATTTTTGAATTTCGAACTTTATTCCGACTAAGTAAAAGTTCTAATTACGAAATTCCAGTTTTCGTTTTATTTGAACTTTTTAAAAGTTTGTAGTTGAAAGGTTCGAAATACAAAAAATTGGCTCGAAGGTTTATGCTTGGCCTCAAATGAGAACTCGTTTTTAAACGACTTCCAAAAAGGAGGAGGTTCTATGTATGTTCGTCTATATCTTTTATTTTTTCCTTAGATATGTATTTATGTCCGATTTTGAAAATAATTTTTTCATTTGGAAGAAGAAGCTTGCGTGGTACCAGTTTTTCCCACTTAGTCCTTGTGGACAATAACTTTCTGCCACTGTAATTTACCATAAAACTTTTAACAAAAAAAAAACAACTGAGTTCCATAAAAAAACACTACAAAGTGGAAAATAACTTTATTTTGGGAGTCGTCGGTGGCAAAAAAACGAAAATTCTAAACCAACAGACCTCCGAAATTAAGGTTATTTTCTACTTTGTAGGTAGTGTTTTTAGGGCGAATAAAAATTATGGAATTTTAGACATAGTGTAGGAATAATTAAATAGTGAAAACTAATGAAAAGATTTTTTTATCACATCTATTCAAAAAGACGTAGTATAATCCTCGTAAACAGGGACCAAAATAGCGTTTTAATCCCTAGGGACTAAAAGTGATTTGAATTTGGAATGTGGAAATTGTTAGTTAGAAAGTTCTATTCACCAAAGAGATCGATCACGAACATTGTATGAATAAGTAACAGGCTGGCAAGAGAGAAAGTGTGAATTTGATCAAAATTTAAATCCAAGATGGCGGATGCGAAAATTTTCAAATTTTTCGTCATGGGTATCGTTTTCGTAGTTTTTGACGGTGGTAAAGCCGATAGTGAGGTCAATATGTAAATCCAAGATGGCGGACGCGAAAGTTTTCAAATTTTTCGTCATGGGTATCGTTTTCATAGTTTTCGAGGGTGATAAAGCCGCTAGTGAGGTCAAAATTTAAATCCAAGATGGCGGATGCGAAAATTTTCAATTTTTTCGTCATGGGTATCGTTTTCGTAGTTTTTGACGGTGGTAAAGCCGATAGTGAGGTCAAAATTTAAATCCAAGATGGTGGATGCGAAAATTGAAAAAAAAATCGTCATGGGTATCGTTTTCATAGTCTTCGAGGGTGGTAAACCCGATAGTGAGGTCAAAATGTGAATCCAACATGGCGACTGTGATGTTTTTTTATTTTCATAATTTTTTTATTTTGTGTAAATCAGTGAGTAGGAAATTCGTTCCTGATGGGGGTCGGACCGCACACGTTTCTTTTCTCATAGAGGGTGATAAAAAGTAGAGTGTTCACCTCGGGAGCAACACTATTTTAAGCTCGAGTGATGTACTTTGAATCCCTCGCTGCGCTCAGGATTCTACTTTAGAATCCCTCGCTACGCTCGGGATTCTACTCTAGAATCCTTCGCACCGCTTTGGATTCAAAGAAACACTCTCGCCTTAAAAATAGTTGTTTGCTCCCTTAGTAAACAATCTACTATTAGACCTTGAACCTTGATTGTTTTATTTTATTCTTCTAGTGATTAAGCTATTTTATGTAACCATAAATACAGTTTTGATTAGGTGTATTTAACAGTAATTTATTCTAACACACATAAATTCGAGTAAGTGGCTGTGACGACAGCTTAGACACTCCAACTACAACTTTGTATGCCATATTATCATCAGACGTGTATGTACTTTACGTACTTATTCATTTTTAAGTGCATGTGTCTTATTTCGCTCCTTGTATGAAGCCGGCTTTCTGTACCCATCTATTCTGCCGTAAGACGTTGGTTCGCGGACGTGATTAGTACGTGGGTATATACTACAGGTAAATACAAAGTAGGTACAGCGGCTAGCCTTTGTTCCGCCAGACGCTCATCTTGCAAAATGAAACGCACCGGTACATGCTACCGCCGCGCGCTGTTTTTATAAGGAACGGCGCATGTTGTGCTACTGAATAGTCTTGTTCGTAGTGAATTTTAAATTGTTTTTTAAGATGACGGTAGCTAAGGATTTCCTAGTAATTCTTTTAGACATTGGTTAAATTAAATTATCGTTACTTAAAATACTTGCTAAAATCTTTTGTCTTCACAGACACTCAGTGTTTTTGAAATATTAATGCAAATTAAAATTATGAAAACAAACAACAACAGTAATAAACTAATATGTAAAACCAAATACCATTTTATCAGCTGAGAATTAAAATAAACAGTTGGGGAGGTGGAATATTGAAAAGTAAAACGCTAAAATGTCAATTATTTTACCCACAATAATTATTTCCAGTATTCAAAATGTAGCCACACACAAGGTATCCTCCTTTGCGGCATATTTTAAACACGAATGAAGTTTCTTACCTCCGTAGTTTGCAACAGTGATGAGTTATAGCTGTTTAAGTAATAATGGTAGCCTGTAAATAATCTTTGTAGTAAGGGAGGGTTAATTCGTTCCCTTGTTTACGGGGGCGACGTGGTTTGGATGCGGTTTACGATTTATGGTGTAAATTGATCGTTTACGAAAGTTGGGGGTGAAACATTCAATGATCTTTTATAGGAGTGGGGGAGAAACATTTGATGATAGTCCCGAAAATTTCTACAAACCAAAGTAATGAATAACATAATCTACAAATCAATAGAAATGTTCCATATATAATAGCACGGCATTGCCTGAATTAGGTAAGGCCTGGAAGTCAGATTCATGCTGTTACCTGTAGGTACAGTTCCGTGGAGCATCTGAGCAAGTAAGCTACGCGAAAATAGACCATGTTATGGTGAGAATATCAGGTAAACTGCCAGTTTGGTAGCGGGGATTAGTGAACAGTTTGTGACATTTTATCAAAATATATACAAGGTGTTAAAGAAATTGCGTGCCATAGCTTCCGGGTGAGTTCAGTATCGATAAAGGAACCCGTAAAAATAAAAATAAAACACCTTTAAAAAAGTTTAAAAAGAACCGAAAATTATCATAAGTTGAACCTGATGTAGTACCAACTAATGAAATAGCAATCGTTTAGAATTGATTAAAAAATTAATTAATAATATAATTTTCTAGAGTAAACAGGCTACCTACTATCGAACGCAATGAAATACCTGCACTCGAACACTGCGATGACGCCGGGTGAAGGATAGGTAACTAGGTACGTAAATAACAATTCCAAGTATTTCTTCTTCCTACATGAGCGTGATAACCTCCTACAAAAAAAACCCACAAATTAAAAAAGTTGTTTTTGCAATGTTTTTTTTTTTTTCCTCGGTTCCTTTATCGATACTGAACCTACCCCCAAACTATGGCACGCAATTTCTTTAACACTCTGTATATGTATTAATATAAGTTTATTTCTTACGCTTTCACCGCTGAACGGATTTAGATGAAATTTGAAATGAAATTTTATTTGCAAGAATTGTAGTACATTACAGATGGTCGGGTTTTTTAACAGTTTCTAAAACAATTCGCTAAAAGTAGCATGCAAAATTACATTAATAATTGAAATAAACTAATACAATTAGAACATACCTACATCATAGTCATTATATTATATGAATTAGAATGTCAATCATTTGTCAAATTATAATAGTAAGTAAAATGTCACAATGTTTGGCACATGAGTAAACCATGGCCATGAACTGGGTTAGGACATAGGATTAGACAAAGGGACTTTTTATCCCAATATTCTCACAGGATCGAGACTTATTCGAGTGAAAACCTACTTCTAGGTACTACATACATGTTTATTGACTGACGCACGTAAAATAAATAAATGACCCAACTCGGGCAAACACACACAAATACATCCCCATTACATACACACACATACATGCGTATAAACACACCCACATACAGTGGAGGCCAAATAAACCGCGTCCAGTTCTTCAAGCACTTTCCCGGGGTTACTTTGAAAATTTATTTGTCCCCGGGCGCGGTTAAATACTTGCAATACTTCATACTTTGCTGAGGATCATTTAGGCTTCGCTCGGCTTTTGTTCTTTTCAGAAATAAAAACCGTATGTATTCTTTTTTTTTTCTTTTTTTTCGTTGTTTTTCCTACCTGGAGTGTTGGCCCGTTTTAGACGATAATCTCTTGAAAACTTCACAATACAATGCGAGGATATTATTTTGTACGAAATAATGTTATTTTCGAGTACCTACTGACCCGGATGAGAAATGTGTTTAGATTTATTTTGACTACTTGAAGCTCGGTGAGTGGAAACAATGGTAATTTTATGTATTAAAATCGATTTGGTTTCGTAATGGCGTTACTGTTTTGTATTGGTTATGAGTACATACAAACCTGTATGATCCTTAAGTAAGGGTACAGCTTTATTGTTTTTGAACGAGATACCTGATTGCCGGAAAAGCTAATTGAATATTCCTCACAGATTTCTTGCATCTCATCACAGCGCGGACGTGACGTTCTCTCTCGGATAACTAACTGACTTGATGCGTGACAGCTAGACATTGACAGACTGATTATACAACTCTGTGCCAATCTCAAACAGTAAAGGTGCATTTACATCTGTTCAACAACTGGCGATTTTGAGGAAAGCAACATTCTGTGAGCAATACTGTTGCCGTTTGTTATTTATTTATTTATTTATTTATTTATTGGTCTATCTACAATTGTTACACTATTCAGACAATTGCAAACACAAGCCAAAATACAAGCCAAGTGCACAATATTAAGCGATAGACACTGCATGCAAAAACATTATAGAAAACAAAAAAAAAAAACAATATTATAAGTACAGAAATGACACATAATTGTTACACAATTCTATAAAAAAATATAGCAAGATAGTAATTTACAATAGTTGGGGTATTGAGTACAAAGTTACATAGTTTGGTGAACCTCACAACAGAGCGTGGACCACGAAAAACTGGAAAACTTATTATTATTCCACTGAATTTCTATTTTTTTAACACATAACGACGAAAAAATATAATTTGAAGAAACAATTTTGTTGAATAAACGCATCAGCTGAGCAAAGTCGTATTTTGTAGAACGGTCGACGCTCAAAAATATATGATTTGTAGAAACAATTTTATTTTGTTGAATAAACGCATCAGCTGTGCAAAGTCGTATTTTGTAGAACGGACGATCGGTTTTCGATGCTCTTTTGCAAGACTCATTTAACAAACGGCAACAGTGGTGTTCACAAAATCGCCACTTCTTGACCAGATGTAAATGCACCTTAATATTCAAAGTGGGAATAAGATACAATATTAGAAAAGTTAATAGCAGCTTCTTCTTCTAAAACATTCAAATGAAAACTGTGTAAATAAGTAATATAATATTGATAAAAACCTAAATATACAAGCTAATACTAAAATATCTTATCTTACATAGTGTTAGCTATTTATATACATTTTGTAGTTTTAAGATATTTATAGTATTTTGTAAATAACACAATAATTGTATTTGGTAATACCGGTCAGTCTAGATCGTTGCTGCAAGGCGGCGAAAATTCCCAATACCCTAAATCTAGATCGCGGCCTTGAGGCCGCAGTCAGGCTCATGCGGATTACAGCGTTATTTTTATATTAAATACGGTCTGAAATGGTCTGTGGTTGGTTTTATTCTATGGATTTGGTAATATACTTGTCAAATAAATCGACCAAAACGTCAAAATATGCAGAAACAATTCTAGAAAAAAGTAAAAGTTGAACATTTTGGCACGGCAAAATGGCGTTCGCGCATGCGTTCAGCGCGCTGCACTCCGCGTTCTATTTATTTGTTTTCTATTGTTTTTTAAGTGTAAATCGACGGGAAATGGTGTTATTTCAATAATTAAGTAGTGTCGTCATCGTATATAGATAAAATTTGCACAAAATAACATCGTAATTACCTATTACGGACCCATCAAAAAATGTAAACAAACTCGGTAGTGAAAAAATGTGTTGATGTGAAATTTTGAGTTTTGTGTGTGTTTTGTGCATGTAATCGCTGGTAAGTCATTTATTTTATATTATTTAATAGTTAGTCCATAATAAAAATGCCATTTTTCAGAAAAAAATAAGAGTTCAATATTTTTTATCAACTAAGTAATGTTACGTAATGATACGGATACCTATTATTGAACTTTTTTAATTATTGGTGTTTTTATTTATTGTGTTTGTTCAAAAATAATGGTTTTGACCGATAGTATATGTATTCATAATGTATCCTGCGAAATTTCATGTGAATCGAACCAGTAGTTTTATTATAAATAATCAAAACGAATTTCTTATAAGAATCTGATAAGAATGTTTATTTATTCCAACTAGCGTTCGCTTACAAAGATTCTAAGTATTATAAAAAATCCTTTGTCTAATCAGGAACCAAAAACCATTAACGATAAGACTATTTACGTAACAAAAAGCTCTCAGTTTTTGTTTATATTAGCGAGCTCTTATCTCTGACGCGCCGCGGGCGTGCCGCGCGGCTTGAGGGGTTGTTCCGAAATCGCGCCGCGCGGCTTGATCGGTTAAAACGTATTTGACTTGTTTGAAATGCTAAAATGGCGCCACCGGATATTATGATGTCAATTGACTATTTGAGTCTGACAAGGACTCAAATCAGATTTTTAAAGTTACGAGGTAGCGCCATTTTAGCAAGGTAGTCGTGGATAAGACGTCGAGATACGAGTACTAAGGTTCGAGCCCTAGTGTTGATTGTGAGGTATATCTGATTTTGTGTGTTGGATGGAGGAATACAAAATGTACGTACATGAACAAGTGCCTATTATTTCTAAAACCTTATTTTCAAAAGCCATGAACCTGAATGATAGTTAATTTTCATATTTAAACTATTACTAGATTCTCTGTAAGAATATAGTCTAAAATAGGTATAAGTACAAAAAAGGCAAGGGACATTAGGGATAAAAAAAAAATCTTCCGTGAAAAAATTGCCCAAAAGGCTGGCAGCACCGCCACGTTGAATGGCAATGCTGATTCGTCGGGAAAGTCATGTGAAGGTCGAGCAACCGCTTTGGCGATGTTCCGAAATACTCGATACAAGGGATAATGCAATCAATCTTCCTAGCCTTTTCCCAACTATCTTGGGGTCGGCTTCCAGTCTAACCGGATGTAGCTGAATACCAGTATTTTACATGGAGCGACTGCCTATCTGACCTCCAAAACCCAGTAACTGGGTAGTACGATACCCCTTGGTAAGACTGGTGTCAGACTTTCTGGCTTCTGACGACAACAACACACACACACATACACACACATCAAGACCTTTGAATTCAGTAAAACAGTTTTTAAATAAATCTTATTTTCACGAAAACACATAAAAAGCGTTAAATTGAAGAACAGAAAAAGAACAAAACATTAGTTCTACAATTTTTCATTGAGAACTTCGTTCAAAAGGTTCTTTTATTCTAAAAATGTACCAAAAATGTTGTATAAGGAAATTTGGCTAATAAAAGCGGACTATTGCAGGAAAAGGGCAAAAAAGAAAGAACGAAAGTTTCAAGGCCGCTGAGTAATGAATACTGCCGCCAAAAACAATATATGAGATAAAACTTTTTGATACACTTCCCAACAAAAGATCGTGTTCAAATATATCATGGGGGCGTTTATATACCTAGACATTGCATGTACATATTTACATTTTATTATGTACATGTAAAAGATCTTGCTTTCATCCCAAATAAACGAGTTACGTATTGATTTAACAACCCACTTTGTTTCCATACGTTGTCAAGAGGCGGAGTTCAAATTCAACTGATTCTTAATACCCAAATCAAATCAATTTCATTTATATATTCACAGTAAAAAATAAGTGCTGTAGCTATGAATGAAAAAGTGTTGATACGAGTTTTTATTTTGCAGAATAGCCATGTAGATCTCTATGCGGCTCAGCCGCAAAATGTCTACGCTAAATGTCCATTCCTCAGACTGTCTCTTTAGCAAAATAACAACTTCACAAAATATCCTTTTTCCAATGTCACATTCAATCACAAACATAATTTATTTTTGACGTGTTAAAGTGTTTTTGAGAACCAATTTACAGAAATAAACGTAATTTATCTTATCAGTTACAAGATGTTACTTAATTGGAAGACCCAATTTCACATCGTATATAAATACTATCTCAACCCGGAATTCCGGACATCTTGCTGTTAAACTGCAAAACATAACGTAAAGTTACATCCAACATGACTAACGATGGCCCCAGCTTAACAGACCACAGTTAATTCTTACTGCTCCCAATTTAGGATCAGGTACTTCCAAATTCATAGTAATGGCGGCCGAACCCCACAGAGCAGCCATCCCACATCGTTTGATCATGCTAAATTCATAACCTCCCTTTCAACCCCAGACTTGGACAATAATTACCTTCTGATAAATGGTAATGGCTATACTTTATAACCCTATTTACACCCCCAGTAACGATATTGAAGGATAAGAACTCGGGAAAAACATGATATTATTATGGTCCTGAGAGTAATAATGGCTAGATGGAGCATGAATGAGTGAAGCCTCATGAACTATACTGTAATATAATGGCACAGTTTGTCCGGTGCTGTAATTTAAATGTTCTTGTGTATTTCACAGCTAGTGTAAATACTTAATCTGCGTTCGCAATTCTTTTGCCAAACGTGTAAACAAACACGAGTTTTAGGAAAAACAATTGTAATGCCTACACATAAGGTTCAGTTTGCGCTACAACTTCTTATTTTTTATGACTTTTTCAACAGTAGTAGTTTAAAATTAACTTTATTTACACTAGCATAAACTTGATGTTTGTTTAAGTGGAGCACTAGTGTTTGTTTACATGTTTGGCAAATAAATTGCATACGCAGATTACATGCTGCTTGAGGTTGAGGGCAAATAGATCATAATATTGCTTTGGTTACACTATTGACTGCTGAGCGTGGTCTTCGATGCCAGGGTCGAGCAAAGTGTAATTGGACTTTTCCATTAGACATTTTTCATTAGTAGATCGCGCGGAGTTTGTATATATGCCTGGTTAACAATATTGGGCTTACCTCTATTATAATAGTGTCCAATAACATAACTGGCGATTATCGTTGTAAAAGACATATCTGCCTACTCATTCATGTTAAACTGACTAGACTTTATTTTACAGTACTTCAGCGGCAGCGCCGTTCGGGGTGCTCCTTCTAGTAATTGTTAATACTCAAAGTTATAACCATGATTGATTCTCATTTTTAGAAGCAAGTCATTGGAGTAATCTTAAGGTTATTGGATACTGTAGGCGGCTAAGTAGGCTGAGATGGATGCTAGCGATATTTCAGGCTGTTACTACCTAGCTATCTCGTTTTCCCTAAATATTATTATCACCTTTATTCCATTTAAATACTTATTAATAATATTTAAATATTAGTAGGTATATAAAAATATATAAAAACATTTAAAAATTCAAAAAATAGTAGCCCACCGGTATCGGGAACAGGGTCCAAGCTACCCGGCGGTCAGGGCTCCAGCGAGAGGAACCTCCTGACAATGCGAGCCGTGTCCAGGAGTACCGCTTTCTGAATCAAGCCCTTGATCCAGCTGCCCAACGAGACCCTGTTTAGGTGTTGGTCGAGGCTCTTGGCAATTAAGCTATTGGCTGATACGACTATCGGCACAATGATCGCAGAGTCCTTCTTATTATATTTTTTTCAAAGTCAAAGTCAAAGTCAAAGCATTTATTTCAAATAGGCCTTTGAAGGCACTTTTGAACGTCAAAATTTACAAATTATAGTTATTATATATTATTGATTCTACCGCCCCTTCCAAAATGTAGTTTTAAATTATATTTGAGGAGTCTGTAGTTCTCGCGTATGGACCAAACGGTATATGTCACGTTTATCTATGGATGAAATGGTGATAACTAGGTTTTGCATATTAAATTCTCCTTAAACAACACTATTGACAAGGTACAGCCATATCAACATTTTTGTAATGGTGTGAAAAACATAGCCTATCCAATCCAAACCTACTTAGTTAAACAAGCTATCGCGTTACATATTTTATTTTGTTTTTTATGTGATACGGGTTTCCAAATCAATAAGGTTTTCATTGTTTATGGAAGTAGAAGACATGCTGACCCGACCCCAAACAAATTAGAATAGGGGCAGGATATGAGGAGACTCAATAATGAAGAATTAACATCTAATTCACATCACAATAAGAGTGATCCCATTGAGAGCAGGTAAATAAAATTCACATTATTTCCTAAAACATCTAGTAATAAAACCCACTTGAAATCGTCAAAAACCAAATATAAAGGAACTAAAATCCTCACTCACTCACAGACAAAGTGACTAAATGCATCAGCAGCAACCCACAAAACGTATTGCATTGAATATTTATCACTGCAGCCAGGACCGCACTGAATATTGCAGGTGTTGCGTCTAGGCGGTTGGTGGTCCCGCTGAATTACTGAAGCACTTCGCTTTCAACTGTCCAGGGTTAAGGTGCAACTAGTCGCGGGCTCGAACTCAATGGTGGGCCTGGCCAAAAACCACACTGTCTCACCTGGCATCGTGTCCGACAGAGATAGTATCAGTGATGAGCAGTTAGAAGCTGATCTACATGGACAACGTATAGTTCGCACGCACAGAAACACCGTACCGACCAATTTTAGTAAAACGAGCGCGTCAAAAATTACGAAAAGGCCTTTGGAAAAAAGGTTTTTCTGAAATAACCACTGCATAAATCAATTACAAATAAAATTTATTGAAATCTTCGTAAATGTTTCTGTGTCGGTACGGATTTTGTTTTCGAGATTTCACACTTCTTGTATTACTTATTTACGCCCAAAGTTCCGTTAAAATTAGCAAGAAAAACGAATCTTTGTTGGCTCATCACTTTTTAATGGCTTTTTATTTTACTATTCTGCTTCCGTACAGACAATTTTAATAATGAGACCTAACGATATCATGTTTAACTTTGAATGTACGATGTCAAATAGTGGAGTAAAACCCCTCCGAAGTTTGTATGGAAAAAATATCAAATTGTTTCACCTTAAAGTACTGGCTCTTTTGAAGTTTTAGAATGTGTGGTCTTAAAAGACGAGTTATCTGGGCTGCTATATAGTTATTTTTTTTGTGTATTTACCAATTTGTTTTATTATTCTTTGGCATTCTTTTACTATTGTCATTTAAATTAAACAGACAACTTGTTTTTACAAGTAATCCATAAAGTGTAACGGTACGTGTTGCGGACGGCTACTATACCCAGTAAAGGTATCTCAGTCGCCCTGGGACGGTCTCCCACAATAGATTGATGCGTGTCCCTACTACCTGAGTTTTAGACGACTCTGCTGGTTACACGCACCACCACGTACACCTGAATACGTACCTCGAAGATTGTGTACCACAAACCATTACCTGGTATACCTTGGAGTAAATAAAAACTCTGATTATCTATCTGAACTTATTCGGAGACTTTGGCTTGCATTCTTGCTATTATTCTTCCGGTGGCTGGGCTGCGACTAAAAAACTTGTGTGAGATGTCGCGACGCCCCCGCAAGGGGGCGTGGCGAGCGGGGTCAGGGCTTCGCCCCTCGCCCTAAAAAACTTTACGAAATAGCCCTCCTTTTATACTAAAATTGCTAATGATTTGCCGGTGCAGGCCGAATTCTTGGAATTGGTATGTACTTTATTAAAAAATTCAATACAAAATATTGAAACTTAACATTACACCCTTATATAAGCTATTCTATTACATAAAACCTTACACTAGCTATTTACTTAGGTAATTGAAACTAAAAAACATCAAAATTATTTATTATCTTAAGTATATAACACCTTATAAAGCAAAACATTACACCTTAATACTAAGCAAAATTTCCTTACATAAAAATGACTATATCTCTTTATTGCGTGAACCGATTCTTATAAACTTAAAATATACAAAATGGTTTATCTATACCTTTCATTTGAGATCAAAAATAACGATATATCTACATAAACAAAAAAGTAAGTTTTCAAGTTACGTAATTATGTATGAGAATTTCGTCTAACTTTCCTTTGCAAAACTGTTGATGCTTCAAATGAGAATTACAACATAATTATAGCATAAATCCAATTGGAATCGACTTAGAACATTACATTATAACAAATAAATTCTTATTGGAATCTAGTTCGATATGGAATAATTCCTTAGATTTTGCAACTTTAACATAACAAATTTTGTGATTTTCCGTGTTTTCCTACCCGCTAGTTGCAGCCTAGTGCGTTATTGCGCTAATTCGTGTAGGATCACCTGTTATTTGCGCCTTGGTGCGTCGATAGAGTCTCGTCGCCGACAGTACGGTACTGTAAATCTCGTTCATTAAAACAAAAATATTCAATTTTAATATTGTATAAGCGTGAAAATTAAAATGAAACGTCAAAGTTCTAAGACGTTTCAACACTTAACGATATCTACTTACTGTCGAAATTCTTCGTCACTTCAATACTACGGGGTGAGACTTGAACTTTTAAACACTTCTAACTTGAATAATACATCTAGCTAACTTAGAGTGTAAATATTTTAACTTAACTTCAAAATGTAAGTGATGAAAGAGAACTTACTCGGCCTTATTACAAAACAAGGTTTATCTTTAGAACCAGGTTTAAACCAGTAAGCTATTTTTGAATTTCGAAATGTATTTTGACATCGTTAAAGTTCTAAATACAAAAACTGATTTTAAATCCGAGTCTAAGTTGCCAATTTTGAATTAAGAACTTTAAACCAGTCGGAATAAGGTTCGAAATAAAACAACTGACTGGAAGGATTAAGCTTGGACCAAATATAGACCGTGTTTTGTAATAAGACGGACTTTGTTAATTTTTTATAGTTCCAAGTTACTATGTCTTACAGCTTACTCTTGACTCAGTTTTTATGAAATAAAGTTACTTAGAATTATGGTAAAGAATGCTGTAAAAACACCTTGTGGCTATGTGGAAACTTACTTACTTACTTGAAACTTAAACTAAACTAAAACAATTGCCATAAAATACTCGCAATAACTCGCAAAATATTAGTTGTGTTAGGCCGCTTGCCCATTGGTCGGTATTTTACCGCGCATTACTGTACAGTACTGCGCGGTACTGCTTATGTTTCTCACTGGTCGGTAAGCACTCTGTACCGAATCGGTACTGCACACAGATATAGATATACCTAGATAGCGCCAGAGCATCTACTTCGCGTGCCCGAACGTGGCTCAGTGTGTCTCATTTTATATAATATAGTCTATGGTCTGCGCCTGTCCGCCGCGTTAGTCGGACATAAATAATAAAATAAAAAATGCCTATATTCGTAATACTTTACAGCTTTTTACTAGGACGCGGTTGATGTGACGTTGAGTGTTAACAGGTTATGACTATCGAAACAAGTGATACTATCGTATTTCGCTTCAGTTTCATGGTATAGGCGCTTTGATAATTTTTCAAAAATGCCACGCATGGTTTTCATACAGATCGTGATACTTGCCTTATCTAGGTATTATTATATATCTATATCTGTGTACTGCACTGCTTTCATCTAGAATTCCAAATTCAAATGAATTCAATTAGTACGAGAGCGCATGACCAACATTTTTGCCTTATCGTTTTACGAACAAAATCGTATAAAAACGATAGATTTGGTTATTCTTAAATTCAAAAATCTTAAATAAAAAAATATCGCCCCGCACACTTACCGACCAGTGGGCAAAGGGCCTAAGGCCCTTTGCCCACTGGTCGGTAAGTGTGCGGGGATATCGTTACTAATTTTAATTAATGATGTAAAGCTGGATTTTTAAAACAAAACATTATTATTATTATTGTTATATTGTATATTATATTAGTTATTATCAATTTCTCGTGCCAAGCGGTCTGACTGCGTTCACGTTTAAAAGGTAAATAAATATTTAAGTGCTTGTGAAGTTGCAGGCACTCGAGACATTTCAACGTTGTCTGTAAGGTTGGCAAAGAATCCTTTGGTGTTGCCAGTTCCTATTGGCAGCGGTATCAACTTTCCATTCATCCTTTGGCTCGCCTTCCTGCCTCTACGTTTTAGGCAAAAAAAAAAAGTTTTTGTGACTGTCGGTTCTGGCTTCAATTCTCAAGTCGGGCAGTTTAGGTATTGGGTTTTCCATTGATACTTTTTCAGTAGCAGCTCGAAGGCTGGGTCTGTGACCAGTTGTTGGCAATAGGCTTGCCCGTGTACTATAGGTGCACCGCTGCCTAACCGATTGGTGAATATAGGCGTGATGTTATGTCCAACTAAACTACGCCTTGGCCTGTATTTTGGGAGTTAGCATCAGGTTTTTGCAATATATTAAGTACCTATGCACGTTAGAATAAGACTTTCGGTTTGATTTTAGTTACAAAGTGTTTAGTTTGTTATTCTTAGGGCCTGTTTCACCACCTACGATTAAGTTCCTATTAACTTACTTGGCAGATAATTTCATACAAATTTTGTTCCATTTTTGAATTTATTCAGTAAGTAGTGGCTATTCGTAGGTGGTGAAATAGGCCCTTAGTGTCAAATCAACGTTTTCATTTGTACTTTTTCAGGTTAGTTAAAAACTTTTTCTAACCATAAAAAAGACAGTTCCAAAAACTTTTTATAATAGACGGATAATTTCGAGAAACGTGTTTAACAGTCCCGAGGACCCTTTTAGGGATTATTAAAAGAACAATCCTTAACAAAAGTGTTGATTGAAATAACGCTAACTTTTAGTATTAAATTCAGCACTCATTGTTTCATTTTCCGCTTACGGCTGTCTGTGGAAAATTCGTTGAATGTTATGCGATGTTATGCATTCATTAAAGTTTAACTGGATACATTTTTGAAACTATGCTGTTGTGCTATGCAGTTTATGGGTTCGGCAGGCTAAATTTAACATGGAACTCATACTCAATTAGCTAATATACAGGTTATTAAACACCAAATGATGGGGTACATTTAAATACTTAAATGTACTGATTGGTTAATACTTTCAAATTATATTTATAAGAGGAAACATCGGGCGGGTGACGTCAGCTGCATGCATGGTGACCGCTGGGCAACAGTGTCCGCACGGTGGGTATCTGAGGATGTTGGGCGCCGCCAAGGCCGGTCCAGGAACAGGTGGCGAGACGACATAGACGCGTACCGCAAGGTTTGGATCGAGGGGGCTCTGAAAAAGGATGGCTGGAAGGATTTAAGAGAGAGGCAAAAGCCTCCCCGGCTTTTGCTCAGCAGTGAACAGGCTAACTTTAAGTGTAAGCTAAGAAAAAACAAGAAAACACTTAGGCCAAGGTTAAAGCTACTGATGGTTACGGCTCCAGATAAACTCCTCGGAAGTAATGACTTTATTAAAAGAACTGCTTTCTGTACCGTATACTCAACTATAAACGTCTTTTAGGTTTTAAAGTGTGTTTTGCATTTACTTTTGGCAATATTGACTGATGGGTATGTATTGCAAATAGGCACCGTAATATTATTAGTCGTACATCCTATGTTGTAAACAATTTCACACATTTACACAATTTTGTCCCAAATCGTTCTAAACCTTCCTTTACCACAAGTCCCATAAACATACCTACCAACCTAACGCCACAAAGATTTAATCACCACACAAGGAAAAAAGACACGAACATACAACACAAGAGGAAATAACGGCGACATTTCTCTTGGCAACCTTACCATAATAGCGAACATTTACGAGAATCCTTTGGATTTCTTTTTTGTTACTTTAGCGGCTACAGCCTTTCCGAGTCACGGTTTAGACCGGTATTACCGCGTGGTTTAGACCGGGTATTACTGCGTTACGGCTTGCAATACGATCGCTTAATTCCGCTCAGGAATGGGGAGGTGAGATGCTGTAATTTAAGGGAGAGGAATTTTTATTATGTTGCTGTTCTGGATGGGAATAAAGAAGTTGTTGGCAATGAATTTGGAAATTCAAGTAGCAAATATTGCTATAATTCTGTTGTTTACTATTCACCTTTTAAAACCCTTTTTTTATACGTTACATAGGTTTTTTGTAGACGACTTTCCAGACTATACGTTGAACAGTAGCAGTAGCGGGACTACATTAAGCCCACAGGGTCAGTTAAACAGTAGCATGCTTTTTAAAGCGATATTGACATTCTGGGATCCCTAAATAATAAAATCCCTAATTGCGTATCAAAATTATTATAAATCTTTTGTCATCGTGCCAATATTTACCACGACTTATCAAAATTTTACATTAAAAAAAATATATTTTTAGGTTTTTCGTTTCACCACTATCTTGCCTGATGGTAAACGATAATATGGCCGAAGATTGAGCACGCTTGCCAAGAAGTAACCTATTCTTTCGACTTAAAGACCCTAAACCAAAAAACCCAACACACAAGTCAATCTATTTGAAAAATACTAACTATTCAATTTTTCACTTTCCTAGTTTCCCACACTATATAAAACAATTTACACCTACCGCCAAGAATGACGCGGCAAAATAAGGCCATTTCTCACACACATAAGTTAAACATCGTTACTTCATACACCACCCGTCGCGTCCCGCGTGTAAATGCCGCCATTCCCGACAATGAGTAGCTACCTTTATATTAACCTCGTTTGCCGTAATGACGTTGAATTTATTATTGTTAGGCTCGGTGTACACGTGAGCTGAAGGGCTGAGTAGAATATTGAGTTGGTTTGAGTTAGTTAGTTAAGCAATTTTACGTTGTGTGGTCTCGGATTAAAAGAGCCTGCCAGTCTCTTTATGAAGATTGTCTAGATTTGATTAACAGTTTATTCTTATTATGTTTTGTTGTAGGTTAGTCGTCATATTTCGGCCTACTTAGTGCTGATTTTTCAATTGTCAGATATTTTTTATCTGAGAAAGAAATATGACAGTTGCACTGCATGTTCCGCTTGACTGTCACTAATGAGACACTATAAAATTTTAATTGATATCGAGCTGCATCAGTCTTTCGGACAGTTGAGCATCTACAGAAAATAATATAATGTCAAGATTTATTCTTAAGTTAAAAGTTACCAGACGGTTGAAAAATAAGCACTTAGTGCCAATTTTACCAATAAAACTGAACGTGAGTAACACCTCTAAACTGCAGAGTTCAAGAGCTGTCAGTGTCAAAATTCCATATCAATAAATACAACATTAACAGCTTTTGAACGTGGTTTAGATAAGCTGATCGCGTTCAGTTTCATTGGTGAAATCTGCCCTTAGTGTGATAATTTTGGCAATATTTTATTCATATTAACACATAGATGCATTACTTTTTTGTAAGTATACCTACTTTGTTGAAGGTCACAAGGGGAAAAAAAATAGTGTAGTATGATCGCTCTCTACAGTTGATCAGTCTCAAACGATCCCATTTCCATTCCATAATATATTCCGAATATCCGAGTATCTACCTACAAACCGAACGTTGATGCATCGAAAGCATCTTACATACGTTCTCCTTTCGAAATGCTCTAACGACG
Organism: Conistra vaccinii; assembly: GCA_948150665.1. Lineage (NCBI taxonomy): Eukaryota > Metazoa > Arthropoda > Insecta > Lepidoptera > Noctuidae > Conistra > Conistra vaccinii. The sequence continues at coordinate 23,915,465 of OX411320.1, read as the reverse complement.
TTGGAAGTCGGCGAGGCGATGCTTAACATCGGCAGATCAACGTGTTCGTTGGAGTATTCCCAGCGTGCAAGTTACTTTGGTAATGGTTCTAGTCGTTCTTGTGGAACCTTTCGTTTTCTCGAGCGTGATTGAAACTGATAGTATGGCGTAGTAAGGTGTACTGTTAGTGTACTATGCTAGTGTGCAAGATATAGCAGATATTAGGGGAAACGGAGTGATTATGGCAGTTGTGCCTGTAAGGATCACCTTTATCAAAGTTAGATATCTAAGTTCGAAATTACTCTAACAGCGTGACAACAAACAACAGTCATCACAACATACGACACGTACTGTGTCGGTCTCTAATATTGTGATATGCACGATTTAAAGTCCAAAATCACGCTGTAAAAATGTGTATTTCAAGTTTTTTTACGTGACCATTTTAGACTTCGTTTTACTCAAATAGCGTGAAAATAAGACACTACGTCACAACACACGTGTCATCCGTCTTGAACCGGGCCGTGCACGATTTACAGTTTAATTGCGCCGTGTCACGCGTCACGCTGTAATAATGTCTGTATTATGTTCTTCGCGCAGCCAATTTGTTGTGCGGTTGGAAGTCCAGGTAAATGGGCGTGCAAAATATAGATGTTATAATAAAAAAAGGCCCGGGAATGAACACATGTAATTTTCACGCTTTTTTAGTGTCCCGTGCAGAATACAGGAAAAAATGGACACGTATTAAATAGTATTACACGTTTTTGTCACGCTTATAAAGCAAATAATATCAGAAACATTTTTTTGCTTGCGCTGAAAATTGTGACGTATTTTCCGAAATTTTATTAAATAATCCTATTTGACATTTTAAAATAACGTTTATTTCGCTTTTGTATTAATATATTTTAAAGATTCTATACTTACTTCACAGTGTGGGTACCTATAGAAACGATGACATCAACAAAAAAATAAAAATATTTGACTATGATCATTATTCTGAAATACTAGCCTTACAGTTTTTAGGGTTCTGTATGTCCGAATGAAAAACGAAATCCTTATAGGACCACTCGTGTGTCTGTCTGTCTGTCCGTCCGTCACAGCCAATTTGCTCCGAATCTAATGGACCAATCAAGTTAAAATTTGGTATACCTAAATAGGAAATTCTGTGTACCAAACAAGGAGGTGTAACGTAAATAAATAAATTGGTAATATGGGGGTTACTTTTGAGAGGCAAACAAGAAAAAACAAAAAAGTTTTGTATACTGTACCTAGTCAGATATCAAATGAAAGGGCTTACTGTGACTGTGAGGGTCTCAAATATTTCTTAAAATTTTAAAATAAATATCTTAAAGTTATTTAAGAAATAGATAAAATTTTACCATTGGGGTCCTTTATCTCCGAAACAAATGAGCCAAAAATGTTGAACGAAATGCAGAAAATAAATCTACAGGACAACCTATTAGAAATCTATGGTCTTAAAATGGTGAATTTCTCATTATTGTGGGTACAAACTTACATTTGCAGTGGGAATGTATCATAAATGAAAACATTTTTAACTACAAAATTAAGTTTGGTCTTAAGATAAATTCATTCCAACTACGGAACCCTTCATTGGGCGTGGTCCGACACGCACTTGGCCGGTATTTTTATTTTAGACTGACTTTTCTTTCTACTACGCTCTCACAAACAAACTCGTGCAGCTCAATAAAAATAAATCTTACCCTCAAAAATAAAATTGTGTCGCGATAGTTTCACAAGTTTTCAAGACTCGGTCGAAAACATGAATCCTTTAAAGGCTTTATTTTCATACCGCTTGAATTTTGGAGAGCGCGCCTGGTACGAATATCAAAGGAGGATCAACGTCAAAAATGAAACTTCACGGTGCTCTAACTTCAGAGGACGTTCAGAAGTACTCGCACTGAATTTTGTTTTTGTGTGGATTCAAATCCGGGGTCAAAGTACTCAGAGATTCAGAATAGTTGCACATAAAGTCGGTTATTTCGGGTTCTAGCTTTTTAAGTCATAACTGAATACAATTTACACAGTGGTGCCGATTCTCTTGTACACCGAAATAAACTATCACTAAAATTCCTTACTTTTGGCTATAAAAATCGTTTAACTATTCTGACAAAAAAAATCTCTAAATTAAAAAATAATTTGGACACATCTTAAATCGCATTTGACAATCGTGTCGCGGCTCCACGTGGTACTTGTTTACTCTACCCCGTGAATTTTTTAGAGCCGGAAGCGTGCAAGGGGGCAGTCTCGACGTGTTTTTTTATGGAATTTTCACTTTTTGTATGGAAAATATGAAAAATTATTACCAACATGTTAAATTATAAAGGGGGTTGAAATTTTCATTATTTTTGATTTTCGAGATATAACCAAAAGAAAAGACAAACAAATGAGATAAAAAAAAAAATATAGGTATATACAATGTGGAGACTACCATACAACAAAAAATTAAAATACTGGCACTACTAATGCATAATAGTATTTTGGAACTGTCAAATAAATCCTAACTTCGAAATAAAAAAATGAGTTTTTCAAAAAAATTTAATGTAATGTATGCCGAATCCACCCTAAGCCTATAAATTCCGTTTATCTAACTAGGCCTTTGGTGAATTCTCGGACATACATTTCAGAATATCCACCTTAGGGTACATTTTTGGGGTGGATAAACGGAATAGCCCGAGCGGACTATGGATTTTGCCGAGCTATAATGACTAAACTATTGAATATATTCAATTGAATTTTCGTATACAGAATGGGAACGTCATTAGAGACACGCCGTTTAATTTTTTGTTGTATTGTCGTCTCCACCTTGTATAATATAAAGAAAAAACAATACTGTTTTTGCACCTGAATTCTACATGTTGGTGTGAATTTAAGTTCATGACAACTAATTTTATTCAACTCCTTTTTAATCGCGTTTAAAAATAGTCAAATTTAGTTGGATACACCATATTTTTAGGTGAAAAACGTCAAATTCAGAATAGCAAAATTGCCAGTTTCACTAAACTAATAACCCAGTGCAATCTAATGGCTACTACACACAGTGCCGGTGGCACTGCCGCCGGCCTGGCCGCCGGGCGCACCCGGCACTACCGCACAAGGAAACGCAAAGTAAATGAAGGCGCAAAACCCGGAGGCACGTGCCGCGCGGCAAAAGCCGGCGGTCATACCGCCGCCATGTGTGTAGTAGCCATTAGTGTTGTCAAACTAAAATATAGTTAAGTTGTGTCACTTTATTTCAGAATGGGAAATCCTCGTTTGACACACGGAGAAAAAAGTCTAGTTGCAGTTATCAGAATCTTGTGAAGTTTACTAGAATGTATATTAGTATACGTGACAACTATTCATTTTGTAAACGTTAGTAAAAAAATCTAGTTTCTGATAACGTTAACATTTTGGTATGTTCCACCAGATTTTCGGTACACTTTATTAGCAAATGTGTACTGTGTGCAAATATAATGGCTGAGCTTACTATCGTGCTTTATTTATCACAAAAAAGCAAGATTTAATATAAACCGAACGAATTATTGTCATTACCAAGGTTAATGTAACCACGAACAGAAAGTTTGTAAGGACTATTAGAATATATCAACCACTGAACGGTATTTTATGTACTCTCTACCAGAACACTTGTAGCTACAAAAAAACTTTTATTTAGGTTTACACAAACCTATTATAATATTAATTATATTTTATGGTTTTCATAACTAGAAAATGTTATGCCCTGTATATACTAGGTTGTTGACGTTACACTCGTTTTAAGTTGCTTCAGACTTTCCAAAAGCGAATAGCCGGAGCCATCGTCCCATACAATACTTTTGAAGGTTGGTTTACTTCAAACCATTTGTATGGAACGGCAGCTTTGGCAATTCGCTTATGGAAAGTATGAAGAGGCTAAAAATTAAATAACATTGCAACCTGCTACAACTCAAATAAACAAAATCAGCCCTAGGAACGTTACCGAACCCTCATCACTGAAAAGGAGTGGGCCGTAATCCACCAAGCAGACCCAGTGAGCGGATGTCACACAACCTTCGATTTTTTCAATTCTAGGACATGCCGGTTTCCTCACGATGTTTTCCTTCACCGTTTTTGGAGCAGTGCAGTGGTGATGAAATGAAACAATAATAAAATACTTAATGATGTTTTATTTTTACACTGATGATCTAAGGGTTACAGAATATATTTAATTGTAGACTGTACTCCTTGTCAAAGTATGAAGAGCATAAATACAAAAAAATATCCTCTTAAAAAAAAACTACTTTCTGTATGCAAAGCAATAACGGAAAACCTCTTAAGAGCGTGCATCCTAAAAGTTGGCAACGTCGTATATAGCTGACAAATATTTACCCGTTTTGATTAATGTGGAAATAGTATGGAAATATGAAATGTGGCTAACTAACGAACTAGAATATTTATTATGAAATGCAATAATTAATATCATAATATGGAATATTTAGTTTTAAATGTAAAAAAAGTATTTGGAAACTTTCCAAACGCTTTTTTTACATCTAAAAGGGGTACAACATCAAATTCAATGTTATAATTGCAATTCATTATTAATATTCTAGTTCGCAGGTTAGCCACATTTTTTTTATTTCCATACAGTACATAATATAGCCAAATTAATCAAAATAGGTAATTTTTTGACAGCTGTTTGCGACGTTGCCAACTTTTGGAATAAACGCTCTTAAGGGGTCATTGTACTCATAATTATTAACAACTTCTACTAAGCCCTCTTACAATTACATTAAAATCTTTGCAACAAATTGAACCAGATGTGAACAATTTACTTGAATCGTGGGAGCTATCTGAATATAAGGAAAAGTTTGCACGTAAGTCTATAATATTCATTGATCTCAAGATAGATAGATAGAATACTCTTTATTATGTACACCTTAAAAATTACAGACATAAATTTAGAAATTCTCAACTACAGTGTAAAAAGGTTTTTTCAACTTCTCAATCCGATTAAATATTAAGCAAGTGAACAGCAGATTTTTTTCCCTCTTTCAGATTTGGTCCCACAGTAAAAGTTGTTCCTATATGATGAGTACAATAACCCCTTAAGAGGTTTTCATTTATTGCATGTACACTTTTTTATGTTATTAAAATAAACTTATTATTACTAATAATAAAGTTATACTTCAACAATAGAATTTACTGTGTACTAGGTGGAATTAACGACTGTGTAGTAATATTGTTATTTTAAATTGTGTGAGACCGACTATAAAAATTGTTGGTAGAAAGGTCAAACCATGTGCAGCATATTTCTCTTTGCGTCTTGATATACTTTCTTGCAATTCCGTTACTGCTTTTAAATGGTTGATGAATGCCTGTTGTGACTCCTGTTTCGATGGACGCCAGGATTTTTTCTTACTTTTGACCACTGGGTGGTTGCCGAGTAGAAGCGGCAAAAACATGAAGGCATTATGGAAGTGATTTCTTGTGATTATGCAGTAGCTGGGTCTTCTTTTTCTGAAAATCACACAGTGGTAAGAAAACATGTCATTGTATGTTGTATTTTTATTTAGGTAGGGACTCAAAACAATTATTTGGACCAGTACACATGTCATATAATCATAATATTGATTTATCTGGTTTGTTGGAATATTGCCATGCGCCATAGATAACTTATTAATTTGTTTTAATAATATTTGCCTGCCCTTAAATATCGTTGTTGGAATACAAAATCATTAGCTAGAGTTTAATAATTTACCCTAATATAAGTAGGTAAATGTAAGACTTACTGAAATTCACATATTCTTCAGTCTAGAATCTTGCTTTTATGAACATGAAAGTTTTCAAGCGGATTGCTATTGTCAGGGTATTGCCATTCAAACTAAGTTATTTAAAATCAGACATCAGCAGATTAAATTCAGCAGGCTTCTTCAGTGCAGGGTCCATATACGTTTGAATCGTAAGATTAGAGTTATTTAATTCTCTGCGACGATATTCTGCAGTCTTTTTCCACTTCTCCTCAACTGATGACCAGGGGTCGCATGAATTCGTCAATCACATCCTCAGTGATATCTAAAAATAAGCATAAAAGTAAATTGGTAAAAATTGCAGTAACACATTCTCATTCTTTTGGCAGGCTACGGCTGCCCCCTCGGTACGCCCAATGTATGACTGAGGTATAATAATAATCGTACATAATACATTATGACTTGAAAAGAAACAAATATTTAACCAACCTGGATCTTGCAAGTGATTCATTAATGACACTGTCATCTTGGGTATTTTTTTTAAATTTAGTTTGTCTAGACTCTCTGTATTCTCTCTTTCGGTCCTGAAGAAAATCATAGAGTGTTCCTTTTGCACATCGTATTATCTTCAATTTTCAATTGTTTAGGTATGGTACAAAGTACCTACGTTGAAAATTTTTCCTTCCTAAATATTTTTTTGATTTCTTGGGCATATTTTTGAAGTGTAGAATTTGGAATTCTTCTGTCTGGGTCTTGTCCTAGCAAGTTTTTAATAATTATGTTGCAAATTTTTCTTCGCCCCATGTTTGACAATAATCCAGAGTCCGAGTAAAGGCTGATAAGTCCCCTTCGCTCTAAGGATTCCTTGAGTAAATCTTTGAGCGGCTAAAAATAATAATTTATTATTATTTATTTATATAGATAATTTTATTATATTATAGGTCTATACAATTAATCAATAAAAGATAAAAAAATACATTTTTTGAATCAATTCAATAGTTTCAGAGATTACTTCCTACATACACGCATTCACAAACATTACTTCTTTCTACACACATAACATAAAAAAAAGAAAGAAAGAAAGACAGCCAGTTATGTTTAAGTCCCATGTAGTAGGGGGTGAGCTTATTGCCAGCAATCGGGCACGAATCCAGACTCCAGGCTGCTACTGAGAAATTCCAGAAGGAATTTCCTAATAACACTGCCCGACCCGGGAATCGAACGCATGACCTCATGCTCAGCAGTAGTGCTTGAGACCACTAACCCAACAAGGCAGAGGTTACTTCTTTTTAATATTAGTATAAAAGTGAAATAATAGTATAGTTATGTAGTATAGACAGATTTAAGTAATTTAGTACCTACTGGTAGCGTAATACAGGGTTCATAAAATTGAAATTTAACAAAATGTCTACACTTTATGAAATATTCACTGAAAGAATCTACTTTTAGTTTAAATGTTTTTACTTACAGTATTGAAATTAGTGCTGTTGTTGCCATAATTAAGAATTTCAAACGTTTTGATACCATCAAAATCTATTGATTGCAATGGGATCTGAGAGGACAGCAATGTGGCTTCCTGTGTATCTTTGGATGTTGATGGTGCATTATACAATTATTGCAAATTCATAATTTTCTTGACCGTGCCATGTTGCTCGCTGAGGAAAACAACGTCGCCATCATCATCAATGGGACTCTCCTTAACAATGCAAAAAAATACAAGTTAGGGTTGCAATACAACTGCAGATGTTTTCAACATGATATTTTTTTGATTTTATTTTGTATTAAGTGAGTTTGACACTGCTACTGGGTCAAAAGTCTAAGTGTAACAAAGCACAGCCTAATAAGTAAGTGAAGTAAGTATTACTTACTTGAAGTGAGTTTGTCAATCCATTCCAGTGAATTAAATTGTTTGAAAAGCGAGCACAGTCCCCAATTGGCCCAATTAATTCCTTTATTAGGTCTCCAGTGAGCAGCCCCAAAGAAGGCAAGTCGATTTTATTAACTGAAAAGAAACATAATTTTAGACAAATTGGTTAAACCATTTTCAATTCGATAACAGATTAACTGTTTATCATTACACAAATTACCTGCGTAGCCTTGTTCCAACTATTATGGGGTCGGCTTCCAGTCTAATTGGATGCTAACACTGGTGTAGGGCTTTCGGGCTTCTGATAACCCATAACAACTGTCAAAGATCCACGAATGACAGCCGGAACCCGTTGGTCCCGTTTGGGAAGCCGTTGCTTAACATGCTTTCCGAGGCACGGAGGGGTCTTGATATGTAAAAATGGTTACTCATCTACAAACCAACCGCGGCAAGCTTAGCTTAACCTGATCGATCAACCCATGCGGCTGTTATTACTAAGCCACAAGCCCCTCATTTATTAAACATTACACAAATGTCGAAAAATACGGCTCGTGACTCGACGACCCAAAGTGGACTACGAGCAAAATTTGAAACCTGTTGGATTGCCGACGAACTTACTCAGCATGACACTGGTAAGAAGGGTCGTCGACGCAGAAGTAGCGACCACAACGCGGGACGCGGGACCGCCATTTAAAACGAACGAGCTATAGCGTCCGCCGCCGCGCCGTGCGAAAACACGCCCGCGTCCCACGTTGTGGTCGCTCAGTTATGGCCGAAGCTTTAACACTCAACTTGATATCAATCAATAGACTTACGTGCAAACTTTTCCTTATATTCAGATAGGTAGCCCCCACGATTCAAGTAAAGTGTTCACATCCTGGTCTATTTTGTTGCAAAGATATGTGTCAGGGGGTCGTTCGTTTCGTACCTACAACACAAAATTCGTAAATCCACAACAAAACCAAATAGGTAATATAATATTTTGAACAAAACATACAAGAATAGTCACTCACTGTCTTTATGATTCGTAGCTCACAATCAATTGGAGTCTCAGAAAGAACACGCGCTTGACTCACGCGAAACACGTAACTCGTAAGCAATCTACACTATTACAATTTACAATACTAGAAACTTCATATCAAAAAACAAAAAAGTACTCTGCTATCATGGCTAACGTTTTACAGGAATTTAAGTGTATTTTAGTGTATTATCTATGACAGGAATGTACCTGAGCGCACGACAGTGTCAGTATGACAGTGAACCAGTGTTGCCAAGTCGCATAACCGCATAACTACTGTTGACATTACAAAATATGTTTTATGTGAACAATATTTTTACTGTTTTATCTAAAATAATGTAACGTAATTTCAACCTATCAGATTACATTACTAGTAACCATTGTTTTTGTTCTAAATATTTTCTAACTTTTAGTGGCAAAAATATGCACTGTAATATAAACGATTATTCTGGTAGACCTCAACAAAAAAAAGTCATGTTCAATACCAAGTTTAAATTTTAATCTTTAACAAAGAATTCATAATTGATACTGTTTAACATGTTTCGTACACTAAACTTCTTTACCAGATTTTTTCAGTATTCCCTAAAATACGATTATATAACCAATATAATAATTCCGATAGACACGACAATAGATTGTTTCCGTTAATTGAATTGTTATTTACTAGTCGTTCTGGTGACTTAGTAGAATATTTTTTTCTCCGTGCAGGACTAAACTAAATTTTGGTGATTTTTAGTCTAGTTTAGAGGCATTTGTGACAAGAGAATCGGCACCAATATCAAACATAAACAAGGAACAGATGTTAAATATGATATAATACAAACCTTTAATAAATAGATGCCGAATAATATTTTGTCAATGAAGGTAGCGAGATAGTAACCGTTGTAGACCATACCACCGCATGTTTCCTCTGATAGGTGAACAAATTCTATGCGATCAATCAAGAACAAATAGAATTCAGTTCTTATAACTTAACAGACAGTTTAGCTGCTGGGGAGTTTGTAGCGCTACATCTTCTTCCCAGCTAAAGCACTAGGAAGTGGTGAAGGGCGGCCGTTTTGGAGGAACGACTATCTCAAATGTAATTTTGACGTTCAAAAAGCGCTGATTTTCAAACTAATTTAAATAAATTGCTTTTTATTTAGATTTAAGAAAAAAAAAACATAATAATCACGTTATTTATTCAGACACTTTTTTTACCTCTACAGTTTTATTTACCTGTCCACCGTCATTGATTTAATACTTACACTCTTGTATATAAATAAATAAATAAATAAAATCTATTTTTGCCAATAAAATTACTAAAGAAAAATTCAAAGACAAAGATGGCTTCAGAATATTTTCGAAGGACTTTTATTAATTTCATAATGAGAGTCTCATTCCCTCATTAAAAAGTAAATAATTTATATCTTAAAACATAACGAAGCAAATCTATCTAGTGAGTATTAATAGAAAGGGACCTTTAAAAACTAATAAATTAATAATCGCAATTAAGCATTTCTCGATGAAAATTGAAAACTTGTAAAACACGATTGAATTTAAAATTTGATTAACGAAGTAATGGATTTTAATTAAATAACCTGTAACCAAATTTAAGGTTTGCCAAAGGGTGATAGAGCGTAGCATATTGGGTATTTAATATTAAACTCAGCGACTGAATACGTAATACCACGATACACACCAAAACAGGAATCGCCGATACGGGCGAGTCGGCTAGAATGAAGTGAGATTGGGCAGGCAATGTATACAGGATGCATTGAGACAGGTGGGCCAGTCACACACGCAGTGGAGGCCAGAAGACGGGAGTCGTCGCTGAGGGAGGCCTAGAAAAGCTGACGTGACGGCCGAGATGCGTTTACGTCAGATTGGTCGGAGAAGGCAACGCAAATGAGCAATGGAAACCTATGGGGGAAACTTTTGTCCAGCAATGGTACATAGCAGGTAATAAATGTTGATTAAAAAAATAAATCTTAGCTTAATTTGTTGGTTTATTTGTGTAATAATTGTAATCTGTGTCATTCGTGAATGAATGAATGATTATTTATTCGTGTAATCGACCAAGTAATTATTGGTTTTGTAGTACTTGGTCACATCTACGATATTTTGATAGTAACATTGTAGATAAGATCATTTGCAAAACATTATAAATCTTTTGATTCGACATGATATTTTTCTGATATTTTTGTAGCAAGAGTTAAAAATAGTTTGGAAAATCCAAAAGTGCACGCATCACACTCATTCACTACGACAAAGAAATTCAAAACATATTTTAAATGAAAAATTTATCACTTTTCATGATGTCGTAATGTCAAAGATATTTACTTGGCGGTTGCTAGGCAACTTACGGACGTCAAGTCCCAGGTTGGAAATATTTAGTTATAGATATTATATTTTAGTTAGTATTTTATTAATTATAATTAAACTACTTTGAATAAAAGAGCCATTTTCAATAGGGTTCCTTCTACGGCTGAAACGAATGTATAAAAAAATTGGCTCAATTAATTGATTTTATCGCAAGCTACAATGTTTTCAGGGTTCATAAATTGACGGACAGGATTTTTTTTTCAACTATGTTGATGCTTTTTCAATTTCTGCTGCATTAAATCAATTGTTAAAAAGTACAGTATTAATCTCCATTTAATCATCTATACAATGGTATATAAATTAAGTAGGTTATGTGTACTAGCAGGAGTGTAACAATAAGAACAGTTACAGAAATGGGTCAAAAAAAATTTTTGTATCTTAGAGCACACTCTAATGCTTCGCATTATGAGTCGTGCAAAAGGCGCAAAATATTTAGAGATTCAACGAAACAAGATTCAAGTTTTATTTTGGTATAATAATATGACATAATGTCAAACATTCTCGAGTAACTACTCGATATCAGCAGAAGCTTTTCAATAGTATTAGAGCTTCTGCTGATATCGAGTAGTTACTCGAGAAAGTTTTGAAGCAATCGACTACTCGTCTTCAAGTACGATCGGGTCCACTTCTACAAATTATCGATTCAAAATCAAACCGTCAGAATAACAAACTCGATTCTAACTGAATTTAAATTCTGGCAAAATTCGAACAATGGTTGAACTTTCCCTAAATTCATTTGCATTTTAATGCATTCAAATAAAAATTAAATGTAGAAAGTTGTAAACACAGCGGAGCCTTTTGATCCAATTAACTTTTGTTTGACGAAGGTCAAAATGGAAATGTTTTTGACATTTCAGAAAGTTTTTAATGTTCCTGGAAAGTTCACATTTTTGCTTTAGGATTTCAACGTCGTCTATAATTGTATAATTATTTGTATCTTTTTTTTAAATTGCAACACAAAAAGTCAAAAGGTGCGGAACTTGCTTGGTGGGTGTGCCCGCACGTTTGCAAGTGTTAGTGGACCACAACCTGTGTTGACACCGTCCCATCTTCTTAGTACGGTGGGCTGTGCTGGGGCGGCTGCTGCAGGGGCAGAAAATATAAAAACTTATTTGGGAGCTATATGTTTAAGCCGTACGTATGGGGTTGAAACACTAGGGCCTAGGGGTCCAACTGCAATCACCATGCGGTTGGTCAACTGTTCAGGTGACCAGAGGGCTGGCCTATTCTTAGCCCAGATAATCAGCATTCTGCCATCAACGTGACAATGCTGCCAGCGAATTTTTTGATACCCAATGAGCTCTCCTCTTTTTTATTTTAGTAAGATATTCTTGTACATAATATAATATATTTTAGTGTTCACTTGTATATTGTTATTAAGATTTGTCAAAATAAAATACTCTCTACAACGAATAACAAAAAATTATTTAGGAAACTTACAAAAACTTACTTAATGTTATCATGTTGCAAAATGATGCTCTAAAAAAAGTAACTTTGCGGTGGATGCACTAATAAAGAAAAAGTTAAATAATACGAATAAGAATCGCTAGCGTCGTTTTCAATGTTACGCAAGAGATCTGGCTCACAAAAGTTTATGTACGAAGTTAACCTGGTTTTCAACGTATTTCACACGTAGTTTAACATCAGGATTTCATGCAACACGGATGCATTACGGACACAAACCGTATGCACAAACATCCGGCGGGGGCATGTATTGCAACGTTGCGTTGTGGGGAACGGCCCAGCGAAAAATACGAATATGTGACTTATATTGAGAAGAATCTGTGGCTAGTATTGATGCTAAAACAACGCGCAACGTCTGGATTTAGAAAATTATTGTTTACTGGCATTCGCCCACGGCTTCGCCCGTGGCTTCGACCCCGTGGCGGTCGGAAATTTATTATCCCACAGGAACATAATACCGGGATAAAAAGTATCCAATATGTTAAACCAGGTCTTAAACTATCTGCGTGCTAAATTTCATCCATATCCATTCAGCCGTTATTGCGTGATTGGGTAACAAACATCCAAACATACAAAATTTCACATTTATAATATTATTATATTATATATTATATAATATTATATTATATATTATATTATACTATATATATATTATATTATAGTAGGATTAGTAGGATAGTAGAATAAAGTCAGATCGAGGCAGATCTTCTAAATTCCAAGATACGTGCCGACTTTTGCACTCTTCTTTATCATCATAATGAATAGTCTAATATTTAACTTTCTGAAACGAAGTGTAATAGAGTGCCGCGAGTTTCTTGTGGCACTCTAGTGTCACTGCCTCGGCCCGGCTAGGATGCCGTGAGCGTTGCATTGTCACTGTCACTTGTTATTTAGGTTAGGTTAGGTTAGAACTGTGACCACACAACGCACGAGTCGAGCGAGCGTAGCGAGCGGTGCCGCGGTAGCGGCCGGCGAAGTGCCTGGGTCCGTTTAGGCACAAGAGAATGTAATGTTTTGGGAATGTGGTGTTTTACAGCGATCTAACCTCGGCAATCAAACAAAATACCAAGTGACGTGACTTAGTGACAGTGACAATGACAATCCAATGCTTGCGGCACTTTGGCCGGGCCGAGGTGGTGTTACTAGGGTGCCTGTAGTGGCACTTTATCCGATAGGGATAGAGTGCCACTGATGGTACTCTATACATTGCCTTTCTGAAATCTCAATACCTTACAAACACTTGCAAAACAACTGACGACGCTTTAAATACAAACCGAAGTCAAAGCATCCTCTAACGTACTCGTAACAACTGAGGCTCGACCAAAGGCTCACTAACATCCCGAAACCGAGCTCAACACGAAGGCCTTTCAAGAGGAATCTAAAACAATCAACACTATCCTCCTACCCAATTACGTCGTACCAATGTCGACGTTACTGCAGCCCACAAAACAAACCTCTGATTTCACATTTATATCGACCACACAATTAAGATTAGATCCTGAACCCTTTACGTCCATTATGGCCCATTTGGCCCACCTTCCACGATAAATTGTGGCCAATTAAGATTGTAAGCAGAGGCTATTCTAGATTTGCGGAGTCTTGTTGCAGTGGCCATTTTGTTTTGCAGCCGCCGATTTGTGAAATTGATTTTGTTTTGGGGTTGTTAAGATTTGAAAGCTGCTTTGGAAATGTTTTAAACAGTGTAGTTTTTGTTACTTATTATATTCACAGCCTAAAACTGCTGGGTATAGAAGTTTGAAATTTCGTACAAGAATACTATTACAACTAAAGTATGCACTTAATACATTCATATACTAAACGTGTTAATATGAGATGAAAAGTATGGGTGTTTGTAATTTTTAGGGTTCCGTACCTCAAAAGGAAAAAATGGAACCCTTATAAGATCACATCGTTTTCCGTCTGTTTGTCTGTCAGTCTGTCAATACCCATTTTCTCAGGAACGCGAGGAGGTATCAAGTTGAAATTAATATCAAATACGTAATCTATGTTCCCTTGGAGCTCTAAAAAACATCTTTTAAGTCAACTCAATCAAAAATACGGCCATTTATGTGTCATATTTACCTACTTATTTATTTTATGTATTTAACCAGTTATGTACACACATTTAAAACAGACAAGAAGAAAAGAACAGAAAAATACGTACAAAGGTGATGCTTATTTCTAAAGAAATCACATTTTGGTATTCGCAAATAAATCAAAACAGGGTACTTCACGTTGACCTAAAATCATGAAATTTACCCCTCTAACAAAGAAGAAGGGTGAAGAGGGGTCAGATAATGCATAGCACTGACTGTACAGGAGAAAGTCCGAAAATTGTTAATTTGTAGTTTTACATACATAAATATTTTTTTACGATTACACATTTGCAGTTGGAGAATTGACCGTGACGTATAGATGTATGGGAGAACAGGTTTTACAACTACAAAGTTAAGTTTGATTTTGGGATAAATTCATCCCAACTACGGAACCCTTCTTTGTGCGTGGTCCGCCACGCTCTTGGTCGGTTATTTCCGATGAGAATTCCGACCAGGCACACAACTTGCTTCATTATAAAACACGAATTCTGATTTTCAAAACCTTCACTGTGAGTCTAACAGTTGTTTTTGTCAAGATTACCTACAGATTATACAATAGCATGGCTGTCCCAATATTAACATTTAACAAGAAAATAATGCCTTAAGTAGATTTCCATGTGCCTAATGTAAACAAATCTCTCAGACCCAAAATACCATTCCCCTAATACGTAAAACGTTTTCAATTATCTACAAAAACCTTATAATTTCCATTCAACAGGACACTTGTACAGACAATAGCGCCATCTGTACGACGTCACGAATATGATAAACCGGTATTAGCAATGCAGATCACGGGTTTGTCCTTCGCAAAAAACAAAGCACAAATTAATGCAATTATGACGTTGGCAGATGGGCCGTATTTAAATCTCGCCACAGATTTGGTTTTATTTATATTAATGATGTAAACAAGTTGTACTTGTAAACGGTTACAAAGTCCACTGTTTTGCATACTTTTGGCTGACCAAACGAGAGTATATTTTTTTGTAAAAACCTATTTAAAATAAAATAAATTTTGGTACTTCACGATAATGAAGCAGGAGGAGTTTGTGGCTAAGTAATAACAGCCGTACGGTTCGATTCATCATGTTAAACTATGCTTGACGGGGTTGGTCTGTAGATTGGTGAACATCTTAACATACCGAAACTCCTCCGTGCCTCGGAAAGCACGTTAAGCCGTTGGTCCTGGCTGTCATTCGTGGATCTTTGACAGTCGTGACGGGTCGTCAGAAGCCCAAAAGTCTGACAACCAGTCTTACCCAGGGGTATCGTATTACCCAGTAGTTACTGGGTTGTGGAAGTCAGATAGGCAGTCGTTCCATGTAAAATACTGTATTCAGCAGCATCCGGTTAGACTGGAAGCCGACCCCAACATAGTTGGCAAAAGGCTAGGCAGATTGATTTTGACCTTACGATAATGAAGTAGGTAAGTTACATAATAAGTTGTCACTTGTGAAATAAAAAGTCTTTGATTGTAATTATCCTGAAATGAGATTCTGTACAGCTTCCGTTTCAGGAAATTATAAATAAGATTAACCACTTTTGAATACCTACCTACTGTTTTCAGTCGTCTGCCTAGCTATTCACAACCCAACACTAACTGTTTTCTGTTAAGAGGGTGCATCCTAAAAGTTGGCAACGTCGTAAATAACCGTCAAATAGTTACCTGTTTTGATTAATTTGGAAATAATACTGTATGGAAATAAAAAATGTGGCTAACTAACTAACTAGAGTATTAATAATGAATTGCAATTATAACATTGAATTTGATGTTGTACCCGTTATAGGTGTAAAAAAGGCATTTGGAAAGTTTCCAAATACTTTTTTTACATCTAAAACTAACTATTCGGTGTTACGATATTAATTGTTACATTTCATAATCAATATTCTAGTTCACTAGTTAGCCACATTTTTTATTTCCATACAGAAATATTATCAAATTAATCAAAACAGCGAAATATTTGACATCTATTTGCGACGTTGCCAACTTTCAGAATAAACCCTCTTAAAGGTTTTCTATCTTTTCCAGAATATTTGTTAGCTTGTTAATGTTGTGTCTAACCTATTGAAGTATTTTCAAATGCCTTTTATGTAATATTTTTTTGTGTCGCTTTTTATACGACCCTTTGTATTTTATATTTTTATAAGTACGAAAAACAACTTGTTCATTTTATGTGGTTTTTGTCGTAGGTATAATATTTTTGTTCTATTGAGTTCTTTCCTAGAACTTGTTTGAATAGTGTTTCAAACAGTTCGTCGGATGAAATTCAAAGGATTTTTTTTTATGGTTTCATACACAGTGTGTTATTTCAAATAAATTGTTATTTTACGATAAAATAAAATGTTGTGGAAAGGAATACACATGAACTAAGTTGCTTGCTCATATCCACCCTCTGCTTGACGTCAGCCTATTGTTTGGTAATTAAAGTATTTGAGCAACACTTTTATAATTTCTTAAGAACCGTAATGGCCATTGTTTATTTTGTTTATCATCCCAGTATCAGAGAAAACTGTTAAACATTATTTGGTCAGAATTTTCTTCTTTTTTTATCTTTGTCCATAAATGTCATAGAACTCGTAGAAGGACGTGAACTGTGAGGATTTGCAGTTGATACCTGTGGGTTTATACTTTGTATGCAGTGTGACATATATGCCAGTTTTTTCTAGCTTTGAGTAACGAAAAAATAATTTTATTTTGAAAACTTAAACTTTTCCAAGATACTTCTGTGGCGGCACCTACATCGCCACATGCAAACTACGCATCAAAGACCTGACGTCACACAAAATCTTGACGTCACACAAAACCCTGCATCGCGTAGTTAGGGTTTACCGCGTGTTCGGCATACACAGGATGGATTTTTGAAATGGGGCAGTAAGGGCAGCTACCTTAACCGTTGTAGCTACAAGAAAAAAAAACTTGTTTTGATGCCAATCGATCCTTTTACTTATAAGGATCAAAAAACTCTATGGGACCAATGAGTTTTGAGTAGGTACTAGAAAAGTCAGAAATCACAAAAAAACTTTTCCCATACATTTCGTAGGAAAAGAGCCTCAGACCTTCTTTTTTACGGTGGATAGACTGGCATCGATTGGCATCAGAAAAAGGTTTTGTGAAAACCGCCCCTTTTCTTGTCGACTGTATTTTTTTTTTCAAAATCTGTGATGTAGATCAAAATGTCTGAAAAAGTTAAGGATAGTCTTCTAAGAACGGTCTTAGAAGACTATCCTCCTGTAGCTACAATGGTCAAGGTGCTGCCCTTACTGCCCCATCTCAAAAATCCACCCTGTATATAACTTTCTGACATCAAACGTTGGGCATTTGGCCACCAGATACGACACCCGTCTGGTCGGAGGATCCTTCCTTTTCAATAGAGGATGAGTGAACTTTACACCATACCACTAAACATCTATTCTAAACTCTGATAGAAGTCATCTACACTGAAATAGTGGAAATTAAAAAGGATTTAAAATTCAACAGGACACGGTAGCACATTAGTCAGAGTGATGAAAACTTGCCAGAGGTAAATGTTCATCACCAGCTTTTATCTGTTGTTTTGAATATAAAATAAAATAATAATAATATTAATTCTAATATATTTTTATCATCTGCTGGGCCTCCTCTTAATCCTTCTAGGAACAAAATATCATTATTTAAAAACTACTTTGACATACTAGCAGTTTATCACATAATTGTACCACTAATATATGATAAAAACATTATCTAGCCAGTCCTAACCCTAACATAGAATGTTAGTGTTAGACTGCAATCTAGCTCTCCTCGAAGACCTATATATAAGCACTAAAAGACTCTACTTGCGAGGGTTTCAGTTAAATCTAGTAGTACTTCTTTGATGTTTATTTAAGAAAAAGTAAACCTTTACTAAGACGTAGTTAAACTTTTACGAGATATTCATCTTCTAACTAATAAATTGATGGTTTAAAGCATATTATACTTTTTGTAACTGATAATATCAATAACAGTATTATTACTTAAAACAAGAGCAATGTCTCAGAGGAACTAGCTTATGTACATACATACATACATAAACTCACGCCTTCTTCCCATGGCGGGAGGGAGAAACTACAGAACGCCACCTGCGACGATCCTTACATAATCCTTTTGCCTCGCCCACGTTCATACATCTGGTCATACACGCACGCCGGTTGCGAGTACTATGCACCTATCCTTTCTGAAGAACATCACCAATAAGGTCAGTATAATGTTCTCCTAGGGCGTCCACTCTCGGCTTTTCCAGTCACATCTGCCTTGTAAATACATTTTGTTATTCGCCTTTCATTCATCCTCTCAACATGACCAAACCATCTCAGCATACCCTTTTAATTTTTTTAATTGTTTTTTGTACTAGTTAATGTATAAAGTATCATTGTAGAACTAATCATTAATCACCCATATTTCGCCAATTATGTTTTAATTCTTTGTAATTTCCTTCCTTGGGGGCGCACGAGCAAGTCTATTGCCATAACCGGAGCATCCATCCAAAATTCGAGCTGCTACTGAGAAATTCCTATCTAAAAATCCAATTGATCTTTTCCCGACCTTGATCGAAGACAGGTCACGCATTGCAGGTCAATAGCGAGGCATATTAAATTCTTATACCTGTAAATTCACAGTATGGGCTTTGTGGCCAGTAATAACCACCGCACGGGTCATTCGATCAGGTTAAGGTACACTTGCCGCGTTTGGTCTGTGGATAAGGTGACCTTCTTTACAAACCAGGACCCTTCCGTGCCTTGGAAAGCACGTTAAGCTGTTGGTCCCGGCTGTCATTCGTGGATATTTAACAGTCGTTACGGGTCGTCAGAAGCCCGAAAGTCTGTCAACATGTCTTGCCGAAGGAGTATAATATTATCGAGTAACAGGGTTATGGAGGTTAGATAGGCAGTCGCTTCATGTCAAATACTGGTATTCAGCTGCAGCCGTTTAGACTTGAAGCCGGCTAGGCAGACGATGAGCTGTATATTCACAGTATACCTACTGTATTATCAAATTAAACATTAAGAGCGTTTATTTTGAAAGCGGGAAACGCCGCAAATAGATGTAAATATTTTCTATTTTTATTAATTTATCAATATTACTGTATGGAAATAAGAAATGTGGCTCACTAGCGAACTAGAATATTGATTACGAAATGCAATAATTAATATCAAAGTAGGTATTTGCAAACTTTCCAAATGCCTTTTTTACATCTAAAACGGTTACAACAACAAATTCAGTGCTATAATTGCAATTTATTATTTATATTCTAGTTCACTAGTTAGCCACATTTCTTATTACCATACGTATTGCCAAATTAATCAAAATTGATAAATATTTGACACATAATTGCGACGTTGTCAACTATTAGGATAAACACTCTTAACTAAAATGCTGACATACAGTTACCATTTAGCACTAGGTACCTGTCTGTACCTACATCAGAATTCAGCTTTACTAAAATGTGTACTTTACAAACTGAGCCCGTGCAATATGACAATATGTTCGAATACCCGGAGACGTTACCGTTGCGCATTACATCGTAAACCTACGTTTATACTGCAGTGAACAGAGCTCGTAAAAATAGTGTGCGCTTCACTTTGATACGGTAACTTTGTTACGACTAGGGAGGGGGTGACCGTCGATAGATTAGTTTATTTAGGATTTATTATTTTACGAGACCTGGAAAATTCAAGAAGGTACAGTTAGCGTAGGCATTTCGTTTTTTTGGCCAGAGTAATGTTAAAACAATTAGTAATTCTCGAAATTTACATTTATTTTATTAGTTATCATGATAGTGAAAAAGTATTATAACACTTAGATCAGTCTCAAACAAAAATAATTATAAGTCCTTCATAAAAGTATAGCGCAAGCAGATTATCGCTTATTTGCTACGACATCGTAGCCGCGTAGCAAGCGTAGCACCACCTCGTAGCAATCGCGTAGGCATTCATTCTTAGCACTATACTGTAAACTATCGACCTGAACTCATCGATTTAATCTCAACACTAGCAGTATGGTACAGATAAATGAGTGTTTCGGATCTTAGTATACGAACATCGACTATCACCGCGTACTTATTTGTTAGTGCATTTTTATCTCGACTTAGCGTGCTTAGTTTGAAGCTTTTATTTGCTGTTTTAGTTCTATTTTTGGACTTGAAGGAAGCTCAGTATTTATTACAAACTGGCCATTTATTTATTTAAACTTCTCGCACACAATAAGGTACATACAAAGGCGGACTTAATGCCTTAGCCTTCTGTAACAGTCTGCCAAGGGTGGTAAAGAGTTAAGTTGGCAGGTGCACTGTTTGAGAGGAAATAAAGTAAGTAAAAAAAATAAAAAATGATAACGTACTTAATGAATGATAAATAAAAAAAAAATTGGTATACAGGTACATAAATATTTACATCAGATTCACTGTTTTAGACAAACATTATATCCATTCTTATTTTTAAAACTCCAACGTTTTAGCTCTAAAAATACTTAAAAGTCACCACGTCTAATGAATATTAAACCAGAAGTCCTCGTGAATAAACCACAGGATTTACATAAAATTCAACTCGCAGATTCTTTACAATATTATTTGACGTATCGATTGAGCGGTCAGGGCCTCTTAAGGTCAAGTTCAAGGACAGTTTAATGGGCGAGATCCGGCAATGGCAAATATCTTTAAGAAAATCTGCGTTATCTTATTTATTTTGCACAAGATAGCTGTAATTTAGTTGTAAAAGTGTCTTTTAGAAATAATAATTCTTTTGGAATGGTTAGTAGTCGACAGGACATTTAAGAATAAAGAGCTGTACTAACATCGATCAGAATTTGAAATTGCTACGATGTAGTAAATAAATACTCTTCTTCTAAATAATAAATTATTATCACGTATTGCAGACCGGCGCGGTGCGACGAGACAGCGTGACGCGACTCTAACCAAACAATTTCTAAGAAAACTTCACGGCAGAACAATTACCAGTGTCGCGTCGTCGCGCAACAAGTCGTGCTAGTCTGCATGAGCCTTTATGATCTATAGAAATCAAATCAAACCAGCACTTTTCTTACCATGAGTACTTTTGCGCCTTCTAGCTATACATGTCTAACTACATGTTGATGATATATACGGGCCGGGCGAGCTCGAACTAGGGATGAATATGGACGAAGCCGTTTTTTCAATAGGTAAAGGAAAAGATTATAATTATGTTCGCCTGTATCTATTTTACGGGTTCCGTACCTCAAAGGAAAAGACGGAACCCTTATAGGATCACATTCGTTGTCGTCCGTCAGTCTGTCAATACCCTTTTTCTCAGGAACGCGTAGGGGTATCAAGTTGAAATCATTATCAAACACGAAAGTTTATGGTCCCTTCATCATCATCATCATCATCATCATCATCATCAGCCTATTAATGTTCCCACTGCTGGGACACAGGCCTCCTCTCGGTGAGAGGGAGTGGGCCATAATCCACCACGCGGGCCCAGTGCGGGTTGGTAGATGTCACATGTCTTCGAAGTTTTGGTTCTAAGACATGCCGGTTTCCTCACGATGTTTTCCTTCACCGTTTTTGAGAGCAGTGGTGATGAAATTATTTACACAAAGTAAAGCGCCTGCTTGGGTTCGAACCCACGACCTACAACTCGTAAGTCGGGGCCGATACCACTGGGCCACCACTGCTCCCATGGTCCCTTGGAGCTATAAAAAAATCAAGCTTCTCAGTCAACGCAATAAAAAAATAAGGCCATTTATGCGACATATTTTGATACATAAAATAAATCAAAACCTACAGGGTAGTCCCGTTGATCTAGAATCATAAAATTTTGCAGGAAACAATCTCTAACAGCACATGTAAAGGAAAACGTCGAAAATCGTTAATTAGTAGTTTTATCACAAATTATTTTTTTTTGCGATTATACTTACTTTTGCTGTTGGAGAATTGACCGTTACGTCTATCGATACGGGAGAACATGTTTTTCAACTCCATTGTTATGGTTTTTTTCTAGGATATTCATCCGAACTACGGAACTCTTCATTGTCCGTGGTCCGACACGCACCTAGCCGCTTTTTTTATTAGAAAAATCTTCTTCTGAAATAACTCATCATCAATATCAAACTTCAGTACTTACCTACATTCCCGTCGTCTCTGTTGTCCGTAACGCTGTCTTTACCGCAATTTATATAATAAAATGTAAGCACTATTTTAAGTTTACATAGTAAAATACCTATGAAGTTCTTTGTTCGATTCTTCGCAGAGTTGAAGTTATGATGCTTATACAGCCCGCAAGAAAAAAGATGCCTTGTTTCAAAGTATGGTACAAAGTTTCAAACACTTCTCACCTACTTTAAAAAAAGCGGCCAAGTGCGAGTCGGACTCGCCCATTAGGGGTTCCGTAGCAGCAAGTAACATAATATAAAGTTTTTGTGTTCGTTTTAAGGTAAATTGTGGTTTACGATTTATGACGTATTAAAAAAAAAACTACTTACTAGATCTCGTCCAAACCAATTTTCGGTGGAAGTTTACTTAGTAATGTAAGTACATCATAATTATTTTTTTTAGTTTTATCATTCTCTTATTTTAGAAGTTACAGGGGGACACACATTTTACCACTTTGGAAGTCTCTCGTGCAAACTATTCAGTTAGAAAAAAATTATATTAGAAACCTCATTTTTGAAGACCTATCTATAGATAGGTTACCTACACATAAAGTTTGATGAAAACATTTTTTTGAGTTTCAGTTCTAAGTATGGGGAACCCCCAAAATTTATTGTTTTTTTTTCTATTTTTGTGTAAAAATCTTAATGCGGTTCACAGAATATATCTACTTACCAATTTTCAACAGTATAGTTCTTATAGTTTCGGAAAAAAGTGGCTGTGACATACGGACGGACAGACAGACAGACAGACAGACATGATGAATCCATAAGGGTTCCGTTTTTTGCCATTTGGCTACGGAACCCTAAAAAGCAACGATATAAGTAAGATATAAAATACATAAGTACATAGGTACCTACAAACTTGCTGTGATCGCTTCCCGCACAATATTCAATCTCGAGAGCTCGCCTGAAAGTGTTAAATATTCAATGCTTCGTTTTAACTCAATTTTAGAACTTTTCGATGTACTTAGTATTTATAGGTATATTTATCTTTACGCTAAGCTCCACGGGGTTTTGGCAGAGTTGAGAAATGTACTGAGTACTTACTAAAGATTTTGAAATGAAAATGTTTTCATTAGAAAAAATGCAGTTCTGATCATGTAAAGCTGGCAACCAATACGAAACTAGTTATTGCGTATTGCTTTCATAACTATGTAAAAAGCTACCGAGTACAATAGCGAAAACTCTGAAACCAAAAACTATGAGTATCTGCGTATTACATAATAATTATGTAAGTAACGGTGTTTCTCGCTATTGTTTAAATTTAAAGATATTTCTTTAGATCAGTCTGCTTTTTGGACAATTTTAAACGTATTCTTACGGTTAACGTTGTACAAAAGACGATGGCAACACCATAGAGACTAAGTTATTTTGCTTGATATTTGCACTAGTTCGTATAAGTATACCGTTTCGCTTTGGTTTGGCTTTCGTCCCGTTCCCATTAAATTGACGGCCGTCACCATAGGCAGTAGGTTAATAATTCGGCAAATGTACACAAAGCTCATTCCAATTAGTGAGATATCGCTGTGTATACTACTGCACAACTGTACATGTGTCTCACTGGTCTATTTGCTATTAATGGGATTTCTTGTTGTATGACGAAAATTAAGTTGGAGTAAGGAGTAATACAGAGTGTAAGGGACTGTGACCATGAATTCAACACATTATTGATCCACCTGCGCTGGAATTGAGCAGGAAAGAAAATAGTGGTGTGATTAACAAATTATAGGACACCGAGGCGGGCGCTTTACTATGTGATTTTTTTTAATATCCACTGCCCTTAAAACGGTGAAGGAAAACATCTTGAGGAAATAGGCATGTCCTAGACCTAAAAATTCGAAGACATGTTTAACCAACCTGCACTGGCCAGGAACATTACAAGCTGACTATGATTAGAGAATGTGAAGGTTTTGAAATATTCGATAAAGTCTTAGAAAATTATCTCCTAAACGAAAATAGTGTAAATGTTTCTCTTTAGCAAAACATTCTTTAGGAAGGACCGTGTGTTCAAAAAAAACCTTTAACTTGTAACGAAAAGTACGTAATTATTTTGACCTAACATTATAATTCGTTTATAAGTTTTTATTAAAGCAGTCCGTAGAAAATATTTAAAGCTGGCAATCTAATAAATCTACAACACCTTTCTTTGACAACTTAATATTATAATTCTCAGTAATTATATAATTAAATAATCGCAAATTTTAACAAGACACTGTCATAAACTGTATCGTTTATAAATAATTATATTTCGATTTTAATAATCTCTCTTTGAACCTTCCAAAATCCACACTATATTTATATAAGTACCTATAATAAAAATGTGAAAGGTCAATCCATCTGGTTAAGGTACGCTTGCTGGTGTTGGTCCGTGGATAGGTGACCATCTTTATATACCGAGCCTCAGACCGCACGTTAAAGCTGCCTGTCCACTGGAGCGGAGAGGAGAAAAGTGGAGCGGAGATGTGCCAATATTAACCAATAGAAACTTGACTCCGCCCCTGAGTTTAGATTTGATTGGTTAATAATGACACATCTCCGCTCCTCTCCTCTCCTCTCCGCTCCAGTGGACAGGCAGCCTAAGCCGTTGGTCCCGGCTGTCATTTGTGATCTTTAACAGTCGTTACGGGTAATCAGTAGTCTTATCTTAGGCCCTTTCCTCATTGGTCAGTGCGTCAGCGGTGTGGGATCAGCATGCTCGGTATACCCGGTACCGAAAGCTCACCGACCGCCTATATTTCAATGAGCGTTTGCAGATTGGCTCGGTATGCGCGGGAACGGGGCAGCATCGTTTCGGTTTACCGCGTCTCAGTAAAAAACATCCAGAAACATCCCACTCGGTGTTTTAGGATACGTGTTTTAATTGAAAATGTTTCTATATGTTTCAATTTACGGATGTTGCCATAGCGCTTTCGTTTTTTTCGTAAACGGAGATAAATATAACTAACCACAACATCTGCATCGCTCGATGACGACATTTTCTCGCACAGATCTAAGCGATACTGCACAAATTATGCCAAACATAACGTCAGGCCCATAAATGATAGAAGTGCGCTATTGTTTTGGTATACAGAGCATACTATACCGCACTGCTGCTAACCGACCAATGAGGAAAGGGCCTTATAAATGAAAACACTCTGCCTACTAGGGGTTCAGTCCACGTTCAACCACCACAATCTTTACCCCCGACCATGTTGAACCCCTAAACGTTGTCCATGTTCAACCTCTGGGGGGTTGGACATGAATTTCAATACATTGGTCATCTTTTCTTTGTCCGTATTCAACCCATTGTTGTTAGGTAACTAATAATGACATTAAAGTAATACTGAGCGCAGAAGTGTATTTATTTTCTTTAAAATTAATCTTTTACACATTTTTACAGGTATGAGTAGCTGTTGGTAAACATGATGATGAGTTACTTGAGGTTTATTGTTTGGTCTTTGTGTCAATGTTCTACATCTGACTGAGAGTACGAACAATCTGCACGTCATATATTATGAGAGTGTATTCTTTGGCAGAATGAATGCAATATTATCCGTGGTTCTTGGCAGTCTGAGCTTCTCCCAGTTGTAAACGTCCCTTTGTGCCTATTGGAATAGTTCTAGAAGGGGAAATATGTTTTTTCTTACTCCTACGCTGTCCTTTTCTGATTAATTTCGTTGTGGGATCCAAGATAGTTGAATCGTTTCTCCGAGACTCGTCGAATTTCATTACCTCGGTGCTTTTTTGGTGGTCGCCAGTGTTGATTCTGGCTTTCAGGAGTTGCAGTGGTTGGGAATAGTGTGGCGGGCTTACATACCATAAATCATCATGCGTTAAAAAATAAATGGACTCAATTTCTCCAGACAAAGATCTACCGTTATTTCACCACTTATTAAACGGTTTACAATATAATTTATCCTCCTGTTAATTTCAACATGTTCTGATCTTCTTTCATTCTTTTTTTGGCTTACATTTTTTTGGTAAATAGAATCCTCTTCTAAAGTTTTAAAAAATTGAACTAGATTAGAGGATTTACCTAACATCCAATTTAACATGGCGTGCCAACCTTCTAACTTAATTGTGGTGCGATGCCTTTCAGCATAACAACACCATTTGTCTTTCACTAGCTTATTCTCCAACCACTGTTTTACAAAATAATTATTAAATTTAGTTACAGCTTCGTCAGTAGGACTATCTTCCATAATATAGAGAAATCCGTCGCTTACAGCCTCCGGAGGTAGATGAGCCAATACTGTCAGTAAAGCTGCGTGTTTGCGAGTAATTTTGTTTTTACATAAATCAAGTTCTTCTGCTTTCTTCCAAATCGCTCTATTAAAATGATAATAGCATCCTTTTATTGATGCTTCAGGAAATTTCTTTTGGATTGTTGACATAACAGGTGCTTCGAAATAAACTGTGAATTTCGTTGGATTCCAGCATGGGATGTTTTTTTTTTTTCAAAGTCACTTCAATAAAATCTTTTTTATATAACTATTAATAAAGTTATGCACTTGTAATAACCGACCAACTACTAATGAGATAGAATAAATTCATTTGTATTTCAAAGTAGTGGGGCAAATAGAGGATAGGCAGGCAGGCTTTAAAAATGTGACTTTAAAGATAAGAAAAACTTTTGTGTTTTACTGTCCATTGAGGGTTGAACGTGGATTAAAGACATTCAAAAATAAAAACCCATGTTCAACCCCCAGGGGTAGAACATGGACAACGTTTAGGGGTTCAACATGGTCGGGGGTAAAGATTGTGGTGGTTGAACGTGGACTAAACCCTACTAGATACTTTGAGAACCTATTTATACCATTTAGAATCGTTTATTCTTGGTTATAACTGGCAACACCTGGACTTAGAGGAAATACTAATTCTATAATCAAAAATGTCAATCGAAATTTTTGTCTTTTCCATTATCGTATGTCACTTTATCTAGGCCCACTGTGGGTGAATGTGGAAACTGAGCTCATTCTTATCGAGTTTCTTCGAATCGGTTGCAGGTTCAAATCCGGACGTGTAAAAGGCTTTTATAAAACCGGACTATCTTGCTATCTGGTTATATTTTGACCATGGCATTAGCTTTCTTGATAAATTATTACTGTAAAATATATTTAGAAAATTACTGCATGATAAATAACCAAAACAGCCTTTTTGGATTTTTAGAAGCCGTTTTGAATATTTTCTGTCTTCATTTTAGCAATTCACGGAGTCTTTGTTACCTTATAACTTGTGCATGATTTATTTGTACTTATATCTCATATATTAAGTAAACTGTTTGTGTTCTTAATGAGAATAAATTCTTTAAACCGATTATTTGCTTTATGTTTTGAGCTAAATATGATTATCAACATCAAGTCATCACAAAACAAAATTGTTCCACATTTGGGTACTACAGTGAACACAAATTTTATACAATCAAATGAATTTTTGTCGATGTTAATATCTGTTTGAGGCTGACTGAACCAAAATTTGCTTGCACCTAGTCTTGTGGTAAAACGTATAAAAACAAAATTTCAGCATCAGTACGCAACTGCAGCAGACGTGCGATAATGCTGAGCTCATATGCTCAGCTGCTCAGCGGAGCGGTCATGTGCGCGAATATTTAAGCTAATCTCCTAAGTGCGCGCAGTGCGGGGTACACTAAGATGTAGAGTAAATTAATTACCTGTATTAGTGCATTGGTAGGTGATATTATTTGTTTGGAAGTAAAGATAAAATTAATAGCGGGTGGCACACGGACTATTGTATTATGATGCGTTGCTATCCTTATAATAAAAGTTCAAAGCAAGACTGGGTTAATTTGGCTACAAATCATTTCACCGAGACTCAACAATTGTTTAAAATAAGTAGGATTCTGACTCTGAAGTCAGCATCTTACCGTACACCGTCTTTTCACAGTGAATCTATGAAACTGAGGTAGGGCTTAGTTTCATAGATTCACAAGATAGACAGGTACATAAATATAGATAGAATAAATAATATAATCCTTTATTGTACACCAAAATCTTTAAAGGAACACAAGGTAGGAACTGAAGTGTTTTTGTAGCGAATCTCCATTACAGAAGGATGTTTTATTAACTCCCAAATCCAATTAAAACAACCGGACGATCATTTCCCTTCTGAAGTACAAATTCTAATTCTATTACCATCGCAATCAGCTATCAAAGCCAAGCTCATCACGTAGTAAGAACCAACCAGTACCGAAAGAAAATTAAGTACAAAAAGCGTAACTACTTAAGCTAATATAAGCGTCCTAACGAATGGAACACAGTGAGAGACGTAACAGCACTGTTTGTATGCAAATTTTTATTTGCCAAGAGACAAAAAGTGGGGAACGATCCCGGGCTGGGTTTAGGGTGGTGACATATAAATGTGCGCGAATTACGACGCGCTTTAGTTTTTTGAGTGACATTTTTCTTCGTTTTTTTATTGGTGATAGCTATTAAAATTTCGGAGTATTGATTAGGAACTGGGTAATTTGGTTTGTAACCTAAGTAATTTTTTATTACGTTAATATTATTCTGACTTTGATATACTCAAAGTTAGGAGGTCAGCTTTCCTATTTTCAATGATTGCTCATTATAACTACCATATCAAGGCAACGCCATTAACATTTCATTCTACTTAAAGTTCGTAATTCATATTAGCGTGTCAGTCGTAAAAGAAATGTCAATGGAGTGTTAGTCATCATCGGAAATTCATAATGACGCCTTGCAATAAAGATTTTACCAAAAGTGTCAAAATCTACACACTGCTCTCCCGTTTTATGGTAGCAGGAGTAACTCAATTGAATTTTAGTCAGTAGAAGTTCGACTTAACCATCTGTTCAACCCAGAAAGACGGGGTTTTCTCGCTGATTTTTAAATAATAACTCCGTCGTAGGATTTATTTGCTTTCATTATACAGCTTCACTGTTCATCTTTTAGATATGAATGTTGTCACGAATACACTATTCTGTTCACACCTTTGTGTAGGTATTCGGGCCAACCACTAAGATAATTCTAAGCATTAACTATGCTAGGTAGGTTCGTGTTAGTTGTAGGCTCAGGTTCACCGCAATAATCCGAGCTATTCAGAACTATGCGTAAACATAGCGTGTCGCGATCAAAGCACAGATAGGCAGAACGCAACGTTTCCTTAGCCGCATTCTTGGTTTTATTCTGTCTGATAAACTTATCATCAAAAAAGTTCTTTTATGTTTTTACAAGTTAGTTACTTGGGGAATTTTAATTATGCATTTGTTCTTATGGCCTCAAATACATTAAGTCCCTATTTAAATTCTGTCAATTAGAAATTTTTTGTCAGAATGTTGCATTTTTTGCGCCAAACAGAAGTAATATTATGGAAAACAGAAAACATCGGTGTGTTCACTGTTCTTTGTTGTCTTTATTTAAGTTTAAGTGACTTTTTAAACTTAAATAAAGACAATACGGAACATTATATTTTTTTACAATATATAATTATAATATACAAGGTTTATCCTCAATCTGATTTTTTTAGAGACTAGGGAAACTGTTCAGCTAGCCAGACGTTTTTTTTTTCAGTGGTTACTACTTAAATTTTTCTACATAAACGTATCCAAAACCCGTAACACGATTTCCTAGCCGAACCTTAAAGTGCTAAAACTTATTTAATCTTATATCAAAAAGAAATCACTCAACTATACGGAAATTGCCTGTCCTGAAAATCGAAGTGACTTCTTCAAAAACATGCTGATTCTATCTCTAGCAAAGTTTGTCAGTGCCTTTCAAATAACCTAACAAAGGAATAAGGAAGACTATAACTGTAAGATTAACACACACCCCCCACCTCGTTAGGTTTCCTCTTACATCATAATTTATAGGTACGTAGTTTCAAGTGACATGGAGGCTTAGGTACTCAAAACTTAATAGAAATTCTATCTACCCACGTTGGCGTGTATTGTGGGCGTAGAAACGCGAGGCGCCTGTCACACCACATGCAGTCGTCACGAAGTCGGTACAGTTCGTGACGATTTAGTTATCGTAAAAAGTCGGTAGGTACACTTCATGACGACTTAGTTATCGTAAGAAGTCGGTCGCTTCGAGTTATTTCGAGGTCGTGGCGACAAGAAGTCAAGCTCATATCTATGCGAACAGACTTATTAGCTTAGCCACGACCCGTAGAACAGGTCGACTATTTGCTGGGACACTTATAGTTTAGTTGTCTTACTCCTAGATAAATATATAATAAATAAATAAAAAAAAAAAAAAAAAAAAAATAGATGATTTAAACTCAAACTCAACTTAAACGCAAACTCCAACTCAAAGCATTTATTTCAAATAAACCAATTAGGTACAGGCACTTTTGAATTGTCAAGGGGTCGGTCAGTCAGAAAAGATGAAGCTAGATGCCCATTCCAAAGCGTAGTAGGTACCTATGGAGAAGAACGGAAGAAAAAGAAAGAAACTCCACGGACACTCTTTTAAATAAAAATTTGGTTACAAAATATTGGTTACATCATTCATGTTGAACTTATACATGTGAGAACGATGCAAAACGTTAAAAGCGTCCGTAATAAAAGATAAAAAAACAAAAATAAAACAATTCAAAAATTAAATCAAATTAAAATAAGCCATGGCAGCTAGGAGATGACCAGTCACTTACTGACGGCGCCCATTCACGAACATGACGCATGGATTAGCACCATTCAGCTCAACCATTTTGAAGGGAGCTAAATGATCCAACACACACGCCACCGTCAGCGTGACATTAGAGTGAGCATGAGATACTCTCAGCGGCCAGGGCACATTCAAGTCAATGTAAGACATACCCAGTACCTAAAAGGTAGCTTTATAGTCTGTACATAGTACTCACACATGTGCTATGCAATTATACAATGCTAAGAGATTGAATTTATACAATGAAAGGATAGTTTTTAAAATCTTCCGCAGCTCCAACAGTATTTTCAGATGCTATACAATTAGTTTATGCGCCCTTGTGGAGCAGGACCAGCGTTGAGCCAAGCATTTTTATCAGCGATGTAATCCCCCAACTTATAATTTGCTTGACTGCATAGTGTGCGTTTAATATAAGATTTAAATTTCGTTTCATTCAGCTGAAGTATGTGGGGAGGTATTTTATTGTAGCATTTTAAACAGTACCCCATGAATGATGAGTCTACTTTAGCCAGCCTGAAACCCGGTTGAACTAATTGGTCCCTATTCCTAGTGATATAATTGTGTCTTGAACCTCTTTTACTAAAAAGATCTCTCTTGTAGATTTTTCCTTACGTACATAATGTTTTCAAAGATATATTGACAAGGTACCGTCATGATGTTAATATCTTTAAACAGTTCCCTTAGAGAGTCGCGCCATATATGGCTCTGATGGCTCTTTTCTGCAGAATAAAAATAGACTCAATGTCTGCAGCCCGTCCCCATAGTAGAATACCGTACGACATAATACTATGAAAGTAACTAAAATAGACTAGCCTCGCGGTATCTACATCCGTAAATTGACGGATTTTTCTCACAGCATATGCTGCCGAACTTAGTCGTCCTGAAAGGGATGTTAAATGAGGACCGCATTGAAGCCTAGAGTCGAGCGTGATCCCCAGGAAAACAGTTTGATCGACGAATTGTAGTTTCTCTTGATTTAATACTATCTCACAATTACTACTTTTGACATTTGGTAAAGAAAATCTTATGCACTTAGTTTTTTTCCCATTTAATACTAAATTATTAGCAGTGAACCAATTGTGGACCTGCTGCAGGGCGTTATTTACGTCGTCAAGATTTGCTGCACGTCTATTAATTTAAAAAATTAATGAAGTATCATCAGCAAATAACACCATTTGTGGTTGAGTTTTTAATAAATGGGGTAGATCATTAATATATACTAAAAAGAGGAAAGGACCCAATATTGATCCTTGTGGAACACTCATTTTTACTTTTAAACCGAGTGAATTGACACCATTTATTTGAACTTGCTGTTGTCTATCATTTAAATAAGATTTAACTAAACTGAGCGCAAGTTTTCCAAGTCCGTAATGCTCAAGTTTCAAAATTAAGGTTTAGTTTGCGTAAGCGTGACTGCTAAGTATGAGGCTCTGGATTTGTTCCCGGTTAGTGATAATAGGATGGTCCCCTTATTACTTGGACCTTGGACTTTAACAAAACAAACTGCTAAATTTTATTGAGGGTGTATTATTGAGGGATACCTCACCTCTGCCTAACCTTCTCGGAATACATGCGTGATGTTGTGATACATTAAAAGGTTTTGGGAAAACTCAACATAAATCGTAAAGATGTTATGTAAACTTAATTAACGATTCTAGGAATTACGTAGAATCAGGAACCTCGAGTTTTCGTATAATTGAAATGCGATCGTGTTCTATTTATTTAAAGTTGGAATTTCGAAAATTGACGAAATTAAATCGTTGTGAAATATTAATGAATAAGGTTTTACACAGGACAAAACTTTTGCTCTCATAGTTTCTTTTATTTACCTTATAATAGTGACTAGCTGTTACCCGCGACTTCATCCGCGTGGAATTTTATACATCAACTTCATTTATTTGTATAGTTGCCAGTGAAACTCCTGTCAAAAATTAGTCCAGCCGTTTCGGAGATTAGCTGGAAAAAACAGACAGACAAACAAACAAAAATGTTTAAAACTGTGTTTTTATTGTATGTTTCGAATACACTTTGAATTTTATTTATTTGTATAGGTTGTGACACGATATACTATAACTATACTACATAATTTAATGAAGAACTCTGTTCTAAATACGAACTAGCGTATTTGCGCAGAAAATAAAGCTCCATTATTAGCCATCAATCTATGAATACTACTATCACAAACATTCCTCTCAGTTCTACCTACAGACTGTAAATAAATATCTATCGCTTATGAACATGTCCGCACCTTTAACTCAGACAATCTTAATCACGTGATCACGTCACGTTCTCTCTGTAATAGAGTAGTCGTTACTAGTTATTCAGATCATTGTGAGTGTAGACTGACTGATCGACTGCAGTTTCTCTCAAAATTATAGAGAGGTTGAGTTGATTGCTTTAACGCCACATCTATGGTATACAGGTTCAACTGAAATAAGCTGGCTAAACACCAGACTTAATGGTTACTCTCATCGGCTCTTCAGCATTGACATCCGCAATCTGCCTTCCCAACTGCCGACTTTACAGAAACATAGGACTTAAATAGACTAGCTATAGCTCCCGATAAAATGGCGGCATCAATGGCGGCGACGCGCGACAACGCAACCAGTCACAATCTAGTTAATAACGTGTTAGGCGGTTAACACACGGCACCGCGCACCGCCGCGGTAGACGGCGGAAGCACGTTAAGCCGTTGGTCCCGGCTGTCATTCGTGGATCTTTGACAGTCGCTACGAGTCTGACACCAGTCTTACCCAGGGGTATCGTATTATTATTTGTATTTATTAATAATTGTTGTTTATTTATTTATTTTGTAATCCCCTAGTGGGATTTATGTGTCCGTGGGTATGTCCGTGGCATCACAGCGGGCCCTATCAGAATACCAGCGCTGCGGTATTTATTTTTTAATTAACGCAGCACATGCTGAGATAGTGGCCTTTTTGGCCTCGCACAGGTCGTTAATAGTTTTAATTTTTTCTTTATTTTTGGTTATATGAACTATTTTTATTGTTAGTTTTATATGCTCCTTTTAGTTTTTTATTACTGTTTGTATTTCCTGTGCGTGTCCCAAATAAAATATTTTTCTTTCTTTCTTTCTTTCTTTATCCAGTTACTGGGTTGTGGAGGTCAGATAGGCAGTCGCTCCATATAAAATATGGTATTAAGCAGCATCCGGTTAGATTGGAAGCCGACCCCAACGTAGTTGGGAAAAGGCTAGGCAGATTTATATTATCTTTTTCCCCTAACTTTGATAACAACTAGGTATCTACCAAGTAATTGGATTTCCTATTGTAAATCAGTTAAAACATCAAAATAAAATTAAAAGCCTCATATTTCTTGCCGTCCATAAGTACATTACACAATAAAATAAAAAGAATAAAACTTGAACTAAATGTTAGTAGGTACCTAATTATATTCTAAGCTATATGTTAGTCTGTTTACATTTATAAGTTTTAAGTATACTATAAATATTATATTATTTATTCTGCAAGAGAACGCCTCCTCTAAAGAAATCCAGTCGTCACTAGACTGGGCTGTTTTAAACCAGTCTATTCCAGCTATCTTTTTAAATCAAGCGTAGGGTCTCCCTTTCTTGCGTGTTCCTTTATAAATCAGTTATGGATCATTAACACAAATTCGTCGCCAAGTCTAATGGGAGTCAGGTAGAATCATCACAAGATATAAACAAAATAACAACAAAAATACGTGATTAATTAATAACAATTTATAATTAAGTGACGTCCACAATTTAAGCTGACTTGCGGCACCATCCAACCCTTTGCAAAACATCATAAATAAAACACCCTCTAACTTCCTTAATTAATCCTTAACTAAAGCCCAAAATATTTAACCCTTCAGCAAAAAATCAATTACATAAAACTACGCTCATTAACTGAACCCGATTGGTTTTAGAACTAGTTTATTTAGATTTTAAAGTGAAGGCGATCGGGAATTCCAAACTTGTGGAAATTGGAATAGTTAGGAGTCCGGAATCCAAAATGTTGGGTTAAGAGTCACGCCCACTAGCTAGATCATTATCATATTCGCCTGTATAGTTTACACAACGATTTCTCTCTTTCAGTCGTCAGTAATTTGACATTCGAAAGAAGAAGACAAAGCGTTGTGTAACTATACAGACGATATACAACGTTTATTAGTAAGGGGTTAGATTATTAGGGATTTAGAATTTGCTAGATACAACTTGTAGTTTTCTTTTGTTTGGATGGAGAAACTTACCTACAACTTTTCATTTTGAATTGAATAATTGTTTCCTATACAGGATGTATCAGAAAAGTGTGATAAATAATCAGCCGTCGGGGTAATAAATATGGGTCGAATAGGTAGGTATAACGTATTTTGTATGGGACAGTTGACAATTTTTTCACGATTACGATGTTGGTCCCATGGAGAAAGTTGTTCAGTTTAATGATGTATACCACACTCTTAAATATGACTACAACTTTTTGATATATATACTGTGACATTGTAGTTGTCTTACAAAAGCAGCCCACTGCATGTATCCAATGACTACTAAAAATTTAATTTAAAAAAATTTATATACACCGTGACATTTTAGTCATCTTACAAAAGGCCACTAAATGTACGCGACATAAAATACCTCTAGGAGCAATTTTTTTTTTTACAATTTATCTTTTTTGTTTTTATGAATGTATAGTAGTCTTTGGATACAAATGAAGCGGGCTGCTTTTGTAAGACGACAAAAATTTCAAGGTGTATGATGATGAATGATGTAATAAACTTTAGTGACACGCCCAAAACTATTAAAATGCAAAAAAATGTGGCAACTCCCTTTTGGAACTCTAGGAATCCAGTTATCTAAATTCCAACTTTTCCAACTTTAGAATAACAAACTTCATAAATACATATACAAGGTGGAGACGACAATACAATAAAAAATTAAACGGCGTGTCCATAATGACGTTCCCATTCTGTATACAAAAATTCAATTTAATATATTCAATAGTTTAGTCATTATAGCTCGGCAAAATCCATAGTCGGCTCGGGCTATTCCGATTATCCACCCAAAAAATCCACACTAAAGTGGATATTCGGAAGTGTATGCCCGACAATTCACCCAAGGCCTAGTTGGATAAACGTAATTTATAGGCTTAGGGCATACATTACATTTAATTTGTTTGAAAAACTCATTTTTTTATTTAGAAGCCACGATTTATTTGACAGTTTCAAAATACTCTTAAGCATTAGTAGTGCCAGTATTTTAATTTATTTGTTGTATGGTAGGCTCCACATTGTATACTATGTATAGAAAAATACACAACTACGCGCAATATACATCAATTTTACATAAACTATATACTCCCGATAAATATACCATACACATCCTAAACTAACTTTACACAACCATTATACTTGCGTTACGATCAACACGTTAATGTCACCCGACAGATTACTACCCTACCACCACCGAAAGTGATTGAGCTGAATTCTACTAAACGGGTCCCAATATTCAATAACCCGAGCTATTGTTGCAATATCAGTCTGCATGCTGTGTGGAATTGAATTATGTCAATATGCCTATCCGGTTATCTGAAGATAGAGTATGTAGTAATTCCATTACCGAGAAACAGTAGATTACAATAGCTGCGCGGATGGATGGTATTGAATATTAAATTCGTTCACTCACTGACAGACAATGCACAGCCTAAAATGAACCTTTGATATCACAGAAATTCCTCTGAGAGAGAAAGAAGAATTGATATGAAAGAACAATTTAACGTTGTTAAAAAATCTTAAAATAAAAATTGAATTACATATTTTTATTCAATCTATTTTTATAATTTTAGTGATCTGACTTATCACAGACCTACCTGATATAGGCAACTATAAACATTAAAATTTTAAATCTTTATATTTAATTTCGTTCTAATACTCTTTTGGCTTTAGTATTACCGTGTATATTTTATATAATATGCGTTTCATTTTTTTTTTTTCTCTCTCTCAGTTAGTTTTAATGATGGTCTGGCAGTTTGAGTACTTCATGCGACCTACCCTAATGTCCTTTCTTTGGTATTGTTCGTTGAAACGTTGAGCTCCTTATCTTCTCAGTTGAGCGGCACGATAATTGACAAATGTTTGCAGTAACTAGACAAGTCTCAATTTGTGTGGTTCTTTTCTCAAAATACCATTACAGACACAATCTACATGGTCTTCTCATGATCTGATCAAGAATATGTCTGGAGTTTAAAAGAGCCCTCTGAGTTTGTTTTGGTCTTTCTTCTCATAGTAGTCAGATAGGGAACACCGACCTCATCTAGTTAAAAAAATATGATTGACGTGTAAAAGTGTTTGTACAAACCTATATACAGAAATAGAATCATTTATAATTTAATCATTTACTACATTTTCAGTAGTGATTTAAATAATATCCGTCAAGTCCACAAAGGTTGTGATATCAGTCAAGATTAAATTGTAAAATACATTTTCTGTTATTTCCAGCACCTCTTGTATTGTTACAGAAATTAACATAAACAGAATTTAATTATAAATAGAACATTTTGTGAAATAATAAATTCTCGAAATAATTTAGTAGGAATTATATGGAAGCAGAACTGCCATTCTGTTACGCTCTAGTGTATTCAAGGCTTTAAAAAGCGTTATTTTATGACGTGTGTTACGTTAACTTGCACGTTTTGTTTTTGCATACGAAATAATTGTGTATTTTCACGTCAATGGCTTGTTTTTTAGCGAAACTAAATAAAATGAGCTTTAAAGCTTTGTTAGAATTAATCGTATTTTTCAAGTTATTTGTGGTCAATTTAACTGTTTGCTGGATCTCGGTACTGGCTCACTGCACGTTTAAAATGATACTTTAATATTATGTTTACCACTAGCAAACATAAGAACGTATGTTTTCGTCAGCCACCTTAACCTACATTTCTGACCTTTGAGCCCCTAAATTCACAAACAAATTAATTTCTCTGCAACAACGAGGTATCCAATTATGATTATCTAGTATGCAATTTTGGTAAAACATATTCTCACTTTGTTGTTACAGAATTAAGCAGCCAAAAGCAATGTTGACCTTTTGAAAAACGCTTTAGTGAACTCGTAGCTTTAAGAGGTCTTATTTTATGATGTTCGCTTGGCAGTTCCTCGTAACGTTATTATGTTATGTGTTTTTTAATTTATACAAAAAATTTGCATGACGAAAGTAGACAGCCAACGTCGCAACCAAGTGACTGCCTTATATTTATTTGTCGTAGTATATGAAAGGCGTCGGGCTTTTCAAAACCTACGTCATAATTATGAAGAGTTTCTCGGTCCATTATACAGTGTGTCCGGACATGGACTAGCGATATTCTAAATACTTAAATATAAACTATTTTAAAGTACAATTACACTCTAGGCTTGGGTCCAATACACTTCCCCGCTATGTGACAGCCATTTTGTTTTTTTTTTACAAAAAATATCATATGTCTCAAAGTTTTAGTCATACTGAGATAAAAATAGGCTTATTCGAAAGGCAAATATATTGTCTACCATCAGCATTACAAAGAAATGTGTTCACAATTCCATAACTTTTGAAAAAAAAATGCAATTCAACCAATAATTATTACAAGCCTAGAGTGTAATTGTACTTTAAAATAGTTTTTATTTAAGTATTTAGCTCCCAGCCGCGCTTCTTTAAAGGTGAACGGGGCCTACGGATACACTATGGCAAGGTTCACCAACCACATAGTTAGCTTTGTGCCCCCCAGCCACATCACCAACACCAACACCTCCAGAGAAACCTTTGTGGAAAACCCTTGCAAAATTTAAAAATTCTACCCCAGTGTTAAAAAGAGTTCCCCGGGGCGCAAGACGGTCTGTCGCACTGAATTTGGCGCAATGTCTCCGTCTTGCGACCTAGGAGAGCTCACAAAGCGCCTGGGAGCAATTGCTTACCTTCCCCCATATAGGATTCTGCATGTCCAAAAAAATTAGCAACTAAAAAAACCTTAACAAACCAAATTAAAGAAAATTGTAACAATTCAACCCTAATTTTAGATCCAAAATTACCTCCATTCAACAACCAATGTGTGGAATCCAAATTAGGTGAAGGTGACATCAGGGGAGCGGCCAGGATACTGTTCAGCAGCGATGTGGTGGCGCCTTATTCTCCAGAAACGCTAACAGCCCTAGAGAGTAAACACCCAGCGCCTGCGGATAGTCTCACCTTTCCCGATCCCCCCGACCCCCCAGATCAAAATTCAACCTTACTAAACGTTTCTGCGCCCCAGTTGATTGCAGCCGTGAGCTCCTTCCGGAGCGGTTCCGCCGGTGGCCTCGACGGCCTGACTCCGCAACATCTAAAGGATCTATTGAGTTCAGGCGCCGGGGACGCTGGTGAGTCACTTCTGAAGGAGCTTGCGGCCTTGATCAACCTTATGCTTACCGGCGGCGGCGCGGCGGCGGTGTGAACGAGGCCGTCGTCGACGTGTTATACGGGGCCAACCTATGTGCCCTACGCAAGAAGGACGGCGGCATTCGTCCCATCGCCGTAGGGTGCACCTACAGGCGTACGGCAGCCAAAATATGCTGTAAGTTATACAGCGAATCCCTTACAGCAAAATTTCAGCCCCTGCAGCTTGGTTTCGGCTCGAGAGGAGGCTGTGAGGCTGCTGTGCATGCACTATCCACCTTTTTGAACCGCAACAAAGGTGAGGTTATCCTTAAGGTTGACGTTAAGAATGCCTTTAACTCTGTCAACAGGGACACTTTGCTGGCTGAAGTCAAAAAGGAACTTCCCGAAATTTATGGTTTTATGTGGCAGTGTTACAGGTACCCCTCTAAATTATTATACAAGGACAATGTTTTGGAATCTGCAGTAGGATGCCAACAAGGTGACCCTCTCGGGCCAGTCATTTTCAGCTTGGCTATTCATCCAATCATCCAGAAACTAAATTCAAAATTTAACGTATGGTATTTAGATGATGGAACCCTAGGAGGTGATGTAGACACCGTTTTGAACGACTTACAACTCCTCAAACAACAATTCAAATCCATTGGCCTGGACCTTAACCCATCAAAATGTGAAATTTACCTTTCTGACATTACCGACAGACAAATGACCCTTGAGAAATTTAATGCAATAGCCCCACAAATCAAAATTTTAGAAATAAGTTCACTTCAGCTCCTAGGTTCCCCAATTTTAGAAGACAGCTTTTCTCCTTTCATTGACGAAAAAATCAAAAAGTTCAACGACATTTCGGACACTCTCCAAAATTAATCTACATTCGTCATTCACCCTGATTAGATATTGTTGTTTTGGTCCAAATTTTATATATTTTTTACGCTCTTCCTCTCTATGGAAGCAGTCACACCTCTTGGACAAAATTGATAAAATCATCCACAGCACCCTAACATCCATTTTAAATGTGGCCTTGGACGACCGAGCGTGGCTGCAAGCCACACTACCCATCCGTCTTGGTGGCCTCGGCGTCCGCAAAATTACCAGCATTAGCTTAGCCGCGTTCCTGTCCTCTGTCCACAGCACTGAAAAGTTGACCGGGAAAATTTTAGCCCCCTGCCTGGTTGACTATGAAGTGCCGTGCTTGACAGATGTGGAGAACGCCTGGAAAGCGGCTTGCCCGAATACAGATCGGCCCGTGAATCCATCCTTCCAGAGGCAGTGGGACGAGCCGCTCTGCAGGTTGGTACGGAACAATCTTATTAATACGTCCACCAATACTGCTGAGCGTGCCCGCCTGCTGGCTGTGGGTGAGTGGGAGTCGGGCCTTTGGCTTCAGGCGCTACCGTCACCCAACATAGGCACTATGCTGGGTGACACTACCTTCCGGCTCGCTACCTGTCTGCGTCTGGGCGCTCCTTGTGTGGCTCCGCATCGCTGCCAATGCGGTGAAGGTGTCGACTGTCTCGGACACCATGGTCTATCCTGCAGTAAGAGCGTAGGCCGGATAGCACGGCACGCCAGCATCAATGACATCATCCATCATGCTCTTATCACCGCCGGGGTGCCAGCTGTTTTAGAACTCAATGGCTTGGCACGCGACGATGGGAAGAGACCAGACGGTATGACCATAATGCCTTGGAAGGTGGGTAGGCATTTGGTGTGGGATGCAACGTGTGTCGACACCCTTGCGCCATCCCATCTTCCCTAGCACAGCGAGCTGTGCTGGGGCTGCTGCTGCAGGTGCGGAAAACCTCAAACGGCGCAAATATTCCAATCTTATTGGGAATTATATCGGCCAGGTTGTCGCTTAATACAAATAGCCCGTGAACCCTCGAATTATGTTTGAGCCGTTTGGGGTTGAAACACTAGGGCCATGGGGCCCGAGTGCCCACTTGGTTTTACAAGACATCGCCAAGTGGTTGGTCGACTCTTCACGTGACCAGAGGGCTGGCCTTTTCTTCGGACAAAGAATAAGCATTGCCATACAACGTGGCAATGCTGCCAGCCTTTTGGGCACTTTTGCTGTTGACAGCGATGCAGACGAATTTTTTGACGCCCTATAATTGTTCCCCCCCCTTTTTTATATACTTGTACATATTATTACTATTATTTTAAGTCTGTATATAAATTATTGTACTTTTTAATGAATTGCAGCAATTGCTTATAGGTAGCGTTATTAATAATTTCATGGTATTCCTACCCCAGTACGTCAATATGTATACCTACGGTGGGCAGTGATAGCCTAGTGGTGTGACCGTCAGACTACCAAGTCATAGGTCTCGATTTCGAACCCAAGGCTTGCATCTCTGATTTTTCAGATTCATGTGCGTATTGTATACCTACTTATCACTTGCTAAAAAAACGGCGAGGTAAAACATCATGAGGAAACCGGCATGCCCGAGAGATATTTCTCGACGACATGTCAGAGACCCACGGGTAGCTTTATAACTCTGACACCAGGTCAGTCACTACCCACATGAAAAGAAGAACCCCTACGGTATACCAACGGCCCGTAGGTAACTAGATTATATTATTATTATTTCAATTGATAAAAGTCACTTGTGTAATTTCAAGCTGAGATTTTGTGTGGGTAAATAAGCTGGCTTGACATTTATTTAAAAATACTAAATATTTCAAGACGTTAATAATATATTTAAGAAGAAAATTATTATTTTTTAAAGTAGCGAAGTTAATCAACTTAATGTATTTTGATGATAATATAAAACTTTCCGTCACTGTTGTACATAACAAGTACTTCGCTTTGGAATGGGAAGCTTCATCTTTTTGACTGACGGACCCCTTGACAATTCAAAAGTGCCTGTAATTGGTTAATTTTATTTGAAATAAATGGTCTCGAGTTTGAGTTTGAGTGGTATACGAGTTGGTGTATGGTAGCCTAGAGGTACCACAACGAAAAAGTGAAAAATAAAAAACATTTCTACAAAAAAAACAAGAAAAAAAATCCCAATCTAGTGAAAAATAGTCGGTGTCTTTGGTTCTGTATTTTCGTTTATGGCACCGAATTAAGAAATTAAAGTAATTTTTCACTTTTTAGTGTTTTTTTGGAAGTCGTTTTGAATTTTTTGTTATATAGTTTTTTTATATATGCAATTTCTTTCTTCGCAGCGAGCGTTACGCTCTAGTGTGAGCTAACCTTAACATTACTTTACGATGTGCGACGCTATCTACCACATTACTCCAACATTTTATGTTATTTAATATTAGTCGTTTGTTATTTCACTTTGCAGCGAATGTGTGAGAATTCTTTCATTGATATTCATAGCGGTTGTAAGTAAAGGAAATACATTGACGTGTTATTGAATGTAACGTTTTATTGCAGGTTATTGTGTTGCGTGGGTGCGAAAGTGTTTAGGATGTGATTTTGTATTTTTAGCACACTTGTGCGAGTAAAATGTTGACAGTTTCGACATGAATAGGGTGGTTGACGATATTAAATTTATTCAGCACACCTCGGGCTATGAGGCCTACTACCAACTTTGAAAGCGTATACTTAGGTACTGTTTTGTATAATATTTACCCCGTTACGTATTCCCCGAAGGGTTAGGCAGAGGTGTACCTACTATACAACACCCACATTTCGCTTGTTACGCTTAAGCCCCATGTAATAGAGGACGAGATTATTTCCATCAACCGGGCTCAAATCCTAACTCCGGGCTGCTACTGAGAAATTCCTAAAGGAAAACCCCAATAACACTCTGCCCGACCTGGGAATCGAACCCAGGTCCTTATGCTCAATGAATGTATTAATAGTAATATTATGTAGCCGAAGTTATCATTTACTACTTATACTTACAACGTTTTTGATATAATAGTGAACAATGTGAACAATTAACTGAACATTCTCACCAGTTTTATTCTCATCATTATAGGATCAAATGTCTTTAATTATGGACAAAAATACAAGTGATAAATTACACCTTCGACTAACGAAATATTAATTTTCCACGAAGAACCTCTTTATGTCTAGTCAGGCGTCATTATAATCCTCTCGTACATAATATCTTCAGTTTAAAATATTCAACAATGGAGAATATTCTCTTTATTTCTATTTTGATACGAAACCCGAGCGCCATTGTCATTCGTTCCATCTAATGACTGTTATTTTAAAATTATGAAGAAGTTTTTTTATTGCTCTTTTTTAATTAAAGGAGATAGGTGCCATTTCAAGGGCTATTAATAAAATGTAACTTGAGCGATTTTAACTTGACTTGTGTTTTCGGGTAACGATGCTTTAATAAAGGCAGTGTATTTATCCGATAGGGATAGAGTGCCACCAGTGGCACTCTATCCCTATCGGATAAAGTGCCACTACAGGCACCCTAGTAACACCGCCTCGGCCCGGCCAAAGTGCCGCAAGCATTGGATTGTCATTGTCATTGTGACTAAGTCACGTCACTTGGTATTTTGTTTGATTGTCAAGGTTAGATCGCTGTAAAACACCACATTCCAAAAACATTACATTCTCTTGTGCCTAAACGGACCCTGGCACTTCGCCGGCCGCTGCCGCGGCACCGTTCGCAACGCTCGCTCGGCTCGTGCGTTGTGTGGTCACAGTTCTAACCTAACCTAACCTAAATAACAAGTGACAGTGACAATGCAACGCTCACGGCACCCTAGCCGGACCGAGGCAGCGACACTAGAGTGCCACAAGAATACTTGCGGCACTCTATACACTTCGTTTATTATATAATAATGAATATTGTTTATGTGTGCAAACATTAAGACTATACATAGTATACATTGTCCATTTCTTTTATATGGAAGTGAACAAAACAAGTTTAATATTAATATATTGTAAAACCTACACGTATATTGTACAAGTATATTGTAAAGCCTACACGTGAGATGATTCCTGGCTTTCTATAAGGCATGAGCATTTTTGCACGACTCGTAATGCGAAGCATTAGAGTGTGCTCTACGATCGAAAAATTATTTTTGCCCCATTTCTGTAACTGTTTTTATTGTTACACTCCTGCTAGTACACAGAATCTACTTAATTTATAAACCATTGTATAGATGATTAAATGGAGATTAATACTGTACTTTTTAACAATTGATTTAATGCAGCAGAAATGGAAAAAGTCCTGTCCGT
Source organism: Conistra vaccinii (assembly GCA_948150665.1). NCBI lineage: Eukaryota > Metazoa > Arthropoda > Insecta > Lepidoptera > Noctuidae > Conistra > Conistra vaccinii. Next base: position 23,870,649 of record OX411320.1, on the reverse strand, counting down.
CAATTTATGAACCCTGAAAACATTGTAGCTTGATAAAATCAATTAATAAATTGATAAGATAAAATCAATTAATTCAGTCAATTACGTTCGTTTCAGTCGTAGAAGGAACCCTATTGAAAATGACTCTTTTATTCAAAGTAGTTTAATTATAATTAATAAAATACTTACTAAAATAATATATAATATCTTTAACTAAATATTTCCAACCATTGACTTGACGTGCGTAAGTTGCCTAGCAACCGCCAAGTAAATATCTTTGTCAGTCGTTGACATTACGACTTCATGAAAAGTGATAAATTGTTCATTTTTAAACTATGTTTTGAATTTCTTTTTCATTTATGAATGATTGATAAGTATGAGGCGTGCACTTTTAGATTTTCCAAACTATTTTTTTCTGAGAATTTTGTGAATATATACGATTGGGCTTATGTTTCAGAATATTGAAATCAGCTAAGTTTCAGATAATTTATTGGGCTATTTTTGCATTTGGGAAATTTAATAAGTTTTATGTAAGTAATCAAACAGGTAAGAAGATGGATAGTGCCCACTTGCAATAACTGTTATGGTTTAAGGCAACGGTCGGCAACAGGCGGACCGCGGTCCACACCCGGACCGTGAAAGGTCGGAATTTGGACCGCCAAATATTGTTAAATAACGAATCATCTCTTACAAAAAATAATTTTCTAAAAAACAAATACCGTGCGAGATTAACATACCCACCTTGAAGACACTCTTCGATCATTTTGTACATAAATTATTGAAAATAATTAAAATGAATTAGAAAGTACCTACCTATTATGAGTCATTTTTTCTGGACCTCCATACATAATTTCAACAGTATCCGTCTAAGATGTAGATGTTTTTTAGTTCCAACTATTTTTATTAACTTTCCAGACGTGATTTTGAACAAAATACATCTTTACTTATATATTACAGGAAAACCTTTAAGAAGGCTATGGACTTTAAATAAAATGTTAAATCCCTCAATATTTTGCGTACAAACTTACGTTTGCAGTTGGAATGTATGGGAGAACATGTTTTTCAACTACAAAAGTTTCTTCTTGGGATAAATATTTTTCATTGACGTAATTTCAACTCACTTTTTTGTTTACCTGAAAGCTCGTTTTCGTCATAATATAATTAATGAATCAGATGCAGTAATCGTTACACACGCATACATAAACTCACGCCTTCTTCCCATGGGGGTACGCAGAAACTATAGAACGCTACCTGCTACGATCCTTATATACTTCTATTGCTTCGTTTACGTTTATACATCTGGTCGCACACACCGGCATGCAGCATGCAGCTGAATACCAGTATTTTACATGGAGCGACTGCCTATCTGACCTCCACAACTCAGTTACTGGGTAATACGATACCCCTTGGTAAGACTGGTTGTCAGTTTTTCGAGTTTCTGACGACCAGTAACGACAGTCAAAAATCCACGAATAAAAAAAATATATTAAAAGAGTGTGTGCTCGACAGAAGTGAAAACTTCATTGTTTTCTTATACCATGCTTCATTGTATCTTTCTCGCTCGGGTAGACTCGGCGATCCCGAGTTCACCCGATCGAGCCTTTCGTCTCAGAGCGTGACGGAACAGCCTAACTTACTACCTACGGAAAAATCTGTGTGCGGTGCGCCAAAAGAAGTTTTCACTTCAATAAATAAATATCTTTTTTTCCAGAATGAATGACAGCCGGGACCAACGGCTTAGCGTGCTCTCCGAGGCACGGAGGGGTCTGGTATGTAAAGATGGTCACCCATCTACGGACCAACCGCAGCAAGTCTTAGTAATTGTTATTATAGGTTAATTTCTAGTTAATCTTAGAATAGGTCTCTCTTCCATCTATCTATATCTCAGCAATCTGAACTGAGTAAATACTGACATTGATTGGAATTGGTTCGCTGTGAAACACATGCTTGTTTGTATTTAGTAGATGTGAATAATTTGAATACATGTCTACTCTAGCTAGACTACGAAACATGCTTGATATTGTTACTTAGGTACTACTATTTATTAACCTATTGCACGCCAGAGCATAAACGCAAGCGCGTGCCCTGTACGCCAAGGACACAAATATGTGACAAAAATGCTCACATATTCGAATCGCTGGCGTACAGGGCACGCGCTTGCTTGTCACGTATATATAATTGTATGACTATGGCGTTCATTTTTATTTCGGGAATTACTATTATTGTACAGTCAGGGAAAGTAATTGTTAAAAAAAATGAGTACCAACTAACAGTACGATAGTAAAAAAATAACTGTAAAAATTACAGTTTTCAACAGTTGTATGAAATGACTTTAACACGGCAAATTAACGTATAGTGTCGATTTGCCATATACCCTGCCCTGACCACCAATTTAGTTTAAAAAACAAAGCGTATATTTTTATTAAGCCCATTCTATAATATTTACTTACGTAAAAAACATTACTTACTTATTCGTCTGCTGTATGTATTACGCTGTATTTATATTTTTGTGGTGAAACTGGCACAATAGCGTGGTAGGTAATCTAGGGGGTAACCTCGCAAGTGCTATTGTTTGTGGGCTGACTAGGTCGCGCGGTACACCGTAGTGAATGGTCACCTTTATCACAACAAAAACGAATGAAAAATAACGCACAATTTTATTTTTAGAGTTAAATTATGGTAAATACATTTCTAGAAATGCAAAAAAGAAGGCCAACTGCTTCGTAGGTGTAGTGGTCGCAAGCCCTGCTGCTGAGCATGAGGTCCTGGCTTCGATTCCCAGGTCATACAAAGTGTTATAATTTTTTCCATCAGGAATTTCTCAGTAGCAGCGCTATTTTTGGCAATAGGCTCGCTCGTTAAGGCCTGAGACTTAAACATTAACGAAATGTGATTATACTATAGGTACACCTCTGCCTTACTCTTCGGGGCAAACAGGAGTGAAGTTATGTTGTTACTAGCAGCACCCCACAGTTTCACCCGGAATATCTGAATAAAAATAATGTATGTGTTAATGCAGGTTTAAAAAAAAAACAAAATTCAAAAGTCATTTATTCAAACTAGGCTGCGAATCAGCACTTTTCGAACGTCAAAATTACATAAGGCAGTCCTCCAAAAACGCCCGTCCTTCACCACTTCCTAGTGCTTTAGCTGGGAAGAAGAAGTGGGGCAACAAACTCCCCGGCAGCACAGTAAACTATATGTGTGCCTTTAATCCAAATGCGCTCAGAGTTTTTGCGTGAAAGGGTAAAAAACATCCATCCATCCATCCATCCTCAAAAACTTTCGCGTTTATAATATTAGTAGGATAGGATGTTGCGAATATGAAATAGGTATAGAAATAAACCAGGAAGAGAAACTTAATCTTTCCACAAAATAAGCTACCATCCTTGTTTTAATAAGCAAAGGAATAAAATACACAACCTTGAACAAATGTTTTACTATCGTAATATATTATATATTGTATGCTCGCAAAGAGTAATATTATCTTGAACAATATTGATAGTACAAACAAAACTCTGAAGCTTCCATGCTCCAGCAAACTTATGTCTTAAACTAAGTCCAATACATAGATAGAGTTGAAATACATATATAGAAATATAATACATTATATAGAAATAAACATAATACATTATATATAAACCGAACCATGCTATGATGAGCACCTCACATAAATGTTCAATTTCTAATATTTCGGTTTCAGTACATTAAAAACTTAGAAATTATTTTTTGTGCTACGTTACTCTGTGATCGCTAACAGACTTACTATATTAGTATATCAATCATAGGCTGGGAACAAATTATCGGACGCGTCCGTAAGCCGCAGCTGACAGTTGCGGCTTATTTTTATCTGGATAGTACATTTAGCAATACACTGTGCAAACTATCGGTCGTAAGTCGCGAGCGTGACCTTACGTGAATATCAGCCGCTTTAGTTTTATAGTAAAAAAATATTATGTAGCCAACATCATCATCATCATCATCAGCCTATTTTAATGTTCCCTCTGCTGGGACACAGGCCTCCTCTCTGCGAGAGGGAGTGGGCTGTAATCTACCACGCGGGCCCAGTGCGAGTTGGTAGATGTCACATGTCTTCGAATTTTTGGTTCTAAGAAATGCTGGATTCCTCACGATGTTTTCCTTTACCGTTTTCATCTGGCTATGCTTATATGTATGCATATGGTTAGAAGTATAATTTTAATAATTAAGCTTTTAAACTTCATATTGCCTTTGAATTTGTTGATTAGTCAAGTAGTTTTAGTCATTCCTGGAATAAAACTACTTAACTAATCCATAAATTCAAAGGCAATGTAAAGTTTAAAAGCTTAATTATTAAAATTATGCTTCTAACCATATGCATACAAACATCATAAATGACTGCGTTGTTCTCCTTAACTACGAAACGGATTTTAATGCAGTTTTCATCATTATTTAGAGAATTTATTCCGATAGGTTTGTGTGTAAATATAAAAACAAATCTTGAAGTTTTGTCATGTTGATAAAACCGTGCGAAGCAGGGGCGGATCGCTTGTTTACTATAAATACTATTCGAACAGGTACCTACTACTTCTCTATACATTTTGATGATTTTGCTCAACATTGCCAACGTTGAACGTTCAAAATGTATTCGTACGTTTCTTTTGGAGTGAATCCACCAAAAAATATGTCGCATTTGCGTGCAGTGCATAAAGCTGCTTACTTGTGTGACAGGCGGCAACGTCGTACACCGTCGTTGTTACACCGTAGTGAACGGATACCTTAATAAAACTATTTTTGTTTCATATTTGTATTTTTTTCTGGAACGAAGTTCCTTATCGCACTTTATATTCTGCACACTTGTCGAATGAGAGCTAGACCTTTAGGAACCATTTCAGGTAGAAAACAAAATTCAAAAAAATATTATTTGAATAAATAAGGTACAGACGCCAGCACATCAACCTACTCCGATCTGTCAAATTTTCCCAATCAACATTGAACCTTATTCTTTAGCGATAAAGTTGAATATCTACCTATTAAAGAAATTTGACAGAATGTAGTAAGTTGATGTGCTGGCGTCCGTACAAGGAAGGAAGATAATATCGATCTCTTATTCTATCCTTTAATTCTGGAGTGCAAATTTTACATATTTTAATATTACTTATAAATAATTAAAAAAATAATTAATTAATTATTTGAAAAATGCATGCGATTAGTAAATTATATTATTCATTTAAAATCGAAATATTGTAACATAGAACTAGATCATTTAGTTACGTGTCACATCTTACTGTAAGTGCGTACGTTATTAAAATAAATCGGTCAAGTGCGAGTCGGACTCACACACGAAGGGTTCCATACCATGTCGTACAAGATTTAACACTATGAATTTTTATAATACTTTCGTAAAGGTAACACTGAGGCGCTATGAAAAAACATAAATATTTGTAAAGAAATTGTCTAATTTTAATGAAAAAATGTTGTGTTAAAATATAGGTGTAGATGTATATTTCATTTATTTTAAGAAAAAAATATTAAGTTAACTTTATCCGGTAATATGCATTTACTAAAGTCAAAGTTATTTATTTGCTACTAACATAGTATTAGTAGGTATAAATAGGTATATAGGGTAGGTAAGCAGGTAGATATGTAGGGTAGGTAGGTAGGGAAGGTAATTAGGAAAGGTAGGTACGCCGTAGATAAATACTTAGTGTAAAACGGGGCCGGGTAAACTTATAAATAAAAGGATTTCTCTTGCTATATCAGACTAATTATTATACAAAATAAAATGTAAGTAGTACGCCAATGTTTAAAATTTACAACATTCCGTCAATACAGGTATTTATTTACGTTATTTTTGATAGTCACACAGAAATCTATTATTTCTTACTTATTATTTTTACACATCCCATCGGACTATGAGAGTGAGGGAAGAGAGAGTGCCCTCGTGTCTGCGCACACACTTGTGCACTATAATATCTCCAGCGCCGAAGGCTAGTCTCCGTTGAGATTGGCCGCCGTCGTAGCCGAATATTTTTACACAAATAAGTTTTCTCAATATGAAATTGTATCCACAACGGTTTAAGGTAACTGAATAGTGCACTGTGTGTGCCAGCATTCATTTCAATGTTACTGAATATATTGTCTATTGGAGTATAACCCGTTCTGGTTGGAACATGAGGTACACAGATCAACACCGTCTAGGGATACATTGGAAAAAGTCGATAAAGTTCTTAAACTCAAAAAATACTGGCCGGTTTTAAAATCTTTTGAAGTAAGCTTATTTTGTAGACCTTTTTGGATGATTCAAATTTGAATTTGAAATAATAAAATTCCATGTATAGTCATGCCATGATAGTACTTACTAATTCCATGTCATTACTTCGACTAGTAAATAGTTATCTGTGGAATTTGTATTGCATAATAATAGTGAGAATTACAAAATTATTATTTTATATTGCAGAAAATCGCCCATTTTTAAATGAAATACCTTTTGAATCGGCGTTTTTAGTATTTGTTGATTATAAACAGTGTATAGTACATAATATACAGGAGTTTTAAATTCCTAACTTGTTTAGTTGTTGAGATAGAGCTCGTTCAAAAATGGTCTAAAACTGACAACTTCTACGGCCCCCTAATTCATAATTTTTGAAGATAAAAACATATAAAAATTAGATTGTTATCTACTCGATGAGCTCTAAATAATGATACCCCACATGCTAGGATCAGAATTTTTTTTTTTCAAAATTTATTTTTATTGTATGGTGACCTCCCTTTAATTTTTAATTTTATTATTTGTTGTCCTTGCGGCAATAGAAATGCATATTCTGTGAAATTTTCAACTGCCTACCTATTATGGTTCATGAGATAGAGCTCGCTGACAGACAGACGGACAGCGGAGGCTTATGAATAGGGTTCCGTTTGTCACCCTTCGGGTACGGAACCCTAAAAAACGCCTGAAAGCTAATGAATATGTTTCATTTTATCGTTTTCAAACGAGTGGTATTTTCATGAAACAATATTTCAAATACTTTTTTTCATCACTGCTCAGACTGCTTTCTAATACCAACCTTCGCTTTGTTTCCCGTTTCTAGTAGATAAGTAATGTTTTGATTAACTTTGATCAAAGGATAAAATCGAAAGCTTACCACAAAAAGCTTACCAAATAATTAATTTATTCTGTTTGGTAAAATGGTTTCTCAATACCAAAGGGAAACCAATGTAATGCTGCAGTTTCATATAATTCCACATAAAATGGTAAATCACAGGCAATTACAGGGAAAGAAAATTCGCGAGATCAAAGCTACGGGAAATCTTTGGATTTTATTCTTATTTTCCATTTAAATTAGACCTTCTTTCATGATTTTTTAAACAATATACTCCGGTTACGTACAAGTACAAAAATAAAATCTTCGAATCAGTAGTCAGGTATAGACGATATTATTTACTAGTACTTAGTGAGATCACCTTGGGTCCTTACTCTTGGTCCTTGGTTCCGTAATCAAGATCAATGCTTTTTAACCGCCTCTGGGTCTAGTGTTAAGCCACCTGTCTCAGACCCAGAGGTCCCAGGTTCGATTCCCAGTGGGAGCAAAATTTTCTGCTCGGTTTGGTTGCTGGTAGGGCTTGTTCTAAGTCCGCCTGGCTAGCTACCACCATCTTATATAAGTCTGTCGCCATAACAACAAATTAACAGCATTGTTGTGTTTCGGCAGTTAGATATAAGATAGCCAGTACCTCTGTGGTTAAGGATTCCGGGTGAAGCTCGCTTCCACCTTCGGCCTGATCATCACTTACCATCAGGTGAGATGCAGACCAAGAGCTTCCCCGTTGAGGGTAGGGTCCATGTTAGTTTTAGATGCTCCTTTTAGTTTTTTATTACTAAATAAAATATTTTTCTTTCTTTCTTTTTTTCTTTCTTTCTTTTTTCTTTCTTTCTTTCTTTCTATAGCCACGTGGATATAGTGTGGTTTAACCGGTACTGACTTTAATAAACGAAGAAGAGTAATACTTATTTTGATACAGAAACACGATTTTTAAAAAGAAATGCGAGCAGATTAAAAAATTTACTACGTAGCTACGTCCATTTTACGTTGTTACTACGTAAAGAGTGGACCTTAGTCCGCTTAAATATTATACAAGGTCAAATTAAATTAGCTAGCGAAACTAAGCAGACGTAATGGGTTTCGATATCCCAACGATGAAAAAGGATCTAATCTAATCAATGTTGATCCCAAAAAATGACAGTTTTTTTTTCGTTTTATTCATGTTCGTGTCATACGATACCCATGACGTCTGCGGAGTTTCGCTAACTAATTTAATGTGATCCTGTAGTAAGTACACAAAGATGACTCGATAGCTAGTATAATTATACCCACGTTAAAGAAGAAAAAATTATTGGTTAGGTTATGTTTAACATAAATAACTTGAAATTCAAAAAATCTTACTTATCATTTTCTTAAGCCAAAAAACTTTATACCTAGACACAGTAAATTGCTGCCATACTTAATATTTTTTATTCACGTGTTTTAAGTTACCCGAAAACACAAGTCAAGTTAAAATCGCTCCAGTTACATTTTATTAACATATAAAGAGGTTCTTCGTGGAACAATAATATTTCGTTAGTCGAAGGTGTAATTTATCACTTGTATTTTTGTCCATATTTGATCCTATATTGATGAGGGAAAAACTGCTGAGAACGTTCACTTACATGTTCACATTGTTCACAATTATATCAAAAACTTGAAAGGTATAAGTTTAAGTGGTAAATGTTACTTCGGCTATATAATATTACTATTAATACGTTCATTGAGCATGGGTTCGATTTCCAGGTCGGGCAAAGTGTTATTGGGTTTTTCCCATTAGAAATTTCTCAGTAGCAGCCCGGACTAGAGATTGTGCCCGGTTGATGGCAATAGGCTCGTCCTCTATTACATGGAACTTATACATAACTGGCGAAATGTGGGTGTACTATAGGTACCCCTCTGCCCAACCCTTTGGAGATTACAGCTTGACCTATGGTACATAAAAATAGCGTGATTGATTATTGAAACTGTCCCATTGTATCAAGTAGCAACTACTTAGTATATTAAAGACTCAAGAATTGGGCTGTCTAATGCAAAAAGAAATGTTTAAATTCAACTGGTAATTCCGGAGATTACTTATTATGTAGGGGATATACAAACTTACAAACAAATACATTTTATTATAATATTAGTATAGAAATCTGTGTTGGAAAACCCATAAACAAAATGATAGTAATTATCATACAAGTTTAGACAAATAATATACAACAATTAACATATTATTTACTTTAAAAATACACATGTATTTGTGTGACCAGCACTTTCAATTTATTTCTATTCTTAAAAAACATAATAAGTAACTCTTATTAAAATTCCAAAGGTTTTTTTTTCTCTTTTTTTATACCTAGTCTATGATGTTTATTGATATCATGGGCTAAGTGTGTAGGCAGAACATTTAATAAATATTGAATACTTTTAAATTTCAAAAGTTAGGTATGTCAGCAAAATAGAGTAGATAGGTAGTCGCCAAAAGCCAGTAGGTACAAATTAGTAAAACATTTCAATAACATCAGAAATGGTTGAAACATGTTTTTCTTAAATCTAACACGGAGGATACCAACTCAACATTCTAACCCGAGAATTATTACTGTATTCTCATATTTAAGAAAATATTGTGTTAGGCTGGCTGACGGTTGTACATTATACCCCATTCTTATTCAGAAATTGAAGATCGGTCTGGTTTCGTTGAAATTTTATGTTTTACATAATGTATTGTATAATTTAACTAGTATTGCTACCTCTTACGGTTCATGAGACAGACAGATGGACGGACGGACAGCGTGGGCTTAGTAACAGGGTTCCGTTTGGCACCCTTCTGGTACGGAACCCTAAAAAAGGGAAAGCAAACCAAAATAATTTTCTTAATCAAAATGTTTACGCTTAGTTTAAAATTATGCAAAGAGGTCAGTATTTAATATATACATAAGCTCACGCCTTCTTCCCATGGGTGTAGGCAGAAATTACAGAACGCCACCTGCTACGATCCTTACAATACTCCTTTTGCCTCCGTATTTAAGTTTCTTCAAAAACGGTTTTTTTATAAACAGTCTCATTCCCAATCGTCATTTCAAAACATCGTCAATTTTGAAGCTTACTACTGTCCCAAGTTTGAAATGCTTTAAAGTAGGTTAGGCCTCCACCATTATTCAAACTTTCATTTAACTTTGAATTATAAAAGTTATACCTTTCAAGTTGCCGCTTACCTACTCGTGAGTTAAGACTTCGAAGGTGCGAGTAATTGTTGGTTTGCAAGAAAGCTGCTTATTTTTACGGGCTTTACAGTAGCCCGCATATTAAAAGATTTCTTTAAAATGATGTTCATACACGTGCACATACGCAAAGAATTAAATAAATATGTTCATACACGTGTATTCAGTAACTACAAAGAATTAACAAATTATGTTCATACACGTGTATTCAGTAACTGCAAAGAATTAACAAATTATGTTCATACACGTGTATTCAGTAACTGCAAAGAATTATAAAATTATGTTCATATACGTGTATTCAGTCACATAAGCAAAGAATTAAAAAATTATGTTCAGACACCTGTATGTAGTCAGATATGCAGCAAAGAATTAACAAATTATGTTCATAAACGTGTATTCAGTGACATAAGAGAAGAATTAAAAATTTATGATGATACACGTGCATTCAGTCACATATCTCCTATCCCTATTAACATTGTCGGATGTGAAAATCGGCAACTTTACTGTGCTTTGACGCACAGGAGAGTGCGTCAAAGTTTGAATTATTGATATTTTTTTAAATATACGAACTAGGTTAACAAAAATCAACAGAATTTTAATACATGTTTATGGGTTTACTTACATGTTAATAAACTACTATTATTGTTTTTTCTAGCATGTTCAAAGTCAGAAATGACTTTTTTAAGCGTACCAAATCAATTGTATTTTGTCGGATCTATCATATACGACGATGTTACGTGTACAAACGAATTGGCTATTTGTTGGAAGTGCCACATACGACAATGTTACGTGTACAAAGTAATTGATTATTCGTTGGCCTTGGATTATTAGTGCCATATACGTCACTGTTAATAGTAAATCCTAGACTTAATGTCTGTCGTATCTAAATCGAAATTTTAAATAAAACAATTTTTTTTTATATCTTTGCAACTAGATATTAATTTCTATCTTTAGCATCACACAACGTCCGATCGCCCGTGTAACATGGTCGGTACTGGCACAACCGTCATTGTTAACTGGCGCGGTTGTGACAACATCCGACAATATTACTTAAACTGCATTTCTTTACCTTTTCATGTCCTTTGGAAGTGAGAAAAACGTGAGGTTCGGATCCTTATTATTATTTAAGCAGCCAAATGGGATGCAATAAACTGCTGCCTTCATTTTAGTATTTTTAGTTTTAATATCTTGCGACAATCGGCGCGCGGCAGCCCTACTGAATAGGCACAGTGAGACGAGCGCGCTGGGTACTTGTAGCTTCATACCTAAACTGCGGAGTGTCCCATCTGTATTAATCTGTGGCCTAGGTAGAAGTGTGTCGGAGGGCAGACGCACATACCTTGTAGCTGTAATCTTGTGAACTGAGTTTTTTTAATTTTTTTATTAATATTTTTTACTGTAGTTGTCATCATTATTATTGTGTATTGTGTGTGTGTTATTGCTAGTCGTGTTGTGCGATTACACTTTGGGTGATAATCAGGTCGAAACCTATAACGTGAACCTAGTGATATACTGTGATTGTTACCTGTTGTAGTTGCCTTGTGAATAAATAAATAAATAAATAAATAAATATTAACGTGGCTATTTTAAAAATCACTCAACATTTTTTTTGTGGCAGCTTCTAAAAGAAAGGACTTTTTAAGAGTGATTAATTAAATAAAAAGAAAATGGCAAAAATGCATATACGCACAGAATTAAAAAAAACAACATTGTTCAATAAAAACCTGTAGATATAGATATTTTGAGAATCTGCCTATCAATTTGAGAAATTGGTTGGGCAAAGAGTGTTATTGGGTTTTTCTTTATGTACACCTCTACCTAACCCTTCGGGGAATCAAGGCGTGACGTTATGTAATGTGTTATTTGAAAAATCTGCTTAACAGAAAAGTGTGACTCCGGCGAACTTGAAAAGATTCTATATTTATTTAGTCTTATACATTCAAATAAACTGATTACCTACCATTCTTTTAACACCATTTTTCATCCTATTCATAAACATCTGACATGACATCATTCATCCTACCCAATTCTTCCCACACCTTCCTCGTCCACACATTACTCGTTCTACAATAATACCAATAGAATTTCACTTTCAAAACTTGTGTGACTGTCGCTTCGAATCAGACTCACTTGAAATCTCTCCAGCATCCTAATGCCGACTTAGCAGTTACAAACGTTCCCAGATCTTTTATTTTTTTATCTTATAGCACATTTGTTTGGCATGAGTTTACTCTGGGAGACGCACGTTGTGTTCTATTTTCGAAAGGTTTTCATTCATGTTAATTTATAAGGAGGTTCTACGGCTGGATTGCAGCAAGTGTAGGCTCGTTTAATACGTATTTTTTTTTTTCAATGATTCAATTAAAATAATAATCTTAGTGAATTAGAAACAGTCACAATGACGTTGAATTCTTTGAAACAAGACGAGTTTAACATTACGGCCAGTGAATTACGTTTTAGTATTAGTATTCTAAGATAGATGAAGCAGTAGTGGCCCAGTTGTAACGGCCCCGACTTACGAGTTAAGTATAGCTCGTGGGTTCGAACCCAAGCAGGCGTTTTACTTTGTGTATTTTTTTTTATAACCACTGCTCTCAAAACGGTGAAGGAAAACATCGTGAGGAAAGCGGCATGTCTTAGAACCAAAAATTCGAAGACATGTGACATCTACCAACCCGCACTGGGCCCGCGTGGTAGATAACAGCCCACTCCCTCTCACAGAGAGGAGGCCTGTGTCCCAGTAGTGGGAACACCAATAGGCTGATTATGAGTATTCTAAGATAAGACCGCTACCGATTTAAATTCCAAATTGAGCCTGATTTAACTTAATAATACCCACAATACATCAACAATTTCCGCCACTAGCCTCAAACGCTTAGAATATCGCAAAGATAAACAAATAAATAATAACACCCTCCTACTGTCACCGGTCCCTAATTCCCCTACACATTGTAAAAATAGGGACGCACCTTCTTAGATAGAGATGTTGAATAAAATTCAATAGCGAAGGGTTAAGGGTCCCGGGTCCACATTACTTTATAGGTGGGATCCTGGCCACTGACACGTCTACGATTTTCGATTCGCGAGAAGTTTATTTACTGTACCATCCAAATGTATTGGCAAAACGAGCGACGTCGAGTGGTACAATAGGGCAAAGTGTACCAAACTGCGCTTGTTTATGTTCGGGATGGGTAATGAAATGAACCTAATCCACCCCCAGAGCCTTTTTATGGATAGGTGGAACAAAAATAAGATTTTAAAGCACTCTTTTTGCAGTATCAAATATTCTTGAGACGTCTCAGTTTCAGAGAAAAATGCTCGCAAGAAAGGAGCGATGAACATATAAACCAAAATTCATGAAATTGTAGCTCCGTTCTATGTGTTGGATCTAAAGTGTATCTAGCATGAAATTAAATTGCTATTTATTTCTTTGGATAAATGTGAAGCGATTTGTGTCACCGCTTCTGTTGAACTTATGTTTTAATGGGGTAAAATATAAGATTGAGTGATGTTAACGAAAGAGCCTTTTCATAAATAATGTGAGTTTATAGAAACGAGATCAACTTAACATAGCTTCACGCCTGTATTTCCAGAAGGGATAGGCAGGCAATACTTTGTGTGAATTATTTCATCACCATTGTTCTCAAAAATGGTGAAGGAAAACATCGTGAGGAAACCGGCATGTTCTAGAACCAAAAATTCGAAGACATGTGACATCTAACAACCCGCACTGGGCCCGCGTCGAGGATTACAGCCCACTCCTTTTTACCGAGAGGAGGCCTGTGTCCCAGCCGTGGGAACATTATAGGCTGATTATGTAATAGGCAATGGTGTATATACAGGGTGTCTCAAACGTAGCGGTCCAAAGGCAAATGAGGTAAAGTGGAAGTGACCACCTATAATTTAAAAACTTTTGCGAAAGTTTCTAAGCCTCGATTTAAAAAAAAAAGACTACCGAGTAAGTTTCGCTAAAGTTTAATAAGAGAAAACAGAAGTAAAAATTAAATCTGAAGCGTTGCAGAGCCACACTGAACTTAAATAGAAACCTAATCTTGTACGTTACACTATCAAGACATCTCCCAGCCAGATTTGAACTCGCTACGTCGAAAATTTTGTTCACAGGACAAACTCCAAGTGAAAGTGTAAAATTTCTTGAAAATTATTAAATTAGCGTTACTTTCTGAATTGTTGAGAATATCCGAACTTTAATATTTTTAAATTATAGGTGGCCTCCAGCTCTTTACATCATTTGCCTTTCGACCACTACATTTTTGAGACACCATATTTTACAGAGCACCCATATTTCGTTAGTTTTCAGTAAAATCAACATTTTACTAGATTATTTCTCATATCAGGAGTTTACTGTTGTACACGACAATGAATAAAATTAAGTGATCCAACTTTATCATTACAAATCCTGACATTTATAGACATAATATTAACGATGGATCGTCTGTCTCCTCCCGAGCAATTAATACAAAAATGGCTCGGCTAGTCACCGTTCAAATCGGACATCCTCAATTTATATTCGTCAAATAAGAAATCAAAGGCAGGTGCGAATGAAGAGGCTCGATCGATCTATAAAGATGGAAGTAGGCGCTTCTGAAATATTTGACATTATATCTGAAAGCTACCATAATTTTATATTAATAGGCTGTTGACTATAATTATTATAGTCTGTCATTGTTAGTATCGTACAACAAAATTCGGGGTTTTGTAAAAGAAAACGAAGAAGGATTCTCTGCCATATGACATACTCCCTCAAACTCAATCTCAAACTCAAAGCATTTATTTCAAATAAACCAATTACAGGCACTTTTGAATTGTCAAGGGGTCGGTCAGTCAGAAAAGATGAAGCTAGATGCCCATTCCAAAGCGTAGTAGGTACCTATGGAGAAGAACGGGCAAGAAACTCCATAGTCCAGTTCAACACAAGATACTGGGTGTCAGGGACATCGATGCGAAGCCTGATACCATGGATTCAGTACATGATTCTGAACCCCCCTGCGTTGAAATTTTTCAACGGTTATAAAAATAAAATAGCTGTTCCATACATTTTGATCGTGTAAGTATTGCACTTTTCTATGAAACAGCAGATTTTTTTGAAATAACCGACCAAAAATTTCTGCTGCAGGGGTTCAGAATCACTCACCTACTGAATCCATGATAACAGGCTTCACGTCGATGTCCCTGACACCCTGTATGGGTAATTTAAGGCTTGTGAATTTGATATTTAGTATAAACTTCATGACTGCTTTAGAATATCAGTTACAAATACCTAATGCGGTAACAAATATGGCTCGTTGGGCGATTGAAAATGTCGTCATTGGGCGATTTTAAAATCTCGGATATAGACACTCAATAAATCATTCAGTTTACAATAACGTCAATTGCGATGTTATCGTATTCGAAGTTCGTTTAGCGATTGATTTGAGAGTATAAAGAAGGATGCCCATTTATGGCCCGAAACGCCCAGCAATTTACGTATATGTAAAAAAAACATCGTTATTTCTAGTTATCTAACAAGATATTCATTTATCCGAACAAGATGGGAACATTTTTGCACAAATAAAAAGTACCGAAACGATAAATACGTGAAAATAATTCCCTTTTGTGGATAAAATCAGCAGTGTTGCCAATAATTATTAATTCCGTTCACGAAATAATCGATTATGTTTTCATGGATGTTTTACTTATAATATCAGATCCGTAATGCTTATTATTCGATGTATTCAAACAAATACGGTGTTATGTTTTTACTATTGATACTAAATGAACAAGCGAATTGATAGTTGATATAATAATGAATGCATAGGATCATAACAAAAACGCTACTACACATTTTAATTACCTATAATTCTTTATCTGTTCAGCACAATAAAGATAGAATATGTTAAAGAAAACATATTTACAAAGACGTTCATAACTTCTTAACCTCTCCCGAGGCAGCCGCAAGGCTGCCGCAAACCATATTTGTCCTTCAATCCCCGAGGCGGACATACGGCCGACGCAGGTACACACGGTTTAACAGACGACGCAGGTACAATCTCTATTTCTACTATGAAATTAGGGCTAAACTGGTCTGTGAACAATTTAACTCTATGGCCTGACGAATATTCTCGTCAACTAAATCATTTAATTATTAAATTCCCGTTCGTCCCACCAGGGGGACGACGGCAGTGGGACGAACGGGAATACACCCTTTTTTTTTACGATTTTTATCATAAAAACCAATATCCAAAAATATCAATAGGCAACATTGGAAAAAAATGTTGAAACTGACTGATGTCGCACGTCACACGCAGGTAAAACGTCATAGTCACGAGTGCGCGCTCGGCATCGTATTTCGTTATTTTTTATTGTTTTTGTGTGTAAATCGATGGGAAGTGTTGTTATTTCCATAAGTAGTTTTTACATACATCGTGGTAGATAAATATTTGCACTAACTAGCATCGTTTATTAAATACCTATTTTGATCCGACCAAAAAAAACGTCGGGAACCCGTGAGTGAAAAAGTGAATGTGATTATTTTGAGTTGTGTGTGTTTCGTGTCGTGTAATCGCTGGTAAGACTTTATTTTATTTTTTAATATTAGGTACTTAATCGTTTTATTATTTGAACTAAAATACACTGTTTATCCATTTTTTTTAACCAAATAATGTTACGTCATCAGAGTTGACGTCGTTAAGATTAAAGAGTCACAGTGGCGATTATAATTTTGTATTAAAATTAGGATTCGATAAAAAAATCGATATCGATCTATCAATTTTTTGTGTGTGGTGTGGCAACATTGAATTATGCCGGCCGGCTGTCAAGTCAATGTCAATGTCAAATCACAAATCAACTTTCTTTGTTTTCGTTTGCTTATCTTTATTTTCTTGCGAATTTGTTATTTTAACCATCGAATACGCTTATTAAATGGACTCCGAAGATTCTTTGAACCCTGAGCCCTGACGACCACGGCCTGAACATGGATTCCGCTCCCGCTTCCACAAATTATGAAGACCCCGGCATTGTCTCTGGCCCGAGTACTTCCGTGCCCTAAGTAATTCATTCAAAAGGTCATTTACGCTGTGTTAATTGTGGTTTAAACGTCACGAGAATACGAAGGCATTTCTTGGAAATAGCAGAAAGAGCAAAATGTTATACAACAATCTAAGGCGACCCACCGACCAATGTGTTCGACACAACAGGTCAGTACATGTCTTCCTCTGAGAAATTATTTTTAAATAAATAGACTAGAGTACTATCAAGGTTAGTGTTGTTTTAGGATATCTAATAATTATGACTTGTTTATTAGGTACAAGTGTCGAGTGACAGTTTAGTGTGCGAACAACAAAATGTACAGATTGATGGTCATGGACAAGTGTGCATCAGCTGCGTGCGGCAGATTGGTTTTGAGAATAAGATCACATACACTCAGGTCTGATTCTCCACATGAACAACTCGAAAAAAGTGTGATTGCCCGTCAGATTGTACCAAGAGCGGTAAGTTATCAACAGTTTAGAATTAATACAAGCGTAGTTCTGAGATTTGATACTGACATACTTCTGAGTCTATATAAGTGTAATATTCAACTTCTTTCGTGTCCGCACAAGTTATATTTCACATAGTACAGATTGTCTAGAAACTTGAGAAAGATTTTTTAGAAATTAATTAATAATAATATAAAATGTTATTGATAGATATTTTTTGATTGTGTATTTATTTGTACCAAAACCACAGTAATTCACGTTTACTGTCTTTATGCACTGAGCTTTAATTTTTATTATTATTTCAGTTGCCATCATCATCTCGTTAGAGCAGTTTAGAGCAGCATCATGTTCAACTACAGAACCGGAATCTGAACCATCCAGTCTGCCTATGGAGCAATTTGAACCATCCAACCTACCTTCGGTGCAATCTGAAGTAGCTGACAGTGCTTAGCAAGCGGGACAACAAAGCTTGAACACATCCAACAGTATACTGCTGCCTTATGTAAGAGCACCAAACACTCAAAATCAATGTTTCTTTCCTGGCTGTAACAAGACCAATTGGCTCGCTATCCCATCAGCACTGCGGGTACATCTATTTTGTAAGTACAATTATTATGTACCGCCGGATTGTAGAATCTGTTATTACCTAACCCCTGGAATCTACTTTTAGAATCAATATATAATCATATTAAAACATTTAGTGCAGCACAAATTGAAGATTTTGCCTCATTGAAAAAAACGATTTTATCTAAATAACCCCAACTTTTTTCTAAACCAAGACCTTGACCATTTCATTATTTAAATCGCATATTATCCTATCCATATACTTTGAATTGTGTGCACTTGAGGCCAAAGTGTCTATGGAGCACGGGCAATTCCCTTTGTCCGTCTGTAACTAAATGATATGCATTATGTCTCATTTTTGTTCCATGAAATGAACTATTCTTATATTTTTCGTGTTTTGTACGGAAGAATCACACAATCAATCATACTTTGCCAACCTTGTGTTTAAAGTAAATGATCCCACAATCTGTCAATATGAGAGGGCGATGACCCTATGAAGAAGGCCCTAGTATACTATGATCAAAGTGTTGGCGAGACAACCAATATGTGTGCGACAAATGTTTGCTCAGACGACCAATGCGAAAGCTGAGTGAATTTTATAACTTGCGGTTCAATATCGTTTTGAAAGATTGTGTGGGGTGTCAGTTTTATGCTGATATAAGAGAAACAAAATAAGACAAAACTGTTTTAATAATACATGGTAGCATCACGCCCATAGATATCCGATCACGCCTGTAATTCCCGAAGTGTTCGGCAGAGGTGTACCTTTATCCACTCACATGTACGGCCCGCGCAACCATTTATGGTCTACAATGTCCGCCGCACGAGCGCGCACGCGTTCAACTGCAAAAAAATAATTCACACACTGCCATCTAGTGTTTTTTAGTCAAACTATTTCATCAGCTAACCATAGTGTACCATCCAGGGCATAAGGCTCGACTTTTTTTTGGATATTATGCTATCGTTATACATATGAGTGGATAGTACACCCACATTTCGCCAGTTATGTTTAAGTCCTATGTAATAGGGGGTGAGCCTATTACAATCAACCGGGCACTCTCACGCAATAAAATTAAGCTGAATAGCCTTTTAGTAATCTCATTCTCACTCACTCCCACGAATATCACCCTTCAGATGTATGACAAGAATCGTCGTCGTCGTACATAATATCAATGTACACAAAACATTAATTCTGGGTACTTAATTGTAGCTGCACATTATGCACAGCATTATAGTGTAGCATTATCTAGCCTGGCTCTAAAACAACTAATACCTCAGATAGATACTAATCCCCAAATGAATCCTAAATTCGTTACCCCAATATCATTATCTAAACTGTCTAATAAGACTACATATTTACAATATTTCAGGGATAAGGAAAATGATATGAAACACCAAGATACTGTAGAAAAGCACTACCCTGACTATCACCAAGCATTCTATGCCAATCCATCTTTTTAAACTGACACAGCACGTCGTTATCACGAGCACTACCCTCCGAGAACTATATCGAAACCGTTGTTCCGCCATTTTTATATATCGAATATTTCGATGTTGTCAGTACAAATCCAACAATTATCTCTTAATAAAATGAAACCTAACAATAGCTATTGATAGTATTATGGAATACAAATTGTAGACAATCAAATGAGTTGTTGTCGATGTACTTTATTACATTATGAGCCTGGTTATACCTTATTTTGCCGAGAAAGGTTGGATTAAAAACTAAAGCACACAAACTGTATTTTCTTGATTCATTTAATATGTCTATTTTTATATGCAATAAAAAAAAATCTGAATACCACGTCTACCCTCTGTTTTAGAAATCCTGATCAGTAAATCAGCTCTCAACTGTCATCTGATGTTTGTAGAGTGCGTTTATTCTGAAAGTGGGCAACGTCGCAAATAGCTGTCAAATATTTATCTGTTTCGATTCATTTGGAAATATTACTGTATGGAAATAAGAAATGTGGCTCACTAGGGAACAAGAATATTAATAATGAATTTTATTGTAATTATGTCATGGAATTTGATGTTGTAACCGTTTTAGGTGTAAAAAAGGCATTTGGAAAGTTTCTAAATACTTTTTTTACATGTGTAACTAAATATTCGGTGTATCGATATTAATTAAGTATTTCATTTCATAATCAATATTTTAGTTCATTTAGCCATATTTCATATTTCCATATAGTATTATTGCCAAATGAATCAAAACAGGTAAATATTTGACAAGCTATTTGCGATGTAGTCAACTTTTAGGATAAACGTTCTTAATTCAAATATGACTGCTGCCAATACTCAATACTCAAATATGGCTGACAACGATTAATTTTAGTGTCTGAACCGAAACGCTACTTAGAAACCGAGGGGAAGGCTGTCATAATGTCAGCTATAACTAATGCTATATTTTTGCAGAATTAACCATTTTTTACGGTTCCCTCCCAGAAATGCCAAACGGAACTCTATTACTAAGCCTCTGCTGTCTGTCCGTCTGTCTGTCATCGGGCTGTATCTCATGAACCGTAAAACGTAGATAGTTGAAATTTTCAGAAATTGTGTATAATCTATTGCTACATAGAAATGTATAATTCCATTATAACAACAAATGATAAAAATAAAATAAAGTAAAAATTAAAGGTTTTTTGTTAAATATTGTACGGTGGTACGGAAACGTTCGTGTGCGAGTCCAACTCGCACTTAGCACGCTTTTGTTACTTACTGCATAATATGTAGAGAGAGGTCTCTGTGTGTGTGCACACACTTGTGCATGTGCCATGACCGAGATTCGGTCTGAAGGGGACTATTAATATGTAGATTTCTAATCTAAGTATTAAAAATTTCCATCGCCAACTATTTTATCACACACATCGCAAATTAAATCTATCAAAGCTAATCGTTTTCACTACATAACTAAGTTACTCAAACCTAGTTTTATAGACAGTAAAGTTATATCAAAGGGTCGACCAATCATCGGTCAGGGAAGCAATTAAACCTATACAGATGAACGATTATAACTTCATTGATTATTCAATTCTCACTTGAATCAACTGATTGATTATGTGATAGGTCAAGTGGTGTGGTGATATTATGTACGTTTGTTTGTACGTTGTTTCATCAATAGGTTATTAATGAGAGCGAAGGTTAATGTTTTTGCAGAGTTTTATTTAAATTTTATTAATTTAAGAAATCTTACAGCTAGTACATTTGAGTATGCAGTAACATTTGAGTATGTGTGACTTCTTACAAGTTGAGTAGGAAAGGTAAATACTAAACTTTAACGGCCTTAATACAAATCAAGGTTTTTCTTTTGACACGATTTAAACCATTGATCCTGTTTTTTTTTGTAATACTAATTTAAGAGCGTGCATCGTAAAAGTTGGCAACTTCGTAAATAGCTGTCAAATATTTAAGTACTTACCTGTTTTGATTAATTTTGAAATAATTTTGTATACTGTATGGAAATAAGAAAAGTGGCTAACTAGCGAACTAGAATATTGATTATGAAATGCAATAATTAATATCTTAACACCGATTATTCCGTTTTATATGTAAAAATAGTATTTGGAAACTTTCCAAATGCCTTTTTTACGAAACACCACAACATCAAATTCAATGCAATTCATAGTTCGCTAGTGAGCCACATTTCTTATTTCCATAGAGTATTATTGCCAAATTAATCAAAACAGCGAAGTAAGTGACAGCTATTTGCAACGTTGCCCACTTTCAGAATGCACGCTCTTACATAACATACACATAGAATAAGAATAAGAATAATTTATTGTTTAAGTAATTATATTCAATGCGTTGATTCCTGGAACTCACACTAGGATTCCCTGTGTCGTGAGATCCAGGCTCCATAATCAGCATATTAATGTTCCCACTGCTGGGACACAGGCCTCCTCTCTGTGAGAGGGAGTGGGCCGTAATCTACCACGCGGGCCCAGTGCGGGTTGGCACGCTCTTAAGAGGCTTTACGTCGTACGGCATTTCATACAAACTTTCAAGCCCTTATTTTTCGAAATGACTGAACCGACTGTAATGAAACTTCATACGCATATGCAGGATAAAAGGTCTAAAAACTTGGTTAAGAACATTTTCGAAATGTCTTATTTAAAAGCAGATAACTGGAAATCTCTGTTTCTATGGAAAATTAAAAACCGGTTTAATTTGGCTGTGACACTATTTTTCGAAAATGTTCTTAACAAAGTTTTAGACCTTTGTATCCTGCATATGCGTATGAAGTTTCATTAAAATCGGTTCAGTCATTTCGAAAAATAAGGGCTTGAAAGTTTGTATGAAAAGCTGTACGACGTAAACCCTCTTAACTGTGATTGAAATACAGTACTTATACAAAAACAGCAAGTTTTAATTAACATATATTTTTCAGTTGCAGTTTCAGTCATACTTAGTATATTTTCTTCTTGTAACATCCAAGACGATGCTACGATCTCACTTTAGAACCACCCGCCACTCGAACACAATATCATAATCGACGTCAAAGTTCTAAAGACAGTCTTTTGTCTCGAGTACGCACGACGAACTTTTTGTCCCATTATTAGAAGTCGCGATCCTCCAGTATATTGCCATTAATACATATAAGTGAAAAGATCGCAAACGGTACGATTCGCAGAAACGTAACGAATAGCGTTTATATGATTCAACTAGTAATCTCGTAATGTAAGCGGACTATCGTATGACCAGTTATATTGCTGTTATTATCAGAAACCAACGTAGGTAGCCAATTTTTTTGCCGAAAGTTTACTCGAGCTTAAATTCTATTAGGTTTCTGGTAAGTTATTATCCTGTAGATATTGTGAATTAACTGATTGGATCCGTTGAAGCTAGAAAAGGCTAGTTTCATTATGTCTGAATATTTTTGTAACGAAAATTGTTTTTTCTTGAAATATGGTTATATTATTGAGATTACAAGTTAGAAACAAGAAATTAAGTAGGTATTCAATCAATCTATAACAGGAAATCAATATCAAAAGAAAAATTACTCTTTTAATCTTAGATCAGATTTAATCTAAGAATCTTTTTCAGCAACCTTCTTAGAAAAAGGACGATTACTTACGTTTTTGGCTTCATCAGATTATTATTACTCCGAAAATAATTTATAAAGCTTACATTAGAATTTCTAATGAAAACTTAATACACTGGGTTGATAAACATTTACCCCTCTAAGCTTTGGTTTCCCAAGAAACCCGCTCTACTAAGAAACCGAACCTAACACTATGAGGAGGCTACTTCGACACTTGCTCTATAGCAACCTGAAATTCAGCTTAGTATGTTACATGAATATCTTGAAGCCTCTTTTACTGCGAAACGCAATTCAAATTCAGTCTTCAACTATTCTCAACGTGTCGTACTTCAAAAGATTTCTTGTTTAATTAATTGTCCTGCTGAGTTTGGAGTTCTAAACAAACTTTCAGAAAGTGGAGCTTGACATTCAGACCTTACGAATTTAAAGTTCTGACTTCGTGAGGCTGTGTGGCGCTAAGTAGCTTACGTAAAAGGAATCTTTTATACGCATCTAATACTTTGGGGAAGTTATCGTATGTTTAGATGGTTTATGATAATAATTTTGGTGGTATGCGGGTCAAAAATGTTATCATCATTTTGCAGTAAAGTCCAATTTTATAAAACATAAAACCACCAAAAATCCGCGTCTACTACCACAGATATTAATCTGTGCTACTACGTTAAAAACTCTTGTAAAATGTTAAACCAAAACTTGGTACACACGCTCTAGTCTCCGATAAAAACACGGTGTTAATACCCACAAAATATAAGCAAACATTTTCGTACCTAACTTCATTATTTTGATCCCGTTGCCTCAGAGACGCAGGTGTTATTTCGCCTCCACAAAATCAGTGATGTTTTTCAACCCATTGCATGTGTAACATCTTTATATCCTGTGATTATAACCAACATGACCTACTTTCAACATTTTCCAATATTTTTGCCATATTTTCGTGTCATGGGAATTGAAGTTTTGAATTCCATTAGAGTAACGAGTGCTCGGCTAATCGGTTATTATTGAAGTTACACGGCGTGTCGCTAGATGGCGTTGTTAGAGCCATTATGGTTGTTTGATAATAGATGTGTTGGGCGACCCTAGTCGGTGATTCATCGTAATTCATCTTCCCTAATCGAGGCTGTGCGGAGGTCGTCTCTATGGTTGTCACATTGAAGTTATAAAATAATTTATTCTGTAGTAAAGATATGTTGTAAAATACTGTAGAAAATATTTTACAATGAGTCAGTGACTTCAGTGAGGTCAAGTTAACAAAAGTAATAGAAATTATATTCGATTTGAAAAGTTCTTACTACATAAATTCACAATGATTACTTTATTTCGAAAACTTAATTTGTGACCGCTCAAATCGGCTTACTCCCAATAAAAAAGTAAATGTATCAAATTATTTCGTTACAATAGAACTTTTAAAATAAATTCTGAATCCATTCAGATTCGAATAACATTTCTAAAAAAAAACTCTTGATTTGTATTCGAGACAAAGGCATTCATTTGTAATCAACTCCTTTTCAGTTTTAAAGTCTTATATTAAAATCGTTGGCTACAAAAATATAATACTAAAATTTTTACGATTCCCTTTAACTTTTTTGATTGAATCGCCCATTTTGGATATCTTTATTACTGAAGTTTGTTACTCGGCCGGCAGTTAAATACCCCAATTTGAGCTGAACATTACTGAAAATATTTGAATAATGAGCACTTAAATGTGGGCAGAGCTTTTTGGTATTCATATCCTCTTAATAGTCGAAATAAAGAGGGGAAATCTACGTAAATATACTTATAAGGAAAGAAAAAAGATGCTGTGAAGGCTTTATTAATACTTAATTCTTAGTTCATAGCTTTTTATGTTCAATAAGCTGGCGTTTAATTAGTTACTCGTATCTGATGTTTAGCGATGATGTTGTAAATATGCAGATTTGTCAAGAACTAATAAAATACGAATTCACTTATACTACTACGGGGTTGCGGCAGACCACGTAGGAGATGGCAGGACGAGCTGAATAGGCTCCATCAAAACTGGAAAGAAGATGAGAGGGCTCGCGAAAGATAGAAGGAGCGGGAGCGGCAGCCCAGGAGGAAAAATATCAGCTGTCGCATAGAAAACTTTAATACCTACTCGACGAAATGTATCGGATGCGAATTCAGTTTCGCGATTATGATATTGAATTTGGCCACACCTCTCTGGTACACCCTGACGAGGGAGAGTTTTTATATTCGTGAAATGGGGAGAAAAAAGAAAAAAAAAACTTTAAAAAAAGCTGGAACTCAAAAAAAAGTTTTGATTTACTAATTGCCCTCAAAATAAGCTAAAACTAATGTATTGCCAGTTTATAGTTCTGACTAAGAGCCGTAAGTTATTATTGTGGCCGATCCAAGAAACTTCAACTGTGTACGAGATGCAGACAGAACAACCACAATGACCCTGGACTGGGAAAGGGTTAAGAAACTCTAGTAACCCTACATTCTACAAAGTCTGCGATCAATTTACGAAAATAACTACTCGGATAATCTTGTGTATGCCAACCCTATTATTCTGATGTACTACGAATTCGGAACCCATCTCGATTCGATCGGAATGAGACTTAGATGCGTAGTTTTAGATTTGTTTTTGATTTGAAGCTTTGAAAGCCGATGTGTGCGTGTGTGCATGGAAATTATGTGTGTTTGCGGGTTATGGGGAACACTTATCTTTATTAGTTATCGTTCAAGATCTTCGAGGGAAGAAGCTATCAGTGTGAGACTGTTTGGGGACGTGAAAAGGTTATGTTCGATTTGGTGGGTGGGTTAGTTGCTGCAACATGATGAGAAAACGGTTATTTACTGTTGAGAAGGTAGAAAGAACGAAAGAAAAATCTAGTAGTTCTCCTTAAAACTCTAATCGTATTCAGAGGGACTTTTTTCGAAAGATAAAATACAACCTGAATTCATTAAATCGATACTCTTTTCAATACAGACCTGTATTTAAAGCGCATAGGTTAAAATATCAAAAATGTTACCAAATCAAAGTTATTCTGATACACAAAATAAAATTCAAACACACTGTACAGACAATTCTCAAATATGAACAACTCAAACATCGCACATTTGCTCAACATTCGACTGACACCTCACACAGAAAAATCAATCTTTAACAAATACCGGATCAAATTGACAACAAGAAAGGGAGAATCGTAATCCAAATGTTGGCGAAGTAAAAACCCGCATCCGCTAAACCAGTGGGTATTGATTGGTGGCACCGGCGGCGGGTGACTGAATCAAACTCCGGCAAATGAGGCACCCTGTATATAGGTAGGTACTTCGTTTATAGGAAGGCAGATACAGTTCTTTAGACCCATACGGGAGAAAGATGCGGGCGCAAGCGTTGGAAATGTTATGTTGATGTTGCTTGAGTATTGTTAATCTTATTGTGCGATCTTCTAGTGAAATCCAGAATACCTAATCAAAAATATTAGTCATAACCTTCAGATTATCTACAAAATATTATTATGTTAAAACTATGGCTTGAACCAATCTTTAGAAAACTTGGGGATGTATTTACGTTTGAGTACCTACAATATCTACTCCGTAACATTACATTCAGTCTAGTAACAAATTATTAGTCATTATTGACGGACAATTAAGTCCCTAGTTTCAATAATGAAAAATTCTGATTCACCGGATCGTAACATCTAGATACTTCCATACTAAAATTTTAGATGCGGAAGTAACCTCACCAGCAATAGTTATTTTAATCACACCTATTAGAAAAACGACAATTGCCTATAGAGGATAGCGGGAGCAAAATTCAACTTTGCTCCCTAGGGAGTTTGGGGTTTCTCTTTTCTGATCGGTCCACTCCGCGCTTTTCATAGCGTACTGATTTGTGTAGTTAGGTTGGAGGCGCTCGCGTGAAGGTTTAATGTAAAAAAAAAATCGAGAACGTAGCTTTTTATTTTTCTCATAGGTAGTGATGAAAAATAGTGTGTATCACTCGTGGACAAAATATTTTGTTCTCGGGCGGCGTATATTGAATTCCTCGCTAACCTCAGGATTCTACTTTAGAATCCTTCGCTTAGCTCTGAATTCAAAATAACGCCCTGGGAGAACAAAATATTACTTTGTCCCCATGTAACACAAATAACTATTGTATTGGCTATAGGCAATTGTCGTTTTTCGAATAGGTGTGATGAAAATTTAATTCTACCACTGTACTCACTGAAACGTCTGTCCTTATGTTTTCAACTTACTTATACTGTGACGGGTTGACAGCCGTAACTATTGGTTGGCAACTCTGTGAGATAACTGTCACCTCACTCGGCTGTAAGGATGGAAGAAAGGGATCGTTTATTTGGGCTTATATGGGTGACGCTTCGCTGGTCTTGCGGCTTTGGTAAGCGCCTTTGAATGACAGGCTCCTGGGTTCCGTACTTGCGAATGACTATTATTTTAGGAAAGTATTCAAATGTTGATCTAAGAAGATACGTAGTTTATTACACACTAACGAGCCGCCCCTGCTTCGCACGGTTTTCTTGGCTTGACAAACTATCTAGATTTCTTTATTATAAATATTGTTTAATACCGGAATTAATTCTCCATATGATGATGAAAACTGCATCAAATTCGTTGTATAGTTAAGAACAATGCGGTAATACAGGCAGACAAAGTGACTTTAAAATGTTGCTCAAGATCCATAGAAATAATAGAAATCCAAGATGATAGTTTTTTTTTGACAACAAAGACTATGAATGCGGATAAATTCTAATGGAATAATAATGTCGAATCGTATAACTTACATATAGAAATAAGACCTTGCGGAACAAACAACGGTCAAATAGTTCGTACGTAAAATACAAATATTTCCAGCGAACCAAAAGGACTTTGCTATGCAAACTCTCAGAACTTTTACCAAAACAAATGACAACATTAAACTCCTTAAACTTCTCAAACTCGGTCCAATACGTCCATGCAATTACGACTTCTGCCAACAAAACGGGAACAAAAGAATCCACGATCATAAAATCAAAGAAAAACAATAGAACGCTCTCACCACTCCAACAGCGTACACAAAGTTGACTAACAGTCGCGAAATTTGAACAAAACCAATAAACTGAGTACCAAATTTAATATTCGGACCTAAGAATTTAATGCGTAGCCTCTCGAAGAAATACTGCGAAAGTTAGACCATTTCTAAGGGCAGTGTGGAAAGAAAGTTCACGCGAACGAATCGGGGGCGACGGTGACCTATTCATTAATCAAACGAATCAGTTTGATTGATGGTGGAAAGATTGTCGTTCATTTTTGCACCGCCCCCTTTCTTAGTGTAATGAATTATACCCCTAATCGAAGATTGGTTGGATTGAAATGGAATCCAGTCAGTGATCCTTTGCTTTTTGTGGGTGTAACGGTTTTTGTTAATTCTCTTTTCGTTGGCAGCGTAACACTTTCTAAATTAAACTGGCTAAAGATATTATGATTATTATTACTCACCTTAGATATAAAGCAAAAAAAAATCGCATGGTCCCACCAATTTCATGTATCAAAAAGGGGGAGGAAAAATAAGGTATTAATGTTATTCTCAGTAACATACAAGTTAATAAATGATTTTATTTCTGTAAACAGGTTTGTATAAACACTTGTACACGTTAATCATATTTTTAAAAACCATATTATTATGATGTCGGCGTTGCCTATCTGACGGCTCTGAGAAGAAAAGCCGAAATAAACTCAGAATTAAATAACCTTCGTTCATTATTTCGTGGACCATCGGAATTTAGCTATTGGCAGCGTTTTAATTTAAAACGCTAATTTAACAGCAGTTCCTGAACTTAAAACGTTTAAAACTTTTAAACGTTTTAAGTTTAGGAACTGCTGTTAAATTGTTAAAAATATAATTTTATTTGGAACCTATTAATATAAATATTTTCGGGAACATCATAAGAATGAATGAATACGTAATTTAATAATTTCAGAAATTGGGTTTAAGCTTCCGAAATTCTCGTTGGATTTTAAAATTAATATTGCTAAGACCCAGCGAAGTGAATTCAACGTAAAAAATCATAGGCATCTTGTGCTCTTGAACATTTTATATGAACTGCATAAGTCGGACCGGTAATATATGGCATGCAGTACTTTGGAGTTCGACAGCAATTAGGCGTTCTTTATTCATATTTTTCTTTGCATGAATTTATGTTTAAAACTCACGGTCGTGTGTGATTGGTATTTTATACGGTCTACCATACCGTAACATTATTATCAAGAAAACTTTTCTACTAAACTTAAAACTTTTTTAATTTTCAATTTCAATGCTTTTTAGGGTTCCGTAACCGAAGGATGCCAAACGGAACCCTATTACTTAGCGTCCGTCTGTCTGTTAGCGGATTGTATCTCATGAACCAGAAAAGGTCGACAATTGAAATTTTCACAGATTGTGTATTTTTATTGCCGCTATATCAAAAAATAATAAGAATTAAATAAAGTTAAATATTAAAGGAGGTCCTCATACTTTGATTTAGAATTGTTTTTCTTACACTTTCTCTTTCTTTCTCAGTAGAGTATGTTTTTTTTTTTTTTTCAAATATAAAGAATTGTGAGTCGTAAATGTTTTAGACCATTTTTGTACGTGCTCTATCGCAACAACTAAACAAGTTAAGAATGTATATCATGTACTATAAACTGTATCAACAAATATTAACGACACAACAAATATTAAATGCCGATTCATAAGGTATTTTTTTTAAATATGGGCTATTTTCTGCAACTGCAAAAATTGCTTTGAAATTGACAGTATCAATACGAAATACCAATTTATCTTTGCGATTTTTGAGATTTAAGATGACAAATATTTTTCGTTTAGTACCTATTTTCATTTATTTGCTAAATATTGTACGGTGGTACGGATCCCTTCGAGTCCACCTCGCAGCCGGTTTTTTATCATATCAACAGTCTAACTTTTATTCACGTCACAACCAAAAAACTACAGCCACAGTTTAAAATTATTTTTGTCACTGAAAAAGTCATTTAACAAACCAGCCACCAAAAAATCTCAATTTCTAAAACGCGAAAACCCCGCAGGGCAATCCATAACAATAATCCTGCCTAGTGCGTCACCATTCACTGTAACTATAAAAGTCACCGGCAGAGAGAGAGGCTCGAATTATGGTCGCTGTGATATGCGTCCGCAAACTACTGCGTATTACTATCTACTACTCGTAGTTTGTACTTGACGTTATGGAATCACAAGTGAGTAGTTGTTTCGAAAACCAAAAAAAAATGAGACAGTCTGGGCCTGCCAATTGAAGTGAAAACGAACGAAAATGTCAGGAATTGATGTGGCTTGCTGTCAGTACAAGAAAGAAAGCTGTAGCTCTATTAAAAAAAATCCAAAAAAATAAAACAGTCAACAAAAACTTGAACGTCTTACTAATTTTCGAACAGGTCACGTATCCTGAATTCCTGACGCGAGTTCTACCGTTTTTACCCATCCCAAAAAAAAGTGCACAACGCCGCTAAAGAAGTTTTCATTTCAAAAACTGATTGTTAAAGTAGATTTGTTTGGTCAAGGATTTTATAAGCTACATAGGAAGATGAGCGGCAATGATGAATTCGACAAGTACGAGTGTCAACGCGAGAATTGGCCTCCCGGTAACTGACGTGCGGGACTAACGATTTGTAATGTTCAACTGTGTTATTGGTAAGTTAAGTCCAAGGCTAAGTAAAAACTTTAGTGCATGGAGACATAAAATAAGACCCTCATTGATTGACAGAGATGTAATATTCTTTCCACATTTAAACAGTAGGTAATTGTTGCATGTTTATTAATCCAATTCATCAGGTGAGGGGCCTGTTCCACAGCTGGGTAAATAAGGTCTCCCCCATACTCTTCCAATTCTCTTTATCTTCTCCGGTCAATTGGTCAGGAAAGAGTCTAAATCGCCAGCGATTATTAGGCCTGCTTCGGTGACGACGACCGTCTTCTGGCCCCCACTGCAAGCGTTTAATCCTTTTTGATTATTTGGTCTCAATCTCAAACCAAGAGTCTGGACTGCTTCCCCTGATAGTAAATACAAATAACACTTTTCTTACAAGTGCAACCCCTATTTGAGCAAAAATGATCTTGGTTAGTGGCTCAGTATTCTATGTAACAATAAATGTCACTGGCAGTAGGCGAGGCGCGAAATATCACCGCACCATAGTGATATGCGATCTCAAACCGCCTTTGTTAATGATCTAGCAGGGAATTTACTTCGCTTGTTTCCGGAGAAATTATGACTTTGAGGTTACAATGAGGCCTGTTTATCGTGATTGTCCAGAATTCAAGCCTGAAAGTGCATTTACACCGCAATCTTTCGTTTTTGAACGAGTAAATACACAGTCAAAGTTAAATCATTTATTTACAATAGGCACTTCAAAAGCACTTTTTATACGAGAGGAGGCTCCCTAAAGGTAGTTTTGCATGAAGAAGAATGGGCAAGAAACTCTACAGTAATTCTTTAATTTTTTTTTTATATTTTGAATAAATTCGTTATAAAATTATATTTATTTGAAGACGATTTACCTAGAATAAAATTACTATTACGGTGACTTATCATAATGTCCATTTCCAGTATAAACGTATCTCTCATTGTACGGCAAAACCTGCAAAATACGAAGTCAGCTCATGCTGTAAATGTTTAGCTTGATTATATTATGTCGTTGTGTGTATCTACTCGCGAACGATTGCCCATGCTGTAAATGCAACTTTGTAAATAGTAGTATAGTCAAATACACTACTTCATAGGTATGATTCCGTGCATGTCAACAGACAGCAGAAACAGTTAGCAACTGACGTGTGAAAGGGATTCTAGACCAATCACAACATCTGCCAAAAGAGAACTCACGAAGGATGGTTGAAATCGATGCGCTATGGTCGTTGTTCTTTTGTTTGGTTTCATGCACTGAGTTTCATAAAAATGAATAAAAAATCAAAGACATGAAAAATTCGTAGAGGAAAAAATAAATGCGTGTCGACCACACTGCACCAGCGTCTGCAGGAGCCGTGGAGTACTCTGTGGCCGTGGGGAGCGAACCATTGTCAGAAAACATATTGCTTTAAAAATAATGAAAGATCCTATACACTTTCAACTTTTTAGGAACATCACAGGTACTACTATTGCAATTATGTTAAAATGTATTGTCCCATTTATTAACCGCATATCTCAGACCAAATCCCAAATATAAAACCAAGATCGCTGTCAACAGTAACGTGAGGCCGGTTTCGTAAACATGTGCACTTAGTGAGGTGTAGTTTCATTGAAATTTGATAGTAAATGGTTGTACATGTATGCGTGCGAGCGTGTATGCACAGAGCGGAGGTGTAGTTTTGGCATGCTTCACTGTTGTATTGTTCGCAGCGCTATGTCTTGTTGTTTTATTTGGTCTGAGCCGTATATATGCCAAATAATTACGAGAAAATCTTCAGATTCCTACATTTCAATAGCGTTTAATAATTTCAACACTTACGTAAAAAACTCGTCAATTTCATACACGTTTTATTAGTTGGCAGTTCACATTCATTTCAACGGACACGATACCCTTCTAACACAATGAAGCCAGCAGGATGTACAGTGGACAAACATGGACAATATACCGTACACAATGGCCAACAGTGGCCCTTGATGCGACACTAAGCATGGTTATCAGACAGGTTTATATGGCTTGGAAAAACTATATTTTGTAGGGACGAGACAGTTGGTTGTAGTGTGTGAGGTTTCAGAGTAAATTCAGATGTAGTGTGTCTGTCACAGACAGTAAGCTGAGCTAAGCCTTTTTTTTTCTGGGTGGTGCATCATCAAATGATTTCTTCCGCTCTGGGCGGAGCGGAAGGGCGTGTCAGACTCTTACTGACTAAAACCCACCCGTGTTCTTTCACTTACCTGTACGTTGCCAGGGACCACGGTCTCCCCTTAGGACTTCCCGCAACCCCGGCAGGTACCGGCCGTAGCGGACCCCGTCAATTCTGTTCACATCTATTTGAGGCGCGCGTGGCGATTTCCGGCCACCGTAGGCGCGGGCCTGCGGACGGAGAGCAGAGGGCAGCTCGCCGTCCGATAAGGACCAGGCCCGGGTCGACGGCGCGTCGTGTTCCACGCGCGCCTCAAAGAGATGTCAGCAAAACTTACGGGGCCCGCTAGGGCCGATGCCTGCCGGGGTTGCGGGTAGTCCCAAGGGGAACCGTGGCCCCTGGCAAGGCAAGGGAAGGAACACGGGTGGGTTTTAGTCCGTAAAAGTCTGACACGCCCTTCCGCTCCGCCCAGAGCGGGAGAAGTCATTGGATGATTTCCAACCCAAAAAAAAAAAAAAGGCGCGCGTGGAACACAACGCGCCTTCGACCCGGGCATGGCCCTTATCGGACGGCGAGCTACCCATTGCTCTCCGTCCGCAAGCCCGCGCCAACGGTGGCCGAAAATCGGCAGCTGATCTAAGCCTTAAGCTAAAATAATTATAATTTAAAAAATACGTCAAATAACACGTAACATCACGTTCACACACACACACATAGCCAGATATGTTAGAAGTCCAAAGTAATAGGCGATAGACGGCAAGCATGCGGCCATTTACCGGATATATAACGAGATAGACTACGGGCAGCTCCACCCAGGTTAGAATCCCTGAATGCTTGCTCAGTAGTCATACAGCTGTTGATACTGCTACAGACTAGAAATCTTGCTGACTGCATGACTCCAATGACGTTTCCAATTTCCCCCACATAAGGAGTTCTGAGAAAAGTAATGTTTTATTTATTTTAAACATAAATATGGAGGACATACGAAGTTTCTACAAAAATAAAAACAGGCGCAGTTGACCTACTTCGCGGTACTTCCCAATTAAATTCAAAACTTCGTATGAACTGTCTAGTATATTGGATGCAAACGATGGTTGTGTAATGCAGTGAAAACAATGGTCTAATTTAGAATAAAACAGGCAAGCGTTTAGTATAGTCACATATACCTGAAAAGCGGAACTTATAGGTATATTTTTCCTACCACGTAGGTGGTGCCAAAACCGTCCGAAAATCTATCTCAGAGGGTTTTAAACGTTTATAAGCGACTTGAAAAAGATGAATCCTAGTTTTTATTTTCGGAATAATAACGAGTAATCGTGGTCCCATAATGTTTTTTCTTTATTTGATTAAAAACCTTGAAGTCATATTCAAGGTTCATTTAGCTAAGACAGATTTTATAATAAGACGAATAGAATAATATTAATACAATTAAATTGCGATGAAAATTTACAATTTAATTTTTTTTTACATAAAATTCTAATACAGAACCCTAAAAAAGACAACTATTTTGGTGCTCAGCCAGTAGGTGTTAGTAGTATTAATACTATTTTAGTCCTAAAGTAAATAAATATATTGAAAACCTATTGCCTACGAACTTGTAATTTGCCCACTGGATAAATATTATTGTAATTTTAATGGTGAATTTCAGTTGGACCACTGCTTTAACTTCTCTGTGACATCATCAGCCAGAGGAAAAAAAAAACCTCGTTTAAAATCAAACGGGCACAGCACGCAAAGTGCAAATGTGCGCTCTATGGAAATACTGAAATAAAAATATTAAAATGTGTGCTTGCTTCATGAAATATTTATGTCCTATCGCCATTACTGTATGCATACTGTGTATTAA
The DNA here is from genome assembly GCA_948150665.1 of Conistra vaccinii. NCBI lineage: Eukaryota > Metazoa > Arthropoda > Insecta > Lepidoptera > Noctuidae > Conistra > Conistra vaccinii. The sequence goes on along the minus strand of OX411320.1, from coordinate 23,835,678 downwards.
GGTTAGTTTACTGTAAGTGCTTCTTCAAATAGTAGGCACTTATTTATTTGGAGAGTTAGCACTCAGCATCAGCAGAAGTTACTTTTTTTTTATAGCAAATTTTTAATGATAACTAGTTTTATTACTTCTTCAAATAAATATTATTATACTTCTACGTATAAACAGTACTGTATTGAAGCAGCATTCGGACAAACTAATAATGCTTCAAGTGATTAGTAACATAATGCAACTATGGGTGTCACAAACACACAACAAAATCGGCTGCACTACAAACCGCCTGTGTTGCAGCTGGGTTCGGACGGACTATTACTGCTCATACGCGACATAAGGCAGCACAGACTATGGGTGTCTGTGTTGCATCCGTATTTACGCCATACCCGTACCCTAATTACGTAATGCACGATCATTATGAAATTGAAATGAATTGAAACAGATTGCCAGTCCATTGCTTCATAAGTTCGAAAAAAAAATCTGCTCAATTTATTCATCGGTTTTTCTTTCTTTTTTTTTCGGTTATTAAGGTTGACTGGTAGAAAATGCCTATGGCATTAAGTCCGCCTCTGTACATTTGTGTGCTTAAAGTGTTAACAAAAAATAAAAAAAAATAACGTAATTAGGGTACTGGTCCATAAGGCTTGATTAGGCGATGGTTTCGGATCCACTGACCTACCCGCCCTGGATAACGACCCAACCATCCCAAGACACGCTCAGCAGTAGAACTTTTGACTAGACCAACGATGCAGTCTTATTATCTCTTCATACATAACATAATAACATAATCAGCCTGGAACGTTCCCAGTACTGGGGCAGAGACAACATTTTAAATAAAACTTTTAAGTTTAGAACAAGCTTCACATCTAAGAATTCTAATTCCAAAACACGACATTTGGTTAGCTAGACCAATATTTTAACCATAATAATACCTATTTTGCGACTTTTAACGCAAGTAAAACCTAACAAATTACAGCAGATAGCGCAGGTGCTTCTTCCGCAGATATTTACATAATTACAACTACAAAATACTACGACTTTATCCCCCAGACGACGCGATTTGGTGTGCAACCTGGAAAGTGGCGGCGACCTGCAACCATCGTCGCATGTTTGGAAAGCAATTTCACAAATATGCGAATATTTTACTTCGTATTTGGGTCGCCATTCTATTGTAACAGCTCTGTTTAGGAACACTGCCTTGTAGAACAAATAGGAGGATTACTAAATAAATTAATTTATTAGAGTAATGGCCTAATTATTTACCTTTTCTCAATTTTTTGTTGCCGTTTTAATGAACGCACTGCTATACGGTATTCTTGCCAGTGGCAGTGTGTATAGTTCCAGCTATTTTACAAAAAACGTGTACATTTCACGTTAACGTTCCTACGAATGTCAGTTTTTGGCCTGAGGCTTTCATTCGGGAATACAGTAGGCTGCCAAAAAAAACCATTTAATAAATCAAACATTGTCTTGTACAGTGAGCTGCACGTCAAAGTAACGAAAACCAGTATGAGCAGGATTCTAATAAAACTCGGTACTACGCTAGGTCAGCTCAAGGTTGAATTGTTACCTCTTACGTGCGGTCGGTTGTACTCTGATTGATGGAAAAACCATTAAGGCTCCCGCAGACAAGCGCGACGCGACGATGAGACGCGATTCTGGTACTTAGGTAGAACAATTTCCATGAACTTTTCATAGAGTTTGTCTTGTTAGAATCGCGTCGCGCTGTCGCGTCGTGCCTGTCTGCCGAGGTCTTTACTGTCAGCAAAATTTTTGTGTAAGTTACTCTAAAAGCTTCGTGCTCGAACACTAAGTACCGGGATCAATAAAAGGCGTAGTTTAAATATTACCTCTGGATTATTATTTCTATCACAAAACTACTTATTTTACATCATGTTGGCCGCTGTCAGCTCTACGAACTGACTCCCTTCTCTTTTTTTTCTATTATTTTAAGGGGAATTATAAAACGGTCGAATAAAAAAAAACTTTGCGACTGATGATGAGATAATGTTTTAATAACTTGAGCGGTATCAATTTGAGTAAGCGAAAAATTGACTAAACTAACGACGAATATTGATTAATAATAAAATCCAGAACGAGCTTAGAAAAAGTGGGTTGTGATTAATTCAGTTCAGATATTAAAATTCTAGACGTGCGACTAAATTACTAACTGAGCGCCTAGAAATACAGAGAGGACAACTTCAATATAGATTTCAGTATCTGGAAGGTCTGCTAGGTCCACCCTTTCCTGAGAAAATCGGTGGTGACACACGGACAGACAGACGGACAAAAAAGTGATCTTATAAGGGTTCCATTTTTTCCTTTTGAGGTACGGAACCCTAAAACGGCACTTGGAAAGCTTCCAAATACTTTTTTTACATCTAAAACTAAATAGTCGGTGTTACGATATTAATTATTGCTTTTCATAATCAATCATTAGTAGTCTATCAATATAATCTAGTTCGCTAGTAAGCCACATTTCTTATTTACATACAATATTATTTCCAAATTAATCAAAACAGGTAAATATTTGACAGCTATTTACCGCGACGTTGCCAACTTTTAGGAGGCACGCTCTTAAGTAGGTGTCCACCTACCTGAAGGAGTCCTCCTTCACTTATAGGAGACCACATCATGCACAATGAAGTTAAAAACTAAGCTAACAACGTTAAAACATTAATAATTGGTAAAATTTGGAAAACAAAATTATTTTCAAAAGACATTAAAAAATATATTATAACATTTAGAGATATCGACAACCATCACTAAACGATATCTCTAAATGTTATATATTATGTTACCGGTAATGTGTATAATTCAGGTATTCTATACAATACCTAGGCAATGTATAGAATACCTGAGGTATCCAGGCAATGTATGAAATATTATGAATATTAATTATTATCCATTACATACTTTGCCTAGGTAATGTATACATTTTGTGACAGCTAGGGCTGCACAGGGTAGGCTGCGCAGGCTGCCAAGAGATAGGTAGGTAGAGGTAGAAGAATAGAAACAGCTAGAAAAGTTAAATACGTATATTAGGATAGATAGATAGATAGGAACACGGCTAGGTCGCGGATCAGGTCCTGTACACTGATTCTGAGCTCTCGCACTTATAGATAGATAGGAAGGGTACCGTCCTTGGCAGCACGTGGTAGACGTGGGGGCCTGTCAGCACAGGCTCTAGCAGTAGTAGTCCGGACGGCCCTCGTAGGACGACAGATGGTGTGCGTCGGTAGCAGGTGGAGGCTGCCTGTCAGCACAGGCTTGCGGCGGTAGGCCGCAGGTAGGTAAGGCCACGGTAGCGTGCGTAGTTGACTACGCATCCGTGGCAGGCAGGCATGCAGGTATGGGTAAGGGGTCCTGCCCTCAGCCCGTACGGTGAGCCCTGCAAGGCGCGTGAGAAAGCGCATGTTAGCGGTGCAGTGCGAGTAGAAGCAGGCCGCATGCGGTGTGTTAGCTTCATCCCCCATTTAGCGACCAAGAACGGTATGGGTAGCGGAGTAGGCGGAAGCTTAACACATCGCAGCGGCTTACAGGCAGAGAGAGATAGTGCAGAGACAGCGTGGCACATTCGCAGATGATAAGTTAGGTTAAGTGAAACACAAGGTAACGTGATCATAGCAGATAGCAGAAGGAAGGATACAAAGATCACGGCAGATGGCACACTATATAGTAGTTTATAGTACACAGTATAATAATGAGGAACTCACCCTAGATTCGGGGCTCATAGCTGACCTTAGAGGTTAGCTGTCACCAGTACAGTAAACGGAAGTCAAATGACAGAGCCAAGAGCTATACTGAGACAGATAGTGTTGTGACATGTGTTTTAGTGTTGTGATTAGTAACTTACTAAATATCATTATAGCAACACTCGACTATTCAGTTGCACAACGTTACAGTACCCCGGCTGCAGAGAGAGGATTTTACCTATACAAAATCCGCTAGAACTACCACTTCCCACTTGCTGTCTAATCCATAGCACAAGTCTGTATCCAGTCCAATAATAGGAAAGACCGGAACCATACTCAGCAGCCATGAGTGAAACTAGTTAGATAGATCACTCAAGATTTACAGACAGCAAGCAAAGAAATACACAAGTGTTAGAGCAAGTGTATCTCAGTCGGTAGTGTTCTATTAGTAGCAGGTGCCAGTGTTATTAGTAGTATTCCTACATGTGAGTAGAGATGTAGTGTATTAGGTATACTGGCTTTAGGTATGTATAGGTAAGTGAGTTCAGTGTGTACTTGTAGGTGTAGTTAGGTATGTATACACATGTAGTTAGAATGCCAAAGTATTAGATTTAATTTTAGTATGTACTTTGGACATTTAGTTAACAGATAGACAAACACAAAAGCTAAGGGTAGTTATAATAGTGAACTGATATGCAATAGTAAATAGACATCCCCTGGGATCAACAGCATTCCCCAAAATAGCGCCAGTGCAGCATATGTTAAGGATAGTTTTTGATTTGTAGATATAGTTTGTTATTAGTTATAGATAACGTGACCATACGTCCCGTTTTTAACGGGACCGTCCCTTTTTTCGGTTCTACGTCCCAGTGTCCCCGAAAAACACCTGGGGACGCAAAATTGTCCCGTTCTCAGAGTCTTTCTTTAATAATAAATTGTGGACGTCTGAAAAAACCCAGTTACAGGCTTGGCGATGTTGATTACTAAGTTGAATATTAAAAAAACGTGCCAAGAACTTTATTCTTATTTAAAATCATCACCAGCTGTATTAAAAGAAAGTTGTTCTGCTGACAAATGTAAAAATGACCGAAAATTTATCCTGCTTAATTTTTAATTAAGTACATCATATTGATAAGATTTTTTTTATTAAAAAAGTTTTTTTTTCATTGAGAAAATGAGAACATACGAGTATGCTGGTATTTTCAAAAATAAGTTTCCTTTATGAATCTGTCCTATTATAATTGAGATAAATAAACCTATGTCCCGTTTTGAGTAAAAAAATAAATGGTCACGTTAGTTATAGATAATAGTTTTATTTATATGTAGTAGTGTGTAGTATAGTTTTATTTTACTCATAGATTTAATAGTCATAAGTATTCCCATAATATCTTAGATAATATCAGATAATAGAATAGTTGTGGGAGTAGATTATTCAGTGAGTAGATTACTGTTGTAGATTCAAACAAAGTCCCAATAGTATAATGAAACAAGACCAGAAATTAGGATGTAGTCCACAGTACAAAGTAGTAGTAGTATTTTTTTTTTTTTATAAATGTATTTATTTGTATGTTAGGTATAGTTAGATTTTATTATTTAAAATGATAGTTATTAGTGTTTCCATATCATTAGATATAATCATGGATAATAGAATAGATAAGCTAGGTAGCAACAGATCAGATTTCAACAAGTAGGTAGATTACTGTTGTAGTTTCAACCAAAGTCCCAATAGTATAATCAAACACAAGACTAGAAATTAGGATGTAGACCACAGTACAAAGTAGTAGTAGTTTTTTATTAAAGTTATAAATAAATGTTTTATTTATATGTTATAGTTAGATTTTATTATTTAATTTAATAGCCATTTGTGTTTCCATGATATCATTAGATATAATCATAGATAATAGAATACATATACTAGCAACAGATCAGATTTCAACAAGTAGGTAGATTACTGTTGTAGTTTCAACCAAGGTCCCAATAGTATAATGCACACACAAGAGAAAATAGAGTCTAGTCCCTAGTACTAAGTAACCACTAGTGTAGGTTTTATTTAGTACAAAATTCCCTAAACTGCATAGGAATACCAACAATTACATTTATAGACAGTTTACATAAATAGATAGTTTTGGTTTAGACTTATTTAGGGAGTAACCATTCGCTACATAGAATATATTTATGTAATAGATAGATAATTTGGTTTAGGCTTATTTAGGCAGTAACCGTCCGCTGCTTAGAATACACATATGTAATAGATAGGTAGTTTGGTTTAGGCTTTTTTAGGCAGTAACCGACCGCTGCTTATAGTATACATAAGTGATAGATAGATAGTTCGGTTTAGGCTTATTTAGGCAGTAACCATCCGCTGCTTAGAGTATACATAAGTGATAGATAGGTGATTTGGTTTAGGCTTATTTAGGCAGTAACCATCCGCTGCTTAGAGTATACATAAGTGATAGATAGGTGATTTGGTTTAGGCTTATTTAGGCAGTAACCATCCGCTGCTGTAAGGGCTTGTTTATAGAGTTACACCGCTCTTTAGAATTTATAGATAGTACATATATTATTATGTAGATAGGTTAGTAGAATTAGGTTGCTTAGGGTTACCAATGGTGTAGGGCCAATTGATAAAGCAAACCCACTGATCAATGGGGTAGGCCATCATGATCATTACAACTAGGCTGTTAGGCCGATAGTTATGGAAGGTAGGTGAACAATGGGGTAGGGCCATCATTCGTTTTTAAACTATGGTTGTAGACCAATAGTTATAGGGGGTAGGTGATAAATGGGGTAGGGCCATTATCAATTACAACTGTGGCTGTAGGGCCAATAGTTTAAGAAAGAAGTATAAGATGGATGGGGTAGGCCATCATCCTATAGAACCGTTTGGATTTTCCAAATAGTTGAAGTGTAGATATTATATAATTGTTGGTTATAATGTATAGATACAGTAGGTAGGTAGATAGTTGTAGTGGATGTGTGCAACTTGTAGTAGTTTATAGGGCAGGATTGGTTTGGTTAATGGTGGTAGGATAGTAGGTTAGAATGTTAGTTTAGTATGTGGTGGATTAGTATGTTAGTGGGGTTTGATCTGTTGTTTCATTACTGGTAGTCAGTTGTATATTTGATAGCATAGGTTTAGTTAATATTGAATTTAGTTAATATTGAATTTAGTTTGGTATAGTTTGATAAGTAATTGGTGTTTATTGTTATTTTATTATTTTGACAACAATCCAGTATTAGTGTTAGATATAGTTTTGATTTGTATGTATGAATGTATGTATATAGATAGGAAACAGTAGTAGGTATAGTTGGTTATAGTTAATACAATATTTAGGCATAAGTTCAATTTTTTGGTTATGTGTAGGTAGTTTTTTTTTTTATTCATTAATATTTTATAGCAATTGTGCCAATTATTTATTAGGCAATTGATTGTTTCCATGTAGTAGTAGTATTGCAACACTGGGTATTGTTATAGTTTGTCAGTGAAGTGAGTAAATAAGTTGTTGTTAATTATGTAGGTAGACTGGGAAACAATTCAAGTTCAATTTCAGTTTATTTTAACCAGCCATTGAATGTATTGTAGTATCAATTGGGTAGGTAGTGTTATTTTATTGTAGTAAGTAGTAATTAATTTAGTCAATAGTGATTGGACAAACAGTAGTAGTTAGCAATGAAGTTTATTTTATTTGGTAGTTTATTCAGTGATAGCTGTCCTTAGTGTTCAATTTTGGCCACAGTAGTTATATATTTATGTTGTTTTTTATTTGTGAGCCAGTAGATAAGTTATTTAGATTGTAATTATGGAGTTATGTTGCATTTAAAAGATGTATGAAGGTTTATCAAGTTTGAGTTTTGCAAAGTTAGAAGTTAGGTTAGGTTATTATTTTTATAATCACAATGTTTGTAAGTAGTTGATTTTATCATAGATTTAGGTTACTTATGGTTTGACAGCTATCCATAGTTGATTTTAGAAGTCACAAGTCACTTTTTAGAAAAATATGCACTTCACCGCTGCCAGCACAGAGATAAAAGTTTTTAAAATTAAGTTACACATCAGGTGAGTTCCCATTATGTACAGAAGTAGTAGATACACATAATTAGTAGACACAATAGGTTATACAATAGATAGAAGAACTTAAAACTATACCGCTACGATGTGTAGCAAGGAAAAGTGAGTGCGAGGGCTCAGTCAGGTCAGCGTGTTAGGTTCGGTAGGTTAGATAAAGAGTTGGGCGCCACTGTGACAGCTAGGGCTGCACAGGGTAGGCTGCGCAGGCTGCCAAGAGATAGGTAGGTAGAGGTAGAAGAATAGAAACAGCTAGAAAAGTTAAATACGTATATTAGGATAGATAGATAGATAGGAACACGGCTAGGTCGCGGATCAGGTCCTGTACACTGATTCTGAGCTCTCGCACTTATAGATAGATAGGAAGGGTACCGTCCTTGGCAGCACGTGGTAGACGTGGGGGCCTGTCAGCACAGGCTCTAGCAGTAGTAGTCCGGACGGCCCTCGTAGGACGACAGATGGTGTGCGTCGGTAGCAGGTGGAGGCTGCCTGTCAGCACAGGCTTGCGGCGGTAGGCCGCAGGTAGGTAAGGCCACGGTAGCGTGCGTAGTTGACTACGCATCCGTGGCAGGCAGGCATGCAGGTATGGGTAAGGGGTCCTGCCCTCAGCCCGTACGGTGAGCCCTGCAAGGCGCGTGAGAAAGCGCATGTTAGCGGTGCAGTGCGAGTAGAAGCAGGCCGCATGCGGTGTGTTAGCTTCATCCCCCATTTAGCGACCAAGAACGGTATGGGTAGCGGAGTAGGCGGAAGCTTAACACATCGCAGCGGCTTACAGGCAGAGAGAGATAGTGCAGAGACAGCGTGGCACATTCGCAGATGATAAGTTAGGTTAAGTGAAACACAAGGTAACGTGATCATAGCAGATAGCAGAAGGAAGGATACAAAGATCACGGCAGATGGCACACTATATAGTAGTTTATAGTACACAGTATAATAATGAGGAACTCACCCTAGATTCGGGGCTCATAGCTGACCTTAGAGGTTAGCTGTCACCAGTACAGTAAACGGAAGTCAAATGACAGAGCCAAGAGCTATACTGAGACAGATAGTGTTGTGACATGTGTTTTAGTGTTGTGATTAGTAACTTACTAAATATCATTATAGCAACACTCGACTATTCAGTTGCACAACGTTACAATTTCCCAGGGATTGTATAGAGTACCTGCTGGTTCACCGGCAATGTGTAAAGTAAATAGATTTGGTCTATATTTATCAATGTTATGTAAGTACAAGATCTATACACCGTAAGAACTATCTTGCTTGCAACACGCGGCTGCTATAGTAATACTTGCTAACAGATGTGTTCATCGTGTGCACGTGATTTTTAACCGACGCATATAAAGGGGGGAGGTTCTCAATTCGACACGTATAATTTTGTTTACAAATTGGTCAGATGTAAGTTTCCTCTATAGTACTTACCTATAAAAACACGGACAAAAAAACAAAACAGTTCGTCTTTTTCACACATTGCCGGCTGCGCATTCGGTACTGTATAAAATGCCTAGGCAAAGTATAAAATAAATAATATTTCATACATTACCTAAACGTTTTAAGTATTTTATACATTGCCTAAGTGTTGTATAGAATACTGGATTATACAGATTGCCGGTAAAAAAGGTGTATAAATATTATATTAATCTGTGAAGTGCCAAAAATTCCATTTGGCTCTGTATGCCAAACATTCGCGGAGGACTAGATCACTCTCTAGATTAGAACCTCTTCAGTACCTACAACTGCTTATATAGAACTTCGCTAGTATCCTTTGGGTCCAGTTTTATATTTTAATGTCATAGTTACTAAACAATAAAATAGCACGTCCCAGTATTTTGTTATATCACCATGATTTTTATATCATCCATCGTAAAACTGTACGGCTTAAAATTTTATTGCCATGCGTTTCAACCTTTTAGTACTTGTACTTCAACTCGGCAACAATTTAGTTTCTAGCGGTGCCTTCTGTGGAAGATTTGTGGCACACTGGTGAATCTATTTGATATTGCTCTACAAAACCAGCGGGGCAATTCCGTAACACACTAACAATAGCAATGCCTTTATTTTGACACTTCAACAACATTCACTGCGTTATTTACGTTATTGAGCAGATGAATTTTTCAAATCTATGAAACAATGGATAAGCAATTGCCTTAAAAACCCTCGGATTGTGATTAAAACTATGTTACGTAATTAGGGTGCTGGCCTAACACCAAATACTGTTGTTCCACATCTTTCAATTACCTTTAATTTTTCAACGCGTTTCACAATACCTCTCATTTATTATGAACCCTTATCTGTCACCCTCAAAACCCGATTTTCGTATAAACCGGTTTAGTCTAGGTCAAACTAGTTTGTCCAAATAGTGTTAGTACCAACTCCGGTAAGTAAGCACAGAACAAACTTTGTTGTACATATTTGTTGTCACATCAACGTCTATAACCCTCTTTAACACTTCGCAAACTAATTGCTTTAATTGATTCCTCATTGACAAATAGGTCAGTGAAACTGGTTCGGTAACTTGATGAACCAAATCCTTTATTGCTTTATCAATTTAATTAAACTACCCTCAAAATCACAATTTATCCGTATCCATAACTTTATTTGTTTAAGATTAATTTCTCGACCAGTGACCCTAGCTGGGGAACACGAAAACAATATTGGATTAATTTCCAAACTAATTCAGTTTCATCTCAGCCTGTCCTCTGAAGTCTAATTCATTATAAGGAGCTTCACAGTCGAGTGGTTACACAAACTTCTGTATACTTAAGGAGTTGGATGTATTCAGCGGTTGGCGGTTGCAATCCCCCGTAATGCAGTTTTATTCTTTGTCTTTCAGTTTTCTCAGCTTGTGGTTCTTTTTTTACATAGAAAAGCTGCTAGTGTTTGATACTTTTATTACGATAAAAATGGTCAATATTTGGTTTTCTGGTCGAATAATTTTCTTATAAGTTACTCTTGGAGCAAAAAACTTGTTGTAAAACAATACCGCATTACCCATAGAAATCCGCATTGCCGTGTACGGCGTGTAAATGCAGTGGGGCGCATCATTTCAGAGTGGACAAGCTTTACCATGGACTTAGTACCTAGATGATTCTAGTAATAAAAAAAATCTGCTGTTTCCTACAAAAGTGGTCCAAATGTGGTAGGCAATTTTTTTAAATATAACCGATTAAAAATTTCAACGCGCTCCAGAACCATGTACTGAAATGAAATGAAATGAAATGAAATTGTTTATTCTGTAAATAGGATATTGGAATCACTTTTACACGTCATATTAAAATGTATGTTAAAAATTAGCTAGATGAGTTCGGCGTTTCCTATCTGACTACTCTGAGAAGAAAGGCCGAAACAAACTCAGAGGTCACAGTCTCTTTTAAAGTCCAGACATAATCTTGGTCGGGCCATATGAGGACCATGTAGACTGAATCCATGGTAAGGTCGCGATGAGGTTAGAATATGGAGGCGAAGCCTGGTTCCATGAATTCAGTACATGATTCTGAACCCCCCTGCGTTGAGATTTCTCGTCGGTTATTTTTTTTTTAAATTGGCTGTTTCATAGAAAAATGCAATACCTACGCGGTCAAAATGTATGGAACAGCAGTTTTTTTTTAAAATAACCGACGAAAATATTCAACCCAGGGGTTTTAGAATCATGTACTGAATCTATGGTACCAGGGTTCGCGTCGATGTGACACCCTGTATAACAAGGCATAACATACACATATAATCTAACGATTTTGTATTCTCCTATGTTTTATTCAATTTGCTTTGTTTCGTTTTAACTACTACTTTGAATAAGACTATTTAAATCTTAATTTCTTTCTTTTATTCTCTACTGTACCAAGTCTGAATAACTAAATAAGTTAACGTGAAATTGAATGTTGAGTTTTTAATGGCATTAACGCCATTAGGCATGTGGGGACATGCGTGGATTTACATGCATAAGATACAATAATTATTGTAAGATTGGATTTATCTGGTCCAAAACCAGTGAAAACCAGCGTCAGGCACTTATAATTGTCTGGCATTTTTTGCTGAACTGGGCCTTTTTAGCGCAGCCGTGAGGCACACTCCCCTGCTAATTATTACACTTTTTGTTAGATTTTTTTTTTAAATTTTATTGCTGTATAAATTGTATGCTTTTTAGTCTGTGTTAAATAAATATATTTTTTTTAATTTTCGTTTATGGATATATTTGCTTTGCCAATTTAATTCACAATATTTTTCAATGTCAACCAATATAGGACTGGACAGATTGCAAGATTCTACTTACGCTATCACGGATAAAGGAGCTGCGTTTAATATTGAGTACTAGCTTAGGTTTTGAAGGGACAAGAAATGAGTAAAGAAGACAATCTTTATATTCGTCACTTTCCCTTCCCCTTCGAGATTCGTGTTCGGACCGCGCATTTACCGGGTAAATCCCACATCACCCTTCGATAGTACCTATATCTTGTTTTGATGTTTTATGACACCCAAACTGATTCGTGAAAGTTGTGATCGCTTCGGTTACAGTTTATGTGGTCTATTTTATTGCTCTGACTTGTACATCTCGATTGTGAGCAACTTTGTTTGTCCTCAAGTGAAGTGTTTGATGTTCTTGCTTGTGTATGTTCGGTTTGTGTATTGTTTTTGTGTAACCTGTATATGAGCAGTGGTGGTCCAATGGTAACGGCCCCGACTTACGAATCGTAGGTCGTGGGTTCGAACCCAAGCAGGCGCTTTACTTTGTGTAAATAATTTCATTTTTCACTGCTTTCAACACGGTGAAGGAAAAACATCGTGAGGGAACCGGCATGTCTTAGAACCAAAAAATTCGAAGACATGTGACATCCAACCCGCAGTGGGCCCGCGTGGTAGATTACAGCCCACTTCCTCTCACAGAGAGGAGGCCTGTGTCCCAGCAGTGGGAACATTAATAAGCTGATGATGATGAACCTGTAAATAAACCAATTATGATGCTGTGAAAACAATGTCACAAAGTCTCGCATTCGAATAGGTAATTACAATAAACGTCATAATATAAGAAAAACTTTCACTGCCATCACTTTTTCGACCCGTATCAAAACTACACAAGCCTTCAACAAATGGGAAGCCAATAAAATAGCAAAAAAACATATCAACCACGAATCCAGCCAATCCAGAGCAGGACTCTACGAAATTATTCGTCTGTCAGTGACTTATGAGACTGCCGCGCCAATCGGAAGATAAATGTGTCGTTCATTGATGTGGACCGTGGTTGCCAAAGTTGAGAGAAAAAAATGAGCTATTTTATGGCTGTCTGGGTCCTTTATTTGGTATAAGAATTGGCTGGATCTCCCAATTTTTTGTGATGAAAAATGATTTATAGCAATACCGGTTGCATATTACTGGTATTCCTGTTAACCCTTCTAAGTAAATTAATCATGTTTATCCTAAAATTGGGAACACATTATAGAAGAGACGAACACCTTAATCTCTTAAGACGATTCAGGCAAAGCCCTTTGAATATTGCAGCGTAGATACCTACAAAGATGGCTATTACCACTTGTAATCAGGTGAGCCGACAACGTATTTGCCAACATATTACATGTAGTTAATAAAACGGTAAAAAAAAGAATAATCGAGTGTCGATAATGATACACCACATCATTAAACCCTTCCTATTAACTCAGTTTTGCAGTATATAAAAATATTTGGCAATTTAAAATACTAATTAACATCACTCCGTTATTCCCAAACAAATTGAAAACAGTACCAAAACCACAAAAACCAATATGTAAACAAGCCTTATTAATACGAGACGTAATCGTAGATTCGTTTTAGATACGAAATGATTTATGATTCGTCGGCTTCCATCGGAAACGTCCCTTGTATGTCGCGTAATGGATTCTGAAGACTCCCCAGGGAGGGATGGAAATGTTGAGGGCCGCTGTCATAGGATACGCATAGTCGCATGTCGCGACAATTTCTAACTTAATGTAGAGCCTGCGATTGTAAGTGTGATTTTGAAAAGGATTCCTTCTTTTTTGGGACTGTTGAAGGTGTGTTGGGGGAGAGCGACTCTATTGCGGTTCTGATTTCGAGTATATTTTTGGACCTGTGAAACAATAAAGAAATATTAGGTAATCATCTCTTAAAAACGCTTCATTACTTTTTAGACGTAAACGTAACAAAAAAGTTGGGAAAAGGTTAGGCAGATTGTTTTTGTGTTTTAATAAAATAATAAATTTCATCAGAATGATATAAGTCCTTTTAGATATATCGGTAACCTACCTACGGGACCATATGCATATAAAAACCTTCTCCTCTGTCGGTTCCAATAAAAAACGAACAAACTCTCCAATTAAAATGATATTCTCCCCAAAACACTACTTCAGATTACAAGAAAATAAAAGCAGAAACTTAACAATTCGCTACACAAAATGATTTATTCAGAAACTTTAAAATTAAATTCAGATTGCTCTCTCTGGGGCGGTATGACAAGATTGAGCATCTCTGTCATAGGACCTCGAGTCAAACTTTGCCACTTACGTCTGCTTCACCCGTCTGATAGGTGCCGATCCGTCGACGGGCTGTCTTTCAACTTGGGCTACATTCATATTTATTTCTACTTAGTTTCAGACTTAAATATTTGTTTTTGTGGCACATATTTAGGGTTCTGTTTTCAAATAATCAAAATGATCCAAGCACTGAGTTTATTTCTCTGTACATCGCATCACGCAAGGGCCATATCCAATAAAGGTAGTAGTAATAATTATGTTGTGCAAATTGTGTATTTTTGTGGAAAAACTCAAACACGTCATTCTCACTGGTAAGTTTTGAGTAGCGTCTTGAACGGCGGACCTAAGTTGTATTTTGAAGTCGGGAAACACTTACAAATATTTAAAAGGAAGCGTGATTATTTTACTTGAAACAAGTGTGTTGGATCATTTAGCTCCCTTCAAAATGGTTGAGCTGAATGGTGCTAATACATGCGTCATGTTCGTGAACGGGCGCCGTCAGTTGGGACTGGTCATCTCTTTGCTGCCATGGCTTATTTTAATTTATTTTAATCTTTGTATTGTTTTTGGTTTTATCTTTTTATTACGGACGCTTTTAACGTGCACGTCTTTTTACATTGTTCTCACATGTATAATTTCAACATGAATGATTTAACCAATTTTATGTAACAATTTTTTATTTAAAAGAGTGTCCGTGGAGTTTCTTGCCCGTTCTTCTTGTACCTACTACGTTTTGGAATGGGCAGCTAGCTTCATATTTTCTGACTGACTGACTCCTTGACAATTCAAAAGTGCCTGTATATGGTTTAATTGAAATAAATGCTTTGAGTTTGAGACAAAATATCAAAAAGGTGTCACAGTGTTAATTTAAGTAAAATTTCACCAAAATCTAGCGTGGCACGGAACCCCTTGAGTTCCACATTCAAGCAACTGACGAGTGTTCACTGTGTATATGCCTCTTGCGTGACCTTCTATCGCTAAAAACACGAAATATAGCTAATATCTTGATTTTCTCTCTGAAATGCTGCGGGATTTATGAAGGGAATATTTTGAATACCTTACCTGTGATTTGTGGTAAAGTTTTTGTCGACTTAACATAAAAAATAATTTCATGAATTAAGAAGCGGCTTTACCCCTCTCTTACCATTGCGTCGCAAAAGATTGTGTGAAGGTAAGTAATCTGGCATTGGTAAAAATAGTTATCGATCCTTAAATAACTGCAAAAAGGATAGAAACACTTATAAACTTCTTAAATATAATCCACCATTTCTTACAACTGCGAACGATGTATATTTAAAGTTGTGAAACTTTTAGGTTTAAGCCAATGACTTGAAAATGGGTTTGAAGTCCTCTCGAAACTAACCGAGTAAAGGAATTACCTAATGCGTCAATGTTTAACTTTGTTATTACTTGTAAGGGCTTGAAGATTCACTGGGCATAGAATCTCTAAATCCCTTTGCCATGTTAACTCAAGGTAAAAGATATACCTCACCTACTAATAGGCTAAAGAACAAAGATAAACCTGACTCGCTTTAGTGGGTAGCATAGTAGACAGATCTTGATTTCCAAGAAAAATACAAAATAAATTGTAAACAAATTATGTATAAGGTGTTGTTGTCCAAAAAGATGCCCGAAAGTCTGACATGGTATATAATATATCTAGTGGGTATCGTGTTACCCAGGTATTTGGTTATGGACATCCATGTAGAATACCAGCCCCAACATATTTAAAAAAAGGTTAAGCCAATGATGATGATTAGTCGGAAATGAAGTGAAGATGTCTACACCTTCCTTATTTACCCGACTTCGGCGAAGCAAAAAGGAGGGTTATAATTTTGACCGGTATGTATGTATGTATGTATGTTCATCTGTAACCTTATAACTTCTAAACCACTGATCATAATTTGACTAATGAGGTATCGTTGGATGCGTCCTGATTGTCCGCTGGTCATAGGCTATATGACGTTACAATAAATTCAATATGGCGCCCTCTAGAGGACATAAAGTGACGAACGAAAAAAAATCGTAGTCGTTTAAAAGCCGTAGTCGCATGCCTGTCGGCTACAAAATTATAATGGCATGCGACTACGGCTTTACTTTGACCATTTTTGTACCTATGTCTTGATTTCTGTCCGAAATATTTTCTTGTTTTATACTTTTTAGAGCGTGATTTTTCAGTAGTCGGGTTTTAGTTTTTAAACTTGCTTTTTTATCGAAATAACTTTATATACAATCATGCAGTTTAATTTTCAGTTCAAATAAAACTCATACAACATTCTTCAGAGCTGCTGTACCTACAGCTTAGGGTCAGCGCACACTGAACTGCAAAATGCTCGCGTATGGTCGAGCAAAATTTTAACTGCTCGACCGTTGAAAATGTTCTGGGTTGTTTTGGGCGCACGTAGAACGCATACTCGAACACGCATCTTGCAAGCTCGAGCATTAACTTTGGACGTGTAATTAATTTTGCATTGTATGGAATTGTCATAAGATAATTTTTCAGTAGTCTCAGAAAATGCTCTGCTCTGCTCTTGGTGTGCGCTGACGCTTATAGTGCTCGTTGCAGCATCACTACACTACACTAATCTACAGGGTCCTTACATGATCTGACCAAGAATATGTCTGGACTTCTAAGAGTAGTCGGATTGGAAACATCGACCTCATCTAGCTTTTAAAATATTTTTCACATGTAAAAGTGTTTGTATAAACCCACTTACAGTAATAAAAATCATTTATCAAGTTGCTTCCCTTAAAATATCTATTTTGAAACTCGACAACATCGCTAAAGTCAAACCTCACAAATCCGTGGAAATATGCCGGACACGACACATTCATTTCAGCGTCTCGTATTTGCTGTGAAAAGGTCAGAATCCTCCTTTTCGCAACCTTAGCCAGATATTTATTTACCTAAGGTTAGGTTTAGGCTTGACGTCACCCAACGCTACCCCTTTTGCTGAGAAGATATACAAAATTGGACAGATTTTCGAAATACGTAGGTATCTACAGCCGACCAAGCGTCGGTGGTACAACTTTGACTGTGAGCTGGCCTAGAGTAAAGCCTATAACAGACTGGCGCGACGCAACAGCGCGAGTCGACTCTAACAAAACAATTTCTAGGATAACTTCACGGTTAAACAATTACCGGAGTCACTTCGCGGTAGTCAGCACGACGCTTTATACGGAGTTTTAATATAATAAGAGAACAGGTTATATTAGTTTTGTTGCTACTAACGTGCGGCCTACTGTACTTAAATTAACGACACTATATTATTGCCATATATTCGACTCGATATAATGTGACCAAACAATAATACATAATTATAATAATATAGTCATCATCATCAGCCTATTAATGTTCCCACTGCTGGGACACAGGCCTCCTCTCTGTGAGAGGGAGTGGGCCGTAATCTACCACGCGGGTCCAGTGCGTGTTGGTAGATGTCACATGTCTTCGAATTTTTGGTTCTAAGACATGCCGGTTTCCTCACGATGTTTTCCTTCGCCGTTTTGAGAGCAGTGGTGATGAAATTATTTACACAAAGTAAAGCGCCTGCTTGGGTTCGAACCCACGACCTACAACTCGTAAGTCGTAAGCCGTTACCACTGGGCCACCACTGCTCATAGTAGTCTAATGTAAATAAATGTATAATGTAGAGAATAATGTGAGAGAGATCAAGTATGACATACTTGAGCTTTGATGCTTTTATTCAAATAATGCTTGAATTTGCTCCATGGACATAGAATATCTAAGGCGGTCCCTACACCTACATTACAACAAGTTTGCGCTATTTTAATATTGCGCAATATGATTCAATCAGTCTTTGCACTCAAACAATTCATTATTTTCACGCAATAACATTGACGACTCACAAAGCTTCTATGTTTTCGCGCGAGCTAGACCTGCGCAATACTGTCTTATCCTACACGGTGCAATAAAAATGAAACTGAAACTCGCTCAAACTTTTGCTAAATCAATGCGCAACCTTCAATTTTAATCCTAAACTATCAAAAACATTGCGAAATTCGTTATATTGTGCAAAATGCTAACTTGCAGCGATGCATAGTGGATACATCGCTGCAAGTTTGATAAAAATAGACGTATTTCAGTACAAATAGGAATATCGTGCATAGAAATAGAGTCGCATCATTAATACAGTTCAAATACCAAGCAATTTAGGTATCTAACTGACGGGCTGCCAAAAATCCAGTCCGCTTCTAAAAACTGCCGTGCAAAAAAACTGTCTGAAAAAATCTTTTTCACAAAAAATCTCAATTCACCCGTTTGTTTTTATCGTATAGCCGGGAAGCTAGTTGGGCTACTTTATTTTTACAATTTTGTCCTGTACGTATGTGCGTTGGAATCCCGAAAATTGAACAGAATGATGACAACGTGGGCGCCTTTTTTTAAGCTTTTTTTTTGCAGGTTGCAACACCGATGTTTCGCTGTCCACTGATTGGAATGACATTTTATTTTAGGGTCAGTCTTGTCATTTTAGAGCTCATGGATCTTTTTTACTTGAAAAATGTTATGTTTGAAAGAAAGAAAGAAAAAGTTGTTTTTGCATGTTTGGAGACTTAAAATACAATTTAGTACCAGTTATTGGGCCTAAATTAAATTATCGTCTGCTTTTTTGGTTATTAGCAAATTTTACAACAAACACACACAAGCCCAGGCAGCTTCTTAGCTTTGGTAGAAGCTAAGGCAGCTGGCGCTTTTCTAAAACATTTGGTACCAAGGACTATAAGTAATATTCCATAAATGTGATCGTCTGCAGTAGGTACATAACATAAAGTAATATAAATAACCAAAACGTTTTCTTGAGCAAACTGATAGATACTTTTCGAGACCACAATTGGTAGATATAGGCAAAAGGAATCATTTGTATTGATTTGCATAAAAGATATCCGAAATAAAACTTGAGCCCTTTACAAATACTAGAAAAACGCCGAAGGCATTGCCAATTGTCAAAGTTGATTTTATTTCGGCGAAGTAGAACTTGTAAAAGCAACTTTAAAGCGAAGTTATAGAGTATATTTTAGAATTCGATGGAAGGGATAAAGAGGGTGAATTTGCGGTAAAGAACCATGAACTGTAGGTAAATACAAACTGTTCGTAATCTGAGATTGCTTCGACTTGAAGTTGAAGAATATTGCTATTAGATCTCAAGCCGTAAGTAGTTCAGCCTTTGAAGCCCCAATAATGCTGAACTTGTGCAAAGTGCATATCGATTATCGGAAAGACTTTATAATGTGTTCAAGGTAAGGAAAACAGCACGTATCCAATACCGTTACGTTACCTTTCATATTAAAATTCAAAATGAAAAAAGCACATAGGATTATAAGTTATGTGTACCATAACAATTTTCACAAGAAACTTATATTAAACAATACGGTTTTCTAACATCAAACGAAACAGTCAAAGAGTTAACCAAAAGTACGAATTTCCACTACAAGGTCTCCAAGGAGACCTCCAGTGATGACCCAATCTTGTCCATCCAGAACTCCAATTTACCCTTCCCAGTGATCACTGGGCAGAGCTTCGTAGTTCGTTACTTTTATTTATGTTAATGACTATCTGTGTATTATGCAGTGGAAATGTTCCAGTTGCCTCGACAAACCCGCAAACTGGTAAACTATTAATTGGCCAACTGGGAGCAAACAATTTGGATTACAGATTCGGAACGCTACAGCCGGCTACAGGCCGTCTCCAGTTTTCCAATGCAAATACCGCTGGACTAAGCAAAGCTACATGTAACTTAGTGGACTGTAGATTTGGTGAAGTTAAAACTAAATGGTTTTTGTGGGTACTAAATTAGGATTTAAATGCCTATTTAAATATCGGTGGATTATGTTTTTACATAAGTCCCAGCGGGTTTGATGTCATAAAGTGTATGTTATTAGCTAGAAGTCTATGTAGGCTATTTATATAAAAGAAACATTGATACAAAGCAACAAAGATTGGACTTTTGAATAGCGAAACAGTAACGTGATTTAATTTTAACATCAGCTAGCTTACTGTTAAAGTGTCAGCTGAAGATATTAACCATTATAAGTACATTTTTACGCTTTCCATTAATCAATGTTGTCCAAGATTAAAACTTGGAAACTGAAAACTATCGTAAATACTTTAATAAACATGTAAAACTTGGCAGCCCAACCTCGTGGTTACTTTATAAAACTCATAAAACTACAAGCATTCTTCAAAATAAATATTGATCAAAACTTAACATCTCATACAAGCTCCGTACAAAGTTGGGACAACTTTACAGCCAGCTTGTTCCTCCAATCCTCAAACTTGGCCCGATATGACGTACCGAGTTATCTCGGTACGTGCACGCAAACTTACGAGCATTCACGGAGATTTGGCGAAGGCTGGCTTGACGTTTGTTTTATTATGTCCTTTGACCTAAAGGCAGATAGAATACTAAATATATAACACAAATAACACACTAAATACACAACACTAAACACACTAAATATAAATTATAATATTTATGACATATATTTATTTTTTTCAATCAATTAAATATCATTGCTTGTTGCATTTTTGCATAGGAAGTCTAAATTTTTACCTGATTAATATAAATGGGTTCGGCTTTTTTTAACAGGGGATATAAAACTAGTGACATGGGATATAAAGTTATGTTTAATTAATTGTTAAGCGAATTGACCACCCTTCGTCAATTTGACGTGTTAAAGCCATTTCTTACAGCTCTCAAAGAATGACAGCTGTTGTAATCTACATCGGCCTGGTAGTCAATTTATTTATTTAACAATTAACTTCCCTGAATTTACAATTTAAACATCCCCTGCACATACAATACCCCGAGGATACCAATTACAGTATGTTAAATTCTAATGATTGCGTCTTTTATTAGGGTTTCGTACCTCAAAAGGCACAAAAAGAACCCTTATAAGATCACTCTCTTGTCCGTCTGTCTGTCCGTGTGTTTCACCCATTTTCTCAGGAACGGGAGGACCTAGCAAGTTGAAATTTATTCCAAATACTGGAGTCTATAGTCTCTATTAGGTGTATAAAAAATTAAAAATCAAGGTCCTGAGTCAACACGATAAAAAATATGGGCAAATTTAGATTTTAGCGAAAACTTGTAAATACCATTTAGGTACCTTAATTTTCAACTTTTCTTATTTTTCGGAATTTTCCCTTTACCTGTGCAGTAAGACCTTGCTTTTAACCTAAAAACCTAAAAATTATAATTTTATTCTAGGTCAACTGGAAGAACCCTATAGGTATAGGTTATAGGTTTATATACCGTCTATAGGTTTTGGGTCGAAAACTTACATGGTAGTTCCCGTTGACCTAGAATCCCAAAATTTGGCAAAAATCAAGCACAAATAAAGGAAAAAAATCCAAATAATAAAAAAAAGTTGAAAATAGTTTAGAAAATCTAAAAGTGCACGCCTCATAGCACTCATTCATAAACGAAAAAGAAATTCAAAACATAGTTTCTAACAAAAATTAACAATTTATTTAAACACTTTTCATGTATGTTGTTATGTTTATGTATGTTTTGACTGCTTTTTTACCCATCAATATGGGTAAAATTTCTAACCTCGCAATCTTTACGTAATTTCAAAGACTATTTAATTTGATATTTACTGATATTTACTTTGTCGGTTGCTAAGCAATGGAAAAAGGTCGAAGTTAGAAGAGAAGTTTAGATATAGATATTATATTTTAGTTAGTATTTTATTAATTATAATTAAACTACTTTGAATAAAAGAACCATTTTCAATAGGGTTCCTTCTATGGATAAAACGAATGTATAAAAAAACAAGACTCAATTAATTAATTTTATCGCAAGCTACAATGTTTACAGGTTTTATACGTTGACGCATAGGATTTTTTTTTTTACTATTTTGATGTTTTTTTAATTTATGCTGCTTTAAATCAATTGTTGAAAAGTACAGTATTAATCTCCATTTAATCATCTATACAATGGTATATAAATTAAGTAGGTTTTGTGTGCTAGCAGGAGTGTAACAATAAAAACAGTTGCAGACGCGGGGCAAAAATTTTTTTTCGAATGTAGAGCACTTTCTAATGCTTTGCATTATGAGTCGTGCAAATAAAGTGTATCCCCATACATATTATGGTTGACGCCAATTAAGATAGTCGTCTGAGTTTTATGGGCGCTTATACAATTTAGAGGACTAGTTTCTGGGCACAGAACTATTTAAGTACCTATACGAATGAAGCTCCTTACGGAACTCTCGGTGCGCGAGTCCGACTCGCTCTTGACTGGTTTTTGTACTTTATAACCGTGCAAATTTATACCGACTCTTCTTTATAGGAAATTACCAATTGAAACAATGCACTTAGATTGTGACGTTTCATAAATGCACGGCTAGGTTTATGTAAAACAAAATATTGTGAATTTGTATTTGAATAAAAGTTTTAGGTATCTACATTTTTATTAGCTGGAATAAGATTTTCGTGGGAATTCTTGGACATTTTGTTGACAACAATTTTATTCTTTGATCTGTTTTTTTGTGGATAAGTGTAATTTATACATCAATAAAATGTCTACTATGAGTTCAACTGTCAGTAACGAGACACAATAGACTTTTTATTCAATTGTGTCTCGCAATATCAATACCAATATCGGCTATCCACCTTTACAAATAATATTATTGAGTACAATATTATCTGTACAAAGGAATGTAAATAATGATCTTTTATTAATTCCGAGAGCTTTCATGAGTGAGTTTGAAGACAAATGAAATCATTCCTGAAATAAACCTGAGTGTGCTAGAGTATTGTTTTTCACAGCTTTGATTTTCTATACTTAAATGTTTCATTATACACATAAACATAACATCACGCACGCCCGTATTCTCCGAAGGGTCAGACAGAGATGTACCCATAGTACACCCACATTTACGCCAGTTATGTTAAGTCCCATGTAATAGGGTGCGAGCCTATTGCCATTAACCGGGCACAAATCCAAACACCGGGCTGCTACTGAGAAAATCCAGATGCAAAAACAAAATAATACTCTGCCCGACCCGGGAACCGAACCCAGGACCTCATGCTTAGTAGTAGCATTTGCGACCACTTAGACCAACGAAGTAGTCATTATTTGCAAATTAATTTGAATAATTATTACTGTTGTAAACATTGAAGATTTTATTGCGAACTTTACCTTTGTCCACGGCTAGTTAAATATAGGTTTTGATTACTGAAGCCTCCAGAAAAAGAAACCACTCAATTTAAAACACATAATCTCTTCTTATTATTCTCACCGCTGCCAAATCTGAAATAAACATCATAAAAAACAACAATGAAATTAAAAACAACGAACTCAATTTCATGCCCAATTTCCAACAAAATTAATATCAGAAGAATCTCTTTAAAAATGATCCTTTTCTTCTGAGAATGTTAAGGGGAACAAAGTGATAAATTGCTAAGTATTTATTTACACAGTAGGTACATAAATAATAGTCCTTCTCCATCCAGGAATAAGTCAGGCTGTACCGACTGCGCGGAAATGATGTAATGTGTCACCGCGTTTTGAGGAACATTGGGACGCTTCGTCACTAAGGTCTGTTGTGCACGGTATACTTTTACCTAATGTACGTCGTCTGTGTGGCTTATAAATATATTGAAACACTGTTATAAATAGATCGATACACTGTTATAAATAGATTGACACACTATTATAAATAGATTGATACACTATTATAAATAGATTGATACACTTTTATAAATAGATTGATACAGTGTTGCAGTCAGACCGTCAATCTCGTTTTGTACTTTTAACAGCACATCATTCGTATGAGTATTTGCAAGGTATTAGAGAAACTTACAGATATCATACATAATATTTTCCTTGTTATTATGAATGTATCATCATGTGAGTTACCCCTTAAAGATTCTCCGAAGTGTATATAAGGATCCTGTTTAACGGCCTACCGCTCATTTCCACGAAGAAAAGACGAAATGTATTACATGATTATCATCTTTTTTGTGTATAAGTCACCTGAGGGGTTGTTATTGTATTTTGTGGATGAGGGATCGTCTGATTATTATGTTTGTGATGTTTTTTCTTATTAAGTATAGGTGAGCAGATGAACAAAACCAAGTAATTATAGGTTAGAGGACAGTAATAGGCAGCGATGTAGGGGTGTATTACTGATTATTATTAGAGCAGGAAGTAAAATACTCGCAGAACTGATTCGCACGTAGTACCCTACGTGCGAATCAGCATCATAAGAGGTTGAAAGGCGATCTACTGCATGCGGGAAGACTAGAAGCTCGTTAACCTCTTGACCACGACCAGCGAACGAACGCTAACCGCTCAAGCGACACCTCTTACGACAGCAACTGCGAAGAAAACAAATGAAAGAAGTTGTTAAGAACTTGCCAGTTACAGCGACGCGACTTGCGGAGCGTCGGTACTCACGCGAAGAAAACAAATGACGCGCGTGCATGTCGCTTGACGCAAGTTGCGTCGACGGCGAACGGATCGCTGTAATAATGTTTTTGGGAGGTCGTCGAGTAGGTAGAGGTATTTCTGCAGGTGATGATGATGATTAAGGAAGGAAAACAAATATTATGATATCCCTAGCTTTTGCCAGAGGCGCGTGAATGTCGAAAATTATCCCACGGGAACGTACTACCAGGATAAAAAGTATCCTATGTGTTATAACGTTATTTCGGTTATAAACAATCTGTGTGCATTTCATATAAATTCGTGGCGCCATTTTTGCGTGATTCAGTAACAAACATCCAAACATACAAACTTTCACATTTATAATATTACTAGCTTTTACCCGCGGCTTCGCCCGCGTAAAGGTCGGAAAATATCCCACAGGACCGTACTACCGGGATTCAGATTATCCTCTATCCTAACCCAGATCAACCGCAATTTAGGCGTTGCGTACCTCAAAATGAAAAATTTCTCTCTTTCAGTCGTCAGTAATTTGATATTCGAAAGAAGAAGACAAAGCTTTGTGTAACTATACAGACGCTATGCAACGTTTATTAGTAAGGGGGTAATGTTTGTAGCGTCACACAAATCCTGAATCGCGCAGTTAGAAATACCGCGCGAACGACATAGATAAGACTATCCGAAATCAACTTATGGGCAGTTACCTGCCCGACATAACACCCGTCTTGTCGGAGGATCCTACCTTTTCTATGGTGGATGAGTGAACTTTACACCCTGTCCCTCATACCACTAAATTGGTGACCCCGAGACTAAACGTCAACCCAGCCTTCGTGCAACTACTTCAGCGTGACGTCATGATCATCAAACCCGGAAGTTTTCATGAGGCGAGTTACACAGCCAGCCAGTCAGCACCCACGGCTCAGCGGGTATCCTGACCACCAGCATGCAGCGAACGCGCATTCCTGGTCATCACCCTTAGACTCATCACCCCGACTCACTGGGGAATCACCGAAATCACCGCAATCACCTCAATCACCGCTATCACCACAATCACCGCAGACAGTTCCAACTCACTGTGAACTGTGCGGCACCCGGTTCCGACTCACTGGAAGCACAATCACCACAATCACCACAATCACCGCAGACAGTTCCAACTCACCGTGAACTGTGCCGCACCCGGTTCCGACTCACTGGAACCACACCTTAAATCTCTTAAAAATAAGAGACAACAAAAATAATTACCGATATCACCGAAATCACCGCAACAATCACCGAAAACACTGAAATCACTGCAATCACCTCAATCACCGCAATCACCACAATCAACACTATCACCACAATCGCCGCAATCACCGCAGACAGTTCCAACTCACTGTGAACTGTGCGGCACCCGGTTCCGACTCACTGGAACCACAATCACCACGATCGCCACAATCACCGCAGACAGTTCCGACTCACCGTGAACTGTGCCGCACCCGGTTCCGACTCACTGGAACCACACCTTAAATCTCTTAAAAATAAGAGAACAAAAATAATCAATAATACATGTGAATTTTAAAATCAACCCTAATTTTACCCCTTTGGGGGATGATTTTACAAAAACGCTGAAACGCGTAATTCTTTATTTCTTACCAAAAGCATAAATTTGAATTTCCATATCCGTAACTTAAGAAATACTGGGTTTCCCATACAAACTTTCATCCCTTATATCACCCCCTTGGGGGTTATTTTTGAGACAAAAAGTACCCTATGTCCTCCTCTAGGATGCCATCTATCTCCTTGCCGAATGTTATCGAAATCCGTTCAGTGGTTTAGCCGTGAAAAGGTAACATACAGACAGACAGACAGACAGAGTTACTTTCGAATTTATAATATTATAGTATATAGTATATATAGTATATATAGTATATAGTATGGAGTATGGATATTAAATATTAATATACTAATATTAATTAATCATTAATATAGTAGGTTTAATATTTTGCCACACGTGTTGACTATGTTAGCGGCAAATTAGGTATAACAACTGGCTTCAATATGTTTTTAATTCTTAACTGATAGCGCTAATCGACTAATTATACCTACGCAAGACATGCAATTCGCATACCTCAAACGCAAGTTGAAAGCGCAAGCAGCCCGCAGCGCAACACCCGATTTTAACTACCGGTAATAGGAAAGAATTCGTAGGTATTTCATTTGTAACACAAGCCAAAGTTGGATGCTCGATCCTTAATTGGAAAGCGGCTCGCTCACACTTCAGTGTCAGACTATCTGCCTGTTGATACAACTGGAAAGGGCGCAGAGAGCTGTACTCAAGGACTCTATTGTACAAGGAATGTCAGGTCTTGAGCGTGAGGCAGCTCTTTGTGCTAAACTGTACGTTGTGCAGGGGTTACATTCGTTTCATTTAAAAAAAAAAAATTATTACTTCCCAAACCATTTTCCGCATAATTTCATTTGCCAAATATTATTAAATTAAATTAAATGAAATTAAATAACGTTTATTTCAGAATCACTTCCATGTTATAAACATTTAAACTTATCAACTAGTGTTAGTAGGTAGGTACTAATACTAACGGAGAGGCACGCCGATCCCGGGGAATGCCTACTTGACTGCGTGCAGTCGTATCCACCGCCCCAAGATCGGAGAGTCCCACCTATCAGCCAACGCTCTAAGAATACTGTTGGGGCTGTCGCGAAAGGCGTAGCAGAGATGCACATCTCTTGTGCATGATGGCCGATGGACACGCTACAAAAATGCGGCAGCCCCATCAACATCCGGAACGTGTTGTTATATTGTGTGCGCAGGCCACTATATGCCCTCTGTGTAAAGTCCACCCACAAGCTGCACGTATAAAAGGACTGGCAATAGGCTTTGAAAAACGTCACCTTAACCTTAGCTGTACAACGTGCACACCTGCGGGCCAACATCCCACATCGAACAGCCAGCGACCTGCGCTCCCGCTCTACATATATCCATATTGTCTTTCAAAACGTCTGAGACCCAATGACCCAGGTATTTAAAACTAGCAACCCTTTTTAGAGGTCTGCCACACAGATTGACTGGTGGAATTATACTGTAGCATTTACTGCCTGCTTTAAATAACATGAATTCACTCTTCAATGCATTATATTTGATCCCATGGGTCTCAGCATACGATTCACACACGTATACCTATTCGATTCACATACGGTATTACTTAGCATATAAATTCTTCACAAATAAATATAATGCATGTTTGGCAAGTGAAAGTTTAAACAATAACTTGCTTACCAACTAGTACTTTTACCAATTTTAATGTAGTCAAATATTTCAGTTGGTATAACATATTTTACGCAAAATAATAAGCCAAATATATTTTAGTATCATATAATTGCTTAGTTAAATGACAAAAGATTTGCGTTTTCATGTCAGTTGCAGAATAGACAAACGATCGGAAATTACAATGTGTTCTGTTATGTGGGTAGATAGTAAATTATAAATTAAATGACGCTCAAATAATGTCGGTTATCATGCAAAACGCTATCACCGCGTTTTTTTTTAAAACAATTTTAGGAGAAGAAAGGGCGTACCGTTTCTGGCACTCGCCGACCGCTGCCGCGGCACGCTCGCTACGCTCGCTCGGCTCCTGCGTTGTATGGTCACAGTTCTAACCTTACCTAACCAAGCTGTTTCGATTTAAAAAAAAGAGGCTCGCGGCGGTAGTAATAAATGTTGATTTATTTAATAAATATTTAATTCAAAATTTCACTTAATGTTTATAATGTCTAAAGATTGTTTGTTGTAATAAATCATTTGATTAAAGACCAAATGCCATAATGACATTATTCTTGGTAATATTCTGGGGAGTAAAAGTTTGACCAAATGAAAATGTTTGGATAATGAAATTTTGCCAAAATAATTTTGGCGAAACGGCAGGATCCTGTTGCGCAGACATACTTCTTTACAGCTGGATCTCAATCGCTTGACAAAACGTAGGACCACAAACCGTGTGTACCATTCTCAATGCGTAGTTTCTACCCAAACAGTAACCCTCCGACACATCCTCGAATACACCCACCTTCCAACATAACATAACACAACATAACAAAACACAACACAACACTACATAACATAACACACACACACACACACACACACACATAGAACACACTATACAAATGGTTTTTCTCTTCAATTATTTTAAGTTCTGTTAAAAATCGTTATTTTCTGTCTATTAATACCTACACAGAGAAATTCCACATTTTTTATTGTCATAATAGTGTCAACTTGAGAGCCTTGACACCCTTATCACAAGTTAAATCTTAGCTTGGGTTTTTGAGGCTTATTATTAACCTAAAATTGATTTGATAAAATTTATTATGTTATACCAAGTGGTAGGCGCGAAGCGAATAACCCAATTCCTACCGCCTTCCCTTCGGAAATTCGGAACAATTTGCCCAGGAGTGGGACAGCACTCCTGGGCAAAGACGTCCCTCCACTCCTTCCATCTTTCCGCGAGTCCGCGCGTCCTTCATCCAGTTGTGTCGGATCCTATATATTTTTTTGTAAATAGAACTCAACTGCAGCAGTGAAAGAAACAAAGGCTCTTATACAAATCAATGATTCCCAGATCCCATCCAGAAAGCAAATCCGTTCAAACTTGAAACACTGCACCATCATTAAACATGCAGATTCCTTGTCGTGCCAATTCAATTCCCACATTTAACAGGAACTGAAGAATGAACATCTTTCTGCACGTAATAAAATCTCTGTTATGTAATAAAGTTAAAGGTTTCATTATGAGAACCACAATATAATATTATGTAGTAAAGTATAGCTCTTTAGGTCTGAGGGAAAGGATGAAGCGTTGACGGTCAATCTTGTCCAGGTTATAAAATATTATTATATGAACAATAAAATACAGGGTGGCCCGTGAAACGAGGTACAAATACTTTTTTTAGAAGCCTCTACCAAAGGGCTTCCCATTTGTGTTCAGCGCATATTTATAGTATAAGAGTTAAACGGTATTTAATTTTTTTTTGGGAAATTCTCACTTGACTAGACCTTTTAATGTTTCTCTTTCTGTGTCGCATTTTTCGTAATTTTTTTAAAATTATAAATCAGCTCAGGAAAATTTTTGCTCGACAAGATTCAATCTAGGTTTCTTTAAAAAAAGACAAAAAGAAGGGTGGCAATGACCCCAAAGTAGTTTTAAAAATGTCCCTAGATATATTAAAAACCGTCTAGCTCCTAAACTATAAATAATCGCTGAACATGGTAGTCTTTTCGGAAAGCCCTTGGAGAGAGATTTCTAAAATTTTGCTTCGTCGACGTCGTTTTACTGACCACCCTGTATACATAAACCAAACACTGTATGCCTGTTACAAGTCTCTATTTCAATAATATATTAGGAATTGAAAATATGCAAATATCTACCACATTGTACCTTGATATTCAAAGTATTTTAAAGTTATAAATATTGTAGGGAAAGCAGAATTTCAAAGTAAAGAAAAAAGTGTTATGAAAAGCTGTCTGCAGTTGACTGGTTTCATTAACTCGTATTCCCGTAGACACGTAGAAAATTTTATATTAAGTATAAACAAAGCTTTGTAGATTTTTCCTTTATGCTGAAAAAGGTAAAGGAAATCTGCGCAGCTTATATAGTAATTTATTACTATAATTACCTGTAGTAAACACAATCTCGATTTCAAAACTTAACTTTTACGTTCGTAAAAAAAAAAAAATGGAGGAACATCGAACTGATTATGCTGCGATGGAAAGTCGACGAAATCAAATAAACCTCTCCAAAAACCAGACATACATGCTGTTTAATAGATAATACATACTTGAATAGTAAAGAACTTAAGTAAACATAAACTGCCGATAAACTGTCCTGCAGTTTGGCAGAATATTTGTGAAATACCCTCTTGTGTAACTTTAAAAAAAAAAAAAAGAGATTATGTAATTTAATGTAGTTACAATAACTGTCTTCTGACATAATTTTCACAAAATATCGTACTAAAAAGGTTAAATTCCTATAGATTTCATATTAAACAACACACAAAAACGGGTCTACCCTTTATAGCAGAACTTTTTATGTCATAATAATTATTTTGCCTATCAATGGATAGCATAATATTCATTTCGCAGAAAATCGTTTGGCATACACTCATTTATCATACATTCAAAACTCATAATTTTGTAAGTCAGAATAATTTTTAGGCATAAATTTCATATCCATAATAATCAAAAGTTAGATCATATCGCAGAAAGTTTACAGTTAGAATCATCTTTTGGCATATATTTCATATCCTTAATAACTAAAAGACTCATCTATCACATGCAAACAAGCATACACCAAGTATGTTATGCCAAATAAATTTCGGAGCATCAAGATTCTGCCAGATAGCATCAAGATGATGGCAACCCCACAAAAACAGACTAACTCATTATTTCCAACCGGGAACCTTTTAAACCTTGTTCTCATCTCTCAAGTAGTGTCAATTTATTAGCCCATCGGCTATGAACAATGAAGGGCCATTCCCCTCGCCAGGTACTTAAGGAGAGGCCTATTTAAAATCTCGAGCCTACGGTTCGTGCCCACCTTTTAATATTCCTGATTAAATTAACGTTTCCGACACAGGCTCCCCTTAAATCTTTACTTTTAATTATTATGGTGACATATTTCTTTTAGAAAATGACCGTTATTTTTGTTTGTAAAAAAATTTTTGAACGATTAAATGTTTTTCTTTGATTCTATTTAATATTTGGAAATGAGGTTAGCTAAATATCTAAACGAAATATGTATTATAGAATAAAACTTTTCTAGTAATATAATTGCGAAAATCAGTTTTTGTGCGTTGTATTTTGGCTTGGAATAAATTATAAGTTAGTTTATTTAGTATGAAAAACCATTGATGTGAAAAACTAAATAAGTACCTTCAATCTCTGCAGGATATCTACTATCCTTCAATTTACCTAATAATGAAGATAAAATCGAACATAATCATCTGAAAATGTATTCAGTTCTACTCAACTCAAATCGTCTTCCCAAACAATTCCTTCAATTACGTAACCCGAAAACATTTTAATCGTAAATCGTGGTAAATCAATCGTATAAACCCCGTTCATTCATCACTTGTACCCAATGCGACTTCGATGGAGGTCGGGGGTGTTATTATGCAAATCTATCGGCGACGGCCCACCCCGCAGATTGAGCAGGGCTGCTATCTTCTCGAGTGTTCGACTATGTATTGGGGGACACTTTCTTTTGATGTGAAGGCATAGAAAATCCTTGGTTGGGACATAAAGTTGTCGGTACTATGTCGTGGAATTGGTTGAAATTGGATTACTGTTTTCTACTATTACTGGTCTATTCTACCAAAAGAATTATGACTATTTACTCGTGTTCAGGAGGGTTACCATACACTGCAGTTGACAAAAAGTGAAATAACATGCGAAGTGTCAAGCGATTTTGAACCATGTGCGGTGCAACTATACATAACTATACTATATAAATACTGGTATTCAGCTGCATCCGGTTAGACTGGAAGCCGACCCCAAGATAGTTGGGAAAAAGGCTAGGAAGATTGATTGCGGTGCAACTATGACTGTCAAGTTGACTTGCTTCGAAAATGATTGTGGTACGGACCCAGATCAATGTTGTCAATAATTCATCTTACTATTGATGTAGGCAACTTTCGAGAGGTAAATAAATACCGAAGTCAGATTTCGATGTTGTTTCTAACTAACACACTAACTTTTCTAGTAGTAAAAAATTACGAATTTATATTTGAATGAACAACAAAACCGACAATATCTTGCACGCTAATAACAACATTCTGTGATGAGCAATGCGATGTCGAGGTTGTTATTATGCAAATCATCAGGGATACAAAAGCGTCCTAACAGAACGAGCGATCGAACAGGGCTGCTACCAACATCTGCAGGAATATCACAACTATTTATTACCACCACAGTTTCAGAAATGGAAAAAATTTAAAACCTTTGCAACACGCCTTTGGAATTTTCTGATGCACATCTGTCAGTCAGTAAAAATAATCGTTCATTGTAGACACACTATCAAGTCATTTTGGTCAAACAATGACAGTTGTTATTTGTATAAAAAACAGTAGAAGGATCTTTTGGCGCATGCTTCATTCGGAGCTAACATCGCCATCTTGTTTTATCAATACTATTTTTGTGACAATGTACAGTTAACAGGCCCTGTTAATGTCATTGAGGGCTCAAATAATCCTTGTTTCACTCTATCTACGTACAGTTGAACAATTTTTGTTTTATGTAAAGTTTATAAACAATTAATTTCCATCACTCACTCTAAGTAATTTTTAATACTGCTTTTTAGACAGGATTAGGACATTATTCACATTCAAGATGAATGTCCTTTCGGGAACTGCGTGTGTATAATGGCGACTCTGAGCGAGTCTGTACGTATTACCTAGCTATGTATACCAAGCCAATCAATCAATTTAACAGATGAATCGGGTAATACTCTCAAGAGATTAACTCACTATTATGCTGGATATTGCGAATTGAAATGAAGACCCACATGAAAATATATCAAATGGATATTGAAAAGCAAAATCGTTGGTGCAAGAATTTTCTTTTTTATTTTGGGTTTTGAATTTATATCTACTTACCTAATAAATATTTTCTCGAATCGTTTATAAGTAAGTATTAAAAATAGTTAAAGATAGTCTTAAAACCTAACAAAATAAAATGTAATCATCTAATTTTCACAGTTATGTATCAAGTAGGTAGTAACCAATTTAAATTGTTCGTATATTAAAATCATAAATGTCATTCGTTGCTCGTTATAAGAAATGGCTATAACACGGCAAAATAGCGTAGGGTGTCAATTTGCTTAATAA
This sequence comes from Conistra vaccinii, assembly GCA_948150665.1. Taxonomy (NCBI): domain Eukaryota; kingdom Metazoa; phylum Arthropoda; class Insecta; order Lepidoptera; family Noctuidae; genus Conistra; species Conistra vaccinii. The sequence continues at coordinate 23,802,161 of OX411320.1, read as the reverse complement.
TTAATTTCCCTGACTGTACATAAAAACAAAATCATTGATTAACGCCTGTTTCCAGTCGGTCCCATTTAATAATGTAGAGCTTATCAAACTGAATTATAATACTTACTTATGTAGGTAGGTTATATATCTAATGTCGCGTGTAACGCGTGAGACGAAGATGTCAGTCGCACTCTCAAGAAGACGGTGGGCCTTGTTAGCGCGTAGAGCTTATAACGAATAATTGTTTCCAATATGCAAGGAGACGAAAGCACCTTATAGGGTCGAACGTGGCCGGGGGTCGGCTTGAATTTCTCGTGGAAACGTTTTAAGATGATAAGAGTTAAGCATCAGAGGAGCCTGGATCAGGCAGTCAGTTCCATTCAGACCACGAGATCGACTGAGCGCGTTACGCCCTTCTAATCCTTTTAAGAAAAGTTTAGATTATAAGTTATATGTAGACTTTTCTAGTTAATGGACAGTATTGTTAAATAAGTTTAAGTAACTACTGATTATAGTGATTATTTACCTCGCGCGTTTTCTTTGCCAACGAAGTAGACAGACAGTTACATAATGAACGATTTAATGACCCTTCTGAAGACGATTGTGAGACCGTCGCTCCGACATATTGTATATATACATTTGATACTTTTACTTCTATAACCATGAGTTCACCATAATTCCCTCAACTTCACCTGCTATCCCTTATTGCCAGCCCTTATTATACGGCAAACTGATTAAACGGGGCCTTCTAAGTCAGCTGTTAGATACAACTCCAATGGAATGATTTAGACGTGATTTGGAAACAGATCACTGTAATTTTGAATGTTAATTTGCCTTAATAGGCAATTGATTGCGTTTGATCGACCTCATTTGCAGTCTGAGCTTGTACGATCGGAATTGCTTCCTTGAGACTATTTCCTGTCTTGATCAGGGAACAGTCATATAGCGATAGGTATTTGTTATTAGATTTTGTATTGTTTCAGAAGCTTCTTTGTTCTAATTAGTCTGGCTTATTAGAACTGAAATTGAAACTTTCGAATTGAAATTGAAAATATATTAATGGCTGTAGTTGTGTCAATAGAGAAGAAGTTTGATATTTAATATTGCAATTTTATAAACAAAACACGCCAGTAAAAATTTGTTTTGTTCGTGAACGTTGTATTTGAAGTTCTTTAACCACAAATCAGTTTTATAAATATAGGTTGACGTATGTACTAAAAGATAGAATTTTCATTGCAACTCCCGATAAATATCGTTCGTCTAACAAGCATTTTATTTTTCATTCCTTGTAAGAGAATTTTCTCGTCACAGGTCGTCAGGACCATTAAAAATTTTATAGATCTCTTTTCCTTTCATTTCCCCGAAATCCGAGTATTCAAGCCATTAAAGTTGAACTTTATCCACAAGTCACAAAAACTTTTGACTCCTAAAACGATAGTTTATTAAATTTCTGTGAATCTTGATGTACCTAGACGTTATACTAAAGTGTTTGTAGGTCAAAGAAGTCTTCGTAAGGAATCTTGTCTTTTCTTCAAACGTGTCCCTCTGGCCTCTAACCAACCTCTAACTTTCTCTACTCCCGACCTCTGACTTTTCGAATTCATGTGCGTATTGTATACCATTTGCTTAAAAAACGGTGAAGGAAAACAGCGTGAGGAAACCGGCATGCCTGACAGATATTTCTCGACGGCCTGTGAAGGAAGCCATGTTAGAGGCCCATGGGCGGTATAAAACTCTGACACCAGGTTAGTGAAATGAAATGGATTATTCTGTAAATAGGTGGAATCATTTTTACACGTCATTAAAAAATATGTTAGAAATTAGCCAGATGAGTTCGGCGTTTCCTATCTGACTACTCTGAGAAGAAAGGCCGAAACAAACTCAGAGGTCACAGTCTCTTTTAAAGTACAGACAGCATTATGGTCAGGCCATATGAGGACCATGTAGACTAGGACATTTGGGTAGGCCACATAAACTACTCAAACTGTCAGAGCATCATTAAAACTAACTGTGAAAGAAAAAATTAATAATGAAAGAAAAGAAAATAGAGCAAAAAAAATATCTACATAGTCCTCACGTTTACAATAATTAAAATAATATTATACTTTACAAAGTAGTCATGTCATTTTGTATGTAATATTCAACAATGTCAATGTTTATATAAAACTGGTATAATTTGATGATTTTACTGATTATTTACAATGTCAAGTTTCATGGTTTTGTTACAAGGTATCGCATAGCGAGCAGCTCAATCCCATGCTTTTTTATCTTCTAAATAATTGGAAATTTTATAGTACCCTTTTTTACAAAGTTTGGTTTAAATCACGAGCGTCCCCGATCTTCATGAGAGTGGGTGTTCGTTTCTAATGATCTTTAATCAAGATGACATTAACAACGGCGTCTTCTAAGCTAACGACTTTTTAAAAATCATCTTTATTAAATTTCGCTTACAAAATGTTATTTCACGTAAAACACTAACTCTGACAACTCCCCTCGATGTCTTCGACACTTAAAACTTATTTAAAATTCAAACCCTTTCACAAATTTTTATGAATAAATTAGAAATCCATTAAATTGCTCGAAGCCATTTGATCCGATTAGGGTTTCGTTGAAAGGTTCCTTATAAATACATTTACACCACAATCTTGAACATTATGACCACCTTACAACCCCTTACTACCTCCTAATGAGTAATAAATATTTATCGTCGTCTCACCTTTGGGGAAGTACCTACCTATCTCCGAAAGATGGAAGAGGATGGAAACCATCGGGTTGACTGGCAGGTGAAAATAGGTCATACGCGAGAGCGATGTCAATATTTAATGGATGAAAGTTTGACTGGCGTTAGAAGGAACTCCCTCCCTTCTGAGAGGTTATTCAATTTAATATCATATCAACTAGTGTGATTGGTTGTTCACCACTTACTCTATATCTCAGTTATTATATAAACTATATTGACCTAAACTTTTACAATAAAAATGGAGGCTTGAAACGGCCGCTTTGGCAGAATCATAATATGAGTTCATATTATGAATCATATTAAAAATCTTAAAATGGTCACAATATGACGATTCATAATTTATCTGCGTTCATACAATACGTGTCAAAATAGAGGAATTGCTGGCAATTCAAAATATTGTTAAAGTGGCCGTTTTAGGCCCCCAGGTCAAACTTTATAAATATACTCGCAAACAAAGTACGGGTCAGTACGAAAAACTGAAATTACTCTTAAAATAATAGAGTTAGCGACATGAATGAAATTGTATACCTATTGTGGATAATTTACCAGTTAATAAAAAAACAAATGTTGGAAACATTATTAGTTTGTCAAAATTACATTAAAAAAAAACAAAATATCAATAACTTTTACGTACGCAAAAATTATGCCTCAGACCTCAACATGCAACAGAAACACGAACTTTAAAACAAAATTAAATAGTTGCGGAATATTGGTCCATTTTTCCACTAACGCATGTTTCAGGTCTCGAAGTGCAGCTGTAGCGGGGTTTTGATCTCTTACGCACCTCCCAAGGTCGTCCCAAACGTGTTCATTTGGATTCAGATCTGGGCTTCTCGCGGGACTGTCCATGCGATTGATGCCAATGTCCTGAAAATTCTCATTTACAATTTGAGCTGTATGTGGCGTGGCATTGTCATACATGAATATTGAATTATCACCCATATTGATTAAATATGGACCGACATGCTCCTTAAGAATTTCTTCCACATATCTTGCGGACATATCTTGTTAGCGTACCATTTTCTATCAGCACTAACTCCGTGCGACTCTCTGAAGAAATTCCAAGCCAAACCTCCTGAGTTTTCTTATGTTCTTCCCAGTTTCTCGGAAACGTTGGACGACTCGTTGCACTGTAGAAAGTGACACGCCTATTGTTCTTGCTGTATATCCCTGACTTCTGCCTTCTTCTAACATAGTGATGATACGTGCACATGCTTCTGGTATTAGCGATATAATAGTAATTCAATAATGACGTTGAAATACGACAATGACCGTCTTTTATCATTTTGATTTGACAGATTGAAAACAAAATTGAGAAAACAAGCAGACAACCGCAAATTGAATTTATTAACATAATCGAGGTTTTTTATAATTGTATCTTTTTTTAAGCATGTAGATCATTTAAGGTTTAATTTAATAAAATATTAAAATTATTTAGAGTTAAATTAAGATTTTCGTCATCGACCCGTATTATTTAATCGCGAGTGTAATAATATAATAACTGTAGTAATTTTCTTAAAAACCCACTTATTTTAACGTCTTCAATATCCATAGGATATACATTAAATATCCAAGCACATTATACGAAATATAAGCCCAATCCAATAAATCAAGGAGTAACGCCTGATTTTCTGCTTAGTACTCACGAGACAGTTTCAATTGTTCACAGTACGACGATGACATTGAACGACGTATTTTCGTCAGGGATGTTCTTGACTTTGTAAGATGTAAGATTAGTCCTGAATGCGCAGTTCATACGAATGAGCACGCAATATTTTAAATTGATAGTTAATCATGAATAATTAAAATCAAAAGTTAATTGTGAGGAAACGGCATGTCCTAGAACCAAAAATTCGAAGACCAAGACGTGTGACATCTACTGACCCGCAACGGGCCCACGTGACAGATTACAGCTCACTCCCTCTCGAAAAGAGGAGCTCTATGTCCCAACAGTGTGCAGTGCTGGGGGAATATTATACGCTGATTATGCTTGAGTATGCATGAATAATTCGATGCAATATCAAAATTCCTGGAGAGAAATAGAAATTCTGGTAAAAAATGTTGTGATCGTTCTCCAACACATTATTATATTTATTTTCCGTTAACACGTTCTTCCTAAAAGATAAGCGTAAAATTAAACTTCCATTTATATTCAACGCTTTCTTTTAGACCGTTACCCTACACCCTTTAGTTCCTCTAACCAATATCAATAACCACAAAAATCGTTGTTCTATAAAATTTTATCTCCACACTAAGAGTTTTATTTTTCATACGATGACTGTCTTCCTTTTCTTTGCGGAGGCACTGGACCGATTTTCGTTTTTTTGTACTAACACACGTACTTGTGTAGGTACTTTAAACACCCTTTCACGTGACAGGAAATCTTCCCCTTTCAATGAAGCCTCCAAACCTCGTCTACATAATAATATACTTACTGAAAGTGGAGTCTTCCACGAGACGGCGTGATACGCATACGAAATACTTCGTTTGTGCACTTTTGGCGTGGCGTTTCGACTGTGTGAACCTTGCTTTATTAGCGAGTGTTTCAAGAATTAAATCATTTTCGTGGAACGTTTGCTTACAACGAAGGTGCGTGGAGTTTAAATGACACAAAGAAAATAAGAGAAAGACAGCTGAAAGGTTTCTTTGGATGATTCTTAACTAGGTTCTGCCCACGACTTAGTCCATAAAACATTATGGCAGTCGGCAATAATGTAGCTTTCTATCAGTAAAAGAATTATTGCAAAATAATTGGATGAGTAGTTTCTGAGATTACATCCTACATACAAACTTTACCTCTTTACATTATTATTTGTGTAGATGGAACACACTGCAGGAATTAGCGTTTGCAAAACATAAAACGTCACAACGCACAAATAAAAAAATCACAAAACGAACTTTATTTGCAACTTCTTTTTCTATAAAGTCTGCTATCGGCGCGCTACGATTGGAATTATTCAGAATCGCAGATTGTCGCCACAGATCGTAAGCTCCCACCAAAGCAACCACAACATGTAGATTCTCCCATTCTTAAATCCGAACACAATTCCTCCGGTTTTTTACACTTTCGTTTGCACGCCAGGAAAATATTTTCTGTTATTTTTCCAGTGATAAAGTATGTGGTGATTTCTCTATGCGGTTTACTTTTCCTGCTGTCTCATTTATTTTCTTTATTCCTGACTAACTTTTGCCGGCTTCGCCTGCGTTGATATCGGATTTACCCTCAACTCATACACATAAACCTTCCGCAACCAATTCTCTAAATGATGGTGAAACCGCATCATAATCCGTTTTGTAGTTTAGAAGAACAATGTGGTCACACAGACAGACACAAAAAGCGACTACAATTTATAATGCCTATAAATAAAACGTTTTTTTTTGCAAGCTTTTCATTCAAGATTCATGTTGTTGAAAATAGTTAGAGTGAAACATTATGTTTCACATCCATAAATAAACCTTTGGGGTTTATGTGTATAAGCTAACCAATATAATTATTTTCATTAGATACCAAACACGGTATATTAATCGATTTTTTTTTCGGTATGCCATTACATCCACTGTAAGCCACAAAGATTTTATGTGAGGGCTTAAAGCCTATGACCTTAAGAATAACACGAAGCTTGCAACGATACCTCGTTTGTCAATATACGACGAGTAGTTTAGGAGTTATGAGGGAACAGATGAATAATCATACAAAAATACTATGCTTTGTAATTATAGCCTTTCAAAATCATAATCCTACATTTAAGTACATCCTTTGGCTTTGCCGTAGTCGGGTAAAAACAATCTCATGTCCTAGTAAAAAAGCATGGGGCTCATTGGCCAAGTAGGTAACTTGAACCCACATGCTTTCAATGAAAGAAAGAAAGAAAATACATTTATTAAGCATAGACAGAAAGGCACACAGCACAACATAATTATAAGACAAGTAAAACAAAAAGAGATAATAAAAAGGAAACAAATAAAAAAGTGTAAAATAATAATTAAACAGGAATGTGCCTCGCGGCTGTGCCAAATAGGCCCAGTTCAGCAAAAATGCCAGACAACTAGTGCCTGGCGCTGGTTTAAACTGGACCTGGCGTGTGAGGTGACGGATGTAAATCATTTTTATACTGCAAATGTGTGTATGTATCTATACTTAAATACTACAATGCACTGTAATCTCACCAGATTTCTGTACAGAAACATAGTAAAGTTTACCATTTCCTATACAAGGCAGTAGTTAATTCATTCCTCTACCTACGCGTACTTATAAATATACATACACATGTTAAAGAATTTATCACGGCATCAAACGGTTAGGGAAAACATCACGGAAACCTGAGGTAATAATACATTCTGAACGTGAGCTATTTTGTGTCGGATTTCCACTATTTATGTGAGATGTGGAGGTTTCTCAGATTTATGGGTGAAATTGTAGTAGAAAGATTGGTATTTGAAACCTACTTCTAGATGACACAGTTCCAGGCAAATTCCATAACTTACTCGCCACCACAACCTTCTACTTTTTTGGTAAGTAGGCACTAACCTGTGACCATAACTAACCATAACTAACTTTATCATTGATTCATAATGTTCTAAAAATTAATCTATGTATTTGAAAGTTAGATCAACGCAATGCGGTTGAATTTGCAATATGAAAGTGATTGTAATAGAACACGTGTTATGCACTTACATAAAGAAGTTTAGTACTGTGCATTCAAGTCAGAATTTGGCCCGTAGCCAATATTTCAATGATTATTAGCATATGGCACCTGTGCTATCGTTGAAAAACTCAAACCCACAAGTACTCAGTGCCGATTTAAAACCGAAGATGTACAAATAATAATCGCCAGACCGAATCACGGCGGCCAATCTCACTCAACCTCAATAGAGACTAGTGACACACGAGAGACATGAGATAGTGCACAAGTACCTAACAGAAAACATAACCATAATAATTTTTACACAGATATAACTTGTTATTTTAGACAAATAATACGATGTCGTAATTTGAAAAGCATATGCGTGTACGGATTAGCATGATTTAGACTTCTATATAAGTATCGTCCCTTCCATTATCGCAAAATTTACAAAATATTTTTCATCTTTCAATAAAATTCACCTAAATGGAATTTTTAGAAGGCTTTCATCCGATTTTTGGTGAAATAAAAATTGCTGGTGCGAGGACTGAGTCGCATCGATGTTCAATTAAGTGGCCATAGTAGTTCTTTTTACGCTAGGTGTAATAAAATGGAAAGGTATATGAACTTATACGGACGATGTATACTAGATATAGAGTAGGTATGTAGGTATATCATCAAAATCGTTAGAACCATTTTCGAAAACGTGCCAAATATTGTCCATTTAGTATAGGATAGAATTTAATTGGTGGAGCTAAGCACACAAAATCAGTTATTTAAAAACTTCTTTAATGCTATTTTTTTTTCTATGACTGTAATAAAATTACGTCTACCTACGGCTCTAAAGCATTTTCCAAACTCACAAATTCTTAATTTCGTAACAAAAATGGATAAAATCTAATAAATTCCAAGTCAATGTCGGCACTTTTGAACTTCAAGTGTGCAAGTATAATAATATACTTTACTTTTCTAAAGTGGCTGCCAATTGGACAGGAACCGCATCTATTTTTTGGCTTGCATCCAAATCGATCCATCGAGTGACAACTTAATACTTCAGGTACATTTATAAGCCATTTTTGAGCTAACCGGAGATCGAAAAATGGTGATATAAGATAAGATAAGGTTTCTTTATTTGTTTAAACATTGTTCACATACAAGAGCATGCAAGATGTTAAATTTTTTGAGTCCAATCATGCTTAGCCATAAGTATCGACGTACATATCTAACAATGAAAATAATTAACAATACGAAAAATTAATTAGGATACGCACTTCCAAAAGTTGTTGTGTTGTTCTAAGTAGTTTCATTGTGAAGAATATTATACGACATTTTGGCAGTAAGTGGGCCATTGTGCCCGCCTGGTTGATTAAATTATTGGTTTTAATTATTGTGTCTCTACAGTGCATTCCATTAAAAGCGATAGGTCCAAAAGTTATCTTTAGGTGCACCCTGGAAAGTCAGCCCCCCAAACTAAATTGCTGGCTGGCTTTTTACCACTTTGGTTTGGGCTTTCGGGCAATTATCACAAAATCCAAAAATATTGGAATAGGGGAAATCGGGCAATAGGGTCGCCCTCTATTACATGGGACTTAAACATAACTAACGAATTAAGGGTGTTGGTACACCTTTGCCTAACTCTTAGGGGAATAAAGGCGTGATGTTTTTAGTTATGTATATTTAAGAGATTCTGTATTTATTTGTATTCACTTCCCTGTTCAGACCTGAAACATCGCTTAATTAACGTCATTCCATTTGTTAAAGTAGTTGGTTACTGAAAAACCTTGACAGCAAATTATAAATATATGTAAAGGATTAAACCATCACCCATGTAAACACTCATGATACATAATTATTTATTTAAATATTGCTATCATCATCACTTCCTTATTTAAACTTCAAAAATTGAAACTTTCTGCACATACTTCAGAACTTATACTTTAATTAAAAATCATTCCATTTGTTAGTGTACGTAGTTGGTTATTAAAAACCATTATAATCCTTCCAATCGACTTCCGTCACGGTAGTCAATCTCAACGGAAATCAGCCAGGTACGCAGCAGATATTATAGTGCACAAGTGTGTGCGCAACCACATGTGCACTCTCTGATCCTTTACTCTTTCCTATTACTCCAATGGGACGTTACGACACGACCGGGGAGAAGTCAGGCGCAGAACCAACGGCTTTACGTGCTGTGCGAGGCACGGGGGTATGTATCACACCACTTTACACCACCAAATTCCTAATTCTGGTCTATTACTGAGAAATGAAATTCCTAATGGAAAACTCAATAACACTTTTGCCCGACCTGGGAATCTAACCCATGACCCCACGCTCTGCAGTTGCGCTTGCAACTTCGTGACCAACGGGGCAGTCAAAAACGGGGCAGTTAATACCTAGACCAGCACCAATGTAAGCACCTTAGATATACATATTTATACATCGCCATAATCATTACTTCCTTATCCAAGCATCAAAAGTTATAACTTGCTGCATATCCTTCGAAACTTGGCGGATTAAGTGCTTGCGAGTAAGTTTTCAGTGCTTAGCAGGTTTCTTCCTGTAAGATATCTCACTAACTTGAAGTTTGGATACCAAATAGTGTTATCAAAAGTTATTAAGTACATGTAGAATGAGTTACTTACAAAATTGTAAGTAGTAGTTCAATATCTTAATGTTACATTATAACATTTTACAGATTGATAATCAAGAAAATTCTGCATTTTGATTTACTGTTGATGCACGAAAATCATGCTGTTTAATAGGTAGTATCGAAGAACTTCATTTCTAAGCAGTTTGAAGACAAAATGACCACATCTGTTACCGCCCCGGTTCTATAGCGGCCGACCGCTGCAACGAGAAATAGTCCTTACGGTGAATAAATATGAACTTTTTCGATGGTACCTCATTGATGTTTATGTCAAGAACAATAAATTGTTACTTAACTATTCTAGAAATTAAAAAAGCTGGGAGTTACAGTAATTTACAACATATTATAAACAGATAATACCTAAATGTCACGATCAAAAAAATGAAAACTACAATGACTTATCAATATTTTTGCGTTAAACCAATTTTTTGTTCAACTTATTGAAGTTCTATATGCCACATAACATAGCGCACACAACGGAAATAAAAGAAGAAATATTTTAATTAAATCTTTTTGTTTGAGAAGTTTCTCGAAGCCTCTTTCGAATACTCCTGTCGCATTCCACCAAAGTTTGGAAGAATTGAGGGAATTAATCCGATTTTGCATGCCCTCATTCATTATTTTAGGAACAGAATCCCCATTATAATCTCTGAAGTGTCGTAATGTGGTTTTGAGTTACGGACCATTTCATTCTTTTTTTTAAACCTTCCAAGCCTTGACTAACGCAACAAAATTAATACTTGTATATTGTTATACGGGGGTTAAACGGGAATACAATAGGTCAAGTAACAATATAACAAGTGCGTGTCGGACCACGCACAAAGAAGGGTTCCGTAGTTGGGATGAACTTATACCAAAAACAAACTTAACTTTGTAGTTGAAAAACATGTTCTCCCATACTTAAATCGATATACGTAACGGTCAATTCTCCAACTGCAAAGGTTAGATTGTAATCTCAAAAAAATGCGATAAAACTACAAATTAACAATTTTTGAGTTTTTTTGTAAGCTAAAAAGATAAAATTAAAAACTACGTTACTGGACTTTTAGATTTACAGTTTCGATTCAATGAAGAACGACGACGTGTGACGACTTTATATGACTCGAAATCATTTTCGTCTAAGCTTCATATGAGGGTGCATCTTTAAAGTTGGCAACGTCGTAAATAGCTGTCAAATAGTTACCTGTTTTGATTAATTTGGAAATAATACTGTATGGAAATAAGAAATGTGGCTAACTAACTGACAGTTACTAGAATATTAATTTATAATCAATTGCAATTATAACATTGAATTTGATGTTGTACCCGTTTTAGGTGTAAAAAAGGCATTTGGAAAGTTTCCAAATACTTTTTTTACGTCTAAAATTAACTATTCGGTGTAACGATATTAATTGTTGCATTTCATAATCAATATTCTAGTTCGCTAGGTAGCCACATTTTCTATTTCCATACAGAAATATTATTAAATTAATCAAAACAGCGAAATATTTGACATCTATTTGCGACAATGCCAACTTTCAGAATAAAACCTCTTAAATTCCATATTACTTTATATTTAAATTAACGCACCACGTACTTAAATTGGAGGAAAATACGACGAAAAATCCTGAAAATAATGATCTGGAGCAAGCGTTCCATGATCAAAGGTAGGTACGCTTCTCTTCTGTATGAAAAGGCTCCGTTACTAGTATTATTATGAAGAAACACGCATCACGTATGAGTTTAATCACCTGTAACAGGAAACATACGAACATGCTTTTGTTAATATATTCCGGACGTGTGTTCGTGAGGGGAGCAGCCGGCGCGATTTGTCACGGCGACCGTCAACTGCCTCGACAACTGGCACACGTTGCTTGGTTTATGTACGTTTATACCTGATTCGTAAGGCCATTTGTAGGTGCTAAATCTTAGGTAAATCGTTGACAGTAAAAAGAAAAGCTTTTTCTGATCTCTGCTGAGTTTCACTAGTGTAAGGAATCGCCTGTTTTCGTGCAAACAAAGTAGATGTTTGCATTTTGCCATAGCTTTACGCACATTTGTGAAGAGAAAATAAATCGCACCTTCAGAACGGTATGGACTTAACTCAAAAATCTAAGAAATCGAGTTACGGTCACAGAGGGTCACAAAAAGGTACGCACTTTTAGGTGAATATAAGAAGCGGTGTTTTTATGGTAGAATAAAGATTACGATACTTCCGATCTTTTTCGCATTCCCTCCCTCTACCCGCGCCGCTCGGATCGGTAGCGACGCGATTAATGATGCACCGAAAGTTAAGTCAACAAGGGGTAAGTAAACTTCTCAATCGTAAGTTTAAGAGACTCTTTTTATATTAGGTCTTTTTACTACCGATTTTGGTTTTTACTTCTTGGTAATTGCCCTTTAATACTATAGCTGTACAATGATTTCAGAATAAAAAGACCTAAGACGAAAATGGTCTTTAAAAAAAAACAGTTTCAGTACTACATACTGGCTTAAATTGGGAACCTTTTTAAAAAAAACCTTAATTTTAATTAAAAATATGCAACATATTATTTTTTTTTTCTCATATTTCACAAAAGCTAAACTTAACTTAATAGAGAAATCAAATAATTGATGTTTTCATACAAAATGAATTAATTAAATCAGTACTGTTCAAAGTTGAAAGTTTGCAGTTTCAAAACTTCGTTTTTGTTTTCCCAAAAAACTGTTTTTTCGATATACGTCACTTTTATTCTGAAGGTGTGAAATATACTTAATACTAATGGGTCTGCTTTAACTTATCATTAAATGCAGGTGCGGTGATGGCTTAGAGATAACCGACCGTTGCCGGTAAAAGTTGTATAATTATAGTAACAGTATCAAACAAGTTTGTTTACATCACAAGATATACATATATCCAACGGAGATTATTACCACGCTGAGATAAATACACAATTCCAAGACACAACTATTGGCAAACGTAGAGCTAAAACTAAAAACAAAAATAGTCACTCGTTCAACAGAAATAAATAAAAAATAAAATCTTGTTATGCACTGCAGAAATTCTAAGATGGAATTCTAAATAAGGTTAGTTACTCAATAAATCAGGCTTAGTCGCAGTGATCTCAGCTCAGCTGGAGTTAATAAAATTTATATCTACGACGTCGCTGAGGGCCTGAGTTTGATTCCCGTGGCGGATCCCGCACTTCAGATTCTGATAATGCTGTGTGACTGTTATAATAATATACTGTGTATCAATTCTGTATATTCTATTTCGAATGTATTGGAGAGGATTACTGTGGACGTGTCTTGACGACATACGTACTAAATTAAGCTACCCATTCCATTAACCCTTCATATTATATTGATGATCTTGATTTATTCTCCACCAGTGTTCCTAAACCTAAAAAAATAATGTGTAAAAATATCTTCTTTGAAGATCACTAAAACCTGTTCAGTCTTTTAATAATTCTCTCCGAGTGCTTTTATTTACTTTCGCTTGCCTGCCTGCTGTCTCTTGTGCTACCCTAATATTGTCAGTGAAAACTTTTAATTGACCTTCTTTCACTAACTGTCACGTATCTATAACCTAGCTGTAAGTTTTCTTATGAAATAAAATAAAAAATAAAATGTGCAGAATAAATAATTTTTATTTGTTTCTTTTTTCTGTAACGGTTATTGGTTCAAACAATTTTACTTAGCCTATTGCCGTTCAGTGCTGGATATAGGATACTCTCAAGTTCCGCCTCCTTACACTCTTTTCCTTACCTTCAACATTAAGTCTGTCCCGGCCGCCTTTTAGAGGTCACTACGTTACTTATCAACAACTTTCAACTGTCATTTCAAATGTGCTTGGATCTTTTGGCGCGCAGCCAAAATCGGACCTAATGCCGCCATCATGTATTTTCAATAATCAATAATTATCTAACATCTGGGTACCGAGCTTACCTCGGTTTGTTTTTGGTACGTTTACTAAAAATGAAACCTAGCTAGATCGATTTGTCGCCCCCGAAACCCCTGCATACAAAATTTCATGAAAATCGTTGGACCCGTTTCCGAGATTCAGATTATCTGAATCTCGGAAACGGGTCCAACGATTTTCATTAATAATAATATATATATTACAATATTAGCTCGTTTAAAGGTATTAGATAGATTTCTGTAACAATTTCGTAAATGTTTACCAACAACGTCCCCTGTCAATGTCAGTCAAGCGCCTTAACGTCCTTGTAGCATCAGACATTCATATATTATTGCGTTTGAGAGCGTTCATTCTAAAACTTGGTAAGGTCGCAAATAGCTTGTTATATCGCTACTTGCGGAACCCTAAATTCTTATGACTACTACGTACCGCATTGACAATGACAACCTACCGTATTACGCTCTGCACCATGAGATTCGCCTTTTCAGCAATCCGATGGCGTGGGATCAAAGATTGTGCTATACCAGTGATTAATATTGATTTAGTGTATTGGTGGATCACTCTTGTTTCTCTTAACGAACAATAAATTGTCGCGCGTCTTGGTTTTACCGATCAAATTGTGATAATTATTTTAATTAAACTCTTTATTAACGGTATTCTTTGCATCCTCGCCTGCAGCCAAACGTAATTGTCAAATGTCTTTTTGTTTTGATTAATTTGGTAGAACTTCTATATGGAAATATGAAATGTCTGTCACTGGTGTCTCTAAGTACCTAGTGTATTAATAATGAATTGCAGTTATAACACTGAATTTGATATTGCAACTGTTTTATGTTTAAAAAGGCATTTCAATACTTTAGTAATACTTTTTTTTATAATCTAAAACCAAATTTTCGGTGTTATGATATTAATTATTGTATTTCGTAATGAATATTTTAGTTCACTTGTTAGCCATATTTCATATTTCCATAAAGTCAAAGTCAGCGAAATATTTGACTGCGGTTTGCGACGGTGCAGTGTCCACTTACAGAATAATCGCTCTTAATTTGCGACTATGAACAAAGATGTACCGTTTTCAATATCTACTGATAATAGACAACAAAATCAACATCAATCAAAATACTGGTATTCAGCTGCATCCGGTTAGACTGGAAGCCGACCCCAAGATAGTTGGGAAAAAGGCTAGGAAGATTGATTGATTGAATAGACAACAAAATCAAGAACATCTAAAAACATTTAACCTTTTCTCTTCTAAATTAATATTGAAACAAAACGTCCTAAAGGTAGTAATAACATTTTATATCAACTCACACAAAGGCTGAAAGTACTAAATCAAGTGGCTGTGCCTACGGCCTAGATTTAAGAGATTAGGTCTGTACCAAATGCTTAAGCGTGAAATATTACTTATGCTCCTTGAATTAAATACGACATACATTATCATATATAAGGGTTGAATGGAAGACAGAGGGCGTGGAATTATATTCATATTCTGAGGTTAAATGTTTATTTTTAGGTAGATGTGACTATTGTTTTATGATTGTTTTTCGATTCACACTCAAGTAGGTTCCTACCCCAAAATGTCCGAATAATGAGCCCTTGTTTGGGCTGATTAACATTCGCATTAGTTAAGTATTAAGTTAGACATGGCACACACTATGCGACATACGACTGCGAAAGCTCGGCGACTAGACGCAGATTGGGTTGCGACAAACAACTTTCATATCAATCTGCCTAGCATTTTCCCAACTATGTTCGGGTCGGCTTCCAGTCTAACCGTCTGAATACCAGTATTTTACATGGAGCGAATGCCTATCTGACCTCCACAACACAGTTGCTGGGTAACACGATACAACTTGGTAAGACTGGTTGTCAGACTCTTGGGCCTCTGACAAGTAACGACTATCAAAAAAATACGAAAACGCAGGGCGTGCTTTCGGAGGCTCGGAGGGATCTCGATAATTGTAATGAATGGTCACCCATCCACAAACAGATCGCGGCAAGCATAGCTTAACCTGATCGATCGACATGTGCGGCTGTTATTATTAAGGTGTATAGTAGGCTCACTGACCTTGTGCATGTGGGCGGAGCTAAACGCCCTACTCTCCAATACGTAAAACGTGCAACGGTGGCGCACTACACTAAAACGACGATCAAAGACTAGACAAAGGCGCAGACATGCGCACGTATGTCGCATTTTTTGCCTAAGATTCCTAGTCCTAAGAGAAGGAATCGTAGGCAAATCTGAAATTGTACGCCGACTACCATATTTTGACCCGCATATTATTTTAAATACTTTGTTTGTTTTTTAAGAACATTCCTGGCAATAAATAAAATATCGGTGTGCGTGTGTTTGTAATTCTTCTTATGCTAAATGGCTTGACTGATTTAGATGTTTTTTTTTCAATTCTTTTTGTGTCACTTGGATGGTTCTTAGCTATAGTTGGACGCGCTGTTGGGAGGCGCTGTTGTCGCATGACAACGTCTGCCTACCGGGTCTGCTAGTTATATTTTGGTGCCGATTCTCTTGTCACAAATGCCTCTAAACTAGACTAAAAATAGATTGCACTGAGTTATTAGTTTAGTGAAAATGGCAATTTTGCTATTCTGAGTTTGACGTTTTTCACCGAAAAATTTGGTGTATCCAACTAAATCTGACTATTTTTAAACGCGATTAAAAACGTGTGGAATAAAGTAAGTTGGCATGAACTAAAACCCCAACACTTCGACCTCAGTCCAAAAACAGTATCGTATTTTTTTTTCTTTTGCTTATATCTCGAAAATGGTGTGTCCTATCGCAAAAATAATTAAATTTTCGACCCCCTTTAGGAAACTCTTAAACCCCTATATCCCAACATGTTGGTAATAATTTTTCATATTTTCCATACAAAAAGTGAAAAATTCCATATAAAACACGTCGAGGCTGCCAACCCCTGCGCGCCTCCGGCTCTAAAAAAATTCACGGGGTAGAGCAAACAAGATGAAAGTCAAAATGGCGGGTGTACCATAGCGAATTAAATTATACCAATTACCAAACAAATGTACCTAAAATGTACTATTTAGTACCTAGCTCTAAAAAATCTGTACCTCCTTCAGAATGAAATTATTTCGAAATTAAGGTACACCCGCCATATTGACATCAAGATGGCGGGTGTACTATAATATTTTATTATTTAACCATTACTCATAAAATATAATTACACTAAAAAATTGTACCTAAAATGTACCTCAAGTAAATAGAAACACACATTTGATCAGTGGGATAGTTCCTGAGAAATGAAACAACCGTGTCTTGTGTATAAGAAAACACGATAATTATCATGATTATTGATATAGTTATACAGGGTGTGACAAGACTCTTTAACGAAGTCGTCAACCAAGCATTACGTACATCAAACTAAGTAACTTTACGCAAAAATTATTGCTGGGGAACTACTTTTTTTGTGGGGGGGTGATAAATCACGTTTTGCGGTAGGACTCAATGTAACGCACTCAAAACATCGTGCTGATGGATGGATTTAATAGTATGGGGGTTATAGAAGTGTTTATAGTAAAAATCTTACGTTAAAAACATGTATAAAAAAAATAACATGTGAAATAGTTGGAACTTTGACTCCCAATATCTCCGTAACTAGAAGGGTCGTTAAGGGTCTTGTTACACCCTTTATATACATTTATATTTAAAGGATATTTTTTAATTAAGAATTATTATATGCACACGAATTATTCAATCTTCCTAGCCTTTTTCCCAACTATCTTGGGGTCGGCTTCCAGTCTAACCGGATGCAGCTGAATACCAGTATTTTACATGGAGCGACTGCCTATCTGACGTCCACAACCCAGTAACTGGGTAATACGATACCCCTTGGTGAGACTGGTGTCAGACTTTTGGGCTTCTGACGACTCGTAACGACTGTCAAAGATCCTCAAATGACAGCCGGGACCAACGGCTTAACGTGATTTCCGAGACACGGAGGAGTCTCGGTATGTAAAGATGGTCACCCATTTACTGACCAACCCCGGCAAGCGTAGCTTTACCTGATGGATCGACCCGTGCGGCTTGCACACGAATAATTATTATACTAATAACTTACTAGCAACAGTCCGGAACTAGCTTTGTAAATGCACATTCATGATAATGTATGTTGTGGGTAGTTGATACACAATTAGCAATTTGCACTAGTGTCCAACCGAAGGTTCGGTTTCGGTTCCGGCAAGTTTCGGCAAAAAAATCTAGTTTCGTGATCAGTTTCGGTTTCGGCAGAAAAAGTGCCGAGCCTTCGGCCGCACCGAAACTCTAGGTACGTGAATTATTGCGCGTCGTTAGGCTGACTCAATTTTAATGTAGATAAGTGTTGATTATTGACAAATTGTTCTAAGAAAAAAAATATAAAAATTAACAAACATGTTAACTGTAACATGTTTGTTCATTTTTATTATAATTTTGTTTGTTTTACAGCAGTAACATAAAAAAACTTTTTTTGCCACATCAGATACTGTTTTTTTTTTCATCACGTGTAATTAGATTATTGTGTAAACGCAATTAAAATACTCAATTAATGAGGTCCTTCCTTTTTAACTGCCTCGTTGGTCTAGTTTTCGCAAGCGCTACTGCTGAGCACGAGGTTTTGGGTTCGATACCCGGGTCGGGCAGTGTTATTGGGTTTTTCTATTTGGCATTTCTCAGTAGCAGCCCGGAGTCTGCATGGATTTTTGCCCGGTTGGTGGCAATATAGGCTCGCCCCCTATTACATGGGATTTAAATATAACGTGCGAAATGAGGGTGTACCTGCTACAGGAACACCTTTGCCCAACCCTTCGGGAAACAAGGCGTGATGTTATGTTCCTTGTAACTGTTGATTATTGTAAATTTTTGTTTCTACAAGTAGTTAACACGTTTTGTAATTATTTTTTTTCACATTTTTAATTCAATTGTTGTTTTTTATTAACTCGTGTTAAGTTTCTGTATAAGTGTAAGAAATAAGCCAAATTTCAGTAAACAATAGATTTTTAACATGTCTAAAAAAGGTTCGGTTTCGGCCGAAACTGAGACAGATACCGAAGATTCGGTTTCGGTAGAAATTCCTGTTTCGGTCGGACACTAATTTGCACTCTATTTCCTGATTAATCATACGAGCTTCATAGTTTACAATACGCAGATAACTTTATTATCATTAATGTAATTAATTTTCATTGCGATCATATAGAATTTATCACTGATACGCGGAAAAAAAAATGTTGTTGACGAACAGAAAAGTTTTTTGTAAATACAAACAACATTTCCCATCGAATTCTGAATTCATCGATTAATGATTTACCTTCACCGTGTAGTGAAATATTTTCAATATAAAATCTAGTGAACTTCAATAACAAATATCGCCTAAAACACTTTATTTATCGATTATAATAAATGTTGAAGCTTGGTTGACGGCTTTTTAAGGGTCTTGTGGTCACACCCTGTATAACTATATCAATATATTATGATAATTATCGTGTTTTCTTATATACAAGAGACGGTTGTTTCATTTCTCAGGAACTATCCCACTGATCAAGTGTGTGTTTCTATTTACTGGAGGTACATTTTAGGTACAATTTTTTAGTGTAATTACATTTTATGAGTAATGGTTAAATAATAAAATATTATAGTACACCCGCCATCTTGATGTCAATATGGCGGGTGTATCTTAATTTCGAAATAATTTCGTTCTGAAGGAGGTACAGATTTTTTGGAGGTAGGTACAAAATAGTACATTTTAGGTACATTTGTTTGGTAATTGATATAATTTGATTCGCTATGGTACACCCGCCATTTTGACTCTCATCTCAATACTACGTGGAGTCGTCACGCGATTGTCAAATTCGATTTTAGATGTGTCAAAATATTTTTTTCATTCTGAGATTTTTTTTGTCAGAATGGCTTTAAGATTCTCATAGCCAAAAGTAAGGAATTTTAGTGATTGTAGTTAGTTTAGTTCGGTGTACAAGAGAATCGGCCTTTGACTGTAGAAATTTTTTGTAGGTATCATAGTTTTTTTTTTTTGGAAAAACTTCTTTAAGCGCGTTGAGTGATATTTGGTAGGGGCAGCCCCGGATCTAGAACGGAACGGATCTTTCGAGGCGGGGCAAAACCTATCGCCTGACCCTGAATTGTTTTTTTTTTTCTTAAAAAAAAAACCGTTTTTTTTTTAAATATACTAGTACGTGTCAGACATTTATTTTGATTAGCCTTATTCACTCTGCCTGAGATAAGTTGGATTTTTGCTTTAGGAGTTACTTTACTAGGTTGCAAGAGCGAGCGAAGCGAGCTCGAAAATTTAGGCATAATAAACACATTAATCAAAAATCGATCGAAAATGCGCCAATCCAACAGGGGCGCCAAAACTGTGGTAAAAGTTAAAGTAAGTCGTGTCACAGGCGTCGTCGGCGTTGAAGCAAGACGCCCGGCACCGCAAAACTTAAAAAATAGACCACAGAAACGCTCATCGAGTTCCTGGTAGAATACAACTGCGCCCGCTCACAAGTACTCACAACCCGCTCAGACCGTTTGACGACCTAAACCTACGCTAATCAGTAATTTCCTCAGTGCACCACCCTCAGAGAAAGATTATAATTGTTGCGCGTCTCATTTGTTGCAAAGTTGCGGTGCGCTGGGTGGTGCACTTGTCTGTCATGCTCGAATTTGGCGCCCCCTAACGGTGTCGCCCGGGGCACGTGCCCCGTACCCTAATTACGTAATACACAATCAATCAATTGATAACACGAAAATAACTAAAAAAATACAAGAATAAATTATAATTAATAAATACATATTATACATAATAAACAGAATAAACTTTGTCAGGAGACATAACGATCGGTAGAGGAGAAATAACGATCAGAAGAGGAGAAAACGAAACATGCAGAATGCAGTTATTAAGAAGGCGGTCTAGTTATTGAGAAGATCTGCATTCAGGTCATAGTAACACACATCATCATAGTCAATTATGGGAAATAGTAGGGACTGTACAAGCATTGCCTTTATGTGTGATGGGAGAAGGTTTTTCTTATCGCAAAATGGTGCGTCCTATCGCAAAAATAATGTGAATTTCGTCCCCCTTTATGAAATCCATAAACCCCTATAACTCAGCATATCATCATTATCATCATCATATCAGCCGAAAGACGCCCACTGCTGGACATAGGCCTCCCTCAAGCATCGCCACTTCGACCGATTCTGTGCTTCCCGCATCCAGCGAATTCCTGCGGTCTTTACTAGGTCATCGGTCCATCTTGTGGGAGGCCTTCCAACGCTACGTCTTCCGGTACGTGGTCGCCACTCCAGAACCTTTCGGCCCCATCGGCCATCTGTTCTGCGAGCAATATGTCCTGCCCATTGCCACTTAAGTTTGGCAATTGTTCGGGCTATGTCGGTTACCTTGGTTCTCCTGCGGATCTCTTCATTTCTGATTCGATCACGTAGGGAAACTCCAAGCATAGCCCTCTCCATTGCTCTTTGGGTGACTTTTAGCCTTCTGATAAGACCCATTGTGAGCGACCACGTTTCAGTGCCATAAGTCATCATTGGCAACACGCACTGGTCAAAGACTTTCGTCTTGAAACACTGTGGTATGTGGGACGAGAAGATATTGCATAGTTTCCCGAACGCTCCCAGCCGAGTCGGATTCGACGATTGACCTCTTTCTCGAAGTTGGACCTACCTAGCTGGACAGTTTGTCCTAGGTAAACATACTCGTCTACAACTTCGAGCGTAGCGTCACCGATCTTTATGAGGGCGGGTGTTACATGGGCATTTGACATGACCTTTGTCTTGTCCATGTTCATTTTAAGACCCACTCTTTTGGAGGCTCTACTGCGGTCATCGAGCATTATACTGAGGTCCTCCATGGTCTCAGCCATGATAACTATATCGTCGGCAAACCGAAGGTTAGTGATATACTCGCCATTGATGTTGATGCCTAGCCCTTTCCAGTCCAGTCGCAGTCAATTCCCGACGCCCGGGACGTCTCCTACGGCGGCGGCGGCTAGGGCTGGTAGGGCGCGGCCTTTGCCACTCCCTCGCGCACTCCGCCTCCTCTTTCGCGAGCATTACTGCTTCGCAGAAGGAGGTGACGGCTTGCCATGCCCTCTCGCTCCGCACCATGGCCTGGACCAGGGCCGGACGCGAGAGGTCACTGCCACCGAAGTTTGACAGCACTAAGATTGCAATGAGTTATTAACTTAGTAGTTTAGTGAAACAGGGAATTTTGTTATTCTGAATTTGACGATTTTCACCTAAAAATTTTGATTATTCAAACTAAATTTGACTATTTTTTTTTACGCGATTAAAAAGGAATGGATTATAAAAATTAGTTGTCATGAACTAAACTTCACACCAACACTTCAGGTGCAAAAACAGTACTGTATCTTTTTTTTATTTTGCTTATAACTCGAAAACGGTGCGTCCTATCGCAAAAATAATGAAAATTTCGACCCCCTTTAGGAAACGCTTAAACCCCTTTACCCCAACACAAAGGTAACAAATTTTCGTATTTTCCATACAAAAAGTTAAAAATTCCATACAAAACACGTCGACGCTGCCCCCCTGCGCGCCTCTGGACCTAAAAAAATTCACAGAGTAGAGCAAACAAGTACCACGTGGAGTCGCGAGTTCGCGACGCAAATTCGATTTTAGATGTGTCAAAGTTATTTTTTAATTTAGAGATATTTTTTTGCAGAATCTCAGATTCTCATAGCCAAAAAGCAAGTAATTTTAGTGATAGTTTAGTTCGGTGCACAAGAGAATCGGCACCAATCAAGATTTATTTCTTAACCTTCTTACCTACGTAACTTAAGAAAATACATATTTGGTGCCGATTCTCTTGTACACCGAACTAAACTAACTAAACTACGACTAAAATTCCTTACTTTTGGCTATGAGAATCTAAAAGCTATTCTGCGAAAAAAATTCTCTAAATTAAAAAATAATTTTGACACATCTAAAATTGAATTTGACAGTCACGTCGCGACCGACGTGGTACTTGTTTGCTCTACCCCGTGAATTTTTTTAGAGACAGAGGCGCGCGGTGGGGGCAGCCTTGACGTGTTTTGTATGGAATTTTAAACTTTTTGTATAGAAAATATGATTAAATATTACCTATGAGTAGGGGCATATGGGTTTACGGCTGGCAGAGGGGGTCGAAATTTCCATTATTTTTGCGCTAGGACGCACCGTTTTCGAGATATAAGCAAAATAAAAAAAAAGATACAGTTTTTGCAGCTGAAGTGTGTGAAGTGTGTGTTCATGCCAACTAATTTTATTCCACTCCTTTTTAATCGCGTTTAAAAATAGACTGATTTAGTTGGATAATCTAAATTTTTAGGTGAAAAACGTCAAATTCAGAATAGCAAAATTGCCATTTTCACTAAACTAATAACTCAGTGCAATCTTAGTGCTGTCAAACTAAAATATAGTTAAGTTGTGTCACCTTAGTCTATTTCAGAATGGGAAATGCTCGTTTGACAGGACTAAACAAATTTTAGTGATTTAAAAAAAATTAACTTTAGAAACTTTAAGAGGTGCAGACTGCTTTAGACCATCAAACTGAATAACTTTTACTTTAACTTTGAAATCGCGAAAAAAAAAACAGCTGTCCCATACAGTTTAGAACAGTAGGTATTAAAGTTTACTATGGAACAACAGATTTTTTTTTTCGCGATATCAATGTATGTACCAAAGTAAAAGTTATTCAGTTCGATGGTCTAAAACACCTCTTAAAGTTTCTAAAGTAAATTTTTTAACACCATAGGTACACCTGTGCCTAACCCTTCAGGGAATACAGTCGTGATGTTATGTTATATTTTACATTTACATTTTTTTAGTTTATATTGTAAATTGTTAATTTGTATGTAATTGTCAATGTAAAAAAGTATTAATAATTGTACATAAAAGAACAACTCAACAATAAAGCGCCTACGCGCACAATCGATTTGGACTCTCTGCAGCAAGCTCGTCTATAAACGCACACTAATACAATAAGTTCATAAATATTCGCACTAACACATACGTATGCGCATACTCGGTCGATAGCCGGAGCGGACCAGCGAGCGACACAGCCATCCCGTCTCAATGCTCACGGGCGACTGCCGCCCGCGTCCCGCGCAGAGCCCCTCTGAACCTCTATCTCTAAATGGGGACATTTTGTTTAACAAATATTGATTGATTTACAAATGCAGTTTCAAATTTTGTAGTACCTTTAATCAACAATTTTTCAGTGTAATTTTTTTTCCAATCGTCAAAGCCGTTTAGAAGTAGTTAGGAATATTAGCCAAAAATAGCGTTATGGTAAATATTTTTTTAAGGCAAAAGTATTAGTCATACGAAAAAACCCGGTTTCAGATATGTTGTAGATGAATCTATAGCAAACATATATTTTTTTCAAATCATTTAACTAAGCCGTTAAGGAGAAGATAGCTTTTAAAGTGACCGTTTTACGGTACTAAACGAGACTAAGGCCCTTAACCATAATCTCCACTGATATGAGAAGCTCAACTATTAAATTAAAATTGCATGCCGTGGCAGCTTTTAATTAAGGCTACACTACAAAATGCAAAAAACAATATGGGTATTTCAACATGTATTTTTGGTGTATGCTTTGTTGGTTGTCCTTAAATAAATAAATAAAATTAAAATAAAATCAAATCAAAGCCCCAGATTTGAGCGGCCATTTATTAGCTACATTTGATTTGAGTCCAATTTCAAATATCATCTCAATTTTATACTATTTGGCTATAACTTTTTTTTCTGTAGGCTACCTACTGCCAAGCTAAACAGTTATTTAATTTCAACTTTTCAACGAACTAGATTCCAATTGAAAGTATAAAAATCTAAATAAACCATACAGAAATGTAACCTTGTGCTTATTATCGGGTCGCCAGGTAAAAAAAAATTATGAACAGGTGAGTTAGGTTGCCTATTACATGTTTTGAAGGCTTTATACTTTCAACTGGAATCGTTTGGTAAACGTGAATATTTTACTTATAAAGTATTGATATTATATTTAAGGAGGCAATCCATGAGCAATATATTTGTAAACATAATATACATTTATTTGATAAAAAATTATTATCCATGAAATGATACACAGATGGGTGAAGGTCGATATTAATTCGAATCCTATACTACTATATCTCTTTGCAATTTATTTTTAAATGTCATCTTTATTTATACAGCTTAACAATCTCGTATTTGAACAGCTTTTTAAGATACCTTTACACAGAGTGAGTTTTTCAGAAAAATCCTAAAGAAAGATTTAATTTTAAAGAAAAAACAATTATTTTGTATTTTCTCTGATTGAGCACGTTGTAGAACCTTAGCTCCTTTCTCTGTTTTAATAATCGCTCTGTACTTACTAGCAGCTGATGCTGGTCTCACGTTATATTTCTTTTGAACTACTCCTTGAGATAAGATGGGTCACTTTACAAACCAAAATAACGACGAGTAATTTAAAGTAGAGATGGGCCAACTATGACTTTGGCCGACTAGCCGACTAGCCGGCCAAGCCAATCATTGCTTTCGGTTCAGTTCGGGTGACATCGGCAATGTTTGTGACTACGCTTTCGGCTCGTAGGTGTTCGCCAGCGCGTGGTGCCTAGGCGGACTTGTCGGGACATGTTTTTGTTTACATTGCATTTCTTCTATCATTGATTACGTGCCAGCCGGCGTTTCTTGGTGTTTTAATTTAAGACAACGTTGAATTACGTAGCTAACACAGTGTATTATTTTATTAGTAGTGGAACTACCTTATTGAAATTGTTTGCGTCATGTCGAAGAAGAAATCACGCATTTGGATTAATACGAGTAGAAAATATGCCGACTAGTCGCTGACTACAAATATAACCGACTAGTCGGCGTTCCCGACTGATTGGCGACTAGTCGGTACATCACTAATTTAAATCTATGATCAGTTCAGCCTTATGAGTTTCACGTACGGACATAAGGCTTCCACAACCTCTTCCAGCAGATTTCCACAAGTTTCATCAACTCGGCAGGTAAAAAAAAAAAAATTGAGGGATAATAACAAGCTAAAATAAACAAAAATAATAAAGCTGCCAATTCCATTAACTTTAATAAAAAATAAAACGTGTTGATTGTTAATTATGTCCCATTGTAAATAATGAATATTAATTTGCAAATCAGGAGCTATTAATCAGTATGAACTCATTTTATCGACAGCTTATCGCCTTTTCAGTTGTTGTTTTCAGCTGATTCTGTGAAAACATTCGTTATTTTCATGATTATTTTAATTTTGTTACTGAAACCAATATTATGAGTATCGCAATGAGATTGCTGGCTTGGCTTATAACACCGTTGTACGTTTAATATGTGCAATGTATAATATACTACTGCGCTTTATCCATTGTATTGTAATTTATCACATGTAGTGATAAATTATAAAGTCAAGATAAAGTCACATGAAAAAATAGTAGAAATATGAAACTCTTCCTGTCCTGCACCGTAGTCGGGTAAAAACAAAACTGACGTTCAATTCAAAATTAACCATAATCCAAAAATCGTAACTCACACAATAAAATCCCTACAACTAATTGAAACATCCACACATCAATAAACAGAACATCCATCAGCATCCAACGCCAGAAAATAATAACACACCGATAATTTCTATATAAGTTGTGTCATTGTGTTCGGCCCATTTAAGCCCCTGGCTGGAGGCTTTAAGTTTTTAGGAGCTTAAGGCAGCCGCAGGAATGACCGGTTAAGTAGTCATGGCCTCAGAGGCCAGCTACGAGATGCCCTAGTTAAAAAAAAAAAAAAAAAAAAAAACGGCCCATTTAATAGGGGCAATGGGCCATAAATGTCAGTTTACTGTGAACGCTCTGGCCGTAACGACATTGTTTAGAGCTCAGCCGTCACACCAAGAACGTTCGCGTTTTTCGACTTAATGTGTCGGAGAACTCACACGGACACTGTTTGGGCAGTGAACATGGTAACCGGGGTTTTTGGGTAACTTGGTCAACTTTCACTCCCTTTTGGTGTTTTGTGTGAGTTACACCGCAATACAAGCAAAATATGTACCTCTTTTTATTAGAAATGTATAAGCTACTTTTAGAAGGCAAAACATAAAGAAATTGGGAGACTGCTGGGGACACCTCTGGTCAGCTGTTGGAAAATGGGCGTGTCATTCTGTCATTCATGCAGGTTCAAAACCGGGAGAATACCGTGTGACCCACTCGTTTAATTTCCCCATGTTTATTTTTGTTAAAAAACGGAGGTATTTTGTTATATTTTTTACAGAGAATAGTGTGTCAGACGTTTTAAGTAACGCATGTCAAAACTTTTAACGTCTGATACACTCTTTTCAGCCAGTCACACCTACGCAAGTTGTTGGCTGATATAATTACATATTCTAAGCCTTGAAATGAAATATGTGCGAAACAACAATTCCGTTACAATTTCATAATAATATAATACGTTTTTACAGACACAAGTTAAAAGTTTTCTGACACCTGACTTTGCGTTCATTACTCAAGAGCACATTATAACTCTGATGAAAACCACGTTGCGCCGATAATAAATTATCCAACACTTTACTAAATTGCTATTTAACATTATTAATAACTTGAATTTAAGAGTGCAATGCACTCAAGATTGTTTTCTGTCAGTTAACTTGATTGATTCGATAAATAATTATTATGATTATAAGTGCTACTAAATAAATTATTTTGATGTGATAAATAGTTTTAATTATTAAAATAAGCTTATGTTTTGAACTACAAAGTTCAAACGCAAGACGATGAAGTAAAGTGCATGCAAAACAAGGTATTTTGGCAGGTTTTTCCCGGAAACCCAAAGTAAATTGTAACAATTTCATGAGTATGGGTAGGCAAAAGACCGTGTTTCCAAGAACCAGTTCATCATCATCATCATCATATCAGCCGAAAGACGTCCACTGCTGGACATAGGCCTCCCCCAAGCACCGCCACTTCGACCGATTCTATGCTTCCCGCATCCAGCGGATTCATGCGGCCTTTACAAGGTCATCGGTCCATCTTGTGGGAGGCGTTCAAACGCTACAGTTCATACAGTGCGTTCAGTTCTACAGTTCAACGCAACGCGAAAGTTCATATTAGTAAGTAATTGGGCTCTTGATGAAAATACTCAGAGCCGAATTAGGTACTAAATATTAAAAAAAAATAACTGATTGCTAATGATGTCAACGCGCGGTCTATCAATCTGATGGAAAGTGGTTAAAACAAGTCAATTCGTTGCAAAATTAAGAGTAATAGTGAAATCTCATCTGCGAATAATTTTATCGACACCTTGCTTATCGCCAGAAATAGGTAAAACGATACACTGGCTGTTAAAACCCCGAGCCTTGATCGGTGGCAGCCCAATGGTAACGGCCGTGGCTTAAGAGTTATTTCATCTCAAAAAGGGAAAGGAAAACACTGTGACGAAATCGGCATGTCCTGAGAACCAAAAAATTCGAAGACATGTGACGAATACCCGCACTGGGCCCGCGTGGTGAATAACCTCTCTCGCACCGAGAAAAGGCCTGTGGCCCAACAGTGGAGACGTTATACATAGGCCGATTATGCTGCTGAGATATGTTTTTAGGAGAGCAGTGGTGGCCCAGTGGTATATAATGGCCCCGACTTACGAGTTGTAGGTCGTGGGTTCGAACCCAGGCACTTTACTTTGTGTAAATAATTTCATCACCACTGCTCTCAAAACGGTGAAGGAAAACATCGTGAGGAAACCGGCATGTCTTAGAACCAAAAATTCGAAGACATGTGACATCTATCAACCCGCATTGGGCCCGCGTGGTGGATTACAGCCCACTCCCTCTCACAGCGAGGAGGCCTGTGTCCCAGCAGTGGGAACATTAATAGGCTGATTATGTTATGTATGTTTTTAGGAACTCTAGGTCCGTGGGCAAATTGTGTAGTCGAAACCAGTCTGTGTGAGACAACACTTGGACTATTTCAGTTTGTTTCGTCCGCGTATATCTTTGTTTATTCCTCTCACATAACGCATAATTCTGTGCTGATCCCAACGAAGTGAAATGTATTGGCTGCTCGTTTCAAAGTACAATAATGTCACCAACTAATGTCAGCGGTAATCCAGACATACCATTATCATTAGAAAATGGGATAAATAAAATGAGTCAGCCCATCTGCTATTCGCAAATGGCCTGACTTCTTTAAAGAGCATTGTTATGCAAATCTGGACGTGGAAAAATACCTAAGATTTGTCTTCGGGAATCCTCGGTGTTTTCTAGAAAATACTAAGCTAACCGTCTGTTCTGTGCTGCATTTAATAAACGATTGGCTGACGCGACATGATACAAGTTTTCCGACAAAATGGAAACAATTGTAACAAAGGTAACCTAACAGTTTTTGTTATAAAATGTATTTCGTCTGTCTTTAACTTTCTTATCTATACGTAGAACGATGAGGAAGTGAAATACTTGTTTTGCTTTTAAAATTTTAAAATGTTGATTTCATTTTACAACTTTTTTATATATACCTGTAAGATAATATTTTTTAAATACAGCCTGTACATTGATATGAAATTTGTTAAATAATCTTAGTCTTATCCATTTTCTTATTAGCCGTTTACATAATAAATACTTTGTATTACATAATAATAGCATGAGTGTTAAAATAATGCCAACAAGGGTAAAAATAATGCCCACCGGCAACTTTTAATCGTTTTTAAACAGTTTACTATTAATTATTTATTTTTATGTGTCATCCACATTATTGTCGAGAACTAATACCATTTTGTTATAGTGTTTTTGATTTTTAACCCAACAACAGGTGAAATAAATGGTGTGGTATTTTGCCATAATCTTCAGGTTTGACAAACAGATTGGTTATTCCATGTTGTTATGAACATACAGAAAAACACAACTGACCATCCTGTTTCCTCGAGACAATATAATTGTAATAATTTTCAACACATTTGAATGATGAATTCTTTGCAAGAGTCACACGTTTTAATATATTTTAAATATTTGATAGGTGCTGATTGATGAGTACTAGACTAGTTTTTCTTTGGTAACCGCTGTTACGACTTATTCTGCAATGGTTTAGATTTTTCTGCTAAATCATCACTGCACTTTATCACACACCATAATAAACCCCTATGCTCCTCCTAACTGCCCGTATATCTTCGCAAGAACCATAATATCTCCAGCACAAATAGGATCCATCGCGCCATGACAGATGGCGGGAGATCACATAAACAAGATGGCGTCGAACAAATAGTATGGCGTGCGCTTTGTCTCTCCGTTTTGTATGCACTTGTCCGCAGTACTGGGTAGGGAAGTCAAAAGTATCGTGGAATAGTATCATGGTTTTTTTGGGACATTAAAATAGCTGCGGGGTGGGTGAAAAACAATAAACTAACTAGGTAAGCCAGTTGTTAGACAGTTGGAGTAGAGAAGAGGTGGTGGTGGTGCTGGTTAATGGTTTACACGCGTCTTCGCCGGGTGCGTCTCATATCATATAAAGTTATTTGGTATATTTTCATTTCAATAACGTTCACAAGATATAATAAACGTGAGATATACCAACTATTGATATAATTTCTTTACATATAACATTTATATACTCTAAAACTTATTTCGTATAACGTTATTGGATATAACGTTTATTTAATCGAAAATCATTAGGTCTATCGTTTAAAATATATATTGATACCATCATTATGGTTAACACCCCGATTCAAAGCAATCCGACTCGGATATGTTAGGTTAGAAGGCTTAAGGCGTGAGCCCGATCCCCTCTATTGTTGGTGAATCATTTCGGTTAGGTTAGGTTAGAACAGTGACCATTAACGCGCGAAGGCGAGCGACCGTAGGGAGCGTGCCGCGGTAGCGGCCGCCGAGTGCCAGATCCCCTCTATTGTTGGTGAATCATTTCGGTTAGGTTAGGTTAGAACAGTGACCATTAACGCGCGAAGGCGAGTGACCGTAGGGAGCGTGCCGCGGCAGCGGCCGCCGAGTGCCAGATCCCCTCTCTTGTTGGTGAACCATTTGGGTTAAGTTAGGTTAGAACAGTGACCATTAACGCGCGAAGGCGAGTGACCGTAGGGAGCGAGCCGCGGCAGCGGCCGCCGAGTACCAGATGGCTCTCTTGTTGGTGAACCATTTGGGTTTGGTTAGGTTAGAACAGTGACTATTAACGCGCGAAGGCGTGCGACCGTAGGGAGCGTGCCGCGGGAGCGGCCGCCGAGTGCCAGATCCCCTCTCTTGTTGGTGAACCATTTGGGTTAGGTTAGGTTAGAACAGTGACCATTAACGCGCGAAGGCGAGCGACCGAAGGGAGCGTGCCGCGGCAGCGGCCGCCGAGTGCCAGATCCCCTCTCTTGTTGGTGAACCATTTGGGTTAGGTTAGGTTAGAACAGTGAACATTAACGCGTGAAGGCGAGCGAGCGTAGCGAGTGACCATCTTGGCAGGTGGTAATCAGTTAGGTATTAGATATACCTAACTGATTACCACCTGCCAAGATGGTCACTCAGGATACTAACTGTGATAGAAATTACATATTAGACTAAATATGTTTTATGTCTTTTGAGTGGTATATCAAACGATTTTATATTAAATGTATGTTATGATTATAAAAATTAGTTATTTTAAAATTATATCAATCGTTTATTATATTAACTGATGATTATATCAAATGAAATTATAGGTTCAGTTGTTATATCTTGTAAATATTAGTCATTTTGTAATTATACCATATATTACTTACCCGTCTTCGCCTGTGTGTATTTCATCATTTTTAATAAACAAATATTCTGTATTTATAAATCAGCCTATGTCCTTCTCCAGTACCCTAATTACGTAATGCACGATCAATAATAAATTGAAATGAATTGAAACAGATTGCTAGTCCATTGCTTCATAAGTAAGGTTAATAAGGCTCTGGCTCTCTTTCATTCTTGGTTTACCATCAACAATCTCAACTTAAATACAAATAAAACGAATGCCATGTTATTTAGAACTACAGCGAGAAACAAAGATTCAATTGACATAACTTTGAATAATAATAAAATAATATTAGTAGACAGCGTGAAATTTTTAGGTATTTATATCGACGAAAGCCTAAACTGGAAAAAGGAACTGACAGCCATAGAAAGTTCAATTAGTTCAGCTTGCTATGCCCTTCGAAGCCTTCGAGATGAGATTTCTATTAAACAATTAAAAATAGTATATTACTCGCTTGTTGAGTCAAAGCTGAGATACAGTATCGCTCTTTGGGGAGGTAGCTACGCGTACAATTTGAATACTGCTTTTGTTATCCAAAAAAGGGCCATAAGAACCATGGTTAGAATTCCACAGTGGGAATCGTGTAAGGAGTACTTTAAAGAACTGCAAATATTAACGGTGCCTTGCTTGTATATTTTAGTTCTACTCACAGACCTCATGAAAAAGCTACACAATTTCGAAACACTTGAGGAAAGAAATAAACGGGAAGCTACAAGGCGTAAAGATTTACATTATAAAATACAACCGCATTTGAAAGTAGTTAGTCATGCTGCAAGCTATCAATCAATTAAACTGTATAATAAACTACCAGTAGAATTAAAATCCATATATAATATAAATCAGTTTAAAAACCAGTTAAAGTCATTTCTGCTGGAAAAGTGCTATTATACACTTGATGAGTTTCTCAGTGATGTGTAGGGACTGTGTATGGGGAACTGTCATGATTGTATTTGATTTTTTTGACATACTATGTAATTTTTGACATTTGTATCGTATTTGAATAATTTAAATTATGTATTTTTGTTCATTTTATTTTTTAAATTTTATTTGTATGTCTTTATCTTGTGTTAGTTTATAATTAATACTTTTCGACACAATGTAAAAATTGTTAATGAAAATAAATAACAAACAAAAGTTCGAAAAATAAATTTGCTCAATTTTTTTTCGAACTTATGAAGCAATGGACTAGCAATCTGTTTCAATTCATTTTAATTTATTATTGATCGTGCATTACGTAATTAGGGTACAGGTCCCAAGACATTATTTCATAACGATCGGTTGAGTGGTTTAGGTGTTAAAAAGTAGCAGACAGACAGACAGAGTTACTTCTGAATTTATAATATTCATTAAGTATGCACATATGGTAAGCAGGATGACAGGATGTGCGTTTTTGTACAGACTCAGATATATTCATATTAGTTGCCTTAGTGTAGGCATATGGAATACGACTCGCCTACAAATAAATTAACTTCGTGCGAATCGACTCAAGCAAAAATAATATTATTTAAAAGTGTAGATTCGCCAATTTCAAGAAAGTTAATTCGGGCGAATCACCAATAAGTCACACAAAGTCGAAATTTCCTTATAATCGGTCATTGTTTTGAAGCCTAATAAAAAATAAAAATAAACATTTGACCAGAACTCTTGTATATTAAGCTTCTTTTTCAAATAACCTCACAGGCGATGTACTTGGGTATCTCCTAATAATCAAACTAGAAATGAAATAGACTACATTCTAACTTCAAATAAACTTATAATTAAAAACATTTAAATCATAAATCAAAAATTTAGTTCTGACCACAGACCTGTACGTGCAATAATAAAACTAGACGCCAAAATTAATCTGAACTTCAAGTTTATAGATAAAACGTAATGTTTTAAAATCATTTAAACTGGTCAAATATATCTGGCGAAATGTGAGTGTACTATAGGTAGGTATACCTTTGCCTAACCCTTCTGTAAAAACATGCGTGATGTTTTGTTATATCATGTGAAACCGAACATTATCTACCCTATTTCATTACAAATACTTGTCCCAACCTAACCCACTAAAACTCCTTGATATTCCGTTCAGCGCCAAAGTATTGGGAAAGGTCCATTTATCTGGAGATTGCGCCTCCGTCTCAAAATAAATCAATATTGACGCAGAGACGCCTGAATAATATCTTTCTAAAATATTATGTTTGACTAGTCTTACAGCGAAGTTTCCTTTGTTAGAAGTAGCGGAGGAACGGAAACGTTATTATGGATGTGGGTTTGGTTAAACTAACAAATTTGTCTGTCTTTGGGATGTAGACGTGCTATCAGTAAAGCTTGATTAGTTTCAAAGTTGTTAGCTTTTCAATTCAAATCGATTTTTTGGCGATCAGGAGTATATTATCTTTACTTAAACCCTTGAGACAGGCCTTATTTATATGGCATCCACAGGATACCCCGGTTAAGCAGTCGATAACTTTCAAGGTTCCAACCAGCTTACAACTTCAAAAAATTGCAACATGGTAGTTAGGTTACTAGTGAAAGAGGAAAGCAGAAAAATAACATAGAACACTGTTTTACTTCTGTTCTAGAACAGAAATATTAACCAACCTACAAAGGCAAACAGAGTTCCATTATTGCACAGGGAGGTTATTACTACAGGCCTAAAAGGCCCTTAGGGAATTACAACCGAAATGACTTTAAAATAACAATTATTATACACATACGAGTAACCCCAGGATATTAATAATATTCAAAACGAACTTATTGGGTATTAGTTAATACCCAATACATGTTAGTCAGCGTGGTAATAACGACACGGTAACAAAAGTAAGTCAGCCTCGACATTGCTTGACCACTTTTGACAACAACTCCCAGTAAATTGAAAAACTATCTGTTACATAGACACATAGATATTGTCATTTATGCCTGGAGGCTTTTATTTAGATATTTTATTCTGTTTATGGTTTTATATTTTATTTCTGCTTAGTTTTCAATGTTTTCGTTGGTATACCTACTGGTGTGTGCTAGCTGACATCTTCTTCTTTCCCAACTAAAACACTAGCAAGTGATCAAGGGCTTGCGGGACTGTCTCATGTAATTTTAACGTTCAAAAAGTACTGATTCTCCGTCTTGTTTGAATAAATTACTTTTGATATTGATTTAAGACGAGCAAGTGACATTCAATCTTAGGATGATAACGTAATTACAAGGTTGACGATACGACATGGCGTGGCATCTGCTGTACAGAACCACAATTTTTGATCTACTTTTATGTTTTTTAAGATGATAACGTAATTACAAGGTTGACGATACGACATGGTGTGGCATCTGCTGTACAGAACCACAATTTTTGATCTACTTTTATGTTTTTTAAGCTACTATTCTAAACAATTCACCTTTTGATAACTTAACTATGAAATCCATCATCATTCATGTAAACTTCCTTGTATTTATTCTTAATCACACTATACCTGTAATAGCATACTTTTATATTCTTTGATTGTTTTAGCATCTAAATTCTATTTTAAATACTATTTATTGATTCCCTGTTGTAAAGATGACAGAATATTTTATATTAATTGAAAGCTGTCATCTGTCTTATTTACTTTTCTTAATCATAGACATAATGTACTAAAGACACTTTATATTCTGCTAAACCTATTATAAAGCAGGTGAATACACTGTATTGTTCGCAATAAGGACGTTTATAGACTATCGCTCTGTAAACCGTTTTTATCCGTTCTGGCCATCATTCAATTAAGAATTAACTTGATAGATGTTTGAAATGTTTTAAAATATGACAGAACGATAAAAACGGGTTCTTTTCTTACGAGTTGAAGTTTGGCTCTAGCCGTCTGATGTGCTACTTTTCACCTTGAATCTAATTTTACTACTTAAATCCTAGCCTGATTAATTCAGTGTAACTAACATAATACTGTGTTTAACCTAAACTTTGTGTAAATTCAATCAATAAACTTTTGGTGTTCAGTGTCTACCCGGCTTATCATTCAACCGACTTTCTCACCTAGCCCTATAGAGGGCTCTACACCAGCCAT
The DNA here is from genome assembly GCA_948150665.1 of Conistra vaccinii. Taxonomy (NCBI): domain Eukaryota; kingdom Metazoa; phylum Arthropoda; class Insecta; order Lepidoptera; family Noctuidae; genus Conistra; species Conistra vaccinii. The sequence continues at coordinate 23,766,487 of OX411320.1, read as the reverse complement.
CTGGCCGCGTGGCGCAAGACGCCACGCCTCAAACGTCACACATACTGCTCGAATAAGAGAGGGCACCGACGTCGAGTGACGTGACGTCAGGAGTCGTGATCTTAGCCCTCACAGCACGACGTCACGAGTGACGCCGACGCGTCCCTCCTGTTAGCGTGAGGTACCACGAAAGTACCTCCGCCTCCTAGCTACCTCTCACACCTACCTCTCCGTTCAACAGGGCGAAGGAACCTCCTACTCAGCGTGCGGCGTGTGCGGCGGCTCCTCTGTACTCCCTGCCTGCCTGCCTTCCTGTCCGTCAGCCTACCTGCACCTCAGCTCGGTCCTGGTCTCGCCTATCCTGAGCATCGCACGTCGTGTGAAGCCGGCCTCCTAACCTTTTTACCTTTTACCTCTTATAACCTAGCTATACTCTAGACTCTAATTCTTAACCTTTAACCTTTCTTTATTTTAATTGTATCAACGCTTAGCTCCGAGGAGCTAAGCGTTACATTACAATGGCGGCAAACCAATTTAATTGTAATTTTAAATTACTAAATAAAGTGATCAAAGAACTCACACGGACCACTAATGAGGGATAATCGCTTATTTTCACTCATTACAATTGATTGCGAGTCTATTCTATAAATTAATAATTTTGGTATTCAGGTCGTTATGAATTTAGCTCCCGAGGGGGAATTTGCGGAAATTGAATCTGTCAGCTCGATCAGTAACTTTTACAATCAATTTGAAGGATTGATTTAATGTTTCTAAGTCGTTAGTAGGTATGAAAGGAGTAGGTACAGAAGCATCATTTTCAAACGGGTTTTTTATCTTCAGATTTTACGAACGCATCATTTTGCTTGAAAAATATGATCAAGAAGACGTCACAGACAAAATTAAGTGCCCAGTACAAAAGCATGAAACATAGAATTCCGGTAGTGTAAATAAACAACTATCCACTAATATTACTGGTTTTTGACTAAGTGGACATACACAACGACATCTAGACATATTTCTGAAATTTTTTGTATTGTGTTTTGACAATTTATGATAATTTAATGTTCACAATGTCGACAGCATACTAACATTGTCTTTTGTAGTGCCCTGACAGAAATAAATATCAAAAACGAAAAGAAACAAAATAAATAGTGAGATTTGTAAATCGAAGGACCTACACTTCTGTTTACATCTAGCATTTCGCTTCTCTGAATAATGTACAAGACCTCGTTTCACTCATAAATAAATCTATCAATTATTTCGCGAAAACCTTTTCAATTTTCTTCAGGAACCACAAAAAACAATTGAAAAAGAAATTCGCGTTATTCTGCCTCCAAATCGCGTTAACCATTCCGCTCAATAGAATAAACGGGACCCATAGTCGAATAAACATAATAATATCTGAATTCAATTTCCAAGTACCCTCAGTTTGGACGGAGATAACATGGAACTTTCGGATGGCCTTCCTTCCTCTTTATGTCCTTATTAGTTAACTGCTTACGAGTTTGTTATTGTTTTTTTTTCTTATGTGTTGGCTGGTACAGTTTGTATTGATTGCTGTATGCGCAATTTTATAGTTAAGTACCTAAAACTTTTAATATTGAAATTTGAACACACACGTATTATTTCACATGATTTAAAAACAAACAGAATGAAAATAATAATAGTAATATGTACAAGTATATAAAAAAGGGGGGAAACGATCATAGGGCATCAAAAAATTCGTCAACATCGCTGTCAACAGGAAAAGTGCCCAAAAGGCTGGCAGCATTGCCACGTTGTAAGGCAATGCTGATTCTTTGGCCGAAGAATAGGCCAGCCCTCTGGTTATAGTTACCTAATGTTTTTGCAGCTCGCTTGTTGAAAAACAAAAACCACCGTCTATAGATTCCTAGCATGACCACCATAGAAACGGAGGAAACGAAAGACAAAAAGACAGATTGTGGTAAGCTTTTTTCAGCGTGAAAAAGAAGAAAAAAATCTTCGTAAAGTAGAGGTAGCTGTGGGTCATGCTACGCGTGCTGCAAGATTGTCAATGTCCGTATCTCGTTTTCTATAATACCACGAGAAGAAAGTATATCCTACAAACGGGAATATACCAATTACCTGCTTGGTGATTAAAATAGGTTTGGTGAACCACAATTAAATTAATTCTAAAAAGAAGGAAAGTAAATAAAAAAAAATATTTATTGGGACACACAAGGTTTTCCAACTTTATCTCCGAACGATGATTTAGCACGTTCTAGATCTAGATATTCGGAACCTAGAAATAGCAATGCAGCTGTAATAGATTTAGGTAACGAGGTGGTGGACACAACATGAGGTGGGCAATCTGCCAGTTCCATTAGTTACCAAAATAAAAAACCACCTAGCCATTTGGGGCTGTGAATGTGATAAGGCTTATGCTACGACTAATATGGCAATCTAAATAACTTTAAACTGAGCATGATATTAGTATCATGCTTGTATTCTCCGAAGGAATAGAAAAAGGCATTACACATTGCGCCGGTTATGTGACCTATAATTCACACGTAACTCGAGGCGAGAATAACTAATAAGTAATCCAGAGTTTGGGTTGTTACTGAGAATTAATTCTAACGACTCTTTTCTCAAAGTTTCAACCAACGTTCAGCCATCGCATTTGCGACTACAAAACCTAATTTCTATGTGCACCTCCTGACAATTTAACAAACAGTGCAGAAACAACTTCTTAATCAAATCCCTCCTAACCCACTTCCACAAACAATAACTACAATTTCGACCATAAACTATTTAGTGACAAACTCTATTCCAATTCAGTACAGTTACTGCACTCATTAATTAGATTGAGCACACAACACTAGCAACCCACTTACAATACTGTGTTAAATAGGTTACGACTATGCACTAGACTTGGATGAACCAAATTGTATTCTCGAGATACAATCTTGTGACATCATATTCATAGATTATATGAATATCTTTGTGCTTAACTGATTAGTTGTACCTGGGGCACATAATGAGGATGTATTGCAAACGCCAGAGCGTTTGGCAGGAGTGGTTATAAAGGTCATATTACCTCTTCGTGATGATGTAAGCCGGAATACACAATTTATAATGCTAGTTGCTTGCACAATGGAAGTAAGAAGCATGCCATTCCGCAAGCTACTGGTATGGTGATTTCTGGCTTGATTAAGGACACACAAGTTCAACTTTTGACGTATTTAGGTAGTGATAGTAATGCGATGATTCGTCTGATTAACCCCAAATGTGTCAAAAGCAGGAGGCTTCGACCCATATTATCTTTGGGAGAAATATGTAAAACTTAGCTCCTAAAGTGCATTACAAATAAATTTTCCTATACAAGAATAATCAATAATTTGGAGAAACATTTGGATATCGTCCTACTTTGACTATCTCAAAAGGTACTGCAGAAAATAAAAACTCTAAGTAATGCATTTAGGTTTAAATACGATTTTTCGATATTCCGCAGTTTTCAGTAACGGTCTTCTTCATTTCGTGTGGTCAGTGACTAGCCTGGTGTGAACTGGTGTCAGAGTTCTAAAGCCGCCCATGGGCCTCAGACTTGGCTTCATATTCGTCGAGAAATATCTCTCAGGCATGCCAGTTTCCTTACGATGTTTCCCTTCACCATTTTATAAGGAAGTGATAATTATACAATACGCACATGAATCCGAAAAGTCAGAGGTGCGTGCCTTGGGTTCGAACTCGAGGCCTATGACTTGGCAGTCTGCCGGTCACACCACCTAGGCTATCACTGCCCAACTGCTATCAGTAACAGTGCAACGTAACCGATGTAGTTTCATCCTGATAGTAACTTCATGACCCACTTTAGTAATGAGATGAACAGACAACATACGCCCGAATAAAAACAACGTTACTACAAAGTTAAAAGTAAATAAAGATAACTGAGGATAATGTGTAGCATTTAAGAAACCATTAAGAAAATCAAGATGGAGGACTTAACACGCTCAGCGAAGGTATAATAAAATTATATGGTATGTGATCAGATCTGTGATAAAATCAAACGGTGCTCACTGACGGTATATTTGATACAATCCTGTGCTTTATATTTTGAAGATGTTTCGAGTTGGACTGTTGGGGATTTTCTGGAAAAGCATTTTATATTTTCTTTGAAGGTTTCTCTCAAAATGCTGTTTCTATAGCTAGCTTCATAGTAACTTATTTATTTATTCTAAAATATTTGCAAAGGACCATGACCGATTTTGTATGGACCCCGTCCCCCCCCTCCAACAGCCATGTGATACATGCCAATATGTTTATAAGGATCCAGAAAAAGACTTACTGTCTTGTTTAATTGCAAAATCAATGGGATTTTTTTGTAATAACAAAAAACATTTTGGTTGGCTAACCTAACCTAACCTAACCTTACCCATCCTTACCTTTTTTTTTTTTTTTTTTTTTTTCTCGGGGTGGAAATCCTCATGGATGTCCTCCGCCCTGGGGTGGGCGAAGGGGTCTGTCAGACTCTTACTGACTAAAACCACCCCGGTGTTCCCTCGCACACTTGCGTCGGGGGGCTGCGGGAGCAAATTGCGACTTCCGCTGCCCCGGACTGGTGACGGCCCGCACTCTGCGGGCCCCGTCCCGTAGGGGGAGTGAGGTGTGCAAACTCCCCCCGTTACGTCTTAGAGTGGCGCGCGTGGAACACTACGCGCCGCCATCTCGGGTCCTGTGTGATGGGGGGCGACGGATGTCCCCGAATCCGTCGCCCCTGGACCCATTTAGGGGGGCTGGAAGAGGGCGTTATCCGCCCTCCGCCGACGCCCGGTGCGCCTGCTGCGGGCCGGGTGAGTGGACGAGATCTCCCTCTCCCTTTCCGCAGCCTCCTTCTGCGAGATGACTGTCTCGCAGAAGGAAACCACCGCGTCCCACGACTCGGCACTCCCGACCATCGAACGAACGACGGCCGGCAGTGACAAGTCGGCAGGTTAGGCTAACCTAACCTAACCTAAGAATTGACGAGAATATCCGTCAGGCCATAGAGTGAAACAGCTCACAGACGATACTAGCCATTATTTAGCAGTAAAAATAGTGATTAAAAATCAAAGATATGGTTTACAGCATGTTATTTTGTGCCAAAAATAATAACATAAAACATGATTTTTCTGGGATATCCCATATTTTTGACAGATGTCGTCATAGTAAAAATTGATCACCTTACCAAGATGGTTGGACTGAGATACATTTTAAATCTGTTGGTCGGTGTAAGGTTTGGGGGGACGTTTTAACGCATCGTCCTTTTGACAATGCTCGTCTAGTGGCAACCACTGATCCTTAAATATGTCGTATTTGCGGATAATGCAGCGGACTGCAACATGAATACTTAGAGTTTTGTTTTATGTTTTATATAATATGTTGTAGTTGTTTTCTAAATACTGGTATTCAGCTGCAACCGGTAAGACTGGAAGCCGACCCCAAGATAGTTGGGAAAAGGCTAGGAAGGAAGATGTTGTAGTTGTTTATTATCCCTTAATAATGAAAATAAAATAAAATAAAAATGCGGTTTGTGGATTTTATACATGGCTGTTATGTTTCGATGTGTTGAATTAATAATCTAAACTATCCATTATCCACACTAATGACAAATCCTACAAAGTCTAAACAAAATAGAAACGTTTCAGGCTTGTCAACAAACCTGTGGATATCAACCATGACTTTACCAAAACTATGTCGACTTCTGCCAGTAGATATAAATAATACTTGGCCGGCTGCTTAAAAATCGCATCGAATCTCCAAGAATTCAGTCTTCCCTGAGATTCATCTCAAACGTCTCGAAAAAAAATGTAATACCACTATGTCGAAACTCTGTCCAAAAGCAAGTCTGCAAAAATATATTTACAGGGAGAAGTTTGTCCGTTTTCCGAGCTAGCGATTTTAATCGAAGTTCGAGATAGTTCGATACCGCGTTTAATCTATGTAGGTATCTTTTACGGAAATTGAAAGGAGATAAAAATGTTTTGCAGTGATGCCCCCTACCTGCCTCGATGTCTGCCTTGCCTGGTATTGCTGCGGGGAACCGCCTCGATGCACTTTTGTGTTGCTCGATTTGATAGGGTGAGCCGGACTGTTGTCGGTAACAGCGGCTTGGTAATATCTTAGATATGTCTTCTTTTGGTAAAATATGTGAAGAGCTATGGATTTTATGTATAAATGCTTAAAAACATATTAACCAGTCTTTATTGTTTTTATATTAAAATGTTAACGTGAATAAAAGAATAATAATAATCTGATCCAACAGCGTGAAAACAGTTGGTACATTAAAATAAGTAGAATAGCAGAAGCAGAGTGTACTGGTTAAAATTAATTAATTATCTTTACAAATTAGTTAATTATAACGATTTATCAGAACTTCATATTATTATAAAGGTGACTCATAAAGTGTTTGCGTACTTTTAAGTTTTATAATTATATTATTTTCTTACACAAAAATTGCAACAGCTCATACTGAAGCACCTCGTTATTAAGTAAGGTTTTTATTTTTCTAGCAAAACTGAAAACTGTTTTGAATAAAGATGCGAAATTTTTACTTTGCCCGCAGTAATTATTGTTCACAAAATTTAATACTGCTAATAATAAAATTAAAGTTTATTTAATTCAAGTAAGTTGCTTATTAAAAGTTTTTGTGTGATCAATATCAATTCTATTTATTTCTAATTTACTTTAGTTCACTCATTTAATTGCTTAGCAAAATACCAAGGTGGCTTTTAGCTAAAAGGGTCGATTGATCCCTGCATGGCTCACTTCATTATAATTAACTAGGGACCCGCCCCTGCTTCCCATGTTTTTTTCGTGATTTCTGTTGATGACAAAATATCGTGATAAGTTTGATATTAATGTACTGTACACATAAACCAAGTAAAGAAGTAAGTAAGAAGGAAGTAATTCACTAAATGATAGTGAAAACTGCATCAAAACGTACCATAAGCGATTAGGAAGAAGAGTGAGGCGCATCTTCGTAGCTGGCACTATTTATAGTATAAATTATTGGTGGTTGATGATTAAGACATCTTCACTTTAAATGTTACACCAATAAACAATGACCCCATACAGCGGTAGCCCTTATGAAGCCATAACCATTATCCTCTTTCTGCCTTTTATTTTCCCTTGTCATCATCATCATAAATTTAGCCGAAAGTCGTCCACTGCTGGACATAGACCTCCACAAGCATCATCACTTCGACCGGTTCAGTGCTTCTCGTATCCAGCGGATCCCTGCTGCGGCCTTCACAAGGTCATCGGTTCACTTTTTGGGAGGCCTTCCGACACTACGCCTTTCGGTAGGTATGCCGTCGCCAATCCAGAACCTTTCGCCCCCATTTTGCTTTGTAGGTAGGTATTTATGAACATTTTATTACCCACCTCTTGACATGAATGACCATATATTGTCCAATTGTATCCATTTTATTTACCAATTGACCACGTCGGTCGCTTAAAAAAACAATCGGAAATATTTATTTGTTTTAAATTCACAACCGCCAACGATTCACCGTCCCTATAATATTTTTTTATATCCGTTTGCTCTCAGCGCAGATTGGATGCTGATATTATTGTATGCTGCTGTGACTCTTGTGGCCCGAATTGTTTACTGTACCACGTCATATTTGCTGACTATTAATACAAAGTTTTGTTGTTTATATTATAATATGCTTTGAAGGAAAGGAACGTTTTGCTTCTACAATATGTTTTTAAGCATTTCATTCCTCGTGAATGCTAAAGATAATTCAGATGCATGTTTAATTGTATGTGCATTTAGTAGTTAGGGAATTTTTATTTATTGTGTTAACATATAACGTTTGTTGACATTGACTGAAATATAATATATACAATTTAAAACAAAAATATATAAATGTACAAGTATATGAAGGAAACATTATTAAAAGGGTCTAGGGAGTTGTAGTTTAAGATTTAATATTTAGAAACGTCTTACTGTTATGGCACGCTACCAGCTAGAACTTTGGAGTTAGATCGAATATTTGCACACGTCAGTATACCAATATTTGGAAACCCAGTTAAAATACATCATTTACTTAAAATCTCCACCATAACATCCCGCATAAACTGCGGATGGCGGTGGCATCCGGAACAATAATAAATATTAAAATATTAACGAAGAATTTTTGCCTGTTTGTCTGGATGTATGTTCCGGATTGGCGGATTTGTGTGAAATTTGTCACACAGATAGTTTATAACCTGGATAACCATGTGTTAACATCTAATAGGGTACTTTTAATCCCGGTGGTAGTACGTTCCTGCGAGATATTTTTTCACATCCACGCGGGCGACGAATCCGCGGGCAAAAACTAGCCTAGGATAAAACAGTCAACAAGCTTTATAAGTACCAATACAAAACAGAATTTTAATATTACTTCCGCCTTGCACTTTTACGAGAATACTAGGAAAGCAGTACACGCGGTTATAGCCTAGGAATATTACAGCAAAGCTATGTTAATGCCTGGATAATGAAAGATTGCAACGGACACGGCGAAAATCTTTTAGTACGAATAATATTTTAGTACTTCCTGGCAAACAAGAAACTATGGTTTATATTTCGGGATAAGCGCCTGTATTTATTTTATGCTGTTTAATGTGTTTGTGTATTTTTGGTACAAGTACTTCCGATTTAGTTTACTGAGCATTTTGGACACGTTTTCAGCTTAATTACAAAGTTAAAATGTCTCATTTAATTTAATTTCACAATACTCATACTTTTCAAGCTTAACCACAGCAATGCTGCTTGGTTGCAGAAGTAGCTACCTAACGTGTTACTATGTCCGTCACCACACAATCCTTAGATTTGAAAACTTCATGAAAATCAATTTCAAGAAATAGTCACAAAGGTTAAAAAAATAGTCGTATACCGAAGTTATAGAGTTTTTGGTGGGGATTGTGTGGAGATATTCACCCCAGAATCCTCACCTCAGTGCAAGCAAACGGCTGGGAACCCTTATAGTTTCGCCATGTCCGGCTGTCTGTCTGTCCGTGGCTTATCTCAGAGACTGTTAGTACAAGAAAGCTGCTATTTGGGTAATACATTATATTATTATTCACGCCGACCAAGTGGTAAAATAAAATCATGGAAAAAGGGTAGTAGTTTTTAGAGTACTTCCCATACACGTAAAGTAGGGATGTTTTTTTTCTCGTCTGTCCCATGGTGTGAGGTGTCGTTGGAAAGGCAGTTCAAAAATATTGTGAGTATGTGAAAAGCATTTTTGAAGAAATAATCAGCTCCAACCATGATAATTTTGACCTGGTTTACTATGTAAAAGTATGATAAACTTCCATGTAAACTTCTACTTACATTTCGCACCAGCAGAGCTGCTGCGTCACTGGTCTCCATACATTTTCTATAGGTTTACATTCCGAGTATGACAGCACTGCAGCAATGTTGCGAAGCATTGCTACCGTAGTCAGAATGAAATCTCAATGTAATCTCTCACCACCTATAGAAAATGTATGCGGACCAGTAATGATACGGCAGCACTGCCGGCTGCAGCGTTGTTTGGAATCATACAGGCGGCGAAAATCGACTTTTAATGATTTTATACTAAAGATCACGTCTAAAAAAGTACTGTTAAGAGGGTTTATTCTGAAAGTTGGCAACGTCGCAAATAGATGTCAAATATTTCGCTGTTTAGATTAATTAGAAAATATTTCTGTATGGAAATAAAAAATGTGGCTAACTAGCGAACTAGAATATTGATTATGAAATGCAACAATTAATATCGTAACACCGATTAGTTAATTTTAGATGTAAAAAAAGTATTTGGAAACCTTCCAAATGCCTTTTTTACACCTAAAACGGGTACAACATCAAATTCAATGTTTTAATTGCAATTCATTATTAATATTCTAGTTAGTTAGTTAGCCACATTTTTTATTTCCATTCAGTATTATTTCCAAATTAACCAAAACAGGTAACTATTTGACAGCTATTTACGACGTTGCCAACTTTTAGGATGCACCCTCTTAATCATTTGTAAAAATATATGTTAAATTAGAGCATTTTCTTAATAACTAAATATAGGAATATTTTAGATTATGTTTATATTACATAATGAAATTAATTTGTAAAGTTATGTCTTACGCGCATAAAAAACTGAGATTCCCGCAAAATCTATCAAGCGTATTTTACTGAAACAACCATTTTGAAGATAATTTAACTATTGATCTTTTAGAATACGTGTTTTATTAAAATATCTTTGTTTTATGTATAATAAATTAATAATACGTTTTATTTGAGACAGGCGCTCCTATATGGGCGAGTCCTATTTGTGGCTCGACGTACGACGTGTTGCGTGAGCTCAGCACAGAACAAGCTAACCATTCAAGATCACTGGCATATACCTGCGTCTTAAGTCTCTGTTACATACCTTACTATTACACCAAACAGATGTCCGCAAATACACACATACTAATCAATAAACATTATTATTATTAGGATTGATGGAATTTAATTGCCATATTATAATCTAAGATTATTGATTCGAGCTGCTAGCGCTACTATTAGTAGCAAACATAATATTCCGAGGATTGTATTTACTAACGGGGCTTCTACTTCATCCGTCATCAGCCGAACTATGCTCGTACATTGTCGGTCGAACTCGGCCGATCGAACCAAGCATATTATGTAAAAGAAACATAAGCATCACGCCCTTACTGGTTAGGAAGAGGAATATCCATAGTACACCCACGTTTTGTTTTCATCATCATCATCATATCAGCCGAAAGACGTCCACTGCTGGATATAGGCCTCCCCCAAGCACCGCCACTTCGACCGATTCTGTGCTTCCCGCATCCAGCGGATTCCTGCGGCCTTTACAAGGTCATCGGTCCATCTTGTGGGAGGCCTTCCAACGCTACGTTTTCCGGTACGCGGTCGCCACTCCAGAACCTTTCGTTCCCATTGGCCATCTGTTCTGCGAGCAATGTGTCCTGCCCATTGCCACTTAAGTTTGGCAATTCTTCGGGCTCATCATTATGTTTGGTACGATCACCCGAGTTTGGCCGACACGGCATAAGAGCACAGTATTTCGGCCGATGACGGATAAGGTGTACGCGAGCCGTAATAATAATCTGTCGTAGTACTAAACTGATACGAATTGATTAAGTTCTAAGTAGTTTCATTAAAGTACTGGGTCTGTAGAAAGTTCTTAGTTTTGTTTGTACTATTAGATTGATCTTTATCTCGCAAAGTGGCAGACATAGGCTGGGTAAAACTTGTGCTTGACACTTAGTGTCCTCCATAGACATAAGAAAGAAGATTTCTATGGTGTCCTTTGATCTTTTATAAGGAACTAGCTGCTGCCAGCGGCTTCGCCCGCGTGGACTCTTTTCTGTATTATATCATATAAACCTTCCTCTTGAATCACTATTCTATTAAAACCGCATCAAAATCCGTTGAATAGTTTTAAAGATCTAAGCACACATACCACCACATAACCACCATATCACCACTGCTCTCAAAACGGTGAAGGAAAACATCGTGACGAAACCGGCATGTCTTAGAACCAAAAAAATCGAAAACATGTGACATCTACCAACCCGCACTGGGCCCGCGTGGTAGATTACAGCCCACTCCCTCTCACAGAGAGGAGGCCTGTGTCCCAGCAGTGGGAACATTAATAGGCTGATGATGATGAAGCATAATATAGGGACAGAGAGCGGGAAGCGACTTTGTTTTATACTATGTAGTGATGCCATTCTTTGTCTTGTCGATATCCTCCCAAAGTGTCAGTCTAAATATCTGTTAAGAATCCATTTTTGAAATATTATAAGTCACATACATAAAAAAATAAATATCTCGCCCATTTTTGCAAGGAACTTAAACATAACTGGCAGAATGCGAATGCACCATAGGAGTACCTCTGCCTAAACCCTTCGGGGAACAAAGCGTGATGTCATAGTGTTATGTTACAATTTTATGCTGATAATATAAATGTTATTTTCATTTTCTGATTACATAATATATTATATGAATTTGCAGCACTAATACACGAGGATATTAGCGATGGATTAGTAATTTGACACAGGGAATTAAACAAATAGTACCTGGTAATAAATTTTCGAATTTCCACCTCACAGCTCACTATTACCTATTTTCCAACAAATTGGTTTTAAAGCAAACTGACACTGACTGTTACTCATTAGGGATTATTAACGTTAAATGTGCGTAATTAAATACAAACATCTCATTCACGATTTAATAACAAACCGTGCTAATGAAACGTGATAGACATCATTCAATGTATAACAAACTCATTTGAAATTACGTGTCGCTGTACATTACCGCTATTGTTTGTTGCTCAAATTGACAAATCAGATAACGCCCTATTCAGTGAATTGACGAGGGGACGCTGATGTGAATGTTGTAATTTGTGGGACATTATTTTATTTGTCAACTGGTTCGTGTTATCAGGAGTTTGGTTGAATTTGTGGCAGAGATTGGGAACGTGTTTAATTTAGGAACAACGAGCTTTTACAATTCCAATTCAATATTGTCGCTTATCATAATCAACTCGCGAATGATAAATCACGAAATATTTACAAAGCTAGCTAAACACCTTTAGTGAAAAGTTCATTTTTGAAGAAAAGGAAACAATAAACATGTAGCATCTGCTCATGGTTGGCTGTTGGCTTCTCATACTACCTCTTAATATATGAATCAGGAAAATTTTACAAAGCTGATTGCACTCCTCTAGTGCAGAGGTAATTTATGAAGAAGAGGAACGAGTGAAATGTAAGAGATGTTCATGGTAACCGAACCTACCTTTTTTTGTGTGTGGAAAATCATCAAATAACTTCTCCCGCTCTAGGCGGAGCGGGAGGGCGTGTCAGACTCTTACTGTACTGTACGTTGCCAGGGGCCACGGTAACCCTTTGGGACTTCCCCGCAGCCCAACCGAACCTGCCTTAACCTCTAAATTGAAATAATTAATGTAGGTATTTATTTATTTATTTTTTCAAAATCTGTATTAACAATAACTTACATAAAGTTTGCCAAACGGCTTATCTGTTTGTCGGTAGTTGTTCTCGTCTAACAATGGATTACAAATTTTGAAAATTAATGTGTTCATTGATTAGGTTATTCTCATAGGAAATGGATAACTGATTTCAGCCTAGGTAACTATAACTATTCATTCATTATTGCCCGGAGTATACTCTATCTTAGACAACCAGTTATTTCCGATCTTTGCCTGAATTAAATGGAAGCAGCATCAGTCTTAATCAATCTAGATCTGCATCCACACTTGACTGGAGTCTGGCAACACCGACACAATGGAGGAGGTTATTCTTACCCTCAATCGATAGCTTGATTTGCATACTGACTGCATTGGTAACCGGATAGCTTAGCTCGTCTACAAGACGTATATTTAGTTTGAAAATATTTTAGCTGTTCGTGTATTTTGCTGGAGCCAAATAAGGTTTAAACATTTTGTTATGTAACGCTTGCTTCCCGAGAGATTATAAATTTTGAATTTGGTATGTGGAGAAAGCATAGCAGATGCAGGTTAAACTTTTGAAATGATCCAATCAGGGACATTATAACACGTCAATCTATAGTTCCCGTTGTTTTCTAAAAGAGAAAGGATCTTGATTTTGTCTTATTTCATCTGACTCATTTTATATAATTGAATCTATCTTTATGATTTTATGTGTACCTACTTTTAATGACAGATAACTTGAATGCGTGGTGTAAACTGTAAATATAAGATGGTTATTAATAAATAAAAATCTTCATTAAAAAAGATGACTTTCATTCAGGACCTCAGTCAGCGCTCAAACTCAAATGGATCCCTATATACATGTAAAAAAATTAAAGTATTATCTCACATACAATAGCGTTTACCCCGAACATGCCTTCCGTCAAGCGTAAAAGGCATTAAAAGCATAAAAGTGAAGAGCGGAAGGATGATAATGAGAAAAAGCGAAATAAAGTAAATAAAGCAAGCGTCAGAATAAAATAATAAGCTCATCCGGGTCGTGAACAAAATTTCTCTTGTTAACACCGTAAAGAGAATCTAGTCTATCATGTATTTTTCTGGAAATAAAATAAATAAGTATTTTAAACGTCATGATGTTTATGAAGTTTCTATGGTGAAAACACGTGCTAATTTTCAAAATGGAACCTTTACTATCATAATCATCATCATATCGGACGAAATACTGAAGATGGCGATGCCTACTGCTCCCCAAATCTCGACCGAAACTTCGAACTTTACTACAGAGGTAAAGATTTTTCCGTTGATTGAGTTTCCAAGCGTGTCTTACAAAATGGCTTCATTCATCTTAATTATGATTCATTTGATCGTGCGGCAATTGGAGTTTAGCGACGAATGTTTTATCATCATTGGCAGCCTAGTTCCACCTACTGCTGAGTATAGCCCTCCTCCTTTATGTTCCATGCTTCCCTGGTCCGTGCGAGTCTCATCCAGATGAATATTTAAGGGTTGATAAAATGCGATACTGAATACGTATTATTCTAGCATGCCTAGTTAGCATACCATTCTAAATCTTGATAAATCATTGAGTTACGACATTCACAATAACCCACTTACATGCTAAATCAAAAGGTGATTTCACTCATTGAGTTAATATTTCAAATAAAAGTTTGGAAAATCCAAAAGTGCACGCCTCATACATAATACTCATTCATAAACGAAAAAGAAATTCAAAACATAGTTTCTAACAAAAATTAACAATTTATCACTTTTCATGAAGTCGTAATGTCAAAGACTATTTACATAGATACTTGGCAGTTGCTAGGCAACTTACGGACGTCAAATCTAAGGTTGAAAATATTTAGATAAAGATATTATATTTTAGTTAGTATTTTATTAATTATAATTAAACTACTTTGAATAAAAGAGCCATTTTCAATAGGGTTCCTACTATGGCTGAAACGAATGTATAAAAAAAAAATTGGCTCTATTAATTGATTTTATCGCAAGCTACAATGTTTTCAGGGTTCATAAATTGACGGACAGGAAATTTTTTTCAACTATTTTGATGATTTTTCTGTTTCTGCTGCATTAAATCAATTGTTAAAAAGTACAGTATTAATCTCCATTTAATCATCTATACAATGGTATATAAATTAAGTAGGTTCTGTGTACTAGCAGGAGTGTAGCAATAAAAACAGTTACAGAAATGGGGCAAAAAAAATTTTTCGATCGTAGAGCACACTCTAATGCTTCACATTATGAGTCGTGCAATACTAACAAAAATAATACAGTTAATAATACAGTTATTGCCACACACTGCAAATCAGCTGGATTTTGGCAAACCACCGCAATCGAGATTACCCTAGTTTATTATAAAATGAGACTGAATATGTTCGGAAAATGTTACGACAAAATGCATGGAATTAATTGCAACTATTGAAGGTAATAAATTGTAGCACAGCATAATTGTTAAAAACATATGATTTTCAGTTTTCAGGCAGATTCAAACAAAATGCGATGATATTTGCATAATGTGTTAAACTGGTTTCGTTTACATTCCAACAATATTTTGATAAGAGTTTTGAAAAATATTACTATACAATATACATATTGAAGAATCCAATATGTATTACCGACAATATTCATTCCTGAAGCATAAATTTTATCCATGGGCAAATCATACCCGACGGTATAGCTACTAGTGCAGTGGGTCCATATGCTTAGAACCGCATGTCTCGGAGCAAGCAAAGGTGGCATAATACAATGCAAATTTTATTTCAGAGTGAGGTTCAAACTTATGTGAACCCTTATTATTTACAAACGATATAATTTTCAAAATCAAACTCAAAGCATTTATTTAAAAAAACCAATTACAGGTACTTTTGAATTGTCAAGGTCGGTCAGTCAAGATGAAGCTAGATGCCCATTCCAAACCGGAGTAAGAACCTTCCTATGGAGAAGACCGCGCAAGAAACTTTTAAATTAAATTATGTTACAAAATATTTTGAAGTATAATATTTATGACAAATTGACAGCAAGTGAGGCTAATTTAATTACCTTCCACACACAGAACAGAACAGAACACAGAATGCCTTAACTGAAAAGTGAAAGTGAAATAATAAAACTACAGATATAGAGCCCTTTTGCTGTGCCCTACATCCATAATGATCTCAATTATATAGTTACCACCTAAGTACACATTATGATAAAGCAATAAAGATATTGAGTATTGAGAGAATAATGCAAGCAAATTGAAGAAGATCAGAAGGAAAACTAAGTCGGACTCCACGTGGGTAATACCGTACCTACATATCAAAATCAATAGAAACCAATCAAAATACATACTACCCCATATAATTGAAAACTATAATAAATAATAATCACAACCCATTGTCTTTTTACCGACCCGAAAACAGACCTTCACATATTTACGTCCGTTCCCGCCTTATTGCCCCTTATGTAAGCTTCACTAGCAGACCTCCCATCTCATTAATAAGTCCATTGGACCCGACTTTCACAAATTAAAACGATATTCTGAACGTCGATTCACGAAAATGAAATACAACATGGCTGCTATTTTTAGGGTTCCCTTTCCAAAGGATGCAAACGGGACCCTATTACTAAGTCCGTCTGTCCGTCCGTCTGACACAGGGCTGTATCTTTTGAACCATAAGAGGTTGACCTTTCGCAAAGTGTGTCATCAAGTGATTATTTAGGTCTTTTCAAAATGGTAGAGCTGAATGGTGCTGATATATGCGTCCTGTTCGTGCACGAGCGTCGTTAGTTGGGACTGGTCATCTCTTAGCTGCCATGGCTTATTTAAATTTTTGAATTGTTTTTGGTTTTATCTTTTTATTTACGAACGCTGTTAACGTGCACGTCTTTATACATTGTTCTCACAGTCATGTATAATTTCAACAATGTACCTAACCATGATTTGGTAACAATTTTTGTATTTAAAAGAGTATCCGTGGAGTTTCTTGCCCGTTTTTCTCCATAGGTACAGTCACGGACTTTAATTGATGAGCCACTTTCAAACTTTCAAATTTTGCAGTTTTATACATTCACGAGATTACACGAACTCAAACCGTTTGCTCGTCAAAAAGATGACAAATTACTAATAATCGAAAATTGTCTTATCCATAGAGGATGAAGGCTGACTAATAAGGTGTCAATGATAAATCAATACAATGTTGCATACGTTTATCCAATCTATTTGATACTGACCTTTTTTGAATTAGAACTCATTAAATACTCGTTATTTCTGAAAATCTATTTGAAGACCAAAGAGTCTGTATTGGTAACAGTTATACTTATACAGACTCTTTGGTCTTCAGATAGATTTTCATGAACGTCATCATGGACGCAACGTGTTCGGATAAAATCGTCGGTCCGAGTTTATCCGAAGTCGAAATGGCCAATCATAATTTCTCCGTACGCTAACGTTACTATCGCTAAGCAATTGTCACTAGGTTATGGTTACTAGACCTGCAATTGGTTGAATTTGGGTAGTGACTCTGCTGTCAAGTTTATAGTTCTGGCTCTAAGGTTAGCCAACGCTAAATATTGCATGAAAGTGTAACATTTTAGAACGACAATACGAAGACGTATGACTTTCCGTGTCTGGATGTACGAGTATAACCGACTAAACCCGATTTGCAACACACGGCTAAAATACAAACAGTGGAAGGTGGCTCATCAATTAAAGTCCGTGACTGTACCTACCTACTACGCTTTGGAATGGGCAACTGGCTTCATATTTTCTGACTGACATGGTTTAATTAAAAAATTACGCTTTGTGTTTGAGTTTGTGTACTACTGTGAACGCTATCAACAAATTCGGACTCACATGGTTTAATTAAAATAAATTCTTTGAGTTTGAGTTTGTGTACTACTGTGGCCGCTATCAACAAATTTGTTTCGAGTCTGACTCGCACTTGGCCGCTTTTTTTTACAAATTAATTTCTTTTCGGCGCAGGGATTCTTGTTAAAATAAAAATGGCGAGCCTTGGATTAACAATAAAGATTAGGGTGCCTAAATGAAAGTTAAACAAAAGGTGTCGTTTGACGGCCTCCCTGCGCACAGATAAAAAATATGAATAAATTGTCCGGTTAATAGTGGTGCGGAGGTCACATTGGATTGTGACCTTTTTTTGTTGCTTGCGTGGCATATTCCTGAAGCACGCAAATACTGTGCTAAGACATTACGGACTAGACAGATTGATGTTTAGAGTTATAACTCGACACTAATTTGTAATTAAATAAAAGTAATTCTGAAACATTCATTTTGAATTCAACTTTTGCTCATTAATTAACTATGCCTGGGATAGTCAAAATAAGTGGCAACCTTAGCTTAAGATTTAGATTTGAAATAAGTTCATAATGTTTACTATGCCGTTGCAGAAGCCATCTAGCCATCTGCTGTTAATTAGAAAATTTAATAATTTTTTATTTTTTATTTATATCGACCAATACAAATTAAGAATTCAGAATGATAAGCCGACTAAAGTTAAGGATTTTCATTCAATCGAATAATCTATTTAAATATTCCAATATCCGAACGTTATCAAACCTTCTGGAGAAACCTAAGGCCGGCTACTAACTTTAATTTCAAACCAAGCGCATAAAACAATCAACAAACGGCGCATCAGGATCGTTTGTAAGTCGTTTTATTATTATGTACAGCTGAAACCGAGTGAAAATAATCAGAACTTTTAATAACCTTTGTTCGGGGAGGCGGTATTATTTTAGAGCAGGGGTGGCGAACATGTGGCAACTTTCCGTAGAATCATCTCAACTTATATAATGACCATTTAATAAGCTATAAAAAAACCGAAGAAGTGCGATTTGGACTTGTACACAAAAGGTTCCGTACCGCATTAAGATCGAGTAAAAAACGCAGAAAAAAACACGTTTCTTGTATGGGAACCACCTTTAATTATTCACTTTATTTATATTTCTTATTTGTTGTTTTACTGGCAGTAGAAATATACAATCTGTAAAAATAGAGAGATAACCGCTGACAGACAGACAGCGGAGGCTTAGTAATAGGGTTCCGTTTACTCGGGTGAACGGGTACCCGTCGGCTGCGGAACCATAAAAATATAATAATTTAATAGTTGTACTTTTCATACTTTTTTTTTTTAAAGAGCACTGCAGTTTTAATTGGTATCACCGATTCCAATTATAACTGCGGTTTTGCTCTTGCACAATACATGTTGTTCTTAAAAATCTATACCTATGAAATTATTGTAACATGAAAATAATGAAAGTATTTCGTAAGTTCATCACTGTTGGATATAGCGAATTACTCGAAGGCTCGAAGCTAGTCATCGCCCTTCAAAATCGGTTATCGCTAAAAGTATCTGAGCTGTATTTTTATTTGTGCTTTAGTAAATAAAGAAATTATGATTTTTTTCCGTTGAAATCCAATAATGGTCCAGAACTAATAATAAAGCAATAATTGAGGAAAGAAGAAAAATCTGTGCATATAAGTAAATTAATATTCAATTCTTTTCGTCAAAAGATCACAAACACAAACAATATTTCTCCAAAAGTTAAAAAGTCAACACTAAAAGGTTTGCCATCCCTAATCCAGAGGCTGGGGCGTCTGCAAACACTACGAAATTGAAATTGCAACTCCCTGGGTTTTTGACCTTCGTTGCAAATAGTTATAATTACGACGCTTCTTCTTAATATTTTATTCATGCTAATTATTTTGAAAGTTGCAATAAGATTTTAGTTTTGGAACGAATTGGATAGAACTATTGACGTAGTGAAGTATAAAATGATCTTGGCTCTTTTTAATAATTTAAAGTTAATTTAGAAAGATAGTTGAGCCTCTACCCTAGATCCAATTTAAAGTAATAATTTTTGGCTCAAGATTTAACGTTGGTAAGTAAATTAGAAGACGATTTAAAAATAAATAATGAATAGAAATGAGAACTGCGAGGTAATTGCATAACACACTAACAATGGCAATGCCTTTCATTTTGTCAGTTCGACAACATTTTTAATGCGTTATTTCCATTGTGGAGAAGACGAATTTCTTTTGACGAACTTCCTTCAGACTCCTTAGAATTGTGATAGAAAGTATGTTACGCAATTCGGGTGCTTGATTTAACAATTTAATAATTTCAAATTGGTTCCCGGTTTCTGAAAGAACAAATTCAATCAAATCCGTAGTAAACAAAATAGACGACTTCCAAAAAAAATCACTATAAAGTGAAAAATAACTTTAATTTCAGAAGTCGATCCTTTGGTTTTGAATTTTTATTTTTGCCACCGACTATTTATAGTAGTGTTTTTTTTTGGAAGTCGGTTGTTTGTTTTTTTGTAAAACGTTTTTCATACCTACCCTACACAAATCGAATACCACTGCCTGCTATGTAAATAACAGTGACAGGAACTTATAGTAACATCATCCACATAGACTCTACAATAATTAACATATATTTTTTTGTAATATTATTATTTTGTTTGCAATTTATATAATTTTTATTTTTAATATTTTTACATTTTTATAACATTTTACAAATTGACATTTAATTTTTATACAATTCTGACATTTATATAATTTATTGTTAATTTTAATTATTATTTTTGAGATGTTGAATATTTAAATTTAATTAATCACAATTTTATTTTGGGTTTTTATCTGTTTAGAATTTAATTATATGTATGTATGTAACTAGAAACAATGAACTGGAATTGTCTGAAATAATATATAATTTAAAAATTTAAATAAAAAGAAATAAATCGGTCAAGTGCGAGTCGGACTCGCACACGAAGGGTTCCATACCATGTCGTACAAGATTTAACACTATTTTTGTAATACGAAAGTATAAAGGTAACAACAGAGGCGCTATAAAAAAACATAAAGATTTGTAAAGAAATTGTCTAATTTTAATGAAAAAATGTTGTTGTGTTAAATTATAGGTGTAGAAGTTTATTTCATTTATTTTAGTAACATGCATTAACTAAATTCAAAGTTATTTATTTGCTACTAACATAGTATTAGTAGGTATAAATAGGTATATGTGTTGTAACAGTAACTGGGTTGTGGAGGTCAGATAGGCAGTCGCTCCATGTAAAATACTGGTATTCAGCTGCAACCGGTAAGACTGGAAGCCGACCCCAAGATAGTTGGGAAAAAGGCTAGGAAGATTGATTGATTGAAATAGGTATATGTGGTAGGTAAGCAGGTAGATATGTAGGGTAGGTAGGTTAGGTTAGGTAGCAGTTAGGGTAGGTAGGTAGGGTAGGTAATTAGGTAGAAATATGTAATTAGGAAAGGTAGGTGCGCCGTAGATAAGTACTTAGTGCTAACCGTGCGAAGCCGGGCCGGGTAAAGCTAGTTACTTATAAATAAAAGGATTTCTCTTGCTACATCAGACTATATTGTACAAAATAGAATGTAAGTAGTACGCCAAATTTTAATTACAACATTCCGTCAATACAGGTATTACGTTATTTTTTATAGTCATAATTCAAATTCAAAAGTCATTTATTCAAACTAGGCTGAGAATCAGCACTTTTCGAACGTCAAAATTACATAAGACAGTCCCCCAAAAACGCCCGCCCTTCACCACTTCCTAGTGCTTTTGCTGGAAAGAAGAAGTGGCGCAACAAACTCGCCAGCAGCACAGCTGTCTGTTCAGTTACGAAAAAAAACTTGATTCTATACAATAGTATGCAAATATTTTACATTACTCAACACGAAACATTAAATAAAATATATTTGCCATAATGACAGCTAGCACACGCCAATGTACCAACAAAAAAAAATATCGAAATCTAAACTCAAGCGAAAATAAAAATTATTTTTACACATCCCATCGGACTATGAGAGTGAGGGAAGAGAGAGTGCACTCGTGTCTGTGCATACACTTGTGCACTATAATATCTCCCACGCCGAAGGCTAGTCTCCATTGAGATTGGCCGCCGTGGCTGAATATTTTTACACAAATAAGTTTTCTCAATATGAAATTGTATCCACAACGGTTTAAGGTAACTGAATACTACCCTGTATGTACCACCATTCATTTCAATGTTACTGAATATTATTGTCTATTGGAGTGTAGTTTTAACATGAGGTACGAGTACACACATCAACACCGTCTAGGGATACTTTGAAAAAAGTCGATAAAGTTCCCTGCCAGGTGAGGACACACATTCCTCAGGAGCTGCCGTGGAGCTGTTCCTGAGCTCGGGCCACGCGCACATGCTGGCCTTCAGCGAACTCAAAAAATACTGGCCGGTTTTAAAATCTTTTGAAGAGAGCTTATTTTGTAGACCTTTTTGGATGATCGAAATTTAAATGATCGAAATTGTATATGCTGCCATGATAGTAGGTACTTACTAATTCCATGTCATTACTCCGACTAGTAAATAGTTATCTGTGGAATTTATATCGCATAATATTAGCATGAAATACAAAATATTATTTTTAAGTTGCAGTAAATCGCCCATATTATATAAAATACGTTATTAATCGACGTTTTTAGTATTTGTTGATTATAAACAGTATATGGTACATGATACACACAAGTTTCAAATTCCTAATTTGTTTAGTTGTTGAGATAGAGCTCGTACAAAAATGGTCTAAAACAGACAACTTCTACGGCCCCCTAATTCATCATTTTTGAAGATAAAAACAAATAAATATTATATTTATTTTCTACTTGATGAGCTCTAGACAATGATACCCCACATGCCAGGGACAGATTATTTTTTTTTCAAAATTAAATTTTATTGTATGGCGACCCCCCTTTATTTTTTAATTTTATTATTTGTTGCTCTTGCGGCAATAGAAATGCTCAATCTGTGAAATTTTCACCTGCCTACCTATTACGGTTCATGAGATAGAGCTCGCTGACAGACAGACGGACAGCAGAGGCTTATGAATAGGGTTCCGTTTGTCACCCTTCGGGTACGGAACCCTAAAAACGAAGTCAAACATAGAACCTCCTCCTTTCTGTCGGTTATAAATACGTCGTCTTAAATGATTGGATAGTGTTTTTTTTCGTACAACCATTTGTACAGACATTTACTTTTCAGGGACTTGATTAAATTTCTAGAAACTATACGAATACTAATTTAATTTCGTCTCAAATTATAAAGAAGAGAATTACCTTACCAAGGCTTACCAAGCCATAGCTTAAAAAAATCTTTAGGGGTATAAGAGAATTAGGATACTCTTAATTATGTATTAATAATTAATTTAATCTGTCTGTAATATTTCTGTTTTTTGCACTAAGTAATTGGCTATTTCATAAGCTTTGTCTGGGATAAACTGCATTTGGATTTAATTTAGATTAATAATAAACTGTAGTTAAGCAAAGGAATATTTGTGTGGATTCCACGCCACACCGCCCATAAAGACCAGCCATTAAGACCGCCCATTGTGTCACCCTATGTATAATATGTCTGTAATTTTTATGGTGTACATAATAAAGAGTATTATTCTATCTATCTATATATTCCAAGAAGTTCTAGAAACTTAGATGAAACAGTGGAATTTTAATTGATATATATTTTGCCACGATTAAAATTTATTAAGAGATACAAGTTTATGAAAACATGTACCATTGTCTTCCTTTTCTTCTCCTTACAAATCTACGCTTTGGTTTTCAAAATTGCACGTTAAAGACGAACGTATTAATTTCAGGTAGGTAGCTCTTTATTGTCAATTGTCCAGGTAAGGGGTCAAGCTGCAGTTAAAGGTCGCAACGCGTGACGATTTAAGCTTATTATCCAGTTTCAGTGTCTTGCTTCCTCACAAATGTCGTGTGTAATGGCCTAAAACCCTAAACGTGTGGCCAGGATAAAAGCGAGTTGTCGTCCTCGTTTTGAGGGAAAATATATCTATGGATTAGACAGGATGGAAAAAAATAATCAAAGTAATAATTATGACAGTTCGTCGTATCCTACGAAGAGGGGCGTAACTGCATAATAGCTACTACTCAGGAGACAGTTTTTTGTGTTTAATTAAATTAAATATGAACAAACATGTATTGGTGGTTTCATATAATGTGTATTGGTATCTTATGGTTCGGTTGGCATTATTAAAAAAAAAAAACTTTATATTTCATACGCATTTTGTCCCTTAAATCCTTATTCTTTGTTGTGTTAAGGTGAAGTAGGGTTGGACTTGAGAAATAAGTTACTTTATGCCTTTTATCTGCGGAAAGGTCGAGGCCACAATCGCAGAAGAAAGACACAAACGTAATTAGGGCTTCGTCTCTTCTATACATACGCAATTTAGCCATTCCACAGAACACGGCCACAATCACCATGCGGGTTTTTTTCTATGTACCCAATATTGAAAATTGAATAAGTAATTAAAAATGACTTAATAAAGTACAAACTCGTTATTTAGTTAAAAACCAGATTACGCTGGCCGCAGCTAACAATCTCCGCGTTTCGCCGACTAGTGGCCGAACGACGCTAGCACGCTCTACCCGCTCCCGCGCACCCCCACTACTCGCGAAGAAAGAGGGCGCAACGGCGATTGTGGCTTTATTCTTCGTTGTAAACGTAGTGCTTAAAATTGTGGCTTTTTAGAAAACCTAATTATTTGATAACCTGTACCGTTTTTAATTGTTTTGTTGAACTGGTTATATGTGGTATGATGAGCAGAATTGCATTATGCAATAAAAAAAGAAAGCCCCTATGTTCGTTAGGGCACTATTCGTAGGATACGACGAGTTATGAAAATTATTCATTTAAGATCTCGAAAGTCTGTCATCATCATCATCAGCCTATTAATGTTCTCACTGCTGGGACAAGGCCTCCTCTCTGTGAGAGGGAGTGGGCCGTAATCTACCACGCGGGCCCAGTGCGGGTTGGTAGATGTCACATGTCTTCGAACTTTTGGTTCTAAGACATGCCGGTTTCCTCACGATGTTTTCCATCACCGTTTTGAGAGCAGTGGTGATGAAAGTCTGTCAAGTACTGACTTATTGAAGAGACTGCTCTTCAATATCGGTAACACGTAATGACATAGGCTGCAGAGTTGAGATGGCAGTCACTTTAGATACAAAATAATATTTTCAGCCTTTTCTAGTTAAACCAATATACCTCAACAAGAAAACAAGACAAGCCGTTGAATAAGCTCCTTACGGATCTCGTCGATACAAACAAAAATCAATCTTCCTAGCCTTTTCCCAACTATCTTGGGGTCGGCTTCCAGTCTTACCGGTTGCAGCTAAATACCAGTATTTTACATGGAGCGACTGCCCATCTGACCTCCACAACCCAGCAACTGGGCAATACGATACCCCTTGGTAAGACTGGTGTCAGACTTTCGGGCTTCTGACGACTCGTAACGACTGTCAAAGATCCACAAATGACAGCCGGGACCAACGGATTAACGTGCTTTCCGAGGCACGGAGGAGTCTCGGTATGTGAAGATGGTCACCCATCCACTGATCAACCCTGGCAAGCATAGCCTGATGGATCGATTCGTGCGGCTTGTTATTACTTAGCCACGAGCTCCTTTTATCCTCCTTTTTTTTTTCCTAACTGAACAGACAGCTGTGCTGCTGGGGAGTTTGTTGCGCCACTTCTTCTCTCCAGCAAAAGCACTAGGAAGTGGTGAAGGGCGGGCGTTTTTGGGGGACTGTCTTATGTAATTTTGACGTTCGAAAAGTGCTGATTCTCAGCCTAGTTTGAATAAATGACTTTTGAATTTTTTTGAATTTGAATTTTTTTGAATTTGAATTTGAATTTGAATTTATGTGATATTGTTTGTATCTCGTCGATACAAACAATATCACATAAAAAATCCGCCGTACTGTTATTACTTTTATAGAGGCACGAGGAATGGGGTGGAAAGTTTCTCATGCCCCAAAGAAAAAAGAGGATCCTCTGACCCAACGGATGTTGTGTCTGGTGACTTGCCCGACGGTTGATTTGGGGATAAAGGGTAATGCGGAACTTTCTTGACGTTAGTGTGATGCGTAATTCGCATGTGGCGTTATAGATGCCTACACATTTTCATTAAACTTATTCCAAAAAGATAAGAAGTACATTTATTTAAATTCATTTATTTATTGTAAATAGTTTCGGTTTTTATTTATATTTGTTTTCTAATATTATTTTCAATGTTTTATTTGTTTTGATATCCCCTAGTGGGATTTATCTAAGTCCGTAGGTGTGTCCGTGACATCACAGTGGGCCCTAACAGAATACCAGTGCTGCGGTATTTATTATTTTTAAATATCGCAGCATTATGCTGAGATAGGAGCCTTTTTGGCCTCGCACAGGTCATTATATTTTGTGCATTTTGAAATAATTCTTTTTTTTTTTTCTTTGTTATTGTTAAACAATGAAAAAAAAACGAATTATTTTTAACGAATTTTTACTGTTTGTATTTCCTGTGCGTGTCCCAAATAAAATACATTTCTTTCTTTCTTTCTTTCAAAACGCTCATTCAATTCCTCCGCTGTTTTAGCACCCTCAGTACATTCGATCCGGTTCACATTCATTAGCTGGATTGGGCAGCGCGCTTAACGTTAATGTATCCTGACCCTACTGTCATGCTGATGACCAGCTTTGTTATAGCTTGACTGTTATTGAGTTTGTCTGGAATGGAGCACGATTTGTACCACTAGGATATCAAGTAAAGTATAGTAATTTGTGATCTTGTTTTTTCCTACACATTTTATTTTTTAGGTCAGCTGATAACCGTCAAATTCGTTATCATCACTGAGTAATGGCGACAGTAAAAACTTTTTACAAAAAAAAAATAGTTTTAAAAACTGTAACCACTACGGGAAAAAGGACAAAGCCGCTGTCGCATGCCATTATAATTTTGTTGGTGTACCATGTGGGTACATGGTATACTCGTACAGGCATGCGACCACGGCTTTACCTTGACCATTTTTGTACCTATGTCTTGATTTCTGTCTGAAAGATTTTCTTGTTTCGTACTTTTTAGATCACTTTTATTTTCCCGTAGTCGGGTTACAGCTTTTAAAACTAATTTTTTTATTTTATACTTTTCCGTTTTAACACTTGATAAACGGTACGACAATGTAAATAAGAGTGATCCAATAGGTCAGTAATTAAACTATTTTAAATTCAAATAGCAGTGCATACTTAGTGCCTTGAACGAAACCATTGCTCGATTTGTTTCGACGCCAAAACCATTTATCGATCTTCGAAGAAATTTAAAATTTAAATATTTTGTTGTACTTGTTTTTCTTCTGTGGCATTACAAATCATTAAGGCTATGTTTTCCGGGCCTGTAGGCCTTCGAAAGGCTACCTCTGCGTCCCCCAAATGCAGAGCGACGTATTTATTACAAAATGTCGCAAACACGTGACCTGATCGAAAATTCATAAGACGGAGGGAGAGTAGAAATGCACAACGTTAATGTTCAAGTTTTTGTTGACACCGCACTCTGTTTTGTTTTTTTGTTTTTTTTTTATTGGAGCTACAGCTTTCGTTCTTGTACTGACAGCAAGCCACATACATTCCTGACATTTTCGTGAGATGGCGTTACTTAGTTTTCACTTCCGTTTTTTTTTTCTTAGGTTTACATTTTATGGGACCTACGGTGTAGTGAACTAAAATGGTTACTTAAAATGTCCTCTGTAGTTATTGGGCGTTTGCTCATTAACAGACACCAACACGATACCGATATGTCGGCAGTTATACCGACATCGATTCGATACCGCTATAATATTATTATCGCCCCAAGTTTCAGTTTAAGTTCTGTTACCGCACTGTCTTCACCGGTAGGTGTCGTGCCGATATCGGTGTCGGTCGCTGTCTGCGACGATATAGGTGACAATAACAACACAATGTAAAAGCGTTTGGTAGGCACTAAACGTATCCGATTATCTGACCGCCGACATCGTGCCGATGTCGGGTCGGTGTCGTTATCAGCTAACGTGCTGTGTTGTACCTAACAATCAATTCATTTTCTTAATGAAAGAAACAAAATGATAACATTTCGCTATAGTGTTATGGGATAGTTCGTAGAAGGTACACAGAAGATCATGAATTTTAGGCTACTTCTGTCATCTGTGGTTTTAATAAAAATAAACATCTATGGTTAGGTGCTAGGTACCGACGCCAGCATATCAAGTTACCTTTCAAATTTCTATAGATTTTCAACTTCATCGCTAAAGAATAAGGTTCAATGTTGATTGGAAAAATTTGACAGATTGGAGTACGTTGATGTGCTGGTGTCTGTACATTCAGTCCTAGAAATTTTAAATCATATACTTGTTCTACTTTTTTATCTTTAAAAATCATATCTAAAATTGATAGTTTTGTTAAATTTGATTAAATGGTGTAGGACTGAAATTTGATTAATTTTGTTTTGCTGACATTTTATAATAATTGTAGTATCATCTACAAAAAGAATACATTTCTGCAAAGTGGCATCCGGAAGACCGGATAAAGGTCGGTCGGTCGGTCGGTTTTTTCTTGTATAAAACAAGAAAAGTAAAGGGTCGCCAATGTTACCCTGAGGCACACTATTATTTATTTATTAGTGCGATTGATTAAAATTTTTCTTTGAAGTATATTAATTATATTCTGATGCATTTTTTTACAACTTTGGATATCTCTGTAAGTAGAATGGGCTAATAAAATCTGTCAAATGCGAGTCGGACTCGCACACGAAGGGTTCCATACCATGTCGTACAAGATTTAACACTATGAATTTTTGTAATACTTTCGTAAAGGTAACAACAGAGGCGCTATAAAAAAACAAAGATTTGTAAAGAAATAGTCTATTTTTTATGAAAAAATGTTGTTGTGTTAAAATATAGGTTTAGGAGTATATTTCATTTATTTTAAGAGAAAAATATTAAGTTAACTTTATCCAGTGACATGCATTAACTAAAGTCAAAGTTATTTATTTGCTACTAACATAGTATTAGTAGGTATAAATAGGTATATATGGTAGGTAAGCAGGTAGATATGTAGGGTAGGTAGGATAGGTTAGGTACCTACCTACCCTGGTAAGAATGGTAGGGTAGGTAGGTAGGGTAGGTAATTAGGTAGAAATAGGTAATTAGGAAAGGTAGATGCGCCGTAGATAAGTACTTAGTGCTAACCGTGCGAAGCCAGGCCGGGTAAATCTAGTTACTTATAAATAAAAGGATTTCTCTTGCTACATCAGACTATATTGTACAAAATAGAATGTAAGTAGTACGCCAAATTTTAATTATAACTGTGGGTTTGCACTGGCGAAACATTCACAACAAAACATGTTGGAATCTCTATTTTCTGTAAATTTTTCATACATAATGTTTGACAGGAACTAGAGATTTCAACATGTTTTGTCGTGATGTTTCGCCAGTGCAAACGCACGGGTCAATACAGGTATTTATTTACGTTATTTTTGATAGTCATACAGAAATCTATTATTTCTTACTTATTATTTTTACACATCCCATCGGACTATGAGAGTGAGGGAAGAGAGAGTGCACTCGTGTCTGCGCACACACTTGTGCACTATAATTTATCTCCCGCGCCGAAGGCCAGTCTCCGTTGAGATTGGCCGCCGTGACCGAATATTTTTACACCAATAATTTTTCTCAATATGAAATTGTATCCACAACGGTTTAAGGTAACTGAATAGTACACTGTATGTGCCAGCATTCATTTCAATGTTACTGAATATATATATATGTTATTGTCTATTGGAGTGTAGTTTTAACATGAGGTACACACATCAACACCGTCTAGGGATACTTTGAAAAAAGTCGATAAAGTTCTTAAACTCAAAAAAAACTGGCCGGTTTTAAAATCTTGTGAAGAAAGTTTATTTTGTAGACCTTTTTGGATGATCGAAATTTAAATGATCGAAATAGTATATGCTGCCATGATAGTAGGTACTTACTAATTCCATGTCATTACTCCGACTATTAAATAGTTATCTGTGGAATTTATATCGCATAATATTAGCATGAAATACAAAATTATTATTTTAAGTTGCAGAAAATCGCCCATATTATATAAAATACGTTAAGAATCGGCGTTTTTAGTATTTGTTGATTATAAACAGTATATGTTACATGATACACACAAGTTTCAAATTCCTAATTTGTTTAGTTGTTGAGATAGAGCTCGTATAAAAATGGTCTAAAACAGACAACTTCTACGGCTCCTTAATTCATCATTTTTGAAGATAAAAACAAATAAAATTTTTATTTATTCTCTACTCGATGAGCTCTAAAAAATGATACCCCACATGCCAGGGTCAGATGATTTTTTTTTTCAAAATTTAATTTTATTGTATGGCGACCCCCCTTTAATTTTTAATTTTATTATTTGTTGCTCTTGCGGCAATAGAAATGCTCAATCTGTGAAATTTTCAACTGCCTACCTATTACGGTTCATGAGATAGAGCTCGCTGACAGACAGACGGACAGCGGAGGCTTATGAATAGGGTTCCGTTTGTCACCCTTCGGGTACGGAACCCTAAAAATGGTCTTACTGATTCGCTTACATTATGACCATATTCTTTTGTTTTGGATATTTCTCAGCGCTCATGAAGATCCGTAAATATTGACAGCTACATTTGAACAAACAATTGCCGTACTTTATTGTCAAGTGACGTACCTACTGCTACAGCTATATTTATCGAATCTATTATTTTAGGCCATCGACATTTTAGAACATTTTATCGTATACAGTAGTACTCGTGACAGTGACTTTTTGTATTCAAAACTGAAAGTTGTTCACACAGAGCCAATACGATAAAATCACGGAGTCGAGAAAAAAAATCTTGTGTTGCTAGCTCCGCTAATGCAATTCATCATTTTATTATAGCACTTTTGTTTGAAACAGCAATTTTATTCTAATGTTCATTATTGTTGCCAGAGTGAAAGTTGTTTATATATATTAGTATACAACCGATACCAGACACTTTGTTTATTGTGTTTGCTAATGTAGGATATGATAATTATGATAGTAGCAAAGACGGTTAGTAACATGGCTGAATCTGATTAAAATCTTAGAAACGTGTGTTTTATTAAAACTTCTTCAATAATGACGATAAAAAATTCTATACGGCTATAATTTTATCGATAATAATTTTTAATGTGTCAAACACTATTGTAAGATGACAATTAAACGTCATCATATCGCATAGAAATAATCACACTTTTAAAAACAATATTATGAATTAAAACTATAATATAAGTACGAAATATTTATTCTGAGCTCAAAATTGATTCTAAAACAGGCAAATTCGGATAAGCCCCCGTTAAAATTTGATTGACTCCGCGTTGGTATCATCTCGCGCCGTATATAACGCAGTGTCACTTTTGCTAGTTTTCAGCTATTTAAACATATTTATTTGCTTTGTAAAAATGATATATATACATATTTATAATGTCCTCGTCAAGGCCTTTCTTTTGATACCACACATGTCATAATTATCTCAATTACATTTTTTTCGAGGTTAGAAATTTATGTATAAAGTCCACTATATTGAATTTACGGATAATTTATATAACCTATGTCACCCGGACCATTAGAACGAATCTATTGATACCTCATTCATCAAAACCGGTTCAGTAGTTTAGGTGCTACGGTGGAACACACGTAAAATCAAACATACATACATGCATACATATATACATACATACATACATACATAGACTGCTAAAATCATAACCCTTCCTTTTGGCTTTGCCGTAGTCGGGTAAAAAAAAAGACACTACAAAGTCAAAAATAACTTTAATTTCGGAAGTCGGTGGCAAACGGATATCTATGGTGGCAAAAAACGAAAATCAAAACCAAAAACACCGACTTTGTAGTGTCTTTTTTGAAAGTCGTTTTTTTTTTGTAAATTTTTTTAACTTTTATTTTGTGGTACCTACCCCACAAAAAATCGAATACCACTACCTGCTATGTAAATAACAGTGACACGAACTTATCATCATATCATCTACATTCATTAATGAGAAAAATACGTATTATTGAAGCTAACTCAAAAACTACCAGAGCAAATTCATAATTGGCGGAGTAATTGCGTAACAAAAAAAATTAAAACAGTTGATGGCAATAGGCTCGCCTCATGCAACTTAAACATAACTGGCGTGACGTTATGAAAGTATTTAGTATACAAACACCGTTGTTAAAACCTGCGAAATAGAACGCGAATACTTTTTCACTAACTCCGTTATTTAGTCCAAGCTTTCCTGTGCTTAAATATTTAAACATCTACCACTACACGTCTCTCTAAAACCTACAACATGTTGCCTTTGTTTCACCCAGAATGCACGTAAAGTAATTAATTCTAGTGTAAGTTAATACCGAAGTAATTATTTCGTGAATTAACGCAGTTGTTGACTGTACCCGAAATTGCTTTGTGAATGAAAGAAGCGATAGTAGATTATGTGATGCAAGTTAACTTGAACGTATAATAAAATACTTAATCAGGCTATAACGTCCCCACTGCTGGGACACAGGCCTCCTCTCTGTGAGAGGGAGTGGGCCATTATCCACGTGGGCACAGTGCGGGTTGGTGGATGTCACAAGTCTTCGAATTTTTGGTTACTAAGGCCGGCCACATACAGACGGAATTCTGAACGGAATTCCGTTTATAAATATCGATTCGGAATTTCGAAGGCAGCTTATCAATACAAAATCAAGAATCTATCACACACGTACGTAGTAGTTCCCTGGTCGAAATTTACTCCTATTCGAAATTCTGAATCGATATTTCGAAACGGAATTCCGTCTATATTTATGACGGGCCTTACACATGCCGGTTTTCACGATGTTTTCCTTCACCCTTTTTAGAGCAGTTCACAAATTAATGTGCCTACCTGGATTCGAATCCACGACCTATGCGTACCTACCTACCGCCTGCGTGCGTTACCTATACGTAAGTACCCCCGTTGTTACCACTGGGCCACCACTGCGTTTGAATTAGAATGATAATTTAGTATTCTTGAATCGACCACGTATGTAAACTTATGAAGAAGCAGTCAACAAAAAGAACATTTTTTTCTAGAAAAAAACCTATAGAATATAGTATTCTACAGAAAAATATTACCCAGATCAAAAATCTTCCTAGAAAAAATTGGCTTGTGTAGTAGTAATTTTATTTTAATAAAAAAACTCTTTCACAACGAGAATTCTTTGTTTTTCTACAAAACTAAGACAAATAATCTTTTTCTACCTACATAACTAAGCTCAATAGTATCTCGTAGTAGTTCTATAGGTACAATACTATTATTGAACGAACCAAGTAATCCCTTAATGCAATATTTTATGTAATCTATTCCACACTCCAATATTTGTTCGCCAAGTTTGTTCTTACGACTCCGCCACAGAATAAATAGGTACAGAAAGGAGGCAAGCTCCAGACAACCAACGAAAACAGCCACAGAATAATTATAGATGCACGGCGATCCCAAACGAATGCTTGTCGCGAATGTTTGCCGTGTACCAAGTACAGTGGCGAGGACTGCGAGCTGTGGCGGAATTGCTTAACACAATGGCAATGCCTTTAATTTTAACCATTTATCGACACTCATTGCAGCATTTACGTTGTCGAGCAATTTTTTTCCAAACATGTGAAGTAATGGATTGGAATGGCACCTTATTAATACACAGCAAAATACTTCGGATTGTGAAAGTATGTCACGTAATTAGGCTGCTGAATATTTTGTTCCAGACAGTGCCAAGACAGCTAGCGTTCTTGCACTTTTTCTGGTACCTACTGTCTCACCCCTATACGTCCGTATGTGCAATTAAGGCTTAATTCATCTTCTGACTAGCCTTTTCCAACTATGTTGGGGTCGGCTTCCAGTGTAACTGGATGCAGCTGAATACCAGTATTTTACATGGAGCAACTGCCTATATGACCTCCACAACCTAGTTACTAAGTAACATGATATCCCTTGGTAAGACTGGTTGGTCAGACTTTTGGGGTTCTAATCTAACTACCCGTTACGATTGTCAAAGATCTTCAAATGACAACCGGGACCAACGGCTTAACATGCTTTCCGAGGCACGGAGGGGTCTTGGTATGTAAAGATGGTCACCCATCCATGGACCAACCGCGACAAGCGTAGCTTAACTTGATCGATCAACCAACAATTACTTAGCTACAAGCCCCCTGTAATTAAGGCTTAATTATGGTGTAGGTTTTCGCTTGCTGTATGGAGGCGACCTTCTGTACCCATCTATTCTGTGACCTCACTCTGCTTGGCACAAGTACCTACACAAATGTATTGGGTACATAGAGGAAATAGAAACGTTTTGGTAATGAAGCCAGTTAATTGAAGTTGTTAATTAAAATTAAACTAAAGTGTTGATTAAAGTGTTTATGAAAGGCATGTTATTGTGATTTTATTCATATTTTGGAACAGTAATAAAAGCATTGCACATCAAATTAGCGTTGAAAATATCAGTTTGCAATGGAGCAAAACCAGCAGATCAATGGACCTTCAAGTTATAAAAACCTAATGAAGGTACATATAATGGTCTAAAATTATAGGCATTTTCACGTTTAATGACGTGAAAATTTAGGTCTTTATTCCCAAAACTTAGTCTATGAATTGATAAAACCTAATCTATTTCATGGTTCAGCGGTTCAGCCTACGTTTTATCTTACAGGTGGCTTGAGTTTTCGTTTTAATGAAAAATCTAGAAAGTTCAATGTACCTACTTTGTGATTGAACAGTTTTAAATAGGTACATGAAGTGTATCAGAAATCTGTGGTCATATTTAAAGGTAGTACCTACAGACCACGGTACAGACCATCAAACTGAATAACTGTCTCCATGGGACCAACCGGACCATGGACCAATCGTTAAAAACACATCAGCTGTCCCATACATTTGGGTCGATTAGGCTGCATAAGTTTTGTAAGAAAAATTTATTTTTCGTGGGCATCTAAAATTTTACCACACCGTTCTAATATGGAAGCTTTAATTCCAATTTCAAGCTTGTATTTAAGGTTAAATGTTTTTTTCTGCAAAAAAAAGTTCAAGACATGGTCCACTTTAACCCTGGACCAAAATAACTGTATGAGAGAAGACTTAGCTCAGCAGTTAAGCTAACAGTATTATTACTAGTCCGATGGGACTGCAATCCGATACGATCGGAGAGAGCTCAGGCACAAGACCAACGGCTTAAGAGGCCGACGTACTACGGCACGAAATGCAAACTCGAGACGTGAGCAAAATGCGTTTGGAATATCGCTATCTCTGTTCGACAAAAGAAGGCGGGGCCACAGATTACGGGCGCGCTTCGCAGTGTGTGTGAGCGGATAATACTAGATGTAGGTACTGCCATTCATTCATAGCGAGTCGACAGCATAAATATTTATTATGAGTAATAATTAGGTATGTTCATTATTTGCTTTATTTTTGTTGACTAATTTGGGGAATCGCTAGTGAATGTACAGACTAGTAATGCGTTTTTTGGAAATTTCTTTACCATGCCGATGTCTCAATATTTTAGGATATATTATCTCGACTAATCTCAAGATAGAAGGCCTTGCGGCCTTGTAGAGAAAACCTAGCTAGTAGATACGTCATACAAATAAGGTAGGTAGGTACCAACAGTTCGCGTCAAATAACTTTGCCGCTCTGAAGTAGACTCTATATGACTGCGGAGTAGTCAATCTGTCTTATAAAACAGTAGCGCGCATGCCAGTAGGTACGCATGCGCAACCTAACTTCAGAGCGGCAAAGTTATTTGACGCGAAGTGTACCTATACTTCGTTATCGAGCATGGACTTGTGGGTAAATCGGCGGACCGACGGACGACGCTAGAGTAGTCATTACGCAGGTCGCGTAAATATAAATTATTGGGATAAGTATCTATTATTATTGTCATTATTTATTTTAAGTCTGTTTGTGTTTATTTATTTCCTTTAGAGTGGTCTCCACTTCTTATTGGTGGTCTCGCACTGGATTTTAAACTCTCCATGTTGAGCCGAGCGTTGAGAATCCAACGCGCTGGGACACTCTCGTCCTAGCGCGTTGAAAATCCAGTGTGCGAAAAAAAAATCCCGCGGAAAATAACAGCCCGTGCGGTGCGAACCTGGGCGAACTCGACATTATTTTGCGACGGCACAAGCAGCTCTGCATAATTTTTTACCGACATGTGCGTAAGTGCAAGCGACACGTGGTGGCGGTATATTTTCATCATCCGAACATACTGATGTCGCACCGCTGCTGCACCGACAAATCAAAATCTGCGTTCGCAGTTCATTTGCCAAACATCTAAACAAACACGAGTTTTTGGAAAAATAACTGTAATGGACT
Organism: Conistra vaccinii; assembly: GCA_948150665.1. NCBI lineage: Eukaryota > Metazoa > Arthropoda > Insecta > Lepidoptera > Noctuidae > Conistra > Conistra vaccinii. The sequence continues at coordinate 23,730,285 of OX411320.1, read as the reverse complement.
ACACATAAGGTTCAGTTTGCGCTACAACTTCATATTTTTTTATGACTTTTTCAACATTACTAGTCAGTCTAAAATCAACTTTATTTACACTAGCATAAAGTTCATATTTGTCTAAGTGGAAAACTCGTGTTTGTTTACATGTTTGGCAAATACATTGCGAACTCAATTTAGAGCGAGCAGTGTTCTCAATAGTGTCCTTGAGACAATAATTACGCCCGCTCGGTCACATAAGTAAATAAAGAAAAGGAACAGTGACATGACAAAACTTCGTACAACCGCGTTATGATAAGTAGGTAGGTACTTACAATACTACAACTTGGTGGTGGGTGGCTATGGCTTCGTCGCGTACGGAGAGCAACTAGCTTATACCGTCTCGGCCAATACTCACCACGCTACGGCTCATATTACATTGGCGCAGAATGGAATGGAAGCGAGTTTTTGGCACGAAATTGGGTCAAAGCATAATGAACTTTATGTCAATTGTGTAACTTAACAAACTACAAAATACTCGCTGAGGCCATATCTGAGGCTCTTTAGACACATAAGTAGGTACCTATCGAATAATATTAGTAACTAGCTGCCCGCCCTGGCTTCGCACGGGTATGCACTCATCTACGGTTCGCCTACCTACCCTAACTACACCTTCCTACATACATATATACCTACCTATCCTACCTACCAACCTATCCTACCGACCTTCCTACTTACCTACCTAGGTAGGTAAGTAGGAAGGTAGGTAGGTATGTATTTATGTATGTATGTAGGTAAGTAGGTAGGTACCTACTTACCTACATTATATACATACCTACCTACCTTACCTACATACCCACTTTACCAAGATACATACCTACCTACCTACCTACCCTACCTTCACCAACCTATCCTAAGAACCATGTCCTTACTAGATAACAAACACAACAAAACAAAGAAAATTATTCAAAAAACAAAAAACCCGACTGCAAAAACACATAACTGAAAAGAGAAAAATAAGCATTATAATCTATAGAATTTTGGTATCGCAGGCGGGGACAAACTAATAACCGGATATACGTATGGTGTAAGTTTTGTTTGTCCCCGCCTGCGATACCAAAATTCTATAGATTATAATGCTTATTTTTCTCTTTTCAGTTATGTGTTTTTGCAGTCGGGTTTTTTGTTTTTTGAATAATTTTCTTTATTTCAAGCTTTTTAGTTTTATTAATAAAAATCAAAATTTGTCATTGACTCGTTACTAGCTTTTATTTGATACCAATATTGTTATAATTTATTTTTTTAAACCTTCCCGTCCCTTTTTTTTGTATTTGCAGATGCAATATATAAATATTATATAGCCTATGACACTTCTACAATTAAGACGAATCTAACGACACCTCTTATGTCAAAATCCATCAAGCCGTTTAGGCTACAGAGCGTGCCAAAGAAATGGACATACATACATACATACATACCTACTCTCGAAAAACATTACCCTCCTTCTGGGGCAGTCGGGTAATACCCTCCTTCTGAGGCAGTCGGGTAAAAAGAATTAGCGAAATTGGTCCAGCCGTTCACGCGTGATGCCGTGATCAAGGAAATAGGGATTCTTTTTTATAAAATATATATAGATCAAACAGACTTTTTCGTTTATGGGTGGTAGGCTCGTTGGAAACAGACAAAAATTAAAAAAAAGAACTTTTTCCCCTAGAGGATGATATGCTATTTTATCTCCGCTTTGGTACGCTACAATGACGGATTTTTTGAGCAAGAAGAGTGAAAAAGTTTTTATTTCTTCCTTTTTAGTGGGTCGGTTTGTAATTTATCTAAGTTACAATAGCCTAATGTCAACTGCTCATCACCTTTTACAAAATATTGCTTTTCCCGATGCAGGGACGTTCATTGTTGAGGAGTTCTCCTGGTACTTCACCATTAGCTCCACTTCACCCAATGTATTGTGACAGGCATAAATTGCTTGGCAACCATATTAAAGTAATCTTCTCTAATCGCAACCCGTGAAATACGTATTATTGATAAGTTCCGGTGGCCATTTGTGTTCTTCATCATCACTTCCACTTCACTAAATGGTGCTTTCCGAGATCAAATTCAAGAGTAACTATAAATAATACCTAAATCGCTATAGGTGCGCCTGTAATATTTCAAGAGTTCCCTCGACTTCTCCAGGATTCCATCATCCAATCCTGACTTGATGACAATGGGACCACCTGTGAAGTATACCCTTTCTGACAAAAAAATAATTTTCTAAATCGGTCCGGCCGTCTTCGAGTATTCCGGGAACAAACATAAAAAAAAAATCGGACGAACTGAGACCCTCCTCCTTTTTTTGAAGTCGGTTAAAAATAGGTCAAGTCAAGAGGAGTGTCAGAAATATTACATACAATACAATTTAGCAAACAAATAAGTACGCGCGTACAGGTACAGCACACTGTAAAGTACCTAATCGTCTAAAGTTGACAAAAAATACTATATGAACGAACTCCAACCAAGAACGTTGCGTTAGTGTGCCTTGTGCCTGTCGGAGCGATAAACACCTACAGAGAGCACACACACATTGACAATTCTTGCTTGACGCGATAGCACTACTAGCTATCTGAAATTATGAGAAATTTGGATGTGTTCCGTAATACCAAAAATGATGAATGAAAACTTAATGTTTTTCCAATTTTTTTTCTATAATTTGTAACTTGATAATATAAGCTATGCTTGTGATGAAACAATATTACAAATATTGTTGTTTATAATAAAGAAAAAACAATATGAAAACAAGTCATTTACGCTGTAAAAATGTACGAAATGCAATTCGCTTAAACTTCATGTAGAGGTAGGTTTTTGAAAAAAAAAAGAATTGGAAGCCTAGATAATTATTGTCTCAATCCGAATATCAAATTTATTTGGTGGAAATATGCTGGAATTGGAAATGATTTAGGTATTACGTTTGTATGGACAATTCAAAGGTCGCCGCGTTCTTAACGTGCTTGCATGCGTGCGTGAGAGTGAGGGAAGAGATCGATAGTGCACCTGTATCTGTTCAAAGCCGTTAGTTTTATATTTTAATAAAATGTAGATACCTACGGCTGAGGGAACGGTCGTAGAGATTTCTTGCCGCCATAGTGAAAAATGCTTGGGTGGACTGCCCCTAATTAGCTGTCATACTTTTTTTCGTTGTCCTATAATGTTCCTCCCAGACGCTATAATATGCTCACTACTAGATTTTTCAATTTAAAAAAAACAGCTGAAGGAGTGATCATTGAGATTCGGTGCCATAGTAAAACATGATTAGGAGGACGTCACCGACCTGGGTATCACATTTATTTTCGCTGGTCCAGCGACTTTGGGTTTTAGGCCGAATATGAATGGTCTCCTTTGCCCATTTTTTTTTTCGGAATTTTCGACTTTGTTATGAAACCCATTTTTTCTAAAGTTTAGTTTCGCTAAAGCTTAATAAAAAAGTTAGAAAGGACAAGTAAAAATAAAATCTGACGCATTGCAGAGCCACACTAAACGTAAACAGGAACATAATTTTGTACCTCCACTATCAAAGCATCTTTCAGTCAGATTTGAACTCGCTCAAAAATTTTGTTCACAGGGTTGAAAAATCCAAGTGAAAATGTAAAGAAAGTGAAAATGTTTTTTTCAAATTCTTGAAAAAAAATTTTGTGAAATTTCCGAACTGTTAAGAATATCCAAACTTTTTTTTTTTATGATATGTAGGTATCCACCCCTGCTTTACCCTATTTGCTTTTGGACCACTACGTTTGAGACACCCTGTATATGAGATATAGAAATCTTGATGTCAAGTCGTTAAAACCATGCGACTCGCTATTGTTAGAATAATACAAGATAAAATTGTAACATTTTCACAATAACAAAACCAACTATCATTCAACAAGAAAATTAACCAAAAAACGTTACACTTATGACCACACAATACAACATACAGAATGATAAACGGGGTCCACTGCCCGAAATATTAACGTCGTCAGTCGTAGTCCACTTACATTCACTACGTAAGCTTTGCATTCCCCAGCGTGGCCGCTGCAGGATTAATATTATTCCTACGTTTATGCAGTTACAACTGTATTAAAACTTCACTGGTTATTTCTATAATTATGAATGTTGGAATGTTCTTGGGATTTGAAAGGTTAATTAAACGGTGGTTTACGTGGTATTAGTAATGTAATTTGGTTAAAATACCTTCTTGGTCTAAAAACAAAACATGCAAAACATTTTTCATAAGTACCCCTTTTATTTATTTATTTGGGTGGGAAATTATCAAATAACTTCTCCCGGTCTGGGTGGAGCAGACCCCCGTATCCCTGGACAAGCCGGATGGTCATGACCCTTTGGGACGCGTTCAACCGGGCGGGCTGGCCGCTGCCTCAAAGAACACGCCAACATCGTTGCCCTGTAAAGGGCCATGGACCACCCGATCCCCACGTAGAGCCTCTGGCAGGAGGCGTTTGGACACCCTAGATTGGACACGAGCCGCTTCAAGGCAGCCCCAGCTCGCTCCAGTCTGGGAGCCAAATGTTGGCAATGCTTCACTAAGTTCCACCGGCTGTCGAGGACGAGTCCCGAGTACTTCATCGGAGACTCGACGACGATGTGAACCCCTCCTACTGTTATTTGGGTGGCACGTTCCGAGGACCATGAAAATACATGGCCTTGGACTTGCGCAGGGCCGCGTCGAGTCCCAACTGTCGGATCATCGTGTTATATCTGGCAAGTAACTGCCTGAAAGTTGATGTCGGATAGTCTTATATATGCCGTTCGCGCGGTAAACTCTAATTCCGCGATGCAGGGTTTGTGTGACGTCATGTCTTTGCTGCGTAGTTCGTATGTGGCGGTATAACGCGCTACACATTTAAACCAAAATTCTACAGGATAGTCGTATTTTCGATTCAAAAATATTTCAATTTACGCTACGTCTACTTCACCCGTTTATACAAGAGCCTTGTTTGATTGAACTCGATACAAAGATTCAAAAGATCAAACCTGGCAAAATGCACGAGATTTACTGCCAGCACGCGTAGCATGAGCACCGCTTTGTCGACGGAAGAGAAGACAAAAATGACGTTCCGTGTAAACAGTACGACGGCAGCAAAGTAGAAAGAGCCAACTGCAGTTTTTACGAAATTCACTTTTTGACATAATTTGACTCGAAATTTTTTGTTTCTTCGTAAGATGTTTTTACTGTTTGATTCTCAATTTTTACTGATATTAAGTCACGTTAAACACAACTACAACTTTTTTTTTCAGTCTGTCGAAGTACCGTGTTTTGGCACAAATAACATTACAGTAATATTGGCCATAGCCATTTCCTTGGTAATATTAACTAAATGATGTAAAATAGGAGAAGATAGCTTTGTTCTTCTTAGCACTTAGTTCTATTAGTTAAGTATCACAGTTTTGCGTTCAAAACGCTCTTCTGTAAAATCATGATTTTGTAGATACCCATGTATACTTTGTTACCGTCGAGTAGAAGATTTCACTACCTTAGACAACTGTCAGTTGTCAGTGTAATTTTGACAATTTGGTATAGAAAAATTTCTTCTGAAATAGTCTACATATAAAAGGACCTAGACAAAGATAGTTAGAAACGAAAGACAAAATGACAGATTGAAGAAAGATTTCTACGGTGCGATGTTAAAAATGAAGAAAGGAAATGTCACGTTGTATAGAAAGAGCTGTATCTATTCTTCGTAGACATAGAAAGCGCCATGCTACGCGTGCAGGTGGATATCGAATCCATTCAGCTCATGCTGAAACCTGTTAGCTCTATAAGTTCCTTGGATACCTAACCTACATTATTGTGGAGGTTTTAAACTCTCTTCGGTTTGCACCATAGGTACGGACACACAGTTTCATCAGCTAGGTACCTACCCCATTGAGCGATGCGTTGTTTTGAAACCACGTAAAGCCGATCTCTTCTTTATAGTTTTCCTTAGGATACTTTTAACAAATTCAATATTAAACCTGTATAATATTTTAAAACTTGAGGAGTTCCCATAAACTGTCGCATTAAAATTCCTGACACACTAACGGTTGACCGCCCATGCAACCGCCCCGTTTGATGGCGGTTAAGTGCATACACCTTAATTGGTTGCATATTAAAAACTTAAAAAACGGCTATTCACGTGGTTAGCCACCCCCGCGGTTAAGCATTAGCGGTTAACCGCGGCGGTTGACGGTGGTTAAGTGTGTATAACCATAAGTGGTTGCATATTAATAAATAGCGGTTGAATATTAATAAATACTAAAGTGGCTAGCCGCCCCCGCGGTTAACCGCTAGTGCGTATGAGGACTTAATCTGTCTGTACCTAAGTAAAAAAACACGTTCGGCTTATTTCGCTTCATTGTATCACACCCAAACTGAAATTTAAATCAACGTATTCAAAGCCAATCATTATTCTACTACCACTTTCACTCACTTAAAACAAACACACCCACCCACATACCAATCAAACACAAAATACAAAAACAATTCATTGAAACAAACAAAACAACACACATTTATGTCATCCAAACAAAATCGGTACTAAAATGTATCTGGCAACACAAACAGGCCCTCATTCTATAAGCCATCGACATAACATCACAAAAAGCAATTACTTGCTATATCGAACACGCACAATAAACACGCGCGACTTTTGCCCTGACACTGCAAATATAGCGAGTGAATCGGCTTTTAGAGGAGTATGGAAATAAGGGACAAGGGACATTTAATGGCTTGTCGATTGTGTATGGTAAAATCGGGCATATAAGCTACAACAAGACTAATAAGTTAGTGAGCAAATTACCAAAATTGAGATTCTATTAAAATAAGCCTATTACTGTAATCGTTGATATTCACAATGCCTTCTATGATTCTCATTGGTAAGGCAAGCACATTGCAGTTGGTGGAACTCCCAGTTAGTGCTTGATATTTGGTTCCTAATCCTAATTATGGCTTGGTCGCACCAGATCTGCATTCTGTGCTGGCTTGATTCTTTGTCCCAGACAGTTAGAGCTGCGGCAGAAAGCTCAGGCTATTTGCTGTGCATCCGCGTCGCACCATTGCCCGTGCCCAGTACCATATACCCTGGCCGCACTTAATGATCTCGTGTATTCTAATCCCAAAATGGATATGTTTGCGGATGAATGGACAAAGATTTTATTGGCATGTCAGAAGTACCTACTGTGAGAGGGATTCATAAAAGTGTTATAATTGTTTTAATTTTTTTTATCCTTTTCTTTATATATTATTTTCTTTTTTATGTGTGTGTCGCTTTATTTTTAATTAAGCATAATAATTTAAAGGTTTAAAAAGTTAATAAATAAATAATTAATTGTAAAATAAGTAGAACTGTACCTACGATTGGCGCTATAAAATTGGGGTCAGTAAAAACCTTTGAGTTCTATTAAAACACTGATATTATCGGCATTAGTGCCAGTCTGCCTAACATACCGAGTTCCAAATAGTCGTATATGGAGCATAACATATATGTATATCGTATATGGCCCATAATTCAACGCTCGGAGGAATTTTCCTGATAAATAAATAACGAGCCATCGTAAAATTAATATCGCCATATTATGCACATAACAATTACTGTTAATTGCAGGCGGTAGACTGGATTTTAATTGCAATTCACTGGCCTCTGACGGTTAGGGCACAATGTGAAGGAAAGGTGAAGAAGATCAACTTCGAACTCTTGAGTACTTAATCTATAGCCAAAGAAAAAGGCAAAGTGTAAATAAAAGATGGCAAATTACAATTTGATACAAAAGATTTTAGAAACGCAGCATACATAATTATTGAGTTTAAAACAATATTATTGCCTGCCTCGCACGGTTTCTACAACTGTAAAAAACATTTTTTAAATATTTTTTTTAATTATGTAAGTTTAATATTGATGTATGAACATAATCCGTTCTGAATAAAGACAAACAAGAAAAGCGACTTTAATTTGTAATAATTATGTATACTGTATAGACTACAAGTTTATTTTATTTTTTTAATATAAAGAGTATAGGTTTACAAACACTTCAATTACTAAAAGAACGTCAAATTGAATTAATAAGCAAAACTTTACAAATGTTGTATCGATATTAGTGACGTTTGGAAAGTTTCACAAATACATTTAATGTGAACATGTATACTGTTTCGCCAACTATTACTTTAACAAACTTGGATACAGTACATGTAGCATCTCTCACTCGCAAAATAATACAATGCAGAAGGAGCAATTAACATAATTATGCACCAATCAAACAATCTGCCTAGCCTTTTAGATACTGTGTTGGGGTCGGCTTCCAGTCTAACCGGATGCAGCTGAATACCAGTATTTTCGTGGAGCGACTGCCTATCTAACCTCCACAACCCAGTAACTGGGTAATACAATACCCCTTGGTAAGACAATGAGAGGTTTAAGGCTATGCTTCCTCGCTGCACGCATCAGTGCTGCTGCGTCACTACACTATAAGTCCCCATACATTTTCTATAGGTTTATAATATTATGAGATTACATTCCCAGTACGGCAGCAATGTCCCGGCAATAAAGGTATGGTTCTGAGCCCCGCTGCAGCACTGCTGCAGCAACACTGCCGTACGCAGTGGGGATCGGAATTATACTTTAATATCGATTTATAAATAAAATCGAATTCGATATTAGAAAAAGTATTGACATCTCTAAAATCTCAAAAATTACGAATGCTTTCCAGAAATAAGATAATATCCTCCGTTCTGATTAGAAAAATAGTATATTATGCAACTAATGAATAAAGGACGGATTTAAAGCGAGGGCAATAGATGAATCACGATCAAGTGAAGGATTCTAACGACTGAATCACGACCGTAGGGAGTGATTCAAGTGTTAGAATCCTGAGCGACGCGAGTGATTCATGGCCCTCGATATAAATCCGTTTTATTCAAGAGTTGCATACTATACTTTATACCATGACTACGAGAAAAGCGAAAATAGACATTTAATAAAAGGTTAACACGTTCAGTGTCGGGAGCCCTCCTTGAGGATTCACCTACTTGGATATGGGATGCCGGGAGCCCTCGCGGAGGGCTCATTTGAAATGTAGACGTTCAGTGTCAGGAGCCCTCCTGGAGGGTTCACCTAATTGGATATGGGGTGCCGGGAGCCCTCGCGGACGGCTCATTTTAAATGTAGACGTTCAGTGTCGGAAACCCTCCTGGAGGGTTCACCTACTTGGATATAGGATGCCGGGAGCCCTCGCGGAGGGCTCATTTTAAATGTAGACGTTCAATGGTGGGAGCCCTCCTGGAGGGTTCACCTAGTCGCATATGGAATGCCGGGAGCCCTCGCCGAAGGCTCATTTTAAATGAAGGTTTTTCTTAGCGAATACAGATTATAAACAGTGAAAATAAAATCTGATGTATATTTTAACAATACGTAATGCCGGCAACCCTCCCGGAAGTTTCACTTCCAACTACGAATAATAAAAGTCGTAGATTTCCAATATGTATGGCGGCATGGCGTATGACTTCTATGAAAATGGGTGGTGTCGAAAGTGTTAAGGAGGTTGTATAGCATTGAGATGGCGGTCGAATATATTGACGTGTTCTAAATTCAAACACCAAAATAGTGATTGAAAGAGCTTTTTATTCACTGTTTTCAGTGAATAAAATAAGCTTTTTAGAAGGGGAATGGTATAATAGTATATTATGCAACTAATAAATAAAGGACGGATTTAAAGCGAGGGCCATAGATGAATCACGATCAAGTGAAGGATTCTAACGACTGAATCACGACCGTAGGGAGTGATTCATGATGATTGAATCGCGAGCGCAGCGAGTGATTCAAGTCTTAGAATCCTGAGCGACGCGAGTGATTTATGGCTCTCGATATAAATCCGTTTTATTCAAGAGTTCCATACTATACTTTATACCATGACTAGGTACGAGAAAAAGAAAGATGTAAGCGAAAATAGACATTTAATGAAGAAAAAAGGAAGGTTAACGTTCAGTGGTGGGAGCCCTCCTGGAGGGTTCACCTAGAGAGAGCCCTCGCCGAGGGCTCATTTTAAATGTAGAAACCGTAAAAATAAAATCTGATGTATACTTTAACAAAACGTAATGCCGGCAACCCTCCCGGAGGTTTCACTTCCAACTACGAATAATAAAAGTCTTAGACTTCCAATATGTATGGCGGCATGGCGTATGAGTTCTATGAAAATGGGTGGTGTCGAAAGTGTTAAGGAGGTTGTATAGCATTGACATGGCGGTCGAATATATTGACGTGTTCTAAATTCAAACACCAAAATAGTGATTAAAAGACCTTTTTATTCACTGTTTTCAGTGAATAAAATAAGCTTTTTAGAGGGGGAATGGTATAAAATATATTTTTAAGACGATTGTCTATTATTTTACCTGTTTTAGAAATAATTCAAATGATAAAATTAGCAACGGACTTCATTTAGGTAAAAGTCTCATTTTGGTAACAAGTTCTGTTTTTTTTTCGTCCAAAAGGGCCAGTGTTGTTTTTTTAGTAATCCGTTTAAGCGTGAAAACGTAACAGACAAAGCTACTTTCGCATTTTTACAATATTAGCATGGATTAGGTTTCATTTATTTGCTGGAGTAGATTGTCTGTGCTTGATATTTTGTAGCAAGCACAATGGAGTTTACTCATAAAACAAAATCGATTTTAAATGAATTGCCAGGTTTTGGAGTCGAGGTTAAATAGATGGTGATTTGTTTGGAACGTGGAAGTTCGCTAAAGTGTGCTGGGTCTAGTTTTAAGCTTTGATTAGTATTTTTTTTGTTGTAGTGTTTGCATGTTTCTGTGGTTTATGTGTCTAGGATGGATCTCTTTAAAGAGAATGGTATTTTTATTTCCATTTTAATATGCGTATCTTCTTGATTCTTGCTGCTGAGATTCTAACAACGAAACAAATTTCTGTTTCATGGTCAGAAATCTCAGTTGTTTGACGACTAAGTTAGTTTTCGTAAGAAGAGATTGCGTGAAGCAGGCAAACCTGGAAAAATTATTTTATTTGATAAGCAGTGAAACTGTGGTGCTTTTGAGTTTTTAGAGTAATTGTTTGAGGATTTCAAAGAAAATATAGACTGAGCTCCGAAACGTCTTCGAAGTATAACAGTATTAAATCTTATAAAACTTCAACTTTATCTAAACTTAACAAAAAAAAACAGACAACGTTATATTAAATTCAAGGGTAGTTCTGTCATAGGTAGCAAAGTTTATTGCATTGAAATGGAGTTGGACAAAGAAACTGAGGCAATAACCGCCGTTGACACGACGTGACGTGGTACTATTTATAACGAAATAGGTACCTACCTACTGTTGGTTCACGAAAATGAAAAAGTGAGCATGTCATCTAGAAAAATTAACACAATACCACCTGGTATTGTGTTAATTTTTCCTGATGAAATATCGATTCACTGACAGACAATTAGCCTAAAACGCTTTGTCTAGAAGCTTGAAATTTTCTTTGTGTTAACTTTTCTTGAGTTTAAGGGGTATAATAGGGGATAATTAGTAACAGTTTATACGGAAGTTTGCCATTTTTACCGATGGAAAATTCCATATGGGTTGATCCTAAATGAGTTAGAACGAACACCCTATTATAATTGCACGACTCGTAATGCGGAGCATTAGAGTGTGCTCTACGATCGAAAAAATTTTTTTGCCCCATTTCTGTAACTGTTTTTATTGTTACACTCCTGCTAGTACACAGAACCTACTTAGTTTATATACCATTGTATAGATGATTAAATGGAGATTAATACTGTACTTTTTAACAATTGATTTAATGCAGCAGAAATGGAAAAAGCATAAAAATAGTTGAAAAAAAATTCCTGCCCGTCAATTTATGAACCCTGAAAACATTGTAGCTTGCGATAAAATCAATTAATTGAGTCAATTTTTTTTTTATACATTCTTTTCAGCCGTAGAAGGAACCCTATTGAAAATGGTTCTTTTATGCAAAGTAGTTTAATTATAATTAATAAAATACTAACTAAAATATAATATCTTTAACTAAATATTTCCAACCTTTGAGTAAGTTGCCTAGCAACCGCCAAGTAAATATCTTTGTCAGTCGTTGACATTACGACTTCATGAAAAGTGTTAAATTGTTCATTTTTAAACTATGTTTTGAATTTCTTTTTCGTTTATGAATGAGTGATAAGTATGAGGCGTGCACTTTTGGATTTTCCAAACTATTTTTATTCTGAAATTGGTCATCAGGGAGACAAATTCAAATAATCCAAATGTCAAATAAATATGTTGTAACTTCTGATTTCTGCAATATTATGTTAAAAAAATAAAACACTTGTTCTGCCTGTAATTTCTTTTATGAAACTGAAGTATGTATGGGCTTGTGTCAGTGCTCATAATACAAGTTATTTTATAACTTAGAAGGGTGTTGGTTGCAAGACCTGTTTGTTAAATTAAATAAGTTAAGTGTACCTACAGATGATTCTATTTAATTTTTAACATTGTTATTTCATTTGATTAAATAAATTAAAAATCTATGTTGGTTTATACTCCGAGCTAACGACGAAACTTTAACATAGTTTGACTGTCATTTTCATAAAGCTTAGCATGTCTTTTCGTGACTAACTTAATTAAAGTTAGGATTCAACTTATTTCTTTAGAAAGAAGTAAGCAAACTGTTCAGTTAAATGACTTAGATTGCTTAAAACTTGAAGGTACTTTGTCGAAGAATCGACGCTTTTGGAGCAGACGAGTTAAGTAGAGGTATTATCATTTCTTTACCATGTCTTATATACAACTAAGAGTTTCACAAGGCTGGCCGGTCACACTTCATCCTATTACCACAATATACATATGTTTACTGTGCTATTACTAAACTACATCTAATCAATCAGAGATCTAGACAGTTTTGTGTTTTGAACTTTACTAGCCAAGTAAAGTTCTTAATACAAAATTGACAACTAAAACTCGAATTTAACGTTAGTTTTTGAAATTGGAACTCTTTGTCGGGATGAAGTTAGAAATTCAAAAATTGCTTGATTATTTAAACCTGGGTTTAAAGATAAACCTTTGTTTCGTTATAAGGTCGACAGAGTTTCTTGCCCGTTTTTCTTTACAATGAGCAATGAACTTGCCTATAAATAAATAAAATAAAATAATTTATCAATACGTTGTACACTCAGTTACAGTACGACACAACTTAGATGTAGCTTAAGATAAAAAGAATTCATTCATTCATTTCAATTTCACGAATGTATTTATTTGGCTATAAGACTTTACAATGCGTTTTCGAAAGATCATTTTCACCTAAAGCAGTAATAAAGATTGGTGATTTTGAAAGCGCATTCAGTTCGGATGGTGATCGGTTTTACGAATTTTGCCGATGCTACATCTAAGTTGTGTCGTACTGTTATAGGCTAGGCTAAAACTTATGAGTACATGATCCTGTTAGGGTGCAGCAAGTATTACATTTAATTTATAAATTCTCTAAAATCTAGGTTAAATATTTGGAAGTTAACATTATATTGCATACCTACTAGATATCAAATCACAACATTCATTATTATTACTAATATATTATAATCTATTTGTAGCATAATTAAACATTTGTTTCAACATTTATACGATCCCCAATCCGTCTACCAACCGTAGTGATTTCGATAATAATTAAATTATTATTCTAAGGGATCAGCGGTGGACATTATAATAAACTTAGATCCAAAATTCGTAGAGGGGATAATAACTAGATAGGCTTAGACCTAAATTCTAAGCAAGTAATACTAAGTCAACTTGAAGGTAGTATCGAAGTTGAGCGTTACCCTTAAGTTTGAACAAGTCTTCAATATCACTTCGCACATTGGCGCATAGTAAACAGTAATCCAAGTTTTTAAAGTATTAACATAAGTATTAGGTACAGTAAAGTATTAACATAAGTATTAGGTACAGTAAAGTATTAACATAAGTATTAGGTACAGTAAAGTATTAACATAAGTATTAGGTACAGTAAAGTATTAACATAAGTATTAGGTACAGTAAAGCAAGGTTGTGACAGTCACGATTCACATGTACCTATTATTTATGACGATCCAAAACTACATATCGACGGGTTCCGGGCTAATTGTATTAAGCGACACTCTGAGCGATATAGACTTTTATACATATTTGGAATCAGCGAATTTTTCTGCGTCATTTGAGCTGGGGTTGGTGACGATCGGAGCACATTTTTGTCGCTTAATACAACCGCATTTTTGGGCCCATTTTGGACTGCAATGTATGAAGCGACACAAAATATTGACAAATTTAGGAACTGTGTACTTAAGCTAACTACCAAATACCAGGCAGTCGTTTAAACTTTTTTTCCTGGAGCAACAATTTACAGGCAACGTACGTTAAAGCATTTAGCCTGGCTTTATAAATATATAGAAATGTGGCTTCATACAATTAGCCTCTTTGTTAAATTCTTATCCAGTGTCGTTTAATACAATTAGCTTTACCTTATAAATATACAAGAATGTCGTTTAATACATTTAGCCTCTTTGTTAAATTCATACCCAGTGTCGATTCATACATTTAGCTCTGTACATGAAATGTTAGATGTTGTCACTTCAACCATTTAGCTTGCAGTAGATAATGATATGTCGGTCGCATGAACTATTTAGGATTTCAACAGTAAACATTTAAAGATTATGGTTAAACCTATTTTTTTTATTCAATATTTGATTTGCAGTGTCGTTTCAGTTATAACAAAAGTATAGTTCTAGTATTTCAAACAGTTTATCTTAAACGGACTAAGAATAGTATACACATACAATCAAAATTTTATATCGTCCGCGTAGCTGATATTATTAATACAAAGCCCATCAATGTGACACCCGACATTTGTGTTGCTGAGTTCAACGATCAGCTGATTTATGTACAAATTAAAGAGGCGAGGTGAGGTTATTCCCCCCTGCCTCACCCCGCATTTCAATCGGTACTCCTCAGATAGTACCCCCGACCACTTTACATGGTTAGTCTGGTTTTGATACCAGTACCTGAGCAAAGATGTTACTGCACTGTCTACATCAGTTTCCCGGTACAGCTTATCCCATAGAATGTCATAAGACACCAGGTCAAATGTCTTCGATAAATCGAGGAAGCAAGCATTGACCGGTGTCTTCCTATCTGCATAGTACTGGACGGTCCGCTTGAGACACAAAATGGCAGTTTCTGTCGATAGACCGGGCCTAAAGCCAAATTGTGCGTCATGCAATTTTATGGGACTGGCCATATGTGTATCAAACAGACAGTCCAGCACCTTAGCTGTAATAGTAGCCAGGGAAATTGGCCTATAATTCGACAGATCTGCCACATTCCCCGTTTTATTCTTCACTATCGGGACAACTATGGTTTTCATAAGATCATTCGGTAGGTAGGAGTGTTTTAAGCACAACGAATTAAACATAGCCAACACCCTCGGCAAGTGAACACCCGCATACCGTAGGTGTTCAACGCTGAGGTGATCATGTCCCGGAGACTTACCCCTTACCATGTTTTTGATGACATTTGCAACTTCTCTGCCAGAGAACAGTAATGGGGAAGTCCTCTCAGCGCTGGACACACACGGTGACGCAGAAGAACTTAGGTTCCGTGGCGGATCAACTTGGTAGTGATTCATGAACATGTTCGCTATAGACAAGGGGTTGCAATTACCTGCCACGCTCACAGGGAGGCCCTGCTTGGGGTTCATATTATTAGTATTTTTCCAAAATTTGCTGAAATCTTTTTTCTTATGATGTTCGGCTATTATGTCCATCTTGATTTGCATTTGATTATTACGACACCATTTTATTTTAGATTTAAAAACTTTCGAGTTTCCCGCATTTTATCAAAGACTTTCCCTGAAATCGGATTCCCACATAAACACCACATTTGAAACGCGAGCCGAGCCTCGTTGTGAGCGGATTTAACATGTTTATTCCACCCTGTCAAAGGTTTGTACTTATTTTTCTGAATAAATATATAACTACGTTTAGCACACATTGTCAATATACTAATTATGTTCCTGTACATATCATCTAAAATAGATCTGTGATTTAGGTCCCCACAGGTTGATTCTGCACAGCTACATAATTCCGGGGGAAAATCTATTTTACGCAAAGCGGAGTGACATAACTCTTCATACAATTTTATTTGGTTTAAGTCCCTTTCCCCCCATAAAACATTGTTTACACTCGCATTCGGTAGTACAGTACAATATCAGGTTCAATTATTTTTAAATCACAGTCCATTTGTAAAGGCAAATGATCAGACCAAAAACTATCATGCAATATTGTGCGACGCGCGGTTTCAGTCACGAGTGTCACGACGTAATGGTCGAGCCACCGTTTGCACCCGTGCGCTTCACTCACAAAAGTAAACGAATCTAGCGGTAGGAGTTCAATATCCGCGCAAGTCCAATATTGTTAATTACAAAATTTTAACAACTCATGGCTAAACAATTAATTACTGTGCGCATTGTAGTCTCCTAACATAAACACAGATTGGATATTCCTATCTTCTATAGGTAATTGCATTCATTTCACTTAAGCAGTCCGTAAATTCAATTAAGTTATCATTACAGTCAGTAGGCATATAAACCGAAAATACTAGTATTTCTTGTTCACACAATTGCACTGTTATAGCTGTAAGACGAACACTATTGCAAGGTACAACAGACACCGATGAAAATAAACTTTTCCTCCACAGCAGTGCTACTCCTCCGTAAGGTCTCCCTCGAAGTACACCAACCGATGTATCTACCGCAGAGGTCCCGGTGAAAGCAAAATCGTCATGTATACTGCCAAGAAATGCCAAGTCGTGAGGCATCAACCAAGTTTCTTGCAAAGCTATTATGTCACCCGATACACACAGCCGCCTTATTAGGCGGCTGTGTGTATCGGGTGACATAATAATGTTTAATTCGTTGTGTTTAAAACACTCCTACCTACCGAATGATCTTATGAAAACCATAGTTGTCCCGATAGTGAAGAATAAAACGGGGAATGTGGCAGATCTGTCGAATTATAGGCCAATTTTCCTGGCTACTATTACAGCTAAGGTGCTGGACTGTCTGTTTGATACACATATGGCAAGTCCCATAAAATTGCATGACGCACAATTTGGCTTTAGGCCCAGTCAATCGACAGAAACTGCCATTTTGTGTCTCAAGCGGACCGTCCAGTACTATGCAGATAGGAAGACACCGGTCAATGCTTGCTTCCTCGATTTATCGAAGACATTTGACCTGGTGTCTTATGACATTCTATGGGATAAGCTGTACCGGGAAACTGATGTAGACAGTGCAGGAACATTTTTGCTCAGGTACTGGTATCAAAACCAGACTAACCATGTAAAGTGGTCGGGGGTACTATCTGAGGAGTACCGATTGAAATGCGGGGTGAGGCAGGGGGGAATAACCTCACCTCGCCTCTTTAATTTGTACATAAATCAGCTGATCGTTGAACTCAGCAACACAAATGTCGGGTATCACATTGATGGGCTTTGTATTAATAATATCAGCTACGCGGACGATATGATGTTGCTGAGTCCTTCGATCAGTGCTCTCAGGTGCCTTCTGCGAATTTGTGAGAGTTATGTGGTGGCTCAAGGACTCAGGTATAATGCTGAAAAGAGCGAGTTACTTGTGTTTTTAAAAGCACGTGGCAAGATAGGTAGGTACACCCTATGTATGTACCTTTTCATTTATCAATGTTCAAACTTCATTATTCAAGTATGATTACAAACAATTTATTTTAAAAAAAAATCAGTCGCATAAACTAATTAGCCTTAGATTAATAAGTTTAAGATATGGTATTTAAATCAATTAGCTTAGGTTTGAAATATGACCAACTCTTTGATTAAAACACTTAGCTTACAGCCATTATTTGCATGCCTAGGCGGTTAAGTCATTTAGCTTGGAACAAGAAATAATAAACCTAGGCGGTTAAGTCATTTAGCTTGGAACAAGAAATAATAAACCTAGGCGGTTTAGTCATTTAGCCTGGAATAAGAAACAATAATCATAGGGGGTTAAGTCATTTAGCCTGGAACGAAAAAAAGTAAAATATGGGTCATTTTGTATTAAGCGACATTTATCTTCGTTAAAAATAGGAATATTAGAAAGAAAAAAAATCTGATTATGGGGAATATGTTATAAAAACAATAATATCCTTCTTTTTAAAAAAATAATGCGATTTGCTAAAGTTATAATTTTTTTTCTAAAAATCGAAACTTTAAACTGCTCTGATGTAAAGTTTCAAAAATGTCGGTTAATACAAATAGCCCGGAACCCGTCGATATTATCCATTATTGTAACCAATGATTTTTTTTTTGACAATGCCAAAATTTTCATTGGCGACTGCCATTTTCTATCTGAATGGTTTTACAAAGCATGTCTTCCAGAAAGGTCACTAAGTATACGAGTATGACTTCATAAGCGCCTTATTTAATGTCAACGTTTCAGTAACAGTAACACGATGCAACAAGCCAAAAATAAAACACACTTCAACGGAATTCTAACTTGTGATTATACTTTACATAATCTTAATCATATCTACACCTTATTTAGTAAAAAAAAAGTTTTTTAGGGGTATGAGGAACAGGGTGTAAAGTTCACTCATCCACCATAGAAAAGGATACAGACGGAGGAGGATACAGGAACCAGACGGGTGTTATGTCTGGCGGGCAACTGCCCGTAAGTTGATTTCGGATAGTCTTATCTATGTTTTTCGCTCGGTAAACTCTAACTGCGCGATGCAGGAATTGTGTGACGTCATGACTTTGTTGCGTAGTTCGTATGCGGCGGCGTAACCGCTACAGTTTTATTTTTATTTATTTATTACCTAATTATTTAATTTATTTATTATTAATTTATTCCATTATTTTTATTATACTCGTATATCTACTACCCTTAGCTATCTACCTAATTATAGCTTCACCTACCCGTTATAGGCTATGTAGATATGTAATGATAGTAAGTAGACATTCCTGTAATTACAAACATCATCATTGAAATCCTGTTTCAATTTCAGCAATTATACAGGGTGTCAAAATCTTCGCAAGCGATGACCTTGCAAACATAAGCGTAACAAACTTCTGGGTTCTTGACAACCCTATACACACATACGTATTTATATATATTATGTATGTATAGGCAGTATTATATAGTACAATTCACTTCAAACTACGCTGTAAAGCTTTATTTACATATAAGCTCGACGATGTTACTTGACGGAAAATGACACTTTATTCGTCTTAAGCGAGGGCGCACAGTTCCGACTAAGTAAGAGATATTTTATATTCCACGGTATGGTTATGTACTATGTAGTAAGTTACTTGAAACAACGCTACTGAAGGAAAAACGTGGGCGTACAGTTTGACTAATAAGTATCTACCTATGAGATGTTTTATACGTAACTGTGGATCTGCAGTATTATAACTAAGTAGTCGTTTTTGGCCGTCAACTTAGTCAAGAGATGGTCAAATTAGCAGTAAGGACATAGCCTTCCGTTGCGTCATAACTTCAAACATATCTATCAATTTTACCAATTATCAATAGTATTATAGTTAATTATGCTTAATAATAAACATAGGAATCCCGAATTAACCCAGTACAGTGGCAATAGGGTCACTTAAAATGAAAACCAAAGCTTCTATTTCAGATGAGACTACAAAATCAAATAACCAAGCACATATTGACTTCTGGAACATAAAACAGATGCAATTTCTCATCCCCCTCAGTTAGGTAAAGCAGAGAAAATGCGCCACAAAATACTATTGTCCTTGCTTGTTATGTAAAGCGAGGGAGTTGATTTATCGTTCCCCGTTGAAAGCGGGATGGTGAGTCAATAGAGCCGATTCACTATAATACAGACTTAATTAAAAACAGAAGTAGGTAGACGAATTGAACTTTGAAGAGATGAAGAAAGTATCTACTAAGAAAATACCAATATCTGCCGCCAAGCAGTTTTTCCGCTAAAATAAGTGCATTTTTTAAAACCATGCGTCAACACTCGACCTTCGTCTACAGAAAACATGGAAAAATACTAGTAAAAATATATATGTCTATATTACTATATTCACAAAAACAACAACAAATCACACTGTTTATTTATCTCCACAAATTACGTTATTGTAGTTATACGAGTATATAGTTGACAGATATTTTGACAAGGATATGCTTTAACCAAGTTTTCTTATCGTCTACAAGATTAGCTTCTGTCGCTCCTGTCGCGCTGAAAAGCGCTGATTAGCGTCAGCAAGTTTGGAGGCCAAGACAGTCAGACCTATTTACCTACTAGTCTCGCTGATGTCGTAGCGCTGATGTAAATGACAGTGACAGTGAAAGGGTCTTAAGTATCGTCACTCTTATAAGCTCCTTACCCAAAAATTCGCAATAATGAAAACATCAGACAGCATCAAACCTCCTTTAAATCTAATAACTTTAAACGAACAATTCTTGTGTATGTATATTTATATAAAGCGAATCTCGGAAACGGCTCCAACGATTTCGATTAAAGTAGCAATTTAGGGGTTTACGGGGTGAAAAATCGATCTAGCTAGGTGTCATATCTGGGAAAAATCGTTTTCTTTATTTTCAGAGCCTCGGAAATCTGGTGTACCTGGACGATATGTTTATATTTTCACCCGAGTAGAGCTCGGTTGACCAGATATTGATAATTAAGTCCCATACCCAATATCCACAATCTAACCTTTCACAGAATACCCGCTTCAATCCAGATAAACAGATGCAATTTTTCCCCGCAAGTCAGCACTTACGACAACACGGCACACGGCACAAACTGCTATTGTCCCTGGTTGTTATGCAAAGCAACCGAGTTGATTTATAGTCGGTTGACTGTGTCTGCCGTTTAATGTCGGATCCACGGCGGCTCATTAAGGGAGGTAAGTATGTTTGTTTTGAAGGAAATTGTGGTTGTAGTTGCTTTGAGAAATGTTGGGAGTATTTTTGGATTTGCGTGAGCTCAAATTGTTTTGCAAGTTACCTAAAGGGGTGGTTTGCTTCTCAGTGATGTAGGTATTTTCATGATTTAGAAAGCTTGAGATATTCTATTTGAATTTTATTTGGTTTATTGGGACTGTGTTTGTCACTAATATTGTATAGAGAAAAGATTTGAATATTGTATGTTTGTTTGTTTGTTTTTTAAGCTCTCACGCTAAAACATACTGAACCAATATGAATGAATTTGCCATTATCCTATGTCCCAACCCAATTCATGACTTGGGTTGGGACATAGTATACTTTTTATCTCATTTATATTTCCACGGGATCGAGATTTAAGGCTTTTGCAGACCAGCACGACTTGTCGCGTGACGCGACACGAACAATACAATTTCTAAGAAAACTTCACGGTATAACAATATCCGGTGTCGCGTCGCGCGACAAGTCGCACTGGTCTGCACAAAGCTTTATGCGGGTTAAACCCGCATTCGCAGCTAGTTTGTTATATTTACATAGCTGTGCTATAGATTCGATTTAAAAAAAAATACAGAAACAATTATAAATAAAATAAATAAATATTTTTTTATTTCAGCCCGTAAGTCTGACACCAGTCTTACCAAGGGGTATCGTATTACCCAGTTACTGGGTTGTGGAGGTCAGATAGGCAGTCGCTCCATGTAAAATACTGGTATTCAGCTGCATCCGGTTAGACTGGAAGCCGACCCCAAGATAGTTGGGAAAAAGGCTAGGAAGATTGATTGATTTTTTTATTTCAGAAAAAACACATCTATGGTTCACAAAAACAAATATAAAAGTAAAAAAAAAAAAACAATACAATAAAAAGTTTATCTTGTAATTATTTAACTAAAATCTGAAAAAGAGTACCAAAGAATTCAGGTCAGGTGAGCTAATAATAGCAGTGGTCTACCATTCTGCTGTATATTTAGGATTGCGTATTCAAAGTCCGCATAAAGCACAAATATTAGTCAGAGCTAAATTCGGAGACTACATTGACATAGGATCAAGAAGAGTCATGGATAATATTACCGACCTCTTGGGTTTCGCCGCGGCAGTCGGGTTAGAAACAGGCATAAAATAAAAGAATTTCCAGGAACTAAAACGATGAAAAAGGACTGTTCATGTCAGTTTCTTTATGGGCCTACAATTTCGTTTCACTGTCATGTGGAAAATTCATATAAAAAAACTAGATGTTGCCCGCTACTTCACCTGCGTGTATTTTTTGTATTATTTTCATAATTTTTTAATACTTATATCCAGGATGAAAAGTAGCATTATGTAAGTGGCTACCTTTCTGCCAAAGTTCATAATGATGTGTTCAGTAGTTTAGGCGTGAAAAGGTAACATACTTTCGCATTTATAATCTATACTAATATATTAAAGCTGTATTCAGCAACCAGGTGGATAATAAATACAGAGATGTGCAAAGTGGAGAAGATATTATTATAAGGCAGGCTAGTCCCATTACCACAATCGGGCAGAGAGAAGGACCAAACATTCTGACGCATCACTATCACTATCACTACATATTATAAAACAAAGTCGCTTCCCGCTGTCTGTCCTTATGTATGCTTAGATCTTTAAAACTACGCAAGCGGTTTTTTTAATAGACAGAGTGATTCAAGAGGTAGGTTTATATGTATAATACATGCATAATATAGTAGGTAAGCTATAATTTATCACGCGGGCGAAGCCGCTGGCGAAAGTTAGTTGTAAATAAAACAGACTTATTCCGCGTATTGTCGCAAAATCGCAAGTGCGACACAAGGAAGGGTTGCCGAAACAATTTGAAGAGTGTGTCGTAACTCTGAGTTGTTAGCATACATCCCTGGTTAATATTCTTTACTACCTTGCTCAACATTCTCTATAATTATGACGACGTTAGGACTTTAGTATGAAAGAAAAGGATATCAGTAACTCAAAACTAGCAGAATAGAATCACAAATAAAAATACATATTCATGTTTGCACGTCATTATAGATCTTACAATTGGCTTACAGCTAAGGTACAATTTCGTACCCCGTTACGTAGGGCACAGCAAAAAGTTACTTTTATTTTTTAAAGTAAAGTTATTACTTATGTAGGTATCAAATAATAATTTTTAAATAGGTACCTATGTTAGCAATATTATTCAACTAGATTATAACTTTCTCCCATCCTGTTACATTCCTGTTAGGAGTTGTTAGTATTTGATGCGTCGATGTTAGAATAAATAAACATAACTCAGAATCTTTAGTGTATCAATATAAATTTTACGATCATCCATAATGACGAGAAAGTATGTCAGATTTACGACAACCTGCTAAACCAGAATAATCATAATAAATATCATATTTATGCATTTTATCATACTTTTGCAAGAAAATAACGTAACTGGCTGAGACAAATCAGCAACTAACGACAGACATGCAAGTAGCAACACTATTTATATAAGTGCTACTAATTGGCTCTGAACCGCATGCAAAACTTAATGCTACTAATCTTCAAAAATTGGAGAAGGTCAGTGACCAGAATTACCTGACCCCTCTTCCGCTCTTCTTCTTTGTAAGAGGGGTCAGGTAATGCAGGGTACTTTAAGAAGAAAAAACCGGCCAAATTCGTGTCGGACTACGCACAATGAAGGTTCCGTAGTTGGGATGAACCTATTCTAAAACAATATTTAGATTGTAGTTGAAAAACACGTTCTCCCATACATTGATATAATATACGTTACGCACGGTCAATTCTCCAACTGCAAAAGTAAGTTTGTAACCGCAAAGTTTTTTTTTTGTGTGATGCAACTACAAATTAACTATTTTCGGACTTTTTCATTTACCTTGTTGCTTCCTGCTATATTTTATGATTCCAGGTCAACGGGAAGTACCCTGTTGGTTTTGATTTATTTGCGAGTATCAAAATATGTCGCATAAATGACCGTATTTTTTTATTGCGTTGACTTAGAAACTTGATTTAGAGCTCCAAAGGACCATTAGACCCACGTATTTGATATTATTTTCAGCTTGATACTTTCAAGCGTTCTTGAGAAAAAGGGTTTTGACAGACTGGCTGACAGACGGACGTACAACCAAGTGATCCTATAAGGGTTCCGTTTTTTCCTTTTGAGGTACAGCACTATCTGCCGAGGTTGCACGTAAGTCCTAAAGGGTTACCGTGGCCCCTGGCAACGTACAGGGCAACTGAAGGAACACGGGTGGGTTTTAGTCAGTAAGAGTCTGACACGCCCTCCCGCTCCGCCCAGAGCGGGAGAAGTTATTTGATGATTTCCCAACCAAAAAAAAAAAAAGGGTACAGAACTCTAAAAACATAGTTTTAATCGCCTT
Organism: Conistra vaccinii; assembly: GCA_948150665.1. Lineage (NCBI taxonomy): Eukaryota > Metazoa > Arthropoda > Insecta > Lepidoptera > Noctuidae > Conistra > Conistra vaccinii. The sequence continues at coordinate 23,706,002 of OX411320.1, read as the reverse complement.
TTACAGCAATTATCAAAAAAAACACTAACTTACAAACCCTTCATCATCATTCATCATTGTCACCCTTGTTCTTACTGCTGAGCATAGCCTCTTCCCTTTCGTGCCATGCAGCCCTTGTCTGTGCGAGTCTCATCCAGGTCTTCCTCACTACCTGTAAAGAACAACCCTTCAGCAACTGCAATCACCTCAGATTAAACATTCAACACCTTTTAACTAAATAAAATCAGCATTTTTCTTAAAACAAAAGCATATAAGTGCCCTTTTTAACTTTATATCTTTACTTTTAACTAAAACAGATATAAAGTGCTCAAGTATTTTGATCTATTCAAATATTTATACCTACAAACGTATCTAAATCGTTAATGTAATCTACGTCGTTCGCAGATTGTTTTCTCTTTTACGACTCCAGCATAATGCTGTGTCTACGAGACGTCAGTAAAAATATTATTATAGCGAATAGTATTCTGCGTTTTATTCCAACTGTACTAAGACTTTTACATGAAGGTTTTATATTCTATTTTCTTGAAGGTCTTTCCGTTTTAGTGGCAATTGCGCTGGAGTCTCAATAGTTCTTTTCTTTTGAAATGTTCTTGTGATAAAATTGTTCGCGAATAAAATTTTAATGTCGAGTTGTTGACGTATTGGTAGTGTAAATATTTCTTTCACGGATTTCTTCTGTTATTCTACTTTCAGAGATTTAAAGAGACTCGGTCATAAAGGAGAATATAATAATATTTTAAGTATACGTAGTATTATGAGAGCAGTGGTGGCCCAGTGGTAACGGCCCCGACTTACGAGTTTGTGTGAATGGTCGGTCGGTCGGTCGTGGTCGTGGGTTCGAACCCAAAGCAGGCGCTTTACTTTGTGTAAATAATTTCATCACCGCTGCTCTCAAAACGGTGAAGGAAAACATCGTGAGGAAACCGGCATGTCTTAGAACCAAAAATTCGAAGACATGTGACATCAACCAACTCGCACTGGGCCCGCGTGGTGGATTACGGCCCACTTCCTCTCACAGAGAGGAGGCCTGTGTCCCAGCAGTGGGAACATTAATAGGCTGATGATGATGATGATGAAGTATACTAAACAGAGTGAAAAGTTCAGAGACAAAACAGCTTACTTTTCTATTTCCAAAGATATCTCAAAATGCGATTACAAGGTTACAGTTTAATGACAGCAACTAAGTACAAGTTGATACTAGTTGTTACCCTAGTTTAGGAGACAGGGTTTCAACTTTTTTGCGCCTTCTAATTACTGTAAATTTAGCTAGATATTAAGCATACTGTAAGGACTTGAATCAATAAAGTTTATATTATTATGTTATTATTATTATTATACTAACATAACGCGTTCAAAAAGTAAAACAAGTTAGCAATGAACACTCTAAAATCAAAGCTAAGCAATCTAGCTAGTATAAACCCTGACTCGTCACAGCTCACCTACAAACGTATCGAGTAGATAAACATGTTACAGCGAGGCGCTCCGATTTAACGTGGTTAGGACAATGTCATTGCAAAACTAGAACTCGTGAACGCTGGTGATAGTTTAGTTGACCTCGTTATTGCTTTACCACTTTTAGCAACAATTCGGGGGGACTTTTGGCTATGTAATAACAGCCACACGGGTCGATTGATCAGGTTAAGCTACACTTGCCGCGGTTGGTCCATAGTTGGGTGACCATCTTTACATGCCAAGACACTTCCTTGCCTCGATAAGCACGTTAAGCCGTTGTCCCCGGCTGTCATTCGTGGACCTTTGACAGTCGGTACGGCTCATCAGAAGTCCGGTATTCTGACAACCAGTCCAACCAAGGGGTATCGCATTACCGGTAACTTTGTGGAGGTCAGATAGTCAGTCGCTTTATGTAAAATACTGGTATCGACCGCATGGTACCGACCCCAACATACTTAGGAAAAGGCTAGCCTTTTCAACAAAATATATTATGACAGTAATTCCTAGTAAATTCAAACTTCACTATGGTTGAAATTATCTGATCAATTAAAAATAGACCTTTTCGTTTTATAACGTTAGGTACGTTGCTGCAAAAGAGCTCCAACCTTAGGGTGATAACACAATTACGAGGTTGACCATACATTGGATACGATACTGATTGCTATACTGATATCCGATAATGGATTTAGTAAATGAAATAATAGATTTTGGAAATGCATACAATTAGCCTAAGGGCCTATTTCACGATGTCCGAATAGCCACTACTTACCGAATAAATTCAAAAATGGAACAGAATTTGTATGAAATTATCTGCCAAGTAAGTTAATAGGAACTTAATCATATGTGGTGAAACAGGCCCTAAGAATAGTAATTTATATTATTCAGATTAAAAATATAGATAAGAATGAATATCGGCTTACAATCAGAATTCTACCTATACAGGTCGCACAGGTCAGTAAGAGTCTTGATCGTTTTACTCACACAATACAAACAGGGCGAAATAAACCGACGATAGTTCAAAAATAACACAAGACCAAAGGCAGACTATATCCTAACATAACCTAAAAACAAACAACAAATAAAGGCCCTAAAATGAAAGCTAACCAACCATCAGGTTAGTACAGTACGACACAACTTAGATGTAGCATAGATTTGAAAATTTTCATTCATTCATTTCAATTTTACGAATGTATTTGGCTATAAGACTTTACAAGTTATTGCGTTTTCGAAAGATCATTTTCACCTAAAGCAGTAATAGCGATTGATGATTTTGAAGGCGCACTCAGTTCGGATGGTGATCGGTTTTACGAATTTTGCCGATGCTACATCTAAGTTGTGTCGTACTGTACTAACATATTATTCAAAAACTGCACGTGGGCGCAACAAATTGGATTCGACACTGATTGTTTATACTGACATCTGATAATGGATTTAGGAGTTTGGGTAATCTGATTTGTTGAATAATGGATAGATTCGTGATAGATGCTGCACTAACCGTAACTTCAGGTGATTCAGATGACCTGAATGGCATTTCAGTCTGTTAAACTTTACTGTAAACACTTAAAAACAATAGATTTAAAATAAAAGTAACCCACTAGGGGCTCACTGCTAGACAAAGGGAGGCCTTTGCCTAACAGTAACACCCAGCTCATTCCAGGAACTCTCACTATAAGTATTAAAATAAATAATAATAAGTTAGTCTTTTATTATTGTATTGTGCTTCCATGTATTTTACAATCGTGTTACATGTTAGAGGGTGTCATCTCGTAACACATGTATACAGCGACTCGCTGGCGATTTTAAAATCACGATTTTTAAATAGCTAGATTTACAGTATCTCAAATTACAAAGGATGATGAAGAGACGAATTATTTAAAATACTATTGTTAGCCGTGATTTCCTTCCTTTCATTTATTATCATTGCTGACGCAAGAGTCGATGACTTTTAAGCTGTTTTCAGACCAGCGCGATTTGTCGCGCGACGCGACACGAACAATACAAAACTTCTCGGTATAACAATAACCGGTGTCGCGTCGGGCGACTTATCGCGCTGGTCTGAAAACAGCTTTTATGCCATCATGCGTAAAAAAAACGCTTCTCTGATGCACCGAATTTGAGGGAGAGCCCACGGAATCCTGAGGATGATCTCTTTGAGACCACAATCTGTAGTTCTGGGGAGATTCAGCCAGCTTCATGTGACGAGATGACACTATGATTTTTGACATGAGTTATTATTATTTCAATTTTATGAATGATGCAGTATTTACATAGTTTTAAAATCTTTTTAAGTGCTCAATATATACGAGCGGAAGGCGCAAACGACAGAACAACTGCAGCCGGCACAGTCGTCGACGCTCGTGTATGCGGAAACTGCACCCGTAGATGCGTCGAGGACGGCTGCAGTTGCCTCTTCTGCCGTTGGGGCGTGCCACTTGTACACGAGCACCTACCAATATAATGGACAAATAATTGGTCTGAAATAAATGAATATAATTTAACAAAACATGCATTTTTAACTAAATGACATATACCTGTATCTATAAAACTCAAAAGCCGCTAGCCGTTCAATTTTATGTTACCGCAGTATTTTCAGGAATGAGCGCGATGGAGCATATATAAATTGTTTATTTTCTAAGCTTGCTTTGGTGGTTGTTCCTCTATTCGTTTTATCGAATATTCGGTTTAACAAATTGAACAACACGTTGCTCAACGCGGTTTGTTTAACAACATTGAAAATGTTGCTTTATTGGGTGAAAAAGGCATTTAGGTATCTCAGTGCTAGGTTATTCACTTTTTTTATTATTTACCCTACAATGTATAATAGATTTTGAGTTCATAAAAGTCTCCTTTATCCCAAGGTTGTGTGATCGTCGAAATACTATCGAGAAATAGTTTATTCTCGAAGGACCAATATCCTTATCCTAAGAACTTTCCCCAAAAACCTGCTTAAATCGACATTTTTTGACAATGTCGCTTTGACTGACGTTGAGAGGATTCGAAGAATTTCGATACAACAGGTTTCAGAAACTCAAACACATAAATAGTGAAAAATTCTTACGTAAACGTACGTATTATGTATAAAAATACTGGGAGACGTAGTAATAAAATTCGAGAAAAAATAATACATTTCTCCCTTGGAACTAATAAAGTGTTGGGACAATGGCGTCGCTGAGAAACGAAACGAAAAGGAAAGTGCATAAAACGCCGCGACAGCGACTATTGAAATTCCGACGTTCTTTGTTCCAATTATTGTCATATTGTTCTCGGGATATTTTCTTAATTGTTCTATATTGGAGATTTTTTATTGTATTCTGCAAAGATTTGTTGTTTGTTACACTTACAGCATTCTTTTTCTAATAAATAATTCTTGAATTTCTTCTTTGTTAATCTGGATTTGTTTGATGTTAGAACAATTTGTTTATAACTAGCCTACAAGCCACTCGCAACGCCAGAACAAAAATTGAGCCTTACAAGCAAAGCAGCAAAACATGAAACCAAAAAGGTATACTACCTTATTTTTTGTTTATACTAAACCTCTTAAGGAGTCATTGTAATCATCATTATAAATAACTTTCACTATGGGGTCAAAGCAGAAATCGCGAAAAAAAATCAGCTGTTCCCTACATTTTGATGAGATATGCGAACATAAATGTACAGAACAGCAGCTTTTTTTTTCGCGGTTTCAGCGTTTTTCTTATAGTAAATGTTGTTCATAATGATGAGTACAATGACCCCTTAAGAGATTTATTATAAACAAAAACGAACTTTCTATAATAGGTACCTCAAATTGCTTGGCCTCCGTTATATCGTAAATACTGCAGCATTAATTTTGAAATAAATATATGATAAAGCTGAGCATTAATGATAAGTAGGTACTATGTTTGACGAAAAAACGATTCCATAAAATTTACTCGACAAAAAAAAAATCCAAAGTTACCTCCTAACTTAACAGTTAACCGCTGGTATTAAAAAAATACTTCAAATAAGATCATGAAACTTTGCATAATCACTGATCTAACTATCTAAGCAGTACTATGTTCTTTTTTATTAACATTATTTTCACCGTAAAAAGAAATTACCTAAACTATCGGCGCCTTGGAGTCTTCTCACCGCCACTCATCTCGCTCTCACTCAGTCTGCGAGTACTAGTGTGCGGGCGAGATAAATAGTGAATTCAAGGTCGACGTGCTAAAAAGCAAAAAAAATTACCTGAAAAGTTTTAACAGGATTAATTCTATATAATTTACCTACATAATGATCCCATATTCTACGTAGCATAACATCATCTTTGCAGATAAAATCCACATGAACAATAAGGCAAAACCTTCCCACAAAATTCGGATATTCCACATCTCAAAAAGCCATTTACTAAAACCGATCGCTACATCATCATTCTGCTAACTCTGAACTTCTATAGAACAAGACACGTCTATTTGTCTTCTCTTACGTCACTTCGGATCAAAAGGACCGAAAGTTTCCCTGTTTGCGGGAAAAGTTTGAGACATATTCCCTGACACTAATCCCGGGAGAAAGGACCGGGAATTATAAAGCTGGAAACTTTGTTTTGAATGAATTTTTGCTATCAGTCTATATTATTATAATGTAGCTCGACCTGTCGAACTGTGTTCACCAATCCGTCTTCTAAATGAGATTATGATTGTAGACCGTAGCAGTCTTTGGGTCACTCGTCGGCTTATCGCCTTTTAGCCGATGTGTTTTTATCGCAGCGATTTTTTTTTTTGTACACTGGAATTTCAACTCTCGGTATTGAGCCGAGCATTGAGAATCCAACAGAGCGCATTCAGCGCGTATCCCAGCGCAGCAAGAAAACACACTGTTGGATATTCAACTCTGAGCGCTAAGCGGAGCGTCGACAATCCAATACGTGAAAAAAATCACCGCGATATAAACACGTCCGTGCGAACGTCGGCTTGCGGTAAAGGGATTTATTTTTTTGATCGCAAAATCCTTACATATTATAAAACAAAGTCGCCCGCCGCGTCTGTCTGTCTGTCTGTCTGTCTGTCTGAACGCGATAAACTCAAAAACTGCCGAACGGATTTTCAAACGGTTTTCACCATTGGACGGAGTGATTCATGTGGAAGGTTTTAGTGTATAATTCATTAAGGTTTTGTGTAAATTGGCTGAAATATGACGATTATTGTTGAAGATGTCGGAAAAAATCATGCCGACTGGGAGCTTTACTGGCGTGCGCTGCGTAAGTCGTGAGAGATAAATCAAATTTATGTTCTAGAGTATTGTATATCTTAAAAATTGCAACAAAAAAGTCCGCAATGGCATATGTCTATCTTTTAAGGGTGACCCACAATAACCATTTTTATCTTTCATAATTGTATAAAATTTTCATTGTTATTTCCGAAGCTATTTTGACCGGTATCTTATTAATCCTTATCCAATTAAATAGGTTATTTAAATTGGGCATTCAATTTCGTTTAAAATATGCCTTTACATCACATCATTTAAATGAATAGTTTAAGAGATATCACAGTTTCAAAATTACGCGTAACAAAATAATTATGGTTGACCACGCGGGCGCTGTAGTAGCCTACCACTGCGTCCGCTGAAAGTTAGTCAATGATCTTTTCCTTGGCTATTAGGTATGTATTCCCGGTAGAACGTTCCCGTGGGATATTTTGCGACATCCACGCGGGCGAAGCCGCGGGTAAAAGCTAGTAATTTAATAATGGTTAATATACATTTTGGTTGCCTACAGAATATATTTTTCGGGTTGATTCATCTATCTAGAGTAGACCTTTCAAAAGCATAACCGCTAGCACGGACATTATGAATCTACCAAATGTCACTGAATCAAAACACTGCATATAAAAAAAAACTGTAATCTTATAAATTTTCATAGAAGGTGGAGACCGCGTATCTGCAAGCGTAGACTGGGACGCCACCCGGTTAGATGGACCGACGCGCGACGACCTTAAAAGGTGGCTGGGACAGACTGGATGCAATAGAAGAAAGACAGGTTGTGGCGTAGCTTCAGCACTGAACTGCGATAAGCTGAGTTAATTTATCATCATCATTTTCATAACCTTGAGATCGATATTTTTACAGTTCGTTTCACTTTTCTGTAACGGTGATTATCGTATTTGCTAAATGTTCATGCTGGGTAAACAAGGCAAGAAATAAACAACAAACATTGTTTTAGAATGAAGATGAAAGCATTTGCCAACCTGATACCCAATTAAGTTCTCAGCTCTGCAAAGAGCAATTAGGTTATTATGCGATTAGTTTTAGTTGCACCCCGTAGTTGAAACTAAACTCAATAAACATCGCAGCTTCACAAAGCTTAATACGGTCTTAGGCAAAGTGTTGATGCACAATACTTCTTCAGTTATGATCCAATACGACGGGAGATGGATTCCCGAACGGAACAAATATTTGTAGGGCCTACAGATGCTTCCGGGTTGAGATGTTTGTGCCTGTGAGATTACTCACGGTAAAGGAGGAATCCCAGTGACCCAAAACAACTGAATATTTTACTTCTATTACTGTGTGTGACAGAAAACTTATTGTAAGTTTTCAGCATAGCTGGACTAACTAACTCGTTTTGAGATGAAAATGTAGTAGACATTTATACCTAAAGTTGACTATCTCATAATAATATGTTCTATTTCATAGATCAAAGATTGCATTGGATTTCTAAATAATTCGATTACTTCTTAGTTCATAATTTCTGACAACAATTTTGTCACAATTCGGTCATCCATCATTTAGTACGAACCCTGTTTTAATGTGAAGAGACCGTAGTAATAACTGTATGTTCAGTATATAGGTCGGAAGGTACATAAGTCCGTCCACATGGAACCGTAAGATGCGATTAAAGGCTTATATAAAGTGGATGGGTCACAAAAGTCGTCTTGTACGGGAATAATGTTTTAAGGTTATGCGCAAGGCTAGCTTAACTGTTTTGTTTGTTTTTATTATATCTAGGTACAGATGGTAAGGATAGTTTCAGCTTTGGATGAACATGACAACTTCTTGCTTTGACTGATTTTGAGTGGATTCGAAGACTTTTTTCGTTAAAACGACTCACTTCAACTTCGTTTAATTAGATATTATAAAATGATTAATAAGACAAACGTCGTGCTAACTGCTTATTTATTTTTAGAGCAGTGTTAGTTAGTCGAGAATTGGATATTCTGATTATTAAAACAATTTTTTATTGTAGCTGTTTATATACCTATATGTCTTATCAATCACCATAAAATGAAAAAAAAAAAACAAACGAGGAATTCGATTGTTTCTACTTCCTCACGAATTTGGTTCCCCTATGGCTACGTATGAAAACATATACATATAAATGTACATACCCTTTCCTTCCTTGTTTTTCCTCGATTCTTGATTTTTAGCATTCCGTAACTCAAAAGGAAAAACGGCATCCTTTATATAATTTTATTTAAGATCACTTCGTTGTCTGTCTGTCAGTCTGTCAAGACCCTTTTTATCAAGAACGCGTGGAGATAATTATCAAGTTGAAACTAATATCAAATACGTATGCCTCGGTCCCTTGGAACTCTAAAATAATCAAGCGTCTAAGTCAATGCTACGAGTATAAAGAATACGGCCATTTATGTGGCATATTTTGATACTCGCAAATAAATCAAAACCCATAGGGTGGTGGCCTTTTGAGCCTTTTTGTCAAGAGTTTTTGTCAAGGTCTTACAGCACAACTAAAGGAATAAAAAGCAAGTTTAAAAACTAAAACCCGACTACTGAAAAATCACGCTCTAAAATGTATGAAACAAGAAAATATTTCGGACAGAAATCAAGACATAGGTACAAAAATGGTCAAAGTAAAGCCGTTGTCGCATGCCGAGAGGCATGCGACAACGGCTTCTTGTTTCATACATTTTCGAGCGTGATTTTTCAGTAGTCGGGTTTTAGTTTTTAAACTTGCTTTTTATTTAATTTGTTTTGGGGTTATAATTTCGTAATAAAGTATTTGCAGAGCCGCTTTATTTTTTTGTTGTATAGGTTTAATTGTATAATAGGTATTAATTTTACAGCCGCGCCGTACGTAGCACAGTCTCACTTTTGCATGTTTTTAACAATTTAAACAAATTTATTTACTTTATATTTGTAAGGTGCTTGTCAAGCCCTTTCATTTGATACCAAACATGGTATGATTAAAATTTTTTTTTTTTTCGTTCGTCACTTTATTTCCTCTAGAGGGCGCCATATTGAATTAAATGTAACATCATATAGCTTATAACCAGCGGACAGTCAGGACGCTTCCAACGATACCTCATTTGTCAAATTATGATCAGTGGTTTAGAAGATATGAGGTTACAGATGAACATATGAAATGAAATGAAATTGTTTACAGAAACAATTTCATTTCATTTTTGCTTCGTCGAAGTCGGGTAAAAAGCCCGAGAATCATTAATTTGTAGTTTTATCACATAGATGAAAAAAAAATACGATTAAAAACTTACATCTGCAGTTGGAGAATTGACCGTGACGTGGGTATATCGATAAAGGGGAGAGCATGTTTTTCAACTACAATGATAGTTTTGTTTTTGGGATAAATTCATCCCAACTACGGAACCCTTCATAGGGCGTGGTTCGACACGCACTTGGCCGGTTTTTTATTTCTTTACTCTGTCAGTTACGTCGCACTGTGACATGTTGCCTCTAATATATGTCCCGTAGCAACACAGATTGCTCTACGATTTTATTTTGTGTTTGGCTGTAATACTGCAGTTGCTGTTTATTTATGCTCTAGACAATGCTGTGCGAAATCTTATAAATAAATTTCTGGAATCAAAATATGAACTTGTGTAGTAAAATAGCCTATACTTACTAAAATAGCGCACTAGCGGCCAGGCCGCCACGGCGAGGTTGCAGCGGCCAGCGACCGACCACGGGCCGCAGATGCGTTGATCTTATTGGCCGTCACGGCTCGGTGTGGCCGTAGGCCGCGTGTGACCAGGTGCACGCGGTCCATGGCGATTTCATAATATATCTCGCTGGCCGCTGCGACCTGGCCGCTAATGCGCTATCGGCCTAGTTATTACTTGTATTCAATTCTTAGGGTTAAAACCAGCCAATGTAGGCAATTTAATAAAACTGTTGTATTTAAATTTATTTTTACCCGACTTCGGCGAAGCAAAAAGGAGGGTTATGATTTTGACCGGTATGTATGTATGTATGTATGTATTTATGTATGTATGTATGTATGTATATATGTATGTATGTATGTATGTATGTATGTATGTATGTATGTATGTATGTATGTATGTATGTATGTTCATCTGTAACCTCATAACTTCTAAACCACTGATCATAATTTGACAAATGAGGTACCGTTAGAAGCGTCCTGATTGTCCGCTGGTTATAGGCTATATGAAGTTACATTAAATTCAATATGGCGCCCTCTAGAGGACATAAAGTCACGAACGAAAAAAAAATTTTTTTTTAGTCATACCATGTTTGGTATCAAATGAAAGGGCTTGACAAACACGTTACAAATATGTATATATATTATATTTTTAAAGTACATAAATATGTTTAAATTGTTGAAAACATGCAAAAGTAAGACTGTGCTACGTACGGCGGCGCGGCTGTAAAATTAATACCTGTTATACAATTTAACCTATACAAAAAAGAATAAAGCGGCTCTGCAAATACTTTATTACGAAATTATAACCCCAAAACAAATTAAATAAAAAGCAAGTTTAAAAACTAAAACCCGACTACTGAAAAATCACGCTCTAAAAAGTATAAAACAAGAAAATATTTCGGACAGAAATCAAGACATAGCATAGGTACAAAAATGGTCAAAGTAAAGCCGTAGTCGCATGCCCGTCGGCTACAAAATTATAATGGCATGCGACTACGGCTTTACTTTGACCATTTTTGTACCTATGCTATGTCTTGATTTCTGTCCGAAATATTTTCTTGTTTTATACTTTTTAGAGCGTGATTTTTCAGTAGTCGGGTTTTAGTTTTTAAACTTGCTTTTTTATGTGATGTGATCAACGAATGAATATTTTATTATTATTCCAACTACGTGTTGCCCACATTTTAGAGAGAAAGAAAGAAAGAAAGAAAGAAAAAATATTTATTGGGACAAGCACAGGAGATCACAAACTAAACTAAAACACATTGAAACATCAATAAGAAATAAAAAACAATAAAAATAAAACAAAGTAAAAAAGAAGCAGAGTCCTGTGCGAGGCCAAAAGGCTCCTATCTCAGCACGATGCTGCGACATTTAATACTAAAAGTCGCAGCGCTGGTATTCTGATAGGGCCCGCAGTGATGTCACGGATAGATAGGTACTTAACTAAATAAAAAATATTTTAAATGCAAATGACAGTTTAGAAAAGTGACATGCGCCCGCAATTTGGAAAATAGCGGGATTAACATTTTGGTTAATTCCATAAAGAGAAAATAAATAAATCCGACCGGCTATCTAATTACGCAACACATTTTCGTAAACGATTCCGACTAATCTGTTTCATTTTGACAGTTCAATAATATTCATTGCGTTATTTACGTTGTTGAGCAGATTTTTTTTCGAACTTATGCAACAATGGATTAGGAATCTGTTTTAAAACGATTCAAATTCTGATTGATCGTGTATTATGTAGACTCCGTATTCTTACAGAGAGTCTAGTAATAGTTTAAATATGAAAATTAACTATCATTCAGGTTCATGGCTTTTGAAAATAAGGTTTCAGAAATAATAGGCACTTGTTCATGTACTTACATATTGTATTCCTCCATCCAACACACAAAATCAGGTATACCTCACAATCAACACTAGGTATCTTTAAAAACACAGCTCGAGCCTTAGTACTCGTATCTCGACGTCTTATCCACGACTGAGCTCGCCGGACTGGCACGACAAACAAGATGGCGTTTTCCCCCCCCATTATACCTCCGTTCCAAGTAATGCGCCGTGATTGGTTAGTCGTGCCATCCGCGAACTCAGTCGATACTACAATAGTCAAAACAATACTTTTAGTATTAAAATAAGAATTAATTTAACATAGCTTATTGAATAAAATGTCGTATATTTTACTATTGATAACAGTCGGCCATCCAAGGTACATTACAAGTCCTCGTGTAACATTTGTGAACACAAACAACTTCAATATACCTAGCCAAAATATTATCGACGACAATTAATTATTGACCAAATTAATACATCAAAATAGTACGGTAATTATTTTACGCACACGTATCACATTATACAGCATATCAACTGTTATATTAAGTGCCAAGAAAACAACTGATCGAATTATTATAGGTACAACTGTTATTTTATAAACATTTGATTATTATTTTATTTACAAATTACAAATCACAATTTTGGGCAGTATTTCATGGCCCACTATAATTAGAAACAAGCATTATTTCACGGCTCGATGTACATACATATATACGGGCATTATTTCATGGCCCACGAGCATTATTTCATGGCTCGATGTAGATATACGGGCATTATTTCATGGCCCACGAGCATTATTTCATGGCTCGATGTACATATACGGGCATTATTTCATGGCCCAGAAACATGATGGGTAAACCTGTAAGTAAAACTGAAACAGATAAAAGTTTGTTAATCTATACTTCTATTATAAAGAGGAAAGATTTTTTGTTTGTTTGTTTGTTTGTACCGAATAGGCTCCGAAACTACTGGTCCGATTTGAAGAATTTTTCAGTGTTAGATAGCTCATTTATCGAGTAAGGCTATATATCATCACGCTAAGACCAATAGGAGCGGAGTACCAATGAAGGACGTTTCAAAATCGGGGTTTTTTAAGCGTTAGCCCAAAGTAACTATTCCACGCGGACGAGTCTAGAGACTCTAGTCACAAATATGTATATACGGGCAATATTTCAAGCCCACTATAATTAGAAACGAGCATTATTTCATGGCTCGAAGTACATATACGGGCATTATTTCATGGCCCACGAGCATTATTTCATGGCTCGATGTATATATTATACGGGCATTATTTCATGTCCCAGAAACTTGAAAGGTAAACTTGTAAGTAAAACTGAAACAGATAAAGGTTCGTTCATCACAAATATGTATATACGGGCATTATTTCATGGCCCAGAAACTTTAAAGGTAAACCTGTAGGTAAAACTGAAACAGGTAAATGTTTTTTAATCACAAATTGAATAATAATATTGACATTTGCTGTAAGAACACCTAATTAGGTTATTCGCTGTTATTGCCAGACGAAATGTCATATGTTGTATTAAAATTGAACCACACCTCAATTTTGTCACTTGAAACAAACTGTCGAGTAAGACCAGTTAGATTTTCATGTTCGGGCAATATCCTCAATTTGACATGGGGTAAAATTTGTAATTTGTGATAAGCCTGACTGATAAGCTTCTAACAGCTTATAAGTAAAAGTAGGTTTAAAAGACCAGATAAGTCGTCTGACAGGTCGGAAACACTTATAGTCACTTGGACCCGATAGTCTAATGCCGAATAGAGCCTCTATGGTGTTCGATTTATGCTACTAGAATATGCATACTGAACATCAGCTAGATGATCATTGCATTTTAATTTCAAGCAGCCAACACACTTCATTATTCTTCAACATATAATTTGAGTACGTCATCAAACCGAGGATCCTTTAGGTTAGAATAGAAAACTATTTACCTGTAAACCATACGGATCACAGATATAAATGTAGAAATAACAATAAATGTTAATGTCGTTTCTATGTTGATATGTAGAATTCTAACTATTCTTTGAATCGCACTATCTGCGCCTTGAGCTGTAAACTGCGCGTTTAATCACCAGACAGTGATATAGTACGCCCATAATAGTACCTATTGTGACTACTTGCACTATAAAGGGCTTTAACAGAGCGTTTTGGTCCTAAAAGATTAACGAGCTTTTAAGATCCAAAATTAAGCTTTTAAAACGCTTACAGGACCATACAAAGGAATCTTTAGAGTGTTGCACTGTAATAGATATGCAAAAAGCGATTATGGTACCATTAAGAATTCTACACGGCCTTACTGACACTTTTATGTACTCATCTATTTTGCATTAATAATGCGTCAAAATAATTTCTACAGCACGAGTATTGTAACGGTATCGAAAACACAATTACAGGATCAATCTGCACTACTAAAGTACCTTGCACAACCATTACGTAACCTTTTAGCTCCCTCAACATCGCTATGGGGCCAGTTCTGTAAAAGTAATGAAAACTCTTCTATAGTACTAAATAGTACCATAGTATTAAATTGTTAATAGCTCTATTCAGTCAGTTTGTGTCACCGTTACAAGACCAAAGCGTACCACAAAAGCACTAAAATTTATAAGTAATGGACTAATTAGGTTACGTATTTACCATATCGCAAATTATGCCCCAGGGTGCATTTAATGCAACTATACGAATAAATTTATTTTGAGTACACTATTTTATATTTAATCAATGAAACCCTGTTTCGTTTTTAGTGAAAATATGGCTGCTGTTTTCTGCCATGATAGCACATAAGCACCATGGCTGGAGCCAATGTGTACTATAGCAGCCAGTCGGGACAAGTCCTTATTTTATTAATTTACTTTTAATTAAAACACGAAAATTAAGAAGGGCGAATTGCCAAATTTGAAATTAGCATATTGATTTTATCGATACAATTATTTAAGTGCAAGTTATGACAGAGTTACGGCCCATGAATATTTTGTAGTATGTCGGTTTTATTTTCCTTTAAGGAACAATGGCAAATGTCATATCGAATAATTACCCGATACGTTTTGTTTTCTATGACACTTACAAATATAATAAAAAGATCACTGGCATCGTTTATGTCGCATAATAGCACCACAACCATGTTTTGTTTACTTTTATAATGCAAATTAGCGACACGAACGTCGCAGACAGCACCATCTTAGCACCAAAAAGCGTTTATCGACACTTTTACATTTCAACTATAGAGCTGATTTATCACCGTGACGGCCTTTATGTCATGTTTATAGAACAAATGAGTGATAAAACTAGGGCCGCTTTGGGGTTCTGCAAAATTTTACAAAACCATTACAGTACTAATCATGAACACTAATTAGCACGTTCTAAAACGTTGTCAGGACCTTTATAGTACCAAATTTTGTTACTTGGGTAACGACATCATGACTCTGATGCAGCCCTATTCCTACCAGCTAACTCTACTTGGGTTTGTTTAATTCTTCTTTCAGGAATTAAATCCCTCATAAGATAAGAAAACATCCCAAAAATGCACACCTATAGTCTATCCTAAATCGCGATAGTTTTTTTTGTTTTTTAATAAGAATTCAAAGGACAACAGTGCCACTATGCCACTGGCATGGTGTTTCAGATCAATCGGGGTTTCCGCACTCCCTACGGCGCGGGGTGAGCATTTCTCGAGCAAATTGTTATCGGGAGAAAAAATGCGTAGGTGAGAATGAGATTGAATGAGGTGTTGTTGAATTTTGTAGATTTGTAAATATTTTATTGTGTCAACGTGTTGATAGATAAATTAACTGTAATTTTATGTTCTTTTGCATTTGTGTAGTAGCAACTTATAACATACTTTTTGAATTTAAATATTTGTAATAGACTGTTTTTCAGCAACATAACTACGACCGAAAATACCTATTATAGTTCTATTTCTGCAAAACATTGATAATTTAGTTGGTATAGCGATAGCTCTTTGGGTCTACTACTTGATCTTAAGATATATGGCGTTAATTTAAGAAAAGTAAAGAGATAACTTTAATTTTGAGGTAACACCAGTCTTACCAAGGGGTATCGTATTAAGTATCCAGTTACTGGGTTGTGGAGGTCAGATAGGCAGTCTCTCCATGCAAAACACTGGCACTCAGCCGCATCCGGCCAGACCGGAAGCCGACCCCAAGACAGTTGGGAAAAGGCTAAGAAGATTGAAGTTTGATTGGCTCTAATGAAAGTTGTAGTTTCGCTAGTGTAGTACTACGAGTATATAACTCAAACGGAAAGTTATTGGCACTATAACTCGAACCTTAATTTCGAAATGCTGACAACATTAGTATTGAGCATTAACTCCCAAATCTATAAACGTTATGCAAAAGCAGAGTTTCGACACCGGGTGGTTATTTTTGAAGAATCAACCCCTACTCTTCTACCTCATGACCTATTCTATTGCATCGACTACACTTCTTAACGGGATGAGTGCACTAAAATGTGACATGATCCACCCTCCTTTTTGCAATTTGAACAACTTGTAGGCCGCCTAGGGTTTGAGCTATTTTGGTATTTTTAAGGTTGACCGGTAGCTATATAGTTTATGCTCGTGGTTGAATTTAGTATTTCGAGCATTATGTAAATACGAAAGGTGTTTTTTTTTTTTTGGGGTCGAAAAATTGAGCTACCTCAGCAGCTAATCTAACCGACCGGTCGTCGATGCCATGTAAAATGCATTCGACCGCCCTTTTCCCAATTACACCATATCTATTGATTAGGGACGGTTTGTCATAATAATACTCTTCTAAGGAGTCCGTGAACTTAGCCCGCTTGGCCAACACATTTTATCACTCAGCATTTGGCCATAATTTTCATGTGATGGAAAAGTAGCCAAAAGTTTCTCCTGCCATTCAGCCCAAGTAAACAGGACTGACGGAAGGCCCCTTGTACCATCTTTGGTCAATACCCTTTAGTTTTGGTAATGTAAAATGTATTACTTGCTTCTCCGACCACATATAAATGGTTGCGCACTCATTGACTTTATGAAGCCACATAGTCATTGTCTGTTCCCGTTTACTTGGGTCATATTCCGGAATCGTGATGTTCAGGGAACCTAATTTGTGGGCACCATTATCAGCCATAGATTTTAAAACATTGACAACTTCCGAAAAAATAGATAATCCAAATGGAGAAGTCGACTCACCTGTGGTCTGCAGCTAGCAAGTCTCTCACCGCGCTAGCTTGCGGCTGCCTTATTGAGCTACGCTAACGGCAGCTCTTACAGCTTCTTGGTGAGTTGCAGCTTGCATGGCTAGGAGAGAGTTGTCCTGATGCTCGGCGGTCCGCCGGCTCGATACTCGGCGGTCCAGCCGACTCGATGCTCGGCGGTCCAGCCGGCTCGATGCTCGGCGGTCCAGCCGGCTCGATGCTCGGCGATCCAGCCGACTCGATGCTCGGCGGTCCAGCCGGCTCGATGCTCGGCGGTCCAGCCGGCTCGATCCACGATGTTTTATTACATAAAACAATAAAGTTATATTAAAAGAAATCAAATTTGTATGTAGGTCTGTATTAATCAGTTGAAGGGCACTGAACGAGACAATAGAATTTTTATTGTTATTACATCTGGGGTCTGGGGCGTTTAGTGTCCCTCAAAGTGTAAAGCAAATTTCTAAAAAAGCGTAGCTAGGTCGTGTTTCATTACAATACAATAAAAAAAACGTTAATTTTTGTTTTTACTTTAAATAAGAATATCAATGTGATTTGAACAGTCAAGAACCAAAACAAATTGATAACGTAGAAGATATATAATAACAAGTTAAGAGGAAAAATAAAATAAACCCACATAAAAATAATTAAGGGTAGAAAAATATTTAACTAGCCAAAACAGGAATCTTTACCCACTTCTGAGATGTAGACTCCGTATTCTTACAGAGAGTCTAGTAATAGTTTAAATATGAAAATTAACTATCATTCAGGTTCATGGCTTTTGAAAATAAGGTTTCAGAAATAATAGGCACTTGTTCATGTACTTACATATTGTATTCCTCCATCCAACACACAAAATCAGGTATACCTCACAATCAACACTAGGTATCTTTAAAAACACAGCTCGAGCCTTAGTACTCGTATCTCGACGTCTTATCCACGACTGAGCTCGCCGGACTGGCACGACAAACAAGATGGCGTTTTCCCCCCCCATTATACCTCCGTTCCAAGTAATGCGCCGTGATTGGTTAGTCGTGCCATCCGCGAACTCAGTCGATACTACAATAGTCAAAACAATACTTTTAGTATTAAAATAAGAATTAATTTAACATAGCTTATTGAATAAAATGTCGTATATTTTACTATTGATAACAATTACTTAATTAGGGTACCGTTCTTGATAAATTCAAAGCTATTACACTAGGTTCTTTCTATGTTCTCATCGATTGCCAAGCAACAATGCGTGGCACCCCGTAGTTGCAGCGTTGTGTCATTTAATTAATTTCGAAGCTCAGAGTCTGGCTTGAGCTGAGAATCCCGTAAAGGTCCTCTTGTGCGGTATAAAGCTGATGCTTTTACGTTTTGACACAATATTCTAGTTTGTTTTGTATGGAAGTGAATTATTTAATCAGTTTATTACGTTTCAAACTAAGATTGCGTAAAATAATCAGGGTCCGTTACTGATAGTCTAAGAGGGTATTATTGCTTATTAACAGTGAGAAAACTTCATTTTTTACTATCACAGATCGAAAATGACGATGTGTCACTGACATTGTTCACGGAACAAGAAGAAACAAATAACATAAATGACTCGAAAAAACGAATATCCTACTTAAGTAATTTTGGTGTAATATCTGACAGAATCTGACTTTCTGATCCGAGTTTTTTAACTTGTGGCAATTCTACACACTGTAACAGCGAATTAATTTTCACACCTCCCCCTTAAGACCTAGATCTAATATCATTTGATATTGGGGCTATAAAGAGGTGCCTTAAAGAATATGAATAAAAAATAAGAAACTGCGAAATCTCGCGGATTAAAGCTTAATTACAATGATGGTATAATACCAACTTTCAACATGTTGTACCTACATATATCAAATCTGATTAATTCGCAACACAAACACATTCACCTGAGATATTATTCTGCATACCTCTACGTATGAACCAACTGCTGATATTAAAAATTGTCCTTATCCTGTGACACGAGAAACGAGTCCTAAAAGCGAATATTCGCCAAATTACCGACCCGGCACGAACGAGGCCGCGGGAGGACGATAGTCTTTGAATAAATTTGCAAACCCTGCCATTTTTCATTTCCGCCAACTCTGAATAATATCGTTTCTTGACTTTAGGACGTTGATTTTTAGAAACGGTTTTTCCTTCATCAATGTCTATTATGATATTGTCATGGGAAATCATCAAACAGGACTCTAAAAGGACCCAAACAGACTTGTGTATCGTTTCTGGTAATGTCATTAAAACTAGGATCCTGTGACAGATTTAGGACCGAACGGACTGCGTGGAGTAAAGAGTCAAAAGGGAATCGTAAAATGAATTCAAATTGCACATCGTCGCAACAAATTGCACGGTATTATATCTGTAACATTGCATATTGCTTTAGTAACCACCCTTTTTACCCGACTGCCCCAGAAGGAGGGTAATGTTTTTCGAGAGTATGTATGTATGTATGTATGTATGTCTATTTCTTTGGCACGCTCTGTAGCCTAAACGGCTTGATGGATTTTAACATAAGAGGTGTCGTTAGATTCGTATTAATCATAGAAGTGACATAGGCTATATAATATTTATATATTGCATCTGCAAGTACAAAAAAAAGGAAGGGGAAGGTTTTTTTTAAAATAAATTTCAACAATATTGGTATCAAATAAAAGCTGGTAATGAGTCAATTCCAAATTAAAGGTATATTAATAAAACTAAAAAACTTGAAATAAAAAAAATTATTCAAAAAACAAAAAACCCGACTGCAAAAACACATAACTGAAAAGAGAAAAACAAGCATTATAATCTATAGAATTTTGGTATCGCAGGCGGGGACAATAATAATATAACAATAATAACCGGAAATACGGTGTAACCTAACTTTTGTTTGTCCCCCCTGCGATACCAAAATTCTATAGATTATAATGCTTGTTTTTCTCTTTTCAGTTATGTGTTTTTGCAGTCGGGTTTTTTGTTTTTTGATTTTTTTTTTTTATTGTATCCTTTTTTTAACAATTAGGTATTGTGAAAGTCAATGTAAACATGCAGCTGTGTACTATGTTGTTGACGTCACCATTGGCATTGCAATTATTTTCAATGCCAATGAGACAAGGGTCTAACCATGGTCGAGATTTTAATAGGCGGACTGGTATAGTCACACGTAAATATTCTCAGGACTACTGTATCTACTGCCGTTAGGTATTACACGTCGATAAGTATGATCACGTCGGGGTCACCAATTTAGAGGCATGAGGAACAGGGCGTAAAATTGACTCATCCTCCATAGAAAAGGGAGGATCCTCCGACCAGACGGCTATCGTGTCTGGCGGGTAACTGCCTAAAGATTGATGTCGGACAGTCTTAAATAATTATGTCGTTCGCGCGGTAAACTCTAATTGCGCGATGTAGGATTTGTGTGACTTCAGGATGGAGGTATAAGTATAACCCAAAACATATCGCCCTATAACCTTGACCATGGGCAAATTACATTCATGAGCAGAATATTTCGCCATCCATAACCTCAGACATACATAGCATACTAAATTGATGGATGTTGGCACTCTTGGCAAGAATCCCAGCTCATTCAATAAGATTTCTATTAGCTGATAGTCATATAGTTCTACCTACATTGTTTGTATGGGTGTTAGAAATTGTTATTATATTAGTACGGTCATAGAGCCACACTAAGAAATAAAAATAAAAAAAACATACATAACGGAACTGTTTTTAGAACTGTCATTTTCATTAAAAAAATAAGGTGCAAGTAAATATTCAGTCCGGGGCAGTGGTCCAACTGCTCTGTCCAACTAGTTGGACCATGGGTCTTTACTAGGGGCAGTTGTCCAACTTTAATAAGATCGTGCATTCTTAAAGTGGGCAACGTCGCAAATAGCTGTCACATATTTCGCTGTTTTGATTAATTTGGCAATATTACTGTAGTTAGAAATGTGGCTAACTAGCGAACTAGAATATCAATAATGGGTGGCAATATTGTTACATTGAATTTGATGTTGTACCCGTTTTAGGTGTAAAAAAGGCATTTGGAAAGTTTCCAAATACCTATTCCCATCTAAAAAAAAATATTCGCTTTTATTTAGTTCGCTAGTTAGCCACATTTTTTATTTCCATACAGTATTATTTGCAAATTAATAAAAACAGGTAAATATTTATTGAGAATACCAATTTTAATTTTATTTCATATACACATAAATTTTATTAAAAATCAAGTTAATGCTTGGTTTTTTTGTGTTGTATATAAGTTATTGTAAGTTATATTTTCTATACAATTACATTTTATAAGACTTATGTAGGTTTAACTTACATATCTTAAAGTATGTAGTGAAATACGAAAGCAATTTTCCGACAGCATCTACTGAAATTGTGATGTGTTCTTCAAAACGTTTGATTCACATTTGAATACCAATTCACATTTGAAGCCAATACGATATTGGCTCGCAGATATACGTTTACAATTTCACCGACGTTCAATACAGTTTATAAGAAAATCAACTTTGAATTTTCATCTTTTACATGTTACTATTCCATTCTTCTGCTCACGTGTCAGTCTGTACCGAGTACTGACATCATTGTACCGCTTACTGCATATAAATTTGTAAGCGTAGCAGAATGGCTTAGGTTTGGCTTGGATAATGCAGTTTAGAACACCAAAAGTACAACAAACAGAGCAAATCAAGTCAAAATCAAATAAGTTTATTTGTGTACACAGGTGCGTACGTATGTAAGTACATGGTAGATGTTACAAAATTTTTATTGTGGGTATCTCTGTGTCGTGACACAGTAAGTGCTTAAAATAATCCTTAGTGTTTAATCAAATAATTTTTGTGAAAGATTACCAGTTTCAAATGAATCAGTGACTACAATTATGATTAATAAGTCCGCCTGTGTACTTATTAATTGCATAAAGTTGAAACAAATTATTTGTTTACACTTTGAGGGACACTAACAATAAAACTTTTTTTGTGCCTCGTCCAGTGTCCTTGAATGCGTTAATGCACAAGTCAAAGAAGACTTCACAGAGACTGAAGTACTGACCTAAGTTCTCACTTGTTTTGTCGTATATCACCATACAAATAAACCATCTACGTAACACCCCATTGTCTCGACGTCTTTACCCTTGCCTGCCCCACTAACCCATTTCACACAAACAAGTTATACAAATTAACCAACAAATGTAACTGACAGTCGGAAACTTCACAAAGCTGTGATGTGTCTCCGTGTTTCTATCAATAAACTGCTATTTAAGGGCGCCTTTGAAATAGACTATAAAATCGAGCGTGAGAAAACCGGATTGTTGTACAAGCAACGGGTAGAATCCTGATGATCTTGTATTTAAACTGATTAGGTGTTAAAAAACTAACTTTAGAAACTTTAAGAGGTGCTTTAGACCATGAAACTGAATAACTTTTACTATGGGACCAACATCGAAATCGCGAAAAATAACAGCTGTTTAGAGCAGTAGGTATTAAACTTTACTATGGAACAGCTGATTTTTTTTTCGCGATTTCAATGTTGCTCCCATAGTAAAAGTTATTCAGATTAATGATCTAAAGCACCTCTGAAAGTTTTTAAAGTTAGTTTTTTACACCTTATACAAGGTGGAGACGACCATACAACATAAAATTAAACGGCGTGTCCATAATGGCGTTCCCATTCTGTATACAAAAATTCAATTGAATATATTTAATAGTTTAGTTAATATAGCTCGGCAAAATCCATAGTCGGCTCGGGCTATTCCGTTTATCCACCCCAAAAATCCACCCTAAGGTGGATATTCTGAAATGTATGCCCGAGAATTCACCCAAGGCCTAATTGGATAAACGGAATTTATAGGCTGAGGGTGGATCCGGCATACATTACATTTAATTTGTTTGAAAAACTCATTTTTTTATTTCGAAGCTAGGATTTATTTGACAGTTCCAAAATAGTTTTAAGCATTAGTAGTGCCAGTATTTTAATTTTTTGTTGTATGGTAGTCTCCACATTGTATAACTACACTAAGTCATCACCACACCAAAGATCCCGTGCAGACACGCTTCAGTTTCCACTGTTTTAGGCATTTGTGGTGAACTGACAGTTGTCATTAGTGACAGCTACCTCACGACTGATAGGCATGAGATAGTGATTAGATTACATAACTATTAAATATATGTATGTTCTGTGTGATGGTCACCAACACGCTCTAGGCCCGCGTGGTTACGGTCCATCTCAAAAAAAGGGGGCCCCCGAATCCTTGCAGTGGAAACATGACAGGCAGATTATGTCAAACTGGAAAGTTCAACAAATAAAATAATACAAAAAAAAGTTATGTAAAATACTTTTTTATGTTCTCAATTTTTATGACCATTACATTGAAAATTTGTAAACAACACTAGTGACTCTAATCAAGCATTAGTAGCTCGGCTGCTACCGCTTCGATTTAACAATGCCCTACACCAAATAAAATAGTAATATCACAAATATAATGATTATTACCTCCATCTTCATTTACCTTTCAACCGTTCCACAATCTGAGTGTAAAGGTTGACAATTATAAGCTCTTCAAGTCTCCATTAAACCGCTCGTTTGACTTGAAGACCGTTAATTGACTATTATACAGCATTGTTGTGACAACCTCTAATGTTACAACATAATAACGGTGGTACAATTAGGAATATTGTCAGGTGAGTGGGAAAATCTAGAATTAAATTAAATACGGTGAAATGAGTACCTTGAAAGCAGTGATGGGCAAAATGTTAATTGTGAAAACAATTAACAATTAAATTGCCAGATTTAATTGCAATTAACAATTAAAATAATTAATTGTAATTGCAAGATAGACAATAAACAATTAATTAATTGTGCTTGTAAAACTTTGCAATTACCATTAAATAATTGTTAATTGTTTGATGCATGTTTATAATTACAGTTTATCCTATCCTATTTCCTACTAATATTATAAATGTGAAAGTTTGTATGTTTGTTACTAAATAAACGCATAAACGGCTCAATTTCCTCCAAATCCGTTTAGCATTCTATGTGTTTGTAACCTGGATTAACACATAAATAACTTTTTATACCTGGCGTACATTCCCGTGCGTGAGTTTTTACATTCATCAAATAGAATATTAATTGTTAAAATAAACAATTGACGATAAAGTTAATTGTAAATAACAAATAAAATTTTAATTGCAATTAAATTAATTGTAAACCACAATTAATGGATTTAATTGCAATTGATTTCAATTGCATCTCACAATTAAAATATAATTGAATTAAATCAATTGTAATTAATTTAATTGCTATTAAAATTGTAATTGTTTACTTCTACAATTAAAAATTAATTGAATTGTGCCCAACACTGCTTGAAAGAAATTGGTGAACTGAAAGGAAAATCATCGGGTATTACAGTATATACATTACGATGGTCATGCCTATCATTTTGACAATTCAACAACAGTCATTACGTCATTTTACGTTCTGGAGCACACGAAATTTTCGAACATTTATGTTCCAATCGATTAGCAATTTCTTGTATTATCCTAGGGATTGTAATTGAAAGTGTGTTACGCAACTGGGGTGGTTTGGCATGCTTCATTCCTTAATTCAAGAATTGGTTAACTTTTTTTACGTGGGCGAATCTTTATCCATTCCAACCACTGTTCCTGCTTCCTACTGCTTCCACCAGCCATTTTCACGTCCTGTGCAAGTTTCGCGCAGTTTGTAAGCTGTCCATTCCTGAACAGATCAATGTTTTTTTTTAAAGCACTTAGGTACTAGAAGCCCAGAAAAAAAGTGTCGATGCTCGCCAGTGGAATGAAAAATAACTAGAACGAAATAAGCACTTACCATCCCATTCCAAATCCTTATTAAAAAAACCTTGCATTTCAGTGTCAGTCTATTTAAGATTTGCATTTTATCTGCACAAGAGCGCACAAAGAGCCAATAGCGGTGAACGATCGAGTTTCGTTCTCTTAACGGATATTACTTTCTGTCTGCAACATTGCTCAATTTCGTTCAAAAACACGAGGACCAGATTATTTTTATGAAAATTGCTACTAATCTGTTGCTATGGAAGTTTCATGAAAATTGTAATAGCGCTCACCATGATTTTGGTGGTAAGACGTGATTGAAAAAAACGAAGTACAGAAGTGTACTTTTGAACACAGGATGAATCATTCCAATGATGACGTTTTTATAGGATCTTTTAATAACAGTGATCCTAATCATAAACAAAATAATAATGCATTAGCTTAACATGTAGGTAGCACTATCAAAATATGGGTCAATAAAGAGGTATACATCCAAAATGTTTTGTCAAATAAAATTTGTAAAACCTAATAAAAACTTTTTACAAAAAAAATTAAAACCGACTTCCAAAAAAAACCACTACAAAGTGAAAAATAACTTTAATTTCGGAAGTCGGTGTCGGTGTTTTTTAATTTTCGTTTTTTGCCACCGACTTCCGAAATTAAAGTTATTTTTCACTTTGTAGTGGTTTTTTTTGGAAGTCGGTTTTAATTTTTTTTGTAAAAAGTTTTTATTTTTCACTTTTTAGTTGTGGTACCTACCCCACACAATATCCAATACCACTAACTGCAATAAATAACAGTGACAGGAAGTTATCATCATATCGTCCATATAAACTAAGTGGGAAAAATATGTATTATTGAAGCTACCTCAAAAACTATCTAAGCAAAGTCAATAAAATTTATATGGGACCACCTCGGGAGCTTACCCTTTCAAACAAAAAAATAATTTTTAAAATCGGTCCACAATTGGCGGAGATATCGGTGAACATACATAAAAAAAAAAAAAAAAAAAAAAAAAAAAAAAAAAAAAACATAAAGTCGAACATAGAACCTCCTCCTTTTTGGAAGTCGGTTAAAAAGTAGGGACCTAATTGATTTCGATTTTACATAAATCATAAAAAAATTATTGTAAGTATTTCCAGGCGATTATTTTTATGGTAGCTCAGATAGATCTCACAGTCTGATTTTATAAATTAGCTCCAGACGAGTATTTTACAATAAGCTGTAAAGTGATTCTACTCATGTTCTAGTGATGTGCTGAAGCGCTTCGCCAGCTGGCTGTAAAGCGCAGACAGCGCGTTCGGGTAGATTCTCTAAATTCAGTTTTGACATGAGTGAATTTTATTTTAACCCAAGCTCGGAGTAAATGTATTTTGTTACTTTATAAATATTTTATACTCCTGATACAGATGTTATATAATGTTGGTTTATAATGAAAACCATGAAACCTCTTTTACGCAGGGGAGCTGAAAAAGCTTTCTTCAGAAATGATATTTATATAACGGTGTATCTATTTTAGTATATTGTATACTTATTTATTTGCACCAACGACAGCCCCCCCATTTTATGTCCAGGCAAATCACAGTTCATTACGAGGTTGCCTGAAAGAGATCATGTAAAACGATAAGGGTCGCGTTGTATATTTTGTAGTGTTTGATTAATTTTTTGTTATGTACTTTTGTGAAGAATATGTAAGGATCATAGCAGGTGGCATTCTGTAGTTTCTGCCTACCCCCATTGGAAGAAGGCGTGAGTTTATGTATGTGTGAATTTTTGTGGTGTAGGTACAATAAAGTATATTATCATATAAATATTGCCTTTCTTATGAACCTACGTTTCTACTTTATAACTGAAATAATTTCTTTGTTCATAATTATGCTAAATAAATCTTAACACAAATTCAAATTCAAAAGTCATATATTCAAACTAGGCTGAGAATCAGCACTTTTCGAACGTTAAAATTACATAAGACAGTCCCCGAAAAACGCCCGCCCTTCACCACTTCCTAGTGCTTTAGCTGGGAAGAAGAAGTGGCGCAACAAACTCCCCAGCAGCACAGTTGTCTGTTCAGTTGGAAAAACTTGAATCTATATAACAGTACTTATGCAAAAAAAAATAATTACATTACCTCTCACAGAGAGGAGGCCTATGTCTCAGCAGTGGGAACATTAATAGGCTGATGATGAACCACATATAGCAATAGTAGTGTCATGTAGTCGCTGATTCTATAAACACTTGTTTGTTGTTTGGGGGGGAACATTTGAGTAGCTTTTTAGTCCCAAGCCTTTTTGTCGTCTAAGTAATCTTTAACTTTATAGAAACCTTTTTGACACTATGTCTGTTTAATAAATGATTTTTTATTGAGTTCTTTAACATAGCTTGGGACTTTGTTGTAAAAACGTATACTAACGCACTTAAATGAATTCAACACACACATCATAACCACCGTTTATTATAATTATAATCAATAATTATCCATTGTGGGTTGTCATGAAACTCAATACAATTATCCCATGCATTCTAATCTCCTGCACAAATTGCCCAACATAGCCCGACTGGGACACAGAACCAAAACGCTTCCTCTTCCAAACCAAAGGAAAAATTAACATTGACTTAGTAACATCAGCGTTAGTATTTACTCGCTTGTCGACTAGTTACTCGGCGCTAGCCCACCAGTTTACTAGCATAGTTTCGGCGTTTTCCTGAGTTTATGCTCAAATTTAATTAAATGTGCAATGAAACTCAATTTTACGATGGTCAACTTAAATTTTAACTGGGTTTATTAAGTAACTTTTTATCATACATAGGTCAGAATTAGATATGTTATGTGTTTTTGTTTCCTTTCCCTGCACTTGTCATGAGACCGTTAAATAAACACACCTATCTCCGCAGCACATTCTCATCAAAAACCAATTCCACGAAATCAAAGTTTCAACCAGACAAAACGGGTCCAAACCGTAGTCTACGCGACACATCACAGACAGGGTAAAGAGGTCATGAATACGTTTGTAAAAAAGCTCTCATTCAAATTAAGTCCCCTTCTGAATAATTCATACAATTTGACAGGAGTGCCACTTTACTGACACAATTTGAATCTAAAAACGTTGTATCTAGAAAAATCCCCGTGATCCTGAAAAGTGGGTTCTTAGGAGGCTTTTGAGGAAACTACATTACCATACATGGCTTATCTTGTGCCAACGAACAGAGCTTATTCGCGCTGCGTACAAAATTCAACGAGGAATAAGGATAAGTGCTCACAATGGCTGTGGGATAAATATTTCCGCGTCACAAGTAGTCACAACTGTGTAGACGTGCCGTTATGAGTAGGGTGACAGTGTGTTGTGTTGTTGTGGGACAGTGTTGTTTTAAATGACCATGGAGGAATGGCTTGGGTAGAGTACTTGCTTATTATATTTAAACTAATTGACTAGCTGCATGGTTGTGATTATTACTTTTCATTGATTTACTTTTTTTCCAATTAAAATTAATTTATTGCAAAACAACTTATATTCTAGTGTTAGTTTAGTACTGATTAAGTTTCATCAATTCTCATATTTGGAGTAGAGCTCTCTGCTACAGCTCTCAGGATACAGTTGGGACTACTTCGCACTTTGCTCAGCAGCGTTGTTTTTACTTTAAATTATGGCTTAACAGCCATCTGTGAGGGTCTTAGCGAACATTTCCGAGACGCTGCCGAAACGCTGCAGAAACTTTAGCCTTGTTCAAATCTATAACAATCCAATCTAATTACAATAATAGAAATTGTGAATGACTAACTAATCAATGATGTTTTACAACATATTAAAGGTAGCCCTTACCTTTTTGATTTTCCCTTTTCTTCCCTGTTGAAGATCGTGTTGAACTTCGGAGATGGGTACATCTCCGATGTCCGATGTTTGTCATCTGCATATGCAGATTGTACACCTTCCAACACAAAACTCACAAACACTGATCACAATTACAACAACTCTAAACAATTCACATACTGAACCTCCAATTCGTAATTTTCGTAATACTGTCGAGATAGGTTTTATATGACTCGGATATGACACGTGACCAAAATCAGAACGAGCACCACCATCTTGTTTTTTGAGACATGCAACCACGTGTCTACGAAAGAATGACAACTACATCAGCATTCTCTCTTAGCCAGTAGGTACACAAACCAAAGAAGAGCACGCGTAAATCCTGTTAATTTAATATTTACGATGATGTCAAAGTAACTGACGTATAAGGAACATAACTTTTATATCTTTGCCTCATAGCACATAAAAAATGCGTGTGTCTTTAACCTCAAAGTTTTTACGAGCTGGCTATCAACACAGATAGCCAGATCTTCGGGAAACCACTTAATTCCGATAATTAAGCGCTTATCGCACTTAATTAAGTACATGTTTAATTGTTTTATCTAAAATTACAAGGTATCAGCTCTCTACTGGACATGTTTTGTTACATGTTTTTAATGTCAGTTTAAAAATGGCCTTTTGTTTGAATTTAATATAAGATAACTTTAGAATAAAACAATCGTTTTGATTTATCTATGTTTTCAGTTGTTTTTCTTTATGCCAATCTTTTTGTTATTGATCACATTTTTTTTGCTATGCCTGTTTTAACTTATTTATTAAAACATCTTTTATTAATAGAATCAAGTGTTTCTAGCGGACAGCTGTGCTGCTGGGGATTTTTTTGCGCCACTTCTACCCAGCTAAAGCACTAGGAAGTGGTGTGAAGGACTGGCGTTTTGGGGAACTGTCATATGTGTAACTGTAATATGTTTTGGGGAACTGTAATTTTGACGTTCGAAAAGTGCTGATTCTTAGCCTAGTTTGAATAAATGACTTTTAATTTTTATTTATTTTTGTTAATTACGTAAAATTTTTTAACCCCAGCTTTTTTGATTTCTCCAATATCTGGATTAAGACAGAGTCAGATATCATAATAGACAACAAAACCGTGATTGTTGCCATACAAAAGGACTAGCTTCCGCCAGCGGTTTCCCCCGCGAGATATCTTTATAAATTATAGCTTAAGTTACTCAGTGATAATTTTGCATACCAGGTGAAAGATTTTTTTAATTCGGTCTAGTTCTTGAGTTTATTCATTACAAACAAAAAGTACAAATCTTTTTTCTATAAAAGTTAGATTGAATATATGTATATTATGATAACATAACATAACGCCTGTAATCCCCGAAGGGTTAGGCAGAGATGAACAAAATAAATGTCCTGTTTAAATCAAAATCGTTGTTACCCTTCTTCTTTAAGCTGCTTACCTACTGCAGTAGCTTGATAGACAGCTGGCTCCCTCCGGAATAGCATGAAGGTGTAATGCGCGCTAAATGTATGTAATACGTTTCTAGCTGAATATTTTTATTGTTTTGGATAAGTTACAATACAGTGCAGTGCAATGCAGCAACTATTCTTTTCTAGCTGCGCCTAAGTCTCGATCCCGTGGTTTGTCGGTAATCTGGGACTCTAGGTCATGGTGCCAAAATTTTCATTGTGCCAAAATTCATCCAAATCTGTTCACCCGTTTTTTCGTGAAAGCGTAACAAAAAAACTTACTTTCGCATCTATAATATTAGATAGAATGTATTTTTCATTATTTTCCTTACAAATATGTTCTATGTTTCATTATTTTCTAGTACGCCGGCAGCAGAATTTCAATCTTTGTTCAATGAATAAGTAAACCTCTTTGTAAGGCTGTTATCGGCCTCTGGCGATGCGACTTGCGACGCGACTTGCATCCGTGTCGTGTCACCAGTTTCCGTCCGTCGCTACGTGAGTCCCGTCGTGATGCCTTGTATGGCATACTTTGAACTTCTATCAATGTGCGCTTTTCTATTACATTTTACTTCCCTGTATTATCTTGGTGCCTTGGACGTCCACAATTATATAGTCACGTTAGAAATTATAAAAGCGCACGTTTGTTTTCTCAGCAAACCGTCCATCGCAGGCCGCGTAATTCGTGACCACAGGGTAAGCTTATCAAACTGTTTGCTAGTTGCTCCTAATATTTTGCTTCTCATACAGCAACATAACAAAGCCTAATTAAAATAAATTCTTCTAGCCTTTAGATAAACAAGTTATAACAAACTTATACAGTATACTCTGTATAGTATTATTGTAGATAAAGATACCCGTATTTTACATACTTCTTTAAGTTGTTCTGTACACGTTGTACAGAACAACTTAAAGAAGAAGTGAGCGATGAAACTTGACGCACG
Organism: Conistra vaccinii; assembly: GCA_948150665.1. NCBI lineage: Eukaryota > Metazoa > Arthropoda > Insecta > Lepidoptera > Noctuidae > Conistra > Conistra vaccinii. The sequence continues at coordinate 23,674,611 of OX411320.1, read as the reverse complement.
GAGGGAATTACGCACTTACCAACTTTTATGAAAGGACAGCTCTCTTTATCAGGGCCTGATGTGTTATTTATTTGTTATTGGATTCATATTACTTGTTTTTCTATACTATTTTTAGAGTACAAGATTTAACACAAGCAAAAATGTAATTTCATCGAAAAATAAAACCCCACTACTAAAAAATCAAGCTCTAAAAAGTATGAAACAAGAAAATATTTCGGACAGAAATCAAGACATAGGCACTAAAATGGTCAAGGTAAAGCCGTCGTCACATGCCATTATAATTATGTAGCCGACAGGCAAGCTAGTAATTGTTTCAAGTTTAAATCTTTAATGCCATTTGGTATTTTATTGAATATTTTCGGAGCCATGCAGAGGATGCTTTTTTGCAAATGGGCGATCTTTGAGGCTCTGAGACACAATTCGTGACGATATTCTTGTCTCGTCGTCTATAGCCTTGCTCTGAAGCTTTTTTAAACAGTTCACTATTTTTCTTGACGCATAATGCGGTCTCGTATATGTAAAGACAAGGTAATGTCAGTATTTTAAGAGATTTCAAAAGTCGTATTTGTTCATTTTAGATTTAGAAACACCAAAAAACTGCGGAAGAGACGCCCATAGTTCTCCAGCACCCCCACACTGCTAATCACAATCTAAAGGATTCTGAAGGAAATTACTAATCCATTGCTTCATATTGTTGGAAAATTTCGTTTGCTCAGCAACGTAGATGATGCAATGTATGTTGTTGAATTATCAAAATGAAAGGCATTGCCATTGTAATTGTGTTGTGTCGCGAGTGCCTGCTTTTTACAAAACGTTCCTTTCTATCCTACAATATCCGCATTAAAACTCGAAAGTCCTGGACTCCCAAGCTGCATAAACTGATAGACAGCCTCCTCCCCAGACAGTGCTTACACCACCAACCATTTATAAACCGCTTATACACGGTAAAACAAAAGTATATCCCCTAGTTTATTCAAGGCAGGGTATAAAACGTGGAAATTATCCGCCATTTTATTTTGTTACGCCGGCTCCAGACTTTGGTCCCACTATTGGGGCCAACGCCACTCGTCTATTTGTTGGTCGAATTTTTTTTATTAGCAACAAGCCAAAGTTTGGGCCAATGCTATTTTCTCCATCCACAAGTTGGAGCCAACGTTAGGACCAACGTGTAGTTCCGCTAGAAGTTTGCTGCGTCCATGGTTTTACTGCAGTTTAATATTGTTTACTGTGGCAGTAAGAAAGCATTGTCTCAGCATAATGTTTTGAGGGAAATATGTTTTGGAGATTTTAAGGAGGCTCTGTCATTGACAGCTCTGAAATAAAGAGGGGTGTACAAGAGAGACAATACAATTTGGCCAAGGGTAGGACGTACTTATTATAAGGGTTTTGTGCATCTTGTCAAATAATAAAATATAGCTTAAAATATCTCTTTGCGATACCACCTAGCTTCTGACGTTTCATAAGTGCCCTTGTTGGTTTATGTGAAATAAAATATTTTGAATTTGAATTTGATATTATTAGCCAAGATTTATGTCAAAAACAAACTGTAATTTTTAACTAACTTTGCTATACGGTGAAGTATGTACTATATTTCGATAATAGGGTTCGAAAACTACCCTAAATTATGGCCGTCTTATCTAGTCTAGATTAGAATCTAGACTAGATAAGACGGCCATAATTTAGGGTAGTTTTCAAAATTAATATAACCGGTTCACCTGACAAAACATTGTCGAATCAGGTTCCTTATTGCGTGCATTATTTATTATTTGCTGCATTTTTTTAATACGCGTGACTATTGCAATTTTGTATGGGAAACAAATTACGACATAAATTAAATTTAGTTTTTTAAAGTAATAGAACCAATTTCCATAAAACAAAAATTCTATGTTTGCTATTTTATTACTACAATTTGGCCAAGGGTAGGACGTACTTATTATAAGGGTTTTGTGCATCTTGTCAAATAATAAAATATAGCTTAAAATATCTCTTTGCGATACCACCTAGCTTCTGACGTTTCATAAGTGCCCTTGTTGGTTTATGTGAAATAAAATATTTTGAATTTGAATTTGATATTATTAGTCAAGATTTATGTCAAAAACAAACTGTAATTTTTAACTAACTTTGCTATACGGTGAAGTATGTACTATATTTCGATAATAGGGTCTAATCTAGACTAGATAAGACGGCCATAATTTAGGGTAGTTTTCAAAATTAATATAACCGGTTCACCTGACAAAACATTGTCGAATCAGGTTCCTTATTGCGTGCATTATTTATTATTTGCTGCATTTTTTTAATACGCGTGATTGCAATTTTGTATGGGAAACAAATTACGACATAAATTAAATTTAGTTTTTTAAAGTAATAGAACCAATTTCCATAAAACAAAAATTCTATGTTTGCTATTTTATTACTAATTAGTCTGAATGTTGATTTATATAATTATTATGTTTGCATTTCGAACTCTATTTTATTTTATTTTACCAAAAAGTTTCATGGACACATAATTACAACAACAGCCTAGCCTTTTCCCAACTTTGTTGGGGTCTGCTACCGAGGTTAGCAGACCCCAACAGGTCTAACCAGACGCAGCTAAATACCAGTATTTTTCATAGAGCGGCAGCCTCTCTGACATCCACAACCCAGTTACTGGGTAACACGATTCCCTTTGGTAAGACGGCCATAAGTATTAAAAGAAAAAAGAATAAGATAGCCAATTATTATATGTCGTCTATAAGTTTTCTTTTTAAAATTTTCGTTGAACCCTTACCACAAACAGTTAGTACATAAAAAAATATCCAACTTTACTTCAAGACCCCCAAAACATCAGTGATCTTAAAAAAGCTATCTTCTTAGTACCTAAATACCTACATCATTATTTCAAGCTCTTTTCCTCCTAAGTCAAAGATACTGAATAAATAAATAGGTAAGTATCTCATTACTTACAATTTCAAATATATTATATATCCGCTAACGTTTTTCTTATTTCTTTATTTTAAGTCTACGTGTACGTATACCTACGCAATCGTCCTCAAGAGATCTCATTTATCTACTTAATCAATGACCTGACTCACAACTCCACATGCGACTCTACTAAGGCCCCGTTCACGGCCCCGAGCAATGCGAGTTGCTAAGCAATTTGAGTCAAGTTCCGTCCGATCCAAAAGTGCGATAGTCGCGCTCTTTTATATTATAGAACTTTTGTTAGTGTATGTTATATGTAGGTTCTATAGTAGATGAAATGAAATTGTTAATTCAGAATGAATTTAAAACACAAATAATTTAATAATGAAGTTACTACAACAAAACACGGTTTATAAACAAGTAACTAATATTAGTATAATATAAAATGACGCGAGTGACGCGGTTAGCGGCTATGACCGGCTGTGTGTGGTATCGTATTCGAACTGTCTCTGAACTCATAGACGGGCGACGTCTTAAGTACTTGACTTCCAAGTTTCTGTGCCTGTGCATGTGTGGGTTACATACCACTAGAATATGAATATGGCATACTCGCGCGATCTACAAAGTCGCGTAAGCATACGTCAAAATTCATACAAACGATCACGTCGGCCGCGTACTCGCGTGACGATCGCTTTTGGTTAGGGTGCGGGGTCAAGCGACACGCGTGGGCGTCACCTGTTTTCATTCGTGTGTCGCTCCGCAAATAGCGTCGCCGTGACTCGTGGCATGGTCTAAGCAACTCCTTCCATGTGTTTTCTCCAGTCGCTGTTGGCAAGACGCTTGTCGCTTGAGTGTGTATCTCGTCGCCACGAGGTAAGACGTTAAGTTACTTAATAACAGTCCACTAGGTTAAGAACCAGGGACAATCTTTTTGTTTTTGCTGTGCTATATTTACTAAAAATACAGACCTTCGTTTGTTTTAGGCACGTACTTGAGAAAATTCTTATCGATGTCTTCCGCCGGTGCCTGAAGTGGACGGAGGGGGTTGTCAACCTTTTACTGACAAAAACCATTATAACCAAACGGTGCATTACATTTGACATTCAGAGAGTCCCCACACGAATACATCCTCACAGAACCTACTCTTATTGTCACTAAAATAAAATCTGTAAACCTTCCTAGGTATATCACAATCACCACACACAGCAGAAATGGTGACAGCAATTGTTGATTATTTGCAAAGACGCGGCAATCCATTTGCCATAACCCCCAGTCACCTATTAAAACACCCTTCAGTAATGAAGGGCTGATTTATTCTCACACTAAACGGAACCACACAATACACGGAACGTTGTAAATCAACATAAAGTTACAGAAAACGTTTAAGAAAATTCCCTGTTCAATAAACATTGAGTAAAGCGTTTTGTCGCTAGCTCCCCGCCTATAAAGAATCATTAAAGTCCGCATTTTATATCAAACTGTCTGCTGAAAGATTCAATTACTACACTTTCAACGCTTAGTATTGACTACTACATATTTCTGTATATTTACTTAACTAAGAACCTTCATTTTAAATTGTGTAAAAGTACAACATTTTGACTGGAAAATAGAATACAGTTGTAGTGAGTGATTTATTGTGTCTTGAGAACTACTGCATCGTACAAGATGTAACTACCTGCAAAATCTTTTCTTGAAAGATCTTATTAAATGCCAGTATTGTACAGCTTTAAAAAGGTCGGCCTTAAAAGGCTGGAATAGACTGGATGCGGAAGGCGGAGGACAGGGTGTCATGGCGCAGCCTGGGAGAGGCCTAGTCCAGCAGTGGACTGCGATAGACTGAGTTGATTGTACTGCAAAATGTATAGAAAATAACCACTCAAAATCATGTCTGACATTGTAATTTTGGATTTCAATAGAGAAGATAATTATTCGGGAATTCTGTTTGTCCGTAAAAGCGTACCTATACCTCTTTGCAAACTACAATAGACGACCTATATTTATCAACCGACAGGCGCCGAAAGTAAAGAACAGTACTTTGCGTTCGGCGCTTGTCGTGGCAACACCTCGTATCCGGGTTCACAACAAGTCAATCGTCATCCTGAGTATGCCTCGTTGAGAGGTGGAACACGTGTCGATTTCTTACAAGGTTCTTTAGGACTCTTTAAGAACAGTTAAGCGGATTAGGTTACTAAATAAACGTCGTCTATTGTAGTTTATAATAGATTTCCGCAAAGTCACACCTGAGTCAATTTACTAGCGTATATGTAGTTCCCACATCCCTCTCATAAAGTAGAAAAATCATGATAACGACTTCGGATAATAGACTGATGCAGACTCGGCATGTTCGTGGCGAACATCCCGCTACACTATTTGTTCTGCTCACATCAATCTAAAGAACATTCAGTTTATTCATAGGGATTACCTGCACAAGTAAGGACCTAATGGCTGCATCAGCAAACAGAATTCCCGGTGCTGAATTTTGGGAAAACAAATAAAAAAAAAAAAGACGTGTGACACTCGGGGACTGCCGCGGCGAAGCTATTGCATAGCATTTTTTATAAATTTACGTAAATGTAAAATATTAACCCGAATACATAGATACTTTTGAAATCATTGCCCGAATACATAGACATATCATTGCCCGAATACAAGAAATAGCAATGATGACATTGACAGGAACTGTTATTCAGTTTTTAAAACTTGACACAACGTAATGGGAACATCAAACTAATAAAAAGGTTTTAATTTAACTATTAATAGTCAAGGATCATTCGTCTAAGTAAATTTGAACTTTATTTTCAAACAGTTAAACATAATTTTCAATACAACACTCTCGTATCATTCGTCTAAGTAAATTTGAACTTTGTTGTCAAACAGTTAAACATAATTTTCAATACAACACTCTCGTATCATTCGTTTAAGTAAATTTGAACTTTGTTGTCAAGCAGTTAAACATAATTTTCAATACAAAACACTCTTTCTTAGGTACTCGTGTTTTCGTTACGGAATTTCTGGATTAGGTCTCCACGCTCAAGGCCCGCGATAGAAGCTATGCAATAGCTTAAAAGTATATTTTGTGTTATGTTTGCCATCGACACGCTATAAAGGAGATAGAAATTGCCAAGAATACTGACACGTTTCTAGACATATTTTAAAATACTGCAGCCCGTCTGTCAGTACAAGCTAGCCTTCCCTTGAATGCTCTCGGGGCAGCTGTGATTAATCAGTTAAATACATTGCTCGCCTGCACTAAAGAAAAATGGAGGCCATTAACTCTGTTCGCGTAAGTTAAGAGGCGATTTAAAAGTAATGTGGTTTGATTAACGATGTGCTTTGCCTGTGCTTTTTATGTTTATAATAATTCTTCAAATTGAAGGGCTTGTGACTTAGTGCTAACAGCAGCACGGTCGTTTAGGTTAAGCAACGATTGCCGCGGTTGGTCCGTGGCTGGGTGACCATCTTTACTTATCAAGACTCCTCCGTGCCTCGGAAACGACGTTAAGCTGTCGGTCCCGGCTGTCCTTTGTAGATATCTGACAGTCGTTACGGGTAGGAACGTCAAACCCGAAAGTCTGACAACCTATCTTAGGGGTATCGTAATACCCAGTACTACTGGTATTCACCTGTATCCAGTTAGACTGGTAGCTGACCCGAACATAGTTGGGAAAAGGCTAGGCAGAAGATGACAGTTGAAAGTAAAGTTGGATTTCAAATGTTTAATTACTTATGTTATTAAAAAGTAAGTGTTTCATCATATTAAATTCAGTAAAATTCATTAAATTCGTGCGTCGGCGATGGTTTTTCGTTTTTTTCTTGCCGTTTTTAATGAAACACCTGTTTTTGGAGTAATGTCATCGATTTTGATCTCATCTAATATAACAGGCGTTAGAGGGCACAACTACTTACACCGGACAAAAATATTGGTATTAAATAATTATTTAGTTTACAATAGAACACGTAGATTATGATAATGTTCTACCTATTGTAGGATTTGTAGGTTAAGTCCCTAAGAGCGATTATTCTGAAAGTGGGCCACATCACAAATAGATGTCAAATATTTCGCTGTTTTGATTAATTTGGCATTCAAACTGTATGAAAATACGAAATGTGGCTAACTATCGAACTAGAATATTAATAATAAAATTGCAATTATGACACTGAATTTTATGTTGTAACCGTTTTCGATGTTAAAAACGCATAAACGTTTACAAATCCTTTTTTTAAATCTAAAACGAAATATTCAGTATTTCGATATTAATTATTACATTACATAATCAATATTTTTAGTTCGCTAGTTAGTTTACTGTTTAGTTAGTTTTTTTTAGTTTCATATTTCCATACGGTTATATTTCCAAATTTGACAGCTATTTGCGACGTTACCAACTTTTAGGATAAACGCTCGTAAGTTCTAGTCACACAATACCTTCTCAAACTATTATCATATATTCATACTTATCTCCACAATAATTTTACCTACATACTCCATGAAATTGCATCGTATTTGAAGCTCAATACTCCCTCCTCCTGCACATCAATTCCTTCCATTGTGCTGCTCCTCTTCACTGCAGCACCCTCAGCCGTCCCCATATCGTTCGGTTCACCGGTATACAACTCGAATATACGTTAACTATACAGCAGACATAAATAATTGAGGCTTATAGGTGAGGGAAGGAAGCGATGATAAGTGATATGTTGCAATGTAAAAATGTTACACTTAAACGTTGTGCCAAAATAAAATGATGGTTGTGCAAAATTTTTGAATGTCGCAAAGCAACTGTCTCTGGTAAATTTTTGGTATAGACTTTTAGATTGTAGAAAATCTCAAAGATGTAAATCGTTAAATTCGTAGATTCCAACGACCGCGTCAAAAGATGGTCAGTGGACACGTTTCTGTTCTGTTGACACTAACACTTGAATAGTATTGTCTCGCTCACTCATACTGAAATCTTACCTATCGTTCCATGCAGGATCTGTGAGCTCATTGCTATCAGTATCGACATTTTTTCACTCGCAGTTTATTGCGAGATCTTAGAACGATGAGGGCAAATCTAACGGTTTAAATCTTAGAGAAATATTTAGTAAAGTAGCAGCGTGAAGCTTAATATTGCTAGTTACTATAGTCTTGTATAATTATTTGTGACATTGGCAACTTTTTGCTGACTCAAATTATAGTATTATCAACAAGATGAATATCATTTTGCGTAGATCTTACATCTCAATAAAAGTTGTCTAATTATTAGCTTGTAATCAGAGCATAAGACAATATTTAACAATATTTTCTCTCGCATCGAGTAGCACTGTTGCATTTGATTCTCACATAAGACGTTGAGCAAACTTCTCTTGGAACGTATTGTGTCAAATAACAAAAATGTGGAATTCTATGTTATTGTGTGTAGCACAATAACTTGTGTTTTACTTCATAGACTGTCCAGTTGGATACGAACAGTTGTATTTATAAAACGTTGCTGGTATTCTGTTAGAAAATAAGTTTGTTTTATTTTGTAACGAGAAAAATATTAACAGAATGCCGAAGAGTCTCAGACTCAGTCACTTAGCTACATTTCACACTATCAGGTACACTCACCCGTATTAATTTACAGAAATGTTTATTAAACCCAAAAAATATATAGAAGGATTATCGAAAATAGCTGAAGCGAATAGTACTTTCTAAAAATTTAAAAAGTTTTACTTTCTAGAGTATTCACAGGTCCTTCCCATTCAAAACCAGTAATGGTCAAAACCTAAAAATACATACTCCATAATAATTCATTCCAATTCCAAAATAACAACTAAACATCCCTAACTAACTCAAAAAGGCGTCTACCCCAAACGTAACCGCACTATCACGGCCGATGACGTGCGATCCCGTACGATCACGTACGAAGTAGAGCTAAAATAGTCTGCAATGCAATCACTTGATTTTACAGTCTGACTGTCATGATTGCGGGTTGCATTTGCAGTTAGCTTTGAACCTTAGTTCGTCATTATACTCGTATGTCAACTGGGGAATGCGTTTCAGTCGAGATTTTCCAACTGTATTTAAGGAACATGTTATTTTAATACGGATTGCACCGCGAAGAATCTAGCCACGTCGGTATGAAGATACTGTATTCAGTCAAACCAACCAACCAAACCCTTCCTTCATTTTTTTTATCTGACTGCAGTCCATGATTTCAGGTTTATGTAATCTTGGCTAAATGATATTATGTAGCTATTGAAAATCCTTTTTACTCAGTACGACTACCAATCGCTTTGAACTAAATACTGATTTCTACCCACTCTGTGTGAAAACCAAAAAAAACATGGTTGTTCATTTATCATGTACTTAGTAAAAATCTTCCAAATAATACATCCACCCTTTATTTGAATAATTTCACCCCTGTAACCGCAGCTGCAAAACATTGAATATTCTATGAAACTTATCGCCTATAAAAGCAAATCACCGTAAGCGCTCGCTAGAGAACTGAAACCCATATTTATCTTAGCTGCTTTCCCGGCCATAATTGTGTGCCAGACATGTCTTACGTCTAGACTGATTCCGCCTCCAATTACGTAACACGGCTTGGCTTGCGTCGCGTCGCCTAAAACGCGATCCGCTTTGGGAACCACAGAGGAGTTTAAATGGAATTCTCACACGAATATTCCTGCGTTTATTTTTAAACGTACTCGATGGTTTGGACACGTTTAGAGGATGAGTGAAAGGCGATTAACAAAAGGTATTTACAAGGCAAGGCAGATGTGATTGGAAACGTCGGAAAGCTTCCCCTCCCGGCAACCGCTCTAGAAAGACATAATAGTGACCTTATTGGTGGTGTTCTTCAGAAAGGTCAGGTGCGTGGTACTAGCAGCTGGCATGAATGTATGAACGTAAACGAAGCAACATTAAGATATGTAAGGATCATCGCAGGTGGCATCCTGTAGTTTCTGCTTACCTATGGAATAAAGGCGTGAGTTTATGTATCTATGTATTTCATCAACCTTTGTTCTATTGAGTACTACTCCTAGAGTATTTAAGGCTATGTTAGAATGTTATTCCTAAGCACGGTCAGCGAATGTCGTTTATTAAACATGCATTCTATGCTTACAATACAGTAACACCAAATTGCAAATATGCTAGAAGAGAAACAAGAATTTATAGGTCTGAATAATTGTTCACAAAACTGGTTTAACTTAAAAACGTAAAAACTACACTAAAACACAACAATTCTTCCTAGTAAATTAACATAATTAGTCATGGTCTGTGTTAAAGATAGGCTATTCTTCAGATACTTCAGCATCAGCTGGTGTCAATTCATATAGCCAACTTAAAAGTTACCTTTAACCGTGTCAACCTATTGCTCCATTTGCTTTCAAATCTGTGGCTAAAAACATTAGAACCATTTGTATGTATAGGATAAGGATTTCTGAGGAAACTTTATGCCCTCTTTTAGATTTAGGATCTCTGGAGGAATCTGTGTTAGGTTTTCTTATACTTAGAAAGCGGTGCAGAGGACATAAAAATTCGTCTCATACTAACTTAACGCACGTAAGTTTCGTGAGCGGTCTTGAATACTGCAACATTCAGCAGGCGATTGCAAAATATTAAGATGGCTCTAGCCAGCCTTTGAGAATTCATCGCGATAAAAGAATGGCATAATGGCTTTTCCAAGTCGTGCACCACAGATTTTAAATCTAGTTTTTACAAAACTTTAGAATTTTATTAAATACAAAATTTTACATAAAAGGAGAAATGAAAATGCAGGTGACGCGCTGGACAAAACTGTGGTGGTTATATTACTGCAGAACAAAATGACTTATTCCTCGTAGCGATATTATTACCCACCGTTAAAATATCAACTCGGGTATATCACGTCATATAAACCCGATCAGATTAAATGAGCAGATTATTGATTTTCATTCATTTACGTCTTTCATTAGTGAAAACCAATAGACAGAAAAATCAAATATCACTATCGGTTTATAGTCAAGCGTCTACCGCCACACAGTGCGTCATGTAGGTAAACGAATGAATAACATACAATTTCAAATTTATTATCACAGATTCAGTTCAACAGGTGAAACAAAAATGCAAAAATGGTTTATTTGTTTTTTTTTATAACACAAGTTATGAAAAAACGCATGTGAATAATAAATAGCAAGAGTTTTTATGATAGTTAGCGAACAGTTGCTGGTGCGCTATTCGATTTGGTACTTTTTATTTGTTACGATAAATTAGCTTTTTAGTTGTTCAATTACTGGTTTGGTTTTGATTTCACGTTATCGTTGACTATTTCTACTAATCCTGTAGACAACGAATTGATAAAATTTTGGCTATGGTAATGGGTAATAGCTCGTTATTATAATTGCTAAGATTGATTGTATCAGAAAAGTATTCAGTTATGCCCATAGAAATATAATTTCTTATATCTATGGTTATGCCAATTCTATTGTTTAGTCCCTCAGGTATTTAGAATGGGCATAACTGAATACTTCTCTGATTGTTTAGTCCCTCAGGTATTAAGGATTCCCGGGACGACGGCGCGTCGTGTTCCACGCACGCTTCAAAGAGATGTCAGCAAAATTGACGAGGTCTGCTAGGGCCGATGCTTACCGGGGTTGCGGGAAGTGCTAAGGAGAAACCGTGGCCCCTGGCAAGACAAGGGAAGGAACACGGGTGGGTTATAGTCAGTAAGAGTCTGACGCGCCCTTCCGCTCCGCCCAGAGCGGGAGAAGTCATTTGATGATTTTAAAATAAAAAAAAAATAAAAAAATTTAGGATTGTTTTAGTGTCTAACACTTCAGGCTTATTTTCGGACTATGAGTCTAACAGTTCGACTCTTAGTCCGAGAATAAGCCAGCAATTAACTTGTTCTTTGTGTGTATACAGTCGATAAACCTAGTTTCGAAGCTTTCAACGAATGTTATATTGAATCGACATTTATTATTTATTATTTTATTTTTAGCCTGTGTTGTCCCACTGCAGGGCAAAGGTCTCCCTTTCTTCTTTCCACTCCTCTCTGTTTTGAGCCAGTGTGGACCAGTCCTGTCTGTAGGCGTCAAGCTCGTCTCGCCATCTTCTTCTGGGTCTGCCTCGATGTCGACGGACGTTTTCTGGGACCCACTTTAGACCTTCCTAATTCAATTGTACTAAACGATCTCAATCGTTATTTCTCCAATGTTTGTACCAACCAAGCAACAAACTCTATCTTTAGCCTTTCAGCCGTTCATTCATGATGGAGATTCTTCATCATACTGGTGTGATTCGAAAACTGGCATTCCTCAAGGCGGATTCTTTCTCCTCTTCTGTTTTCTATTTTTATTAATCTTATAACTTTCGAACTTCAGTGTCATCTGTATGCAGATGACTTGTAGTTGTACTGTCAAGGGAGTGTTGAAGAAATACCTGAAGCTATTGACAAATCATGTAGGATCCTGATAGTTATAAAAACCTGGTCTGATAGATTTGGTAGAGCTGTAAACCCTAATAGTGTCAGGCGCTCATCATCGTTAGTTTTCGGAGTATGACTAAGGTGGATGAACCTTACCACAGTTGCCATCAGTTCTCTTTAATGGTACGATCGTTCCATTTAGTACTGATGTGCAAGATCTAAGCTTGCACATTAGATTTATGAAATACCTGGTTAACCCAAAACTAAAACTCGAATGTAAAGAAAATTATGAAAAACTTTTTGTTGTATGTAAGGTGCTTCCCGTGCATGAAAAGGTCAAGTACTTAGTGGTTCTAGAGCAGTTCTATAACAACCAATTCAAAGTACATGTGCAAAACACTTACAATACTAGAAGTGTTAGAGAACGTAAATTCGTGCGAGCACCAGTAAAAAATTACTACGGCAAAAGAACCAATAGGTATTTGACCCCTACACTGTTCAATAGTATCGACTGGCTGAGAGGAGATAATGTAATTAGCAGGCGAACACTAGCGAATAAATTAAAGACTGAGCTGTTGGGTGGAATGGTCGTAACATAATATGTTGCGACCATGTCATTCAATAGTTCAGTTCAGTTTTTCAGCTTAATTTCGGCTCAACCGATTAATTATTGTCATAATAGGACAATAAGTGATCGGTTGACCACTGAACTGAAGGATTTTTGAACAAAATATTCTTACCGTCCATTTGAGTAATTATTTGTATACCTACTAGATATTTAATTAGAAAACCAAATGTTTTAAGACAAGCGCTAATCCTGCCGACAAACTGTCACGCAGTTTGGCAGGTTTACAAAAAATGTAAAAGTGGTTATCTAAAATAAATGATTTATTTATTTATTATTATTATTACATTGATAGTGCCCTAAGTTGGCTTACTCAAGTCGCTAGGATCATTAGGGGTATGAGGAACAGTGTGTAAAGTTCACTCATCCACTATAGAAAAGGGAGGATCCTCCAACCAGACGGGTGTTATGTCTGGCGGGCAACTGCCCGTAAGTTGATTTCGGATAGTCTTATCTATGTTTTTCGCTCGGTAAACTCCAACTGCGCGATGCAGGAATTATGTGACGTCATGTCTTTGCTGCGTAGTTCTATGTGGCGGTGTAACCGCTACAGGTCTGCCAGAAATTTACTGGAACGCTGCGGACTCTGTACCGATTGAATAATTTATTACCAACGAGTACGAAGATAATGCTTGTGATTGCAGTCCTTAATTTTCCCTATCATTGATTATGGTGATGTGTGCTACTATGAGCTGAATGCAGACCTCCTCGACAAACTTGACCGTCAGACCGTCTTCTCAATTACTGCATTCGATTCGTTTTCAATCTACGTAAATATGATTATGCCTCTACGCACCGGTCGCTTCTAAAGTGGTTGCCCCATACGCCAGCACAGAGAGCAACGGGCGCTAACCACCTTGTTTTCCTTTCTTGACTCTCCCGCCTCCCCTAGTTATCTAACCTCCACTTTCAGTACAATAGTACCAACCACAAAAGATCTACGTTCATCAAATAATCGCCTTCTTCAAAGCCCATTCACCACACAGGCTTTATTCACTCTTCCTTCTTCTTTCAGTATGTTTCTCTGTGGAATGTGCTCTCCTTGGAAATCAGGATGTAAACCAACTAATTATCCTTTAAAGTAAAAGTTCGCGAGCACATTCATAAGAAGCTGGCAATAACATCACAGCGTTAATGTTTTCCCATTGTTTTTCATATTTATTTTAATACTAGCTTTCGCCCGCGGCTTCGCCCGCATGGAGCAAAGAAACTCACATACATACATAAATACATGAACCCTGAACACATTACACTCTTTTCCCAGAAACGCCACAACGCGTAGAAAGGCACACCGACCACATCTTTATAATATTAATCTCCATACTCTTTTATATACGAGTCAATTTCACAGAAACATACTCCGAAGTCTCCATTCAAAGGAAAACGGTTTTATTGCAATGTTTTTACATAAACCTCACATAAAACTAATTTATTGCCGTTAGAAGAAAGTATCAAACATGCTTGTGTGAAACAATTTAGGTATAACTGGTGTTGTTTTTAAGAGTAGGATAAACAAGCGGTTTGTACGTAGACTAAATAGATATATTTTTGAGTCTAGGCTGAGAATAATGTTAGGGTTAAACTAGACGTAATTTCAACCCTACCTATTCCAATTTATCACAGCAAATTCTTTCAAAATCACAAAATATAACTTCACTTTCATTAGAGTCGAATTTCGACGCAATATCTCAATACTGACGCATCTATTATAAGCGAAATCGTTTTATAGATATATATCTAACACTTCTTCGCGGTCGGGTTAAATATGTTCAGTATGATTGACCTCGGTGGCCATTCGCCGCAAACTGAAATGCACTTTAACCACCCATGAAATAGAGATAAAAGAACATCAAAATAGCTTATCATATTATAAATCACATGCATTAGTTACATTGCACTGTTAAATGGCAACGTATCTAATAATTAAATGAGTTAATTTTTATAGACCAATTCAAACTACCTAGCCTTTTCCCAACTATGTCGGGGTCGGCTTCCAGTCTAACCGGATAAAGCTGAATACCAGTATTTAACATGGAGCAACTGCCTATTTGACCTCCACAACCCAGAACCCGAGCTTCCGACTACCATTTATGACTGTCAAAGATCTACGAATGACAGCCGAGACCAACGGCTTAACGTGCTTTCCGAGGCACAGAGGGTATCGATTATGTAATGGCTGGTCACTGATCCACGAGTCGACCGCGGCAAGCGTATCTTTCGACCTTCGATCAACCCGTACGGCTTTTATTATTCAACCACAAGCGATTGAGGCAATATGAATCGTATCTCTGTTCCACGCAATTACAGCTTGTAACTTGGATTTGTAGCGATAATCGCCAATTGTGGCGATAATCGCTACACTGACTTTTGATTACAGTAATAAAAGGACATTAGGTTTGAAATTACACATTTAAAATCTGTATCTCTGGTTTCATTTTACAGACCATTGTGGGGTTTTAAACGGTTCTGTAAATATGTCTTTATTGGTAATTGTTTTTGGTGTTACATTTTACATTTAGTTACATGTTTAGTTTTAAAAGACCTTATCACAATCTTCAACGTGTTATAACCTACCAACGTAGGTACTACTTATAGCGCATTTCAACACTACCCTTTACACACCCGCAACTCTGTAACAGCCTTAACATAAACTCCTCCGCCTATCCGTCCATGTTTCCGCAGTTTTCGCTCGATATGACTCCTATTCTCCAAAACAATGGACTTTTGCCTATAAATAAGATAAATTACGCTACATAATACAGTTTTCTTAATAAATAACTAGCTTGTATGAGGAACACTGCTAATGGTTTCAGCGAAACTATTTTGAAAGGAAGTTTTTGGTAATTCATAGGAATCCTTTTATATCTAAACTAGCTTTTTCCCGCGGCTTCGCTTCCGCGGCTTCGTGGTATCACGGGAACGTACCGGGATAAAAAGTACCTAAACTATGTCCTATGGGTTAGGACATAGGATAGGTACTAATTTTGATGAAATTTATATAGTCCACCTATGTGCCAATGTCAAATTTAGTCGAAACCGTTCAGCCGTTAAGCCGTGAAAAAGTTACAAACAGACAGACAGACCTACTTTTGCGTTAATAAAGAAAAGAAATAAAGAATAGAATTCGCGTAAAAAATTGTAACGAAAACATACACACACCGAGTTAGACAAAGTTAGATTTTATAGAGCGACCTGTCTGCCACTCATACTAGTGTGACAATAGGGTATTTGACTAGGTAGGTACCTACTATTAATAATAATCAGCGCTTTATACTTATAATGAATAGTAATAGTAATATATATTAAAAAATATACATTAACTAGCTTTTGCCCTCGGCTTCGCCTGCGTAGAGGTCAGAAATTATCCCGCGGGAACGTAATATCGGAATAAAACGTATCATATGTATTTATCCAGGTTATAATGTGTGCAATTTTATCCAAATCCGTTTAGCCGTTTCTGCGTCATTGACGCCAGTAGCACATCTCTGCCGCGAGCCAGTTGAATTGATTTAGTGCGGGTTCGCTGCGGTTTCGCGGCGGAGTTGTGCTACTGGGGTGTGAAAACATAGAAACTTTCACATTTATAATATTAGTAGTATAGTAGGATATAGTAGGTTTTATACGTATTTTATTATAGATGTTACCAGAAAATTGTGAAAAAAAAACGGTGGTTCTTCTATCCTAAAACGATAATATTGTACTGAATCGCACAAACTAATTCTGGCGTTCCAGTGTTGTGACGTCAAATCGCAGCAGCCCCGTCTCTGTCTAGGATAGACCTTAAAACGCATACTACTTCACTATTTATTGAGATATTTAAACAATTTTGTTTACAGTGTCTTAATTTGTTTTTTAAGACTTCGACGTATTCATAAAATAAATCCAGTCAAATGGCCTACCCCTTTTCTCATGCTCGACCTGCCCTAATAACAGCTGGTTACTGTTCTCAGGCTGGACAAAGAATTTCCTAAAAATCCTTTAATACCATTACCAGAACCTCATGTTCAAAGGGAAAACAACAAAACCTTTAAATATCCGTACAATACATATTTCTTAGTACGCAAATTCCGCTTCAAATATAGCCACTCGAGCAACAATAAGTAAGCCTCCAAGTTACACGGAAGGTGCTTTGATATAATTCTTTTGGTAGAAGCAACTGCCATTCGCTTTCACTATATTTGTTTGCACAATAAAATTGTTCCGATATTCAACTGTTATAAATAGTGCCTCCTCGAAGACGCGCCCACTCATCTTCCTTAACGCGATGACTGTACTGTAGGTTGTACTGAAAGCGATTAAGATGAAGAGGGGCGTCTTCGTGGCTGGCACTATATTTCTTAACACGTCTTGAAAAGATTTTTGTATTAGGAACATTGAATAAATTTTTAAAGCAGTGTATAGAGTGCCACCATTGGCACTCTATCCCTATCGGATAAAGTGCCACTACAGGCACCCTAGTAACACCGCCTCGGCCCGGCTAAAGTGCCGCAAGCATTGAATTTGCATTGTCACTGTCACTAAGTCACGTCACTTGGTATTTTGTTTGATTGTCGAGGTTAGATCGCTGTAAAACACCACATTCCCAAAACATTACATTCTCTTGTGCCTAAACGGACCCTGGCACTTCGCCGGCTCGCTACGCTCGCTCGGCTCGTGCGTTGTGTGGTCACAGTTCTAACCTAACCTAACCTAAATAACAAGTGACAGTGACAATGCAACGCTCACGGCACCCTAGCCGGGCCGAGGCAGTGACACTAGAGTGCCACAAGAAACTCGCGGCACTCTATACACTTCGAATTTTTAATGCTATTTCGTAAAGTTCATTTCGAACCTCGCACGTATAAATATTTTTGAAGTGAAAACTTGTTTAGCCGCGTTGTGCACTTTTTTTGGGATGGGCAAAAAATGCTAAACTCGCGTCAGGACCTGACCGTAAGATCCGTTGCCTAGCAACCGACAAAGTAAATATTAAAATAAATAGTTTTTGACATTACGTAAAGATTGAGCAGTCAAGCAGTCAAGTTTTCACTTCTGCCGGCACTCCCGGAGTGCAAACCGTTGTTTTTTTTATCTCAACAAATTGGTGTTTAAAGAATATCACTACAAGGAAGCATGTTTAGGAAAGACAGTCATATTCCGAGAGTGGTGGAATGGTAACTAATAAGAACTTGGTTGGCCGCGTTGTGGTTAACTTTTTATAACGACAATTGCATCATTTCTACTGTATTACTAGATAGATAGAGAAAATAATCAAATATAAAATGGCAATACTTCAATTAATGTAGGTCCTCTAAGTAAAAATATTTTGCGTTCGTAATATAATCCTCAGAGGTCCCTCATTGGGATTCCTCCCCGATTGTCGGGAACTCGTAAAGATCCGCTAAAGTTAAATTAGGGCCACTTGTTACTGTCACCAGGCTTATCTGAGCACCGTTTGTTTTTCGATAACACCATCCAATGACGAGATAAAAATAATTTGCGAACCTTGGAGTGAAAAGTTTAATTAATTTTGTAGACGAACCGTTTGGGCGGGATTGATTGGGGAAACTTGACCTTTCGCGTAAAGGACTTAACGTTTATAGTATGCTGGCTGTTGACCTAAATTCGTGGGAATCCTGCGTAGAGGACTGCTTGTTACTGTTACGATTACCTACTGAGTTTGACACAGCGGTTATGTCTCGAAACATTAGTTATAGACGGCAGTTATTCTAATCTTTTATGTAATTTTATGTGCACTAGTAACTAAGCATTAACACTGTAATTTCAGTGACTGCCAAGGCATAGGTCTCGGTTTCGAACCCAAGGCACGCACCTCTGACTTTTCGGATTCATGTGCGTATTGTATAATTATCACTTAGAGATATTTCTCGACGGCTTGTGTAGCCAAGTTAGAGGCCCATGATGGGCAGTATAAAAACTCTGACAACAGGTTAGTCACTAACCAGACTAAAATGAAAGAAGACTAGTTTCCTTGTGACTTTAATTATTTTATCTGGCTCACGGTCGCAATGTTTTGCATGGCTTTAACAATGGTGAATATGACCTCAACGTGTAATAGGCAATGGTCACCATTTACTTATCATTGTTGATCATCAGCCACTTCCACAATAGGAATGCTGACTGGGAAAAAAAAAATTGATTCAGACAGAAAATAAAAAAATATTATACACGTATTTTTTGCTTTATCATCATATTAATCATATTAATAAAAAATGGTTTAGATAAAACGGGTAAGTAATATACAGGGTGACAGGGAAATTCGACCTATTCCTTGAAAGGGGTTATACTAGAGGTCATTAGCAACAAATTAAGTCCAATGAACTAGGGGTCAAACCTGGATGGTTCTCGAGCTGTGACGGTTCTTCGATATTGTAGAAATTTTCTGACTTGTTACCAAAAACAATTATTTATGAAAAAAATACTCCACTCTAAACATTTAATTGATACTTTTCTGAAAGCTGAGAAAGGCGTGATCATTGTAAAAAAAAAATCTCGCCCAAAACTTACATAATCTCAGAAATAGAAGGTCTTTAGTAGCTATAATATTTAATGATTGTTTTATTCCCAAACATTGAAGTAAGCTATTGGAAAAAAATTGTATGACAGTTGGCGTACAAATGTGTAAAATGACTAACTGGTTTCATAAGCTTTCCAAAAAGGTATAATTGTCATTAACTTTCCCAGCGGTTTTTCAAAAATCTGCAAAAGCGCGCTATAGACCAAATTTTTAATTTTGATTTGTTAAATTAATTCAGCTCGAAAAGTCAACGTGTAGAGTAGTGAATAAAAAATTAATGTAATTTGATACAGTTTAATACAAAAAAAAAAGCAGTTAACAAAAATTACACATCCTTTTCGAATTGCCTGCCATTGTTGCGTATGCAGCCTACGACATACTAAACTTCACTCACTGGCACTCGCGTTGAAAGTGAGGTTTTCATGTGTTCGGCAGCTGCCAAAATCCTCTCCCTCAACTCTTTAATGTATGTCACTGGTGTAGGGTACACTAAGTCCTTCATGTGACCCTAAAGATAAAAGTCGCATGGCGTTAAATCTGGACTTTCAAAGATTTCAAAGGGCCCACCAGAGAAGATTTTCGTTAAATGTTTGGATGGGGATTGGCCATGATAAGTTCAGGCCATTTTTCTTGCCCTGAAATTTGAGTGGCATAACGTAACTACGAAAACTTTTTAAGAGAAGAATTGAACACGGTTTTGGAAGATGTGCCTCTAGCTACGTGAAGAGATATAATACGGGAAAGTTAATGACAATTATACCTTTTTGGAAAGCTTATGAAACCAGTTAGTCATTTTACACATTTGTACGCCAACTGTCATACAATTTTTTTCCAATAGCTTACTTCAATGTTTGGGAATAAAACAATCATTAAATATTATAGCTACTAAAGACCTTCTATTTCTGAGATTATGTAAGTTTTGGGCGAGATTTTTTTTTTACAATGATCACGCCTTTCTCAGCTTTCAGAAAAGTATCAATTAAATGTTTAGAGTGGAGTATTTTTTTAATAATTAATTGTTTTTGGTAACAAGTCAGAAAATTTCTACAATATCGAAGAACCGTCACAGCTCGAGAACCATCCAGGTTTGACCCCTAGTTCATTGGACTTAATTTGTTGCTAATGACCTCTAGTATAACCCCTTTCAAGGAATAGGTCGAATTTCCCTGTCACCCTGTATGGTATAATAACAAAATGACTAATATTTACAAGATATAACAACTGAATCTATAATTTTATTTGTTATAATCATCAGTTAATATAATAAACGATTGATATAATTTTAAAATAACTAATTTTTATAATCATAACATACATTTAATATCAAATCGTTTGATATACCACTCAAAAGACATAAAACATATTTAGTCTAATATGTAATTTCTATCTCGGTTAGTAACGTGAGTGGATATTATACCTAACTGATTACCACCTGCCAAGATAGTCACTCGCTACGCTCGCTCGCCTTCACGCGTTAATGTTCACTGTTCTAATCTAACCTAACCCAAATGGTTCACCAACAATAGAGGGATCTGGCACTCGGCGGCCGCTGCCGCGGCACGCTCCCTATGGTCGCTCGTCTTTCGCTCGTCTTCGCGTGTTAATGGTCATTGTTTTAACCTAACCTAACCCAAATGGTTCACCAACAAGAGAGGGGATCTGGCACTCGGCGGCCGCTGCCGCGGCACGCTCCCTATGGTCGCTCGCCTTCGCGCGTTTTTGGTCACTGTTCTAACCTAACCTAACCCAAATGGCTCACCAACAAGAAAGGGGATCTGGGACTTGGTGGCCGCTGCCGCGGCACGCTCCCTACGGTCGCTCGCCTTCACGCGTTAATAGTCACTGTTCTAATCTAACCTAACCCAAATGGTTCACCAACAATTGAGGGATCTGGCACTCGGCGGCCGCTGCCGCGGCACGCTCCCTATGGTCGCTCGTCTTCGCGTGTTAATGGTCATTGTTCTAACCTAACCTAACCCAAATGGTTCACCAACAAGAGAGGGGATCTGGCACTCGGCGGCCGCTGCCGCGGCACGCTCCCTACGGTCGCTCGCCTTCACGCGTTAATGTTCACTGTTCTAATCTAACCTAACCCAAATGGTTCACCAACAATAGAGGGATCTGGCACTCGGCGGCCGCTGCCGCGGCACGCTCCCTATGGTCGCTCGTCTTCGCGTGTTAATGGTCATTGTTCTAACCTAACCTAACTCAAATGGTTCACCAACAAGAGAGGGGATCTGGCACTCGGCGGCCGCTGCCGCGGCACGCTCCCTACTTTCACTTTGGTCACTGTTCTAACCTAACCTAACCCAAATGGCTCACCAACAAGGAAGGGGATCTGGGACTTGGTGGCCGCTGCCGCGGCACGCTCCCTACGGTCGCTCGCCTTCACGCGTTAATAGTCACTGTTCTAACCTAACCTAACCCAAATGGTTCACCAACAAGAGAGGGGATCTGGCACTCGGCGGCCGCTGCCGCGGCACGCTCCCTACGATCGCTCGCCTTCGCGCGTTAATGGTCACTGTTCTAACCTAACCTAACCCAAATGATTCACCAACAATAGAGGGGATCTGACGCTCGGCGGCCGCTCACGCCTTAGCCTTGTAACCTAACATAACCGAGTTGGATTGCTTTGAATCGGGGTGTTAACCATAATGATGGTATCAATATGTATTTTAAACGATAGACCTAATGATTTTCGATTAAATAAACGTTATAATTATACGAAATAAGTTTTAGAGTATATAATTGTTATATGTAAAGAAATTATATCAACAGTTGGTATATCTCACGTTTATTATATCTAGTGAACGTTATTGAAATGAAAATATACCAAATAACTTTATATGATATGAGACGCACCCAGATAAAACGCATTAAAGTTGCGGAGTGGGAGCTCGTTACGTCACAAGTCGGTATAAAATCTACCGGTCAGTGACGTCATACCACATTTTAACGTTCTGCCTACTCAATGTATTGCCGTAATCTTTTGATTAGGTAAAAAAAGAAATCGTCGAATCTTCTGGAGGACCAAAAAAAAATTTTTCGTCTACATTCCTATTGACTGAATACATTCCACATAAAAAGCCATGAAGTAATACCAAATTGACGTAAAAAATAACCATTTAATCTAACGTTCCAATTTCATTACGGACAAACAATTTGCTAGCCAGCATTTCTTTTCCCAGAAACTATTAGAGCAGACTTTTGTCTTTCCCCCAAAATTGTATGTTGATCGGGGGATGAATAAACATGTGTCGGCAGTTTATCATCACGTGTGAGTCGTAAAATTGGGGACGAGAGGGTTACGGCGAGATAAGCCGACGATCTGTCACCGGAATATTATCGTATCTGCGGCCTGACGCTGCTTTTCGTTTATACGATCAGGTTGGAGTGTCTGCTGAGATGTTTTTCTCGCTCTTTCTTTGAGGGGATTAGATTTTTATTTTCAATAACTTTTTACGTTTTTGTTCACAGAATTTTGGGGAAAATGGACTTTAAAAATAATACACCACCCATTTCCCAATTTATATCGGTCTCGCTAAAGTAAGCAAGTAAGTTTTTTTTATTTTTTTAAGCATGGTGTACATACATTGCATGCAAGATATTAAATACAGAAATGTTCTATCATGTTCAGCCGCGTATCGTGGCGTACAAATTGGTCAGAAGAGATAGTGCACAAACCGCGACTATATATTTATCATTACATTATAAAATAAACTATAACTAAAATCTATTTAAACGCTCTAAGACACAAATCGCTGACGTCACCCAAAAATCAGCCAAGATCAAGTGGGACTGGGCCGCACACGTTTGCCGCATGTCGGAAACAATTGGGCTAAGACCACTACTACGTGGGTTCCTGAAAACGCCCAGCGGCATCGTGGAAGACCCAAGCGTAGATGGCGGGAGGAACTTGACGCTTATAGGAGGGATTGGTCCATATTGGCTCAGGATCGAGTCGAGTGGAAAAAGGAAAGGGCGGCTTTGCCTGCAGTGGGACAACATGGGCTAATTATTATTATTCTATTTAAATCCATTCTACGGTAGTGGAATACTTTAAATGAGATATAATAATTATTCAAGCTAACCCAAATAGGCCAACATACTTAACGATTTATTTTTTCTGTAAATTAATCCTCCTCAAAAACCTTTCAAATCATGAAAGGTTTTTGAGGAGGATTAATTTATTCAGGGCTCATACTTCATCTGTTTACATTCAAGAGAGATATTGTAGGATATTAATTTTTCTTCTTAATTCGACGGATTGAAGAGTGGGTAAATGTTTTATAGCTTTTATTGTCAAACATGAATATATTGGATTCTTTCATTTCATCAATCAATCTTTCACCATGACTTAGGATCATGGTTGAACAGTTATAGCTGAATTTAATTAATTTTACTTCTGTCTTCAAAGCCGAGGCCATAGAAATTGATTCGTATCTGGACGTTTAATATAAAACGAGATTAAAAGATTATACCATCAATGGTATAATCAATAAAGAAGATCCAAGAAAGATCAAAGACTAGGATCTTCAGTCATTAGACCAACTCATTAAATCTCAAAAGGCGAGCCGTTTGAAGTAAGTTAGTGCTTTCTAATTCTGATTAAACTTAAACGTTAAATTAATTAACATTTTCCTCAAACTTTCAGCTTAAAAGGTAGGCAAGATTAAACAATTAAGTTTAACTAAATAAGTCTTATGAGTGACGAATAGTAAATTAGGAGGCTGAAGACTGTTTGCTGACTAAAGTGCCAGTCGCTGTTGATCCTACCGCTCAAAGTTAGGGAATTGACACGTACTGACACAGACACGCTCAAGTAATTCCCTGTGATTAATTAGACACACTAATTTCCTTGCTTTACGGGCTCGAGTTTAGTTGAAAGCGTTTAAGAGCAAATTGTGATGGATAGTTACACTCTGTAGTAGTATAGTTAAAATCTCAAAGCAAAACAAACAATTAAAAAAAATTACAATTACAGGCACTTTTGAATCGCCAAGGGGTCAGTCAGTCAGAAAGATGACGCTAGTTGCCCATTTCAAAGCTTAGCACGTTCCTATGGAGAAGAACGGGCAAGAAACTCCAAAGTTAAAACATGTACGGTACTCAGAATATCACAATGTGACATGGATTACTGCACCAAACAAAAATAATGATAACAACAATTGCATTGAAACTTCGCTATAACAATGACGACACATAAACAAAAAGTGACAACAATAAACAAAATGAACATTTATTTATCACAATTTTTATTATAAAACTTATAAAAAAACACGAATATAATTCATACACGCAAGCGCCACCACGGACAAAAACAGGTCCAAACATAAATCGAGAGGAAAACCCATTTTTATGACGCGTAAAAAAATCTTTATCGACCAATTTCGCCTTTAGTTTTCTGTGAAAGAAACGAGTACAGTTTTGTTCCAAATAAATTTATGTGCGCACCAGTTTTTGCCGCGGTTTCGGGCTGTGTGGGCGTCTATTTTTTGGTATCCAATCTGTTGAAATAAAATAATGGTTTGATATTAGCTTCATGTTTTAGTGACAAAGTGGTTCATGGACCTGATTCTAAAGCATTGTGTTGTGGGTTTAAAACCTGGTAAATAATAATAGCAATAGCAATAGCGTAGCGTCGGAAGGCCTCCCACAAGATGGACCGATGACTTAGTAAAGGCCGCAGGAGTTCGGTGGATTCGGGAAGCACAGAATCGGTCGAAGTGGCGGTGCTTGGGGGAGGCCTATGTCCAGCAGTGGACGTCTTTCGGCTGATATGATGAAATAATAATATGAATGTTTAAAGATGTTCTATGTTATTTGTCTCTTTTCTAAATCCACTCGTAGACACTAATGCAGCTAAACATCACAATAAATCATGATCATCATCATCATTTCAGCCGATAGACGCCCACTGCAGGCCTCCCCCAAGCACCGCCACTTCGACCAGTTCTGTGCTTCTCACATCCAGGGAATTCCAGCGACCTTCACCAGGCCATCAGTCCACCTTGTGGGTGGTTTTCCAACGCTACATCTTCCGGTACGCGGTCGCCACTCCAGAACCTTTCGGCCAATCCGGTCATCTGTTCAGCGAGCAATTTGCCCTGCCTACTGCCACTTAAGTTTGGCAATTCTTCGGGCTCTGTCGGTTATCACGTAGAGAAACCCCAAGCATAGCCCTCTCCATTGCCCTTTGGGTGACTTTCAGCCTTCTAATGAGGTCTATTGTGAGCAATCACGTTTCAGTGCCCGAGGTTATCACTGGCAACACACACTAGTAAAAAAATAATGAACTTAATACTTTGAAATCACCAACACTTTATAAACAGCGTCGTAATCAAATCATTTCGTGTTTAAAATGAGATGAGGACTATTGAATGGGAAAACCTCCAAGCATTTATTATCATTCACCTATTCTTTATAATATTATTAGATCTAATTACATCTTATATATAATTCGGTGAAAGAAAAAGCATCTTCCGATAAACACAGTCATGAATGATGTATGCCTAAGTGGTTTAGCTTCGCTCGCATGAATTATTTCCTCACGATCCCAGGGGCACTACATATTTCTTCACGATAAAATGCTGGTATGTCTCTCTTGAAGCCTTGAGAAATCTGTATATATTATGTTTCACGGAAATTCTCGTTCATTCTCTTGTTTATATACTAAATGAGCGGATTAGGTACTAGAATATAAGTTATATTTTACGAGTAGGTAACCTTTTTGTTGCCATTGTCTGTGCGTTACAAAGGTCTCCCCTTTTCTGGTTCGTTAGGATTGTATTGTGGGTGTAGCTCGACTTTTTCAAGCTTATCTTTGGTCTACGTATAAAGGCAATTTGACACGTTTGAGGTATACCTACCTTACCTTATAGGCCCTATTTAGGTAAAGTAGGTATAGTTAGAGCGTGTCAAATTGCCTCAAAGTATACAGACGTCACCCACCGTACCTTGTGCGTTCTCTATAATATAAGGTATGCACTGACGACTATATTATTTTCGTAAGTATCATTAGTTTAGGAATAAAATGCCTCAGAAAACGGGGTAAGAAACGTGAGTATAGGTATGTATACAACGGTATTGTAATAGAAAGTAACGCTATCTAGAATATGCGGCAAAAATGAACGATACTCTCAAAGAACGTTCAACCTACGCACTACTGACACGAGGAAACTCCTATTTTTATACACCTAAAACGTGTTTATATCAGGGGACAAGAAACCCGCTTAACGCTTAGGACTATATTCGACATAAGGCGAAAATAGCCAAAGGCTAGTATTTCGCCACATCTTCATTATCCTAATCTTGGAAAACACCAACCCTTCGGGAAAATCTTCGACCCGAATAATTGAAAACGGGCCGAAAGTAGAGACAACCTTTGAATATTGAGGTTCCTACTTCATTTGAGATTCTGTTGTTCTTACAATGCAAAGTTTTATCTCGGCGAGTCACAGGCAGTCTCACAAACTACAATATGCAAGGAGGGTTATATAACCGTTAGTTTGTATAAAATCTCCAACGTACTACGTTAAAGGCTGAAGTTTTACTTGTAAGGTAAAGGCTGTGTCTATTTTACGCGTACCACAATTGCTTATCCGCTTGTTAAGTTCGCTATTGAATGTTACGTTACACGCTCGGTACTAAAAGCTAGTACATTCAAACAGACTGTGATATACAATGTGATACAATGGTCGTATTTGTGTTTCATTATGCAGATTGAAGGAAAAATTGGATTGTTTTTCATAGATTTATCGTTATTGTTTGTATGTGTATATTTGTTTGAATAAATCTCAAATTAGTTTCATGTTTTATAACAGTTTTCTGGCAACACTGCCATGACGTGTCAGATATTTGATTATATTATTAAAATAGTACAATATCCATTGAATTTTATGTACTGGACTAAATCTCACTGAAGGATATGGAAATAGTTCAGCCTTGCCACCAGTTGGTTGTAAGCCTTTAAAAAACTTATCTCGACACAGTAAAGGATTGCTAAATGATCACAAGAAATACCTGCAAATGTTACGCTATACATACAGGAATAATGCTCCACCAAAACGCCCCTACACGTTACGATATGGAGAAAATGGGCCCCACCTTACATTAACTGTGGCACGTTGATAAAAACGATAAGTACATATCTGCCTAATATTTTCCTCCCTATGGCAATTAAAGCGATCGCTTTATCACCTATCTAGCTTAAACGGCACCGACTCCCTTATCTTAATTACCCCATAAAAGTAACCGATTTACACACTTTCAACAAAAAATACTCTCTTTTGGAAGTAATTAAAAATCAATATAAAAAGCATTACTACCCAACTTCCCAATAAAACGGAAAAGCGGTATTAAAATAAAAAGCTTAATAAATTTTTATGCCGATCATTATTACATTCGTAGACTGTAATAAAATTTAAGGAAAAAGTTATGTTCATCGCGTGAAATAAGTGGTAGCTTTATCCGATATATTATTCGTTGGGGTTACCTGCAACTTTTTAACATATATCGTTGCATTTTATAAGATAAGCAGAAAGTTCAGGCTTGAGATTTATGACAACCATTTCTACACGCCCTGTAGTTTTTGAAATAGTATGAAACTAGTTATAGTTCAAGAGCCGGCAACTCAAGTCAACTTCCACATAACAATTCATGAAAACAATGAGGAAAGTTGTTTTGAAATATTTCATCTCATCCTCCTGCTTAACCCATTTATATCGCGGTCGCGGCGGCAAGACTTTTCCTGAACTAGGTACTAATATGTATTTAAATAATGATGTAGATTTTAGACATACTTTTAAAAACGAACACAATTTTTTTAACTTTCAATAAACCTCTTTTGGCTATTGCAATCAATTATTAAATACTAAAATGTTTATCATAAAAATCCATCGAATTAAGCAAGAACCCATTTAACGTATTACACGATGCAACTTTATACATATCATATTACTTATGTCTGTTAGATAAGTAATATGAGATGTATAAAGTTGCATCGTGTTACTATTTAAGGAGTAAGCTCTCGAACTATTGCATCTAGGTTACGAATTGCTGTATGCGGTAAAAAAAAGAAAATTTACGAGTGCACGTTGCACGGAACGAACAGACATACTGTGGTCTTTGCTTGTTTTTTTTTATTTTATTTGTTGTGTTATAGCTAATGTGTAGTGATGTTTATAGGACGTTCCTTGACAATTTTAAAATTAATACTTGTTTGAAGAAACCAATGTCACACTTCTAACCCCCAAGATACAGGCAAAAATACCTAAGGTACAACCTGATTATTAATGAATAACTTTGAACTTTGGATTCTGAAGGACTGTAAAATATTTATTTTACATAAAAGCTTCTGCTGGAGTTTTTATTCGATGTTATTACTGGGTGATTGTTAGGTTGATTCGAAAATAGGAGGCACTTTCAAAAGCATAATAATATTGTATCCAACTAATACGTTGAAGTAAACTTGGAAAGTATAACAAAAATAAACGTGGAGTTGCGTTGTTTTAACATTTAACAGAAAGAAACCGTTGCCATGAGTAATCAAAATTCAAACCGTGATTCGCAAATGAATACCGTTATTATTTTAATTAGCCTTAAGTCACATACCATGTATTTACACCCCCTGATGAACAGAAATCAATACAGTCGCCCCCGTCCCCCTCTGCCACACACAACACATTAAACAACTTTGCATACATACTATTTCACTTTCGCTAACAACGTCGGATCAGCGGTGCTCAATCTGAGATGAAATGTAATCCCCGCGTTTATCTGTTCCGCCTTTCTGCGACTATTGTCATCCGATCATTTTTTTACTAGTAAAGGATACAGCTGATCTCTTCCACTAAAGTTAAGTACTGTATTTTATTGCACAGTTTTTGCTTATCCATAACACTGTTTTTGGAACAATAAATTACTATCGTATCTATTTATATTAATTCTATTATACAATTAGTTTTAAAAAAATACTATAGGTGCCTTAATAAACTAAATAGTAGTCGCAGATCAGCTTGCTGTTGAAATTCTATCAGAAAACTGTATAAATATTCACTGTCTAAAGATAAATCAGGGCTCTTATCTACTTGATTAGATGAAATTTTACCTTACCTCACTGGATATAAATCGCAAAATATCAACAATAATCACATAACGTTGCATTAGTTCGTATCAGGTTTTATAAATCTTTGGAAACTTAGACTGGGTTAGTCTAACATGTCTAAAATATATCGAACCATGCATCGTTGGGTACTGTGTTCCGAGGGTAACGAATACCCCAAACATGCATTATGTAGATATGCGTAAAAACATAACCGACATTTACAAAATCAATCTGCGTAACCTTTTGTATATCGGTCGGCTTCGAGTCAAACTGCATGCAGCTGAATACCAGTATTTTTCATGGAGCGACTGCCTATCTGACCCCCACAACTGAACTTTGAGCACCGCTGAACTAGATACTTCTCACCATTTCTCAATATTCAGTGAACGAGGCGTTCTCGCTGTCAGCGACACCCGTTGGTTAATTAATGTTCATATTAGGAGAAATAATTATGTAAACTGTATCGGTAGCGGACTGGTGAAGTGACTTTAGGAGTATTTACTTTTAGACAGAATGTTTCTCTTTGATTTAGTAGCAGAAATATGGCTAGTTTAGTCCATAACTAGGTTTTGACAAGCTCGATATAAAGATTTGTAATACCGACTTCCTTATAGATCACGCTCGATGGTATGCTAACGGTAACGGCGAACATCAGCCCAGATTTAGTCATTAATGAAAGCCATCTGCTCTTTTTTTTAACTAAAACTCGTAGAATCTTATTTTTTTACCTACAGTTTCATTTAATGGGAATAGTTTTTAAACTTACTAATGAGCAACCATTTATTTCTTTCAAGAAAGGCGAAAAGATTAAGCATAATCTTCCCACAATGTAACAACACTAACAAATTCTGAGCATGCATAAAACGTAGCGCGATATAAATAAAATGTTTACAACCGTTGTTTACGACTTGTGCACTTATGCACTTGTGACCCCAACACATATTATTACGGTTCTGCAAAGGGTTAACTTCTATGTCATTTGGACCGGGAGGGTTAACGCAATACTTCAACTATTCAGGATAATAGTTGCTATCATTTGCATCGTAGCCATACTATAGCGTTTCTTAGCGCTACGTCACGGCGTAGTCGCGTAGCCGCGTAGCAAATGCGCTACGACGTAGCTTGTCCTGAACCAAATCAAGTACTTCGGAAACTAGTAATGGGCAACATCGTAAACAGTTGTAAAATATTTCGCTGCTTTGATTCATTTGGCAATATTGCTGTATGGAAATAAGAAATATGGCTAACTAGTGAACTAAAATATTGATTATGAAATGCAATAATTAATATCGTAACACCGAATATTTAGTACTAGATATCAAAAAGTATTTGGAAACTTTCCTTTCATACACTTAAAACGGTTACAACATCAAATTCAGTGTTATAATTGCAATTCGATATTAATATTCTAGTTCATTAATTAGCCATATTTCTAAATACGAGGGGTGTTCAATAAATAGTGAGAATGCGATACATTCTCTTTGGAAAGAACAAAAATAAATACTGGCAGGCATAGCCCAGACATTAGTTAAGATGATAATAAAAAAAGCAATTAATTCTCTTTTGTTTTTTAAAAGTAGAAGTCTATTGTTTGCGTCGTTTCGGAACGTGTTCTTAAAAATGGATAAAATTGAAGTTCGCGCGGTAATAAAATATCTCTGCTTGAAAAATTTTACTACGGAGCAGGTAAATCAAGACTTGAGAGCAACATTAGGGGTTCATGCTCCTCCATATTCTACGGTTGTGCGTTGGTGTGCTGAGTTCAAGCGAGGAAGAACTTCCACTAACGACGACCCACGAACGGGACGCCCCATATCGGCAGTGACTGAACAAATGATTAAAAAAGTTGAAAATATTGTCTTGGCGGATCGTCGTGTTACTGTTCGTTTTATAGCTGAAGAAGTAAAGATTTCGATAGAAAGTGTCCATAATATTATAAACGACCATTTGGGTATGAAAAAAGTGTCAGCGCGCTGGGTGCCCAGAATGCTATCTGACGCGCAGAAACAAACTCGACTGAGTATTTCACAAAGCTGTTTGGATTTGTTACAACAAGATCCTGACCGATTTTTGGCTCGATTCATAACTATGGACGAAACATGGCTTCACCATTATGACCCAGAAACGAAACAACAGTCCATGACTTGGAAGCGACCGTCATCTCCAACTCCAAAGAAATTTAAGGCGATTCCATCCGCCGGAAAGATCATGGGCTCTCTTTTCTGGGACAGCCAAGGGGTGGTAATGATCGAATATCTTAATCATGGAGCCACTATTACGGGGACTATGTACGCAGGACAAGTAACAAAGTTGCGTGAGGAAATACGCAAGAAACGGCGTGGCAAACTCGCTAAAGTTGTTTTGTTTCACCAAGATAACGCCCCTGCGCACAAGTCCAGAGTTGCGATGGCTGCCATTCAAGAAGCTGGCTTCGAATTGATGGAACATCCTCCATATTCACCGGACCTTGCTCCTAGTGATTTCTACCTATTTCCGCGCTTAAAGAAACATCTCAGGGGCCAGAAATTCGAAGATGATGACGGAGTAGTCGCCGCCGTAAATGATTTTTTAAGGGATCAGGAAGAAGATGTTTTTAGAAAGGGAATTTTAGGATTAGAGAAAAGATATACAAAGTGTATAAACCTGAAAGGTGACTACGTCGAAAAATAAAATAACATATAATAAAAGATAATTGCGTCTTACTCATTCTCACTATTTATTGAACACCCCTCGTACCATATAGTAATATTGTCAAATTAATCAAAATAGGTAAATATTTGACAGCAATTTGCGACGTTGCCAACTTAATAGATGGACGAACTTAAGTATCTTAATCTTGGTTAAAGCAATTCGCTAACACAGGTTATGGTCTACCTGTGTGCCAAATTTCATCGAAATCCGTCAAACCATTAAGGCGTTAAGGCAACAGGCAGACAGAGGTACTTTCGTATTTATAATGTACGTTACGAAAGTATGTACGTTTTTATTCATACTATACTTATTGTATAGTATGAATAAAAACGTACCATACTTTATAGTTTATAATAATGGTGCATTGTCTTAAAATAAAATAGAACAAAATAATTAACTCACCAAAATGAGGTTAGTTCCTCAAACAGACTAACGCATTTCGACACACAAAACCAGTTTGATCAATTAAATGACATTAGCAGTAAATAAATTAGTTTGAAATTTTATGCAGGTCAGTTTGTATGTCCATTATTGTCCATCACTTGTAATTAACAAACTGTCAATTTGCCATCAACGCAAAACCGCGCTAAATCAAATAATTCGTTTCTGTGAATTGAGTAGTTTTGTTTTTTGAATAGATAAATAATAGAATTTTGATAATAACGTGTTTTTTTTGTGAAAATAATATTGAGCAGTCACAATAACTTCTGAAAAAACTTATTATTAACTTATATTGAATGTATATAAGCGACATGAATGTGCAAATTAATGAGACTTTCTGGTAACTCTAGAAACCTTTTTAAGCCATGTCTCAAGACTAGAATTCATTAGATTGTCTACCTACAGTTTGTAATGTAAAGTATCTCAGTATCAATGTATGGGCATGTGATGTGGAGGAATGAGGAAAATGTCGCAAGGAAAATTTTGAGTATGAATGTCGATGGCTATAAGAGTAGGGGAAGACCGAATAAACGATGGATGGACTGTGTGAAAGATGATATGGCTAGAAAGGGGGTGACTACCGAGATGACGACTAATAGAGAAGTATGGAAGAAAGGGACATGTTGCGCCGACCACAAATAAATTGGGATAAGGGCAGGAGAATGATGATGAATACAGTATCAATACAACAATTAAGTACCTACCCAATGTGCAATATGTTTTTAGTTTTAGGTAGACAATCAAATAAATTCATGTCGATTTATACATCTATCTGAGGCTGACTGTACCTAATAGATAGAATTTACCGTTTATCATCAAACAGACTGTTAGCACTGTCACTTCATCTCTTCTTTCTTTATATAAAATCATCATTAGCAATATTATGATGAAGTCACTTTTCGCAAATGACCCTTAAAAGACCTTTAAAAAAAAACGCCTCAAAACGAAATTTATTTAATGCAAAACGTTCTTTAGAAAATACAATCGCACAAAAATGGGTAGGAAATTAAAAATGTAAAGGAATAAAAACATCTTGAAGGAGAAATAATTTAGCACCAGAATGAAATGAAAAAGGGAAAAATGTAGGAAGATCCGCCCCAATGAATAGGCTAGGAGTTATATTTATTCAAGATCATAATTAACGATGTTTCGTAACGATTGCAGTATTCATTTACTTTCGTAAATTCAGCTTTTAAAGGGGTTTATGGGTAAACATAACGGGTTGGATCGATCGTTTTGAGGTTCACAGCGAGTCTTATTGAGGTCAATGCGTGGATGGGTGAGTTCTTCGTCTTAGCGTATCGATGGCGATCTAAATACAGTCGGCTCAGAATTAGGCCACGGATGGGTGACTATTCTCCTGTCCTTTGCAGTTTTTAGGTTTTTTATAAGTCGGTGGCAAAAAACGAAAATAACAAAACCAAAGACACCGACTTCCGAAATTAAAGTTATTTTTTCAGTTTGTAGTGTTTGTTTTGGAAGTCAGTTATATGAAGTGCAGAAGCTCATGACTGCAGAAGCTCATGAACACAGACTTCATCATCATGTGAATGTTGAGGCGATTCAACTCCTTGACAACACTGAATTAGTGCGAAGGCTAAAAAGGGTAAAACCTTTTCAGTTAATTTAGTGCAGTGTAATTGACCTTAAACTCGTGGAGGAGCTCGTTGCTAAGTAATAACAAGCCGCACGGATCGATCCATCAGGTTAAGCTACGCTTGCCAGGGTTGGTAAGTGGATGGGTGACCATCTTCACATACCGAGACTCCTCCGTGCCTCGGAAAGCACGTTAAGCCGTTGGTCCCGGCTGTCATTTGTGGATCTTTGACAGTCGTTACGAGTCGTCAGAAGCCCGAAAGTCTGACACCAGTCTTACCAAGAGGTATCGTATTACCCAGTAACTGGGTTGTGGAGGTCAGATAGGCAGTCGCTCCATGTAAAATACTGGTATTCAGCTGCAACCGGTAAGACTGGAAGCCGACCCCAAGATAGTTGGGAAAAAGGCTAGGAAGATTGATTGTAAGTGACCTTAAACTGTAGTGCAAGTGCTGACTTTTATAAAGAACACGTGAATCAAGTGTCTTCCCCTTAACTTTAGTGAATAAGAAAGACGTTAATGGACGACTTCTTAATTTTATAGTTACTTAGCAGTTTATGTTATATTAAAATTACTTATTAGCTAATAGGCTAGATTGTAATGTGAATAAAGTATCACCAATTGTGAAACTTTATGAGGAAAAAAAAAAAAAAAAAGTTGTATGAAGTTAGATTCAAATATTACCATTACCTACATATTACGCTTATACGCATATACGCTTGACTGTCACTAATGAGACACAATAATTTTTTTATTGTTATCAAGCTGCATCAGTCTTTCGGACAGTTGAGCATTTATGCTGTGTAAACTGTTTCACCCAGAAAATAACAAACCAATGATCTCTTCGCGCACGCACGCATTATTTTGATACGTAGTTAATCGGATTTCCGAAAAACAATAACAACCAATTTACAAGCAATCACGTGAATTGTATTTTAAATCAATTTGTTTTGTTGAAACAATGATTTTACATGCTCCTTCTGCATACCTAAATAAAGGACTTTGTCCACGCTGTATGGGAATTTGGCTCGGTGTGGACAGGTACTTTAAGTATAAATATAATACAGGTTTAATAGCTAATACCAGTAGGAAAGAGAATATTGTAATAAGATTGTATCGCGATGCTTCTAAGTCTTGTTTTGGATACTTGTTGTTGGGAATTAAACACATTTTTATTTATACATTTTGTTATTATTCTGACTCATAAGTTAATAATATATTGTCTAGGAACTGGGCAGATGTATATATTTTCTTGGTACCCTGTAGAGCTTAAAAACCAAATTATAGTCCGTACATGAACACAGCAACCCACTTCCCCCTACTATGCAGTTGGAGCAACACTGTTTGATTGAATTTCATCCCTGACTGTTATTTTCATTTCCATGTAACATTTTTGTGTTTTCGTTGACATGTACCACTTTTGGAGCGATCCACTGCCTTATAACAGATTCCATTTCCACAAGATCGAGGGTATGCTTTTCCTTTGCTTGATATCAGTACCACAATTCGCACATAGGATCTGTAACACAGTTTCCACCACATGCAGGAGTTGAAGCGAAATTGCTTCGTTCGTATCCTTACGATTCAAGTTTCGGCGAGTTCGATATCCATATTTAAGCTGGGGTCAATGGTGGGATTGGTGTCGGAGTTCATAGGCGTGCCGAGTCAACGTGAGAAGTTGTATGAGTACCCAAAACCAAAACAATACTTGAAAAAATATCACAGTAAAACGAGGAAAACAATATTCACGATGCCAAGAAATAAAGTGACTTGAAATGACAAATCTGACATTACCTAAAGTTTTTTTAAATAATCGATTTAATAAATGTTATAAGTGAAACTCCTTGACCAACTCGATACTTTAAAATACTTTCGTTTACCAAATATATGGATAAAAAATGTTTGAAATAATGTAAGTGATTACAAATAACATCTTTTATTGACTGTAAACTCCAGACTCTAACATGAATGAGGAGGAAGTAGTTGAACTTCAAAAATAACAATTATATCAATTTGTAAATAATTATTTTAGTCTATACGATTAATCGTTGCTACGTTGGCATCACTGTGAATTAATGAAGGTCGAGTAATGTCAATATGTCGAATTAAACAATTTCAGTACTTATTAAATACACTATTCATGAGTGCAAGTTGATACAAAAGTATAGAATGAATAAGGGTTTAAAAACGAAACTTGATTTTTGATTAATTTGTTTCTTTTCGAGCATCGTGTCCACACGAAGCCGAATTTGGACAAACTCCCTTCAATTGTTCACAATACTACATTAAATAGATTTTAGGTAACTCTTGAAAAGCAACTTGCATTCTGTTCGGTCTCTAGCTATTTTGTAAAACTCTGCCTAGCCCTATCCCAACTATGTTGGGGTCGACTTCCAGTCAAACCGGATGCAGCTGAATACCAGTATTTTACATGGAGCGACTACCATCTGACCTCCACAAGTCAGTTACTGGGTAGCACGATACCTCATGGTAAGACTGGTTATCAGAATTTTGGGCTTCTGACTAGGTAGTCAGAAGCCCAAAAGTCTGACATTACTAGAGTATTTTCATGGCGGTTCGTAAACGACCGACGCGACTTACTAACGATTTATTAATTTGTTTACATTTGGCTGCGTGGGTTCTCTCAATTTTAAATCGTCACCGTTTTGCTGTCTCTTTCCTTTTGATTTGTATTACAGCGACAGAAATACTTTCAAAGTTATTATGTTGATTGTCGTCGGAGAATTTACGGGTTAGTCAAACTATTAATTGCAAAAAAGTTGAATATCTACGAACGAAAATGCTGATGGAAAAAAGCCTCTATACAACTTACCATTATCAGCTTAAAACTTTAATCCAAAAAGCTTTGCGCTACTAAAAAATAAGGAAGGTTTCTGTCGCCCTTCCGTCTGCCGGCGACTTAGTAATTGAAATGATTAATGTCTCTCTCGGATGCGTGCGGCCGAGTAGCTAATTATAAATAATGAATGGATGGATCGCGACAACGATGCAGGAATGAGCCGAGTTGATTATGAAGGATTAGCCGTTAGATACTGATTTAAGGGAGTTATTTTGTGTCAAATATTTATATTTCTGAAGAAACGATGGATGGACTGTGTGAAGGATGATATGGCTAGAAAGGGGGTAACTACTGAGATGACAACTAATAGAGAAGTATGGACAATAGGGACATGTTGCGCCGACCACAAATAAAATTGGGATAAGGGCAAGAGAATGATGATGATGATGATTTATATTTCTGAAGGTGCTCCAATCATTAACTGCAAGTTCTTGTCACGGAACAGGGGATTTAAAAAAAAAAATATTTTATCATGCTTGAGTAAATATTGCTTGTTTTTATTATGATTATGATGATAATGATAAGAGTAGAGAGAGATTTAAGAAATGATAGATGGACTATGTGAAACATGATATGGGGGGGGGGGGTACCGAGATGACGACTAATAGAGAAGTATGGGAGACAAAGACATGTTGCGCTGATCACAAATAAATTGAGACAAGGGCAGGAGGATGATAATGATTAACCTTATAATTATTATGGTACTGCTTTATCCATTAAATAATAGATTATTCACTGAGGGGATTAAGCAGTGTTTTATGTCTTGGAAGACTAGAATCCTAAGTGCAGCAAGGGATTTAAGCTCATCCAAGGCAAACCTTTAATCCCGAGAAGAATACTATTTTTTTACACCTTCTGTAAGGTAGGTACTTAATAAAAAGAAAATCGATTTTAGATTTTCGTTTTCTAAAACTTTTATTACGTATTTTTTTGTTGTGATTCCAATTATGATGCATTTCAGTAAGATTAATTCAAATAACAATAATGGCCAGCGGACTCTAATACTATAATGACTTACTTTAGGTTAGGTTTGCATGACATAATGATTTGTCAATATCAAGCAGGGGTATTAAATATATATTACTTAGTTAGAGCCACAGCAGACTAGCTACTTTTAACATCGGCGATCGGCGATTTAGCCGCTTTTTAGAAGCTAAATTGAGTCGCTTTTCTGAAGCTCGACACAGCAGCTGAACGATACACTCTGCACACATTCGGGTACTAGATTTTGACGAAGCGACCCCACCCGCACTCACCTCTCCAGCATCAGAGCAGTCGGTAAAACTCGCGATTCCGATATCACGTCCGAACGCAGGAAGTTGCAAAATCGCGATGCAGCATGGATAGAATCTCTAAAACGCGGATTTTCATACTGCGAAGGAACGCAGAGAGTCGCCAAAATTCAACGAAGCATCGATTATACAGTCGCAAAATCGCCGGTCGCCGATGCTAAAAGTAGCTAGTCTGCTGTGGCCCTTACTTAAATCATGTAGTTCTACGTATTGTTAAAACAAAAAGAACATTAGACGTGGCGTCACTATAGTACAGTTACCCATTCGTCCAAGGTAACAATTTTACACCGCCCTCATTTGACGTAATCACGTCTGTACGTCCAGCGTATCTGAAGCACCGCCCCTTATGATATAACTGACAATGCGGCAGATTTGTTTAAAATGACATAATTGACACATTTCACGACAGGAACTGTGTAAAATAGCAGAAAACTGAAAAAATCTTTTAAAATTGACAGATTGTCGGATTTTTGCCAGTCAGCTGTCACCTGTCAATTTTATTGAATAGTCCCCTGGTATTTTTTGATTAGCAAATTTTCACAATGACATGAACTACTCTCACATAAGTTCAGCCCCTACGCCAAAAGAAGAAGAACCAGGGCCGGATTTAGGGGAAGGCAACCGGGGCTGCAGCCCCGGGGCCTCCACAAAAGAGGGGCCCCCACAATAGAGACTTCGGAATAAAATATATTCAAATTCAGACTAGTAAACAACTTTTCCTTTGATATTTTTTTTCGCGTTTTAACTTTACCTACAGTACTTTGTACAAACATGACTATATTAAAAATATTAACAGAATCATCGATCTTCTATATTTGTTCACTCCAATCAGGCAATCAGTAAATTAACAAAATATCAAATGGCGATTCATGGCGATCAAAGATTTTTCGGCGAAAAAAGCTCGGCAGATAATTCTTGTTTCCGATTATATTTATATGTTTGTTAAATAATAAAAGAATCTATACTTGGTTTCACAATTTAATGGAAACGTCGACTGAAAAAAAATTACCATTTTATTTGGAAAATTATTTGGGGCCAGGGGGCCTCCACTCGTATGTTGCCTCGAGGCCTCCAGACCTCTAAATCCGGCCCTGAGAAGAACAATGTTAAATTAACTTAAGCAGTTCTCTAACCAAACATCAGGAAAATATCATCCCTTCACAACCCACCCTTGTGATATGAGTATCACAAGTCTTTTTCTAATCATCCCTCGTGAATACAAACTGAATCCTGCAAGGATTTGTTTTGAGTTTGTTGATTTGTAGAAAAAATACTGTAAAAAGTGGGTTCCATTTTACATTCTATTGACAGATGGGATTTGTAATTTGAATTTAGGAACCTTTTTTTATAAACCTACTTTATGTTGATATTAGTAGAATTAAATCCATTATCAGCTTGAAGTTACTGTTTATTTTGATATTGAAGAGAGCATCTTTAATGGGAAATTGATGTTTAATTTCCGAATAGTTAACGTGGTTAAAGATAAAGGACAACCTTAATTTATACGTCCTTTTTTACTGCTATGGAAGATTTAAATAGCTTGTCTGAAAACAACGAAACAAACTCGTCCAAAATTTCATCTATCCACGTTTTCGTCACCGAATCATTATTTAATTAGTAGCTACCCACCACGCTCGTATCTCAGCATCCATCCTCATTAGTCACCCGCCTTTTTGGCCGCCAAAGAAATCTAGTGTCAAACCTAAGCATTTGTAAAGTGTCCCTCACTTCACCGCGTTAAGTCATGTCGCAATTTAGCAGGCTTTAGAGGACTGAAAGGGTTTTCGTGATTCTAGGTTAATAAATTGTTTAGTATTTGAAACCGCTATAAATATTTCATGCCTTTGCTTTATTATTATTACACGTGTTTCTTGCCTGTTTTTATCGGAGAACCAGAATTTTGGAACGGCAATTTCGTTTGTCACACAAGTGCTTGTAAAATAAATTATTTGAAATTTAAGGATGGAATTAGAACTTCATAGGCTCGCCCCCTATTGGGGCGAGCCTATGAAGTTCTAATTCCATCCTTAAATTTCAAATAATTTATTTGTTGTGTTACATGTTTACACACATGGGACTTAAACATAACTGGTGAAATGTGGGTGTACCTGCTACAGGTACACCTCTGCCCAACCCTTCGGGGAAACAACGCGTGATGTTATGTTGTTGTAATTAGAACTTCCTCGCAAAAAGGAAAATTGAAATGTTTATCTTTAACCAAGCCAACTGATCGATTAATTATTTGCCAGTTGAAATAGCAGTGAACTGGCTATGTCCACCGAAAGGATCTATAGTTCTATAGTAGTTGGAGCAGACGAGAAATAAAAACAGGGAATCCTGCAATGAACCTGTTTATTTATGTAGATTCCTAACAAGAACTTAAATTCATAAACCCGAAAAAAAATCCGGAAAAACCAAGCCACAAAAAGCTAGTTAAGATGTAAATCACGATTATTCACACCAAAAGATACTGATAACACAATTAAGAGATTTAAATGTAATCCTTCCGAAACAAAGCGCGCCTGAGTGTTTCAGGAAGAATTTCAGGTAAACGAGAGATTAATCTTGCAAATCTTGTCGCTTTCGCGTTTGAGCCTTGCCTTTTTGTCAGAAATTATCACAGCCTCATTTAAATAAATGAAATTTTGTCCTGAGAATGATGTTGTAGATGTATAAATCAGCCAGACTGCGGATTCCAAAGTCCAATGTTTTGCATATTTAGCAATGAAGTGATCTTTTCAATATTGTTTGTGGTTAATTTAAGACATTCGTTTAATAAAGGAAAGCAATCAAAATTATTTACAACCGAACCCTTCGGAAAGCTTAGAAGAAAATTTTATACTACCCTCCGAATTCCAATCAAACCACTCCATTACGAACCTATTTAAACATGTTTTAACAGCAATAACGAGTCAATCAACTTCGAGGAAAGTTAAGTAGGTTATTATTTCTAAATAAATACTTACAAATAAATTTAATTTCGGAAAGGAAACCTTAAACTCCGATTCGAAGTAACTTTGCGAAATTACAAAACAAGCTTTTGGGGAACCTACAATAAATATTCTTGCAAACTCCGTCCGGCATCGAACTAAAAACTTACAATATCCGCGATAACCGGTTCAATCCGCCTTAGACCGGTCCAAACTTACCCGAACCGATCCAAACTTGTATTAGCCAAGTTCATTTCACGGAACTATGGGCGGCGTATAAATTTTTCATAAAACTGACGTCGGAATTAAGTGGTTCCGTACTTTTTGATGAGGGTTTGTAACTTGCTGGCAAGTTCCGAGTTGCTAATTTATCTGAGGAACGTCTGGACCCAACTCAATGTTATGCGAGAATTTTGAGTGTTTGAACGGTTTTTACTTATGGTTAATAGATGGTGTGGCTGATAATTATGTGAAACGTGTGTGGCTGCTGATTTTGATATGATATAAGTTTGGAAATGTTAGAAGTAGGGTGATTTGTGAAAGGGGTCGTAAATTCTACGTTAGTATGAATTTTAGTCGATCTGTGTTCGGGTTTCAAGAGTATACTGTAAGTTAAATTACAAGGACACTTCAACATAATTACTTTCGCAAAAATGCGAAGAAGCCAAAACGTAACATCTCGACGAAGTTAATAAAAGTATCTTATGACTTCAAGTGGCTTTCCATGAACGGTAAAATATTAAGTTTCCAGGAAAATTTGACTGTTTACGTACCTTAATAAATTAAATACCTCCAAAGGTTAAAATTGCGTAGCAAATTTTTTTTCTAAGTACACACAGTTTTAGCGAGCTTCGAGTAGCGTAGCTATACTAAGCACCAAAATATTCCATTACAAAATCAATAACGGATCAATTTGCTAAAATACTTTAAAAAATATTAGTAGTTTGGTAGACCTATCGTAGATTCTTGAAACAGAAAAGCAAATAAAAAAACAAACAATTAAATCATAATTATACATGCACTTTTGAATTGTCAAGGAGTCGGTCAGTCAGAAATATGTAGCTAGTTCCCCATTCCAAAGCGTAGTAGGTAGGTACATATTGAGAAGAACAGGCATGAAATGCAGCATGGACAATATTTTAATACAATGAAATATGGTCTTACAATCTTCAGCAGCTTCAACAGTATTTTCAAATGTTAATCAATTAGTTGTGGTTGTGGAATAGGACCAGCAGACAGTTTTGCATTTCCCATAATAGGGTCTGTATTTATTTAGCAAAACCTAGCTTCTCCAATTTGCCTAAGGACATACCACATACAACTGAACTCTGACTCTCTGCACACTACTAAAACACAATATTCTGTAACCATGAAAGTTCTTGGCACACATTATACTTGTTTTTACAAAATCGTAGCTCGCCTTCAGTACATTCTTTGGTATCATAGACTATACGTTTTAGACACAAAACGTAAATGTACAAACAAGTAACAACTATTTGTTACGCAGCGAATCAACCAACCAAATAACCAATCTACCTTTAAAACTGAACACAACTCCCAAGACTAGCTTTTATATAATTATCATTTTATTCAAGAAAACTATTAAAAACTTTATATAATAAAGAAGAGAGCCCAGCTGGGCCTATTACACAAGTGTCATAACTATCCAAGAGCTTTATTGTCTTCATTATAAGTGTGAAATATTAGCTATCAAATAAAGAAAATGAACATTCAATTAAATTAAATAAGGCGATGTTGGGGGCTGTAACTTACATAAATACAAGCTAAACAGAACCTTAGCTAAAGAAAAGTAAAGTAAATTTTCCTTTGCAGGGTTTCCCCCATCAGTTGCCGCCAAGATAAGGAAAGAGGCACTCGAGGTCTAATTCCGACCGTTAATTATTTTTGTATCCCCTGTCAAAGCAAAACAAAATTAAAGAATATTTCATAACTAAATAATGTATCTCTATAATGAGGTCGCCTTTATTAACGGGAAAGTTGAATAATATAATTGTACTTTATGTTTATTTAAATGTTGTATTCTCTTGATTACTTATTTTATTTATGGCTTTCTATCTGGTAAGCCCTTGCTTACCCGGCGGCATGTCATTTTGCTAATTCATTTATAATACTTGAATCAGTATTTTAATTAATGAAAGTGCTTTTAGACAGTGTTTTTTTACTGCTTCGTTGGTCTAGTGGCCGCAAGCGCTTATGCTGAGCATACGGTTCAGGGTTCTACTCTCCGGTTTAGGATATTTAAGTCTTTATTATTATTTTATTTCCTTTATTTCATATTTATACTTATAATTTACATTTTTAAATATTAGTATAAAAACAGAAAAACAAACAAAAACATTTAAAAATATAAAAAAATAGTAGCCCACCGGTATCGGGAACAGGTTATTATTTTGGTTTTTAAATTTAATTTTCTCAGGTTAGTCCCTGGTATTTTCAGAATCTCACGGGTGTGAACCAAGGTGAGATTCTAGTTATTATTCTGAGAAGGTAAATTGCTCTGTACTGCAGTGAAATTATTATCTAAGTCTAGTTGTAAAAATTTTCTTACTATGCGGCAAGTGTTTAATATGGCAGCTTTTTGTAGTGTTAGGTATGTGTATTTTGATAAATTGAGTGCATTAAAACTATTGAATATCTGTTTCGGGATAACGCCTGTTGTTGATATTACTATTGGGACTATAGTGACTCTATTCATTTTCCAAACTCTGGTAATTTCCTCTTGTAACTCTGTATATTTCCTGATTTTTTCTGTGATAGTTTTTTGTATGTTATTAGTGTTTGGGACTGCTATATCTATTATAAATGTGTGTTTGCTTACTTTATCAACTAGTGTTATATCAGGTCTGTTGTTATATATGGTGTGGTCAGTAATTATAGTGCGATCATAATATATTCTGTAGAATTGGTTTTCTAAAACAGGTCTAGGCGTGTACTTGTAATATGGTGTGTAGGGATCTTGCATGAGTTTAAGTTTAGTTGCGAGTTTTTGGTGTATGATATTAACAAGTTGATTATGTCTATGTGTATAGTCATTTTGGGTTAGTGTGATACAAGCTCCTGTGATATGTTGTATTGTTTCAGGTTTGCTGTGA
Source organism: Conistra vaccinii (assembly GCA_948150665.1). Lineage (NCBI taxonomy): Eukaryota > Metazoa > Arthropoda > Insecta > Lepidoptera > Noctuidae > Conistra > Conistra vaccinii. The sequence goes on along the minus strand of OX411320.1, from coordinate 23,630,168 downwards.
CATTTTCTGCATAAATCATTTCTTACTGTGCTATCTTTTATTATGTATTTTCTATAATTTTTTGTATTTATGACTTGATCTTGAATGGCTAACATAAATCCTTCTGTTTCAGGAAACAGCTCACTGAACCCTAGCCATTTGTTAGAAGCCTCTTTATCTATGTAGGTTTGGTGTAAATCGTTGAGATGTCTTCCATGTAGTTCTTTTTGCCTCCACTTTCTGTGTATCTCTTCTCTATGTCTCGCTTTGTCTACTGTCTCGATATTGCTATCATCGCTAAGGTTGAGTGGTGTATACTGTTTGTCTATCTCTATAATTGCTTTGTGCAATTGACTATTGTTTTTCTTCCGCCAGAAAAATTGTTTTAAGTTTATGACTTGTGTTTTATGAAGATGTGATATTTCGATAAGCCCCCTGCCACCTTCTTTTCTGGACATTATAACTCTCTCTATTGCTGATTTGGGATGGTGATATCTATGTTGTGTCAGTGTGGTTCTTGTTTTGACTTCGAGGGCATGTAATTCTGTGTTAGACCATTTTATTACACCGAAAGAATAAGTAAGTATAGGAATCGCGAATGTATTTATGGATTTGAATAAATTTTTACTAGATAGGTGCATTTTGCATAGCGAATGTATTCTACTATTGTATTCTTTTTTTAGTTTATCCTTAATAGTCCTATGTTCTAACAATCGTGCTTGATTGTAACCTAAATATTTATACAGTTCTTCGTCTTTCATTGCTTCTATTACTTCTTCAGAGTCTGTTGAGTAGTTTCCTTCTATAATCTTACCTTTCTCTATATTTAATTTCCGGCATTTATCTAGTCCAAAATCCATTCTTATGTCTTTCGAAAATGTGGTTGTGATGTTTAATAAATCGTGTAAATCTGTATTTTTATTAGCATATAGTTTTAAATCATCCATATAAAGTAAATGTGTAATTTGGTGCAATATCGACCTGCCGTTCTTAATATCAAAGCCTAATTTCGATTCAATTAATGCTTGGGAGAGTGGATTCAGGGCTAGACAAAACCATAGAGGGCTTAATGAGTCCCCTTGGAAAATACCTTTTTTAATCGCTATTTCGTCAACGGATAAGTTTGTTGTTTTAGTTTGTAATTTTAGTGTCGTTCTCCAGGATACCATTGTATTTTTAAGAAAATTTATAATTAATGGATTGATTTTATATATGTTTAATACTTCGATCAGCCATGAGTGCGGAACGCTGTCGAATGCCTTCTTGTAATCTATGTAGGCTATGAATAAGTTCTTTCTAGATCTCTGGACGTATTTTAAAATAGTGGAATCGATAATTAATTGTTCTTTACACCCCATATGACCGCGCCTACAGCCTTTTTGTTCTTCAGCTAGGATATTGTTTTGTTCAGTGTGTTTAATAATTTTGTTAGTTACACAGGACGTTATGATTTTATATAAGGTTGGCAGGCAAGTGATTGGTCTATACTGTGAAGGATCTTGGGTTCTGCTTGATTTTGGGATCATATATGTGATTCCTTTAGTCAAAAATTCTGGAATATTTTGGTTGCCTTTTAAAATATCATTAATTTGTTCTGCTAACGTTCCATGAACTGAGTGAAGTCTTTTTATCCAAAAATTGTGTATACCATCTATTCCTGCTGCTTTCCAGTTATGTGTTTTATTTATAATTGTATTTATTTCAAGAGCATCTATATCTTCAAACGGCATTTCGTCTATATTTTCTGATCGGACTCTTTCTTTTTGTATCCACCCAGCTTCTTTGTTATGTTCAGTGCTGTCTGACCAGATTCCTTGCCAGAATTCTTTTAAAGACTCTTGAGATGGAGGGTTAAGGATAGTCGTATTGTTGCCTTTAAGCTTTCTATAAAATTGTTTCTCACTTGTTTTAAATAATCTATTGTTATCCTTTCTTTCTTTGGCTTTCTTGTATCGTGCTAGTCTATGACTCTTCACTAGAAGTTTTTGTTTTAACGTATCTAGGTGATCTTCTATTCTTTTATTGAAGTTTTCATGTGAACTGTGTTGTTTAGTATTTTTAATGATCAGTTGGACTTTTTTTTCAAGTTTTCTTGACGTGTTGCCGTTTTTATATTGTGTTAGTCTATTTATGTCTTTTCTTAGCTGATCTATGTCCGTTTCTAATCTTTTTTGCCATGGTGGATCGTTTATTACTCTATTATTATTACTAGTTCTATCTATATTTATTTTTAGTTTAAAGTGAGTTGCAACTGTAATAGCTACAGAATAGATTAAAGAATGTGTGTCGCTTATGTTTTCTAGGGATGATATTTTGGGAGGAATAATTTTTTCATTAAACATACTAATTATATCCGACAACTGACGAGATGGTCTAATTTTTGGTAATAAAGGTCTACACGCAGGATCCATTCCGTTGTATTTTAACATATTTGTTTCTAATTCGTTACTTAATGATTCTACTAAGGCAGGGTCAAACTCAATATTATTTTGTGTTGGTATTAATGTGAGATTATCTGTAGTAGATTGATTGTTGTGTTGTGTAGGTGCGGTTATTTCTGTAGCATAATCAAAAGTCCCTGACCTAGTGTCATATTCAACGGAAGGATTATATGTTGTAAGTGATTGAGTTATCTGTAAGGTGTTTGTAAGCTGTGTAAGATTCATACTTTCTTCTTCTTCATTTTTTAGTTGTTCTGCAATTTCAAATCTAATTCTATTTAAAGTGTCGTCTGATAACAACTTGTTTCTGATAATAACCCGTCTTTGGTCTGCTATTCTTTGTTCTGTTACATTAATTTCTGGGTATTGTAATTTAAATTTTTCGAATAATTGTGTGCAATACATGGTTCTGTCCTCTTCAAGCTTCGTAATATGATAGTAAGTGCGCATGATGAATATGTTCATATCTTCAGTCCATTTCATGCGCACTCTGGGTTTTCCCGCTTTGGTGGTCGCAGGCTGAGTAGCTAACGCCGCCTGCGAAACATCCAAGGCGGATGTAACTGCTCTACTGTCATCACTATTGTCTAGTCTGTCTGTCGGTTCGGCTGTAGTATTTTTGTCGGGGAGAACCCGCCTGCTCAGTCCCCCACCGCCGATGGGTCGCATGCTGAGACACCCAGCATCGGCCCCAGGTGTGCCCCGACGATTGCCCTCGGGTAGCGGTCCTATACGTATTTTCTTCGATCTAGTCTCCATGTTAAATGGGTTTCCAGAGCCACGTTAGCCACGCCAGTAATTTATCTATCGTGTGTCCGCCCCCCACGTGATTAGATGGTCAATCAGGACGTGTGGTTGTTTAGGGGGCTTATTATTTTTATTATTATCCTTTATTTCATGTATACCACAGCTATATTAAAATTAAAATTAAATAACATTTTATTAAATTAAAAGTACAACAACAACAACATTATCATTTCAGCATTTTAGCGTCTTAGCAGGTACTCACAGCGAAATATTACAGACACTATTCGATTTGTACATGCACACAATCGAGTCAGAAAAGATGCCTTGAGTCTCCTCAAGAACCCGTAAAAATCAGTAACTCTGTTCTCAACGAACATGCCAGTCGCACTACACCGCCAGGGCAGGGCAGGGCAGATTTAGTATAGCTCTAAAGGCGTTACTGTACACGAAGAGTGTTATAAGCACTCTTCGTGTACTTATACCAGAGTTTACTGGTGTGAAACGACTGACAGTCAGCCTTGAACAGAGTTATTTTAACTTGGTTGGAGCAGTGAGAAAAGCGTCTAGCCAACATGTTGCTTCGACATGCGATACTGCGCCTTTATCGTTCCAGATCAGCATCATCTGCTAAATCATCCTTAATTATGTGACCAAGATATTTAAACTTCCTTACAATGTTTAGGGCAGTTCCACACAAATTGATCGGTAAAATATGATCAGGATCCTTTACTATATTTAAATATCATAACTTCCGATTTCTTAACATTATAGGTGAGATAATGTTCAGCTGCATATTTTTCGCAGATCGCAACTAGTCTCCGTTGGCTGAGGGACTGAGCAGCACCATGTCATCTGCATGGTTAAGATTATTCAAACCTGCATCACCAATACGACAACCGGCTCGGGTACTGCTCAGTTCCTCAATCAACAGCTTTAAACGACAGGCAAAATCTATACCTAATTATTTTAATAAAGAGATCGAGAATTTTGTGAGTTTGTGTATATGTGGAGGATAAACCACGGAACCACAGCTCGTATAAAAAAAATGCTTTAAGGCCCTACCTCGAAAATAAATAGTAGTTTGATGGGTATGGCTTATTTCCCCCGTACGCGGGGAGTGGCGGTTCCATGTTTAATGGTCAGCCACCACGTCTATTTGGAAGGTGGATTAATCCAGATGAACATAGGCTATTATATTATGTAAAAAAATACAAAAAGAAATACTGAATAAAAGTAATTAAATACTATCTAGAATTCATGCAAACCTAGTACTTTTGGTTAGGCTACTGCTCAGAATTTGAGCACAACGTGTCGTGAACAGAATACCGTAGTCACATGTAAATTGCACCCTTGCGAAGCCGGGGCGGGTCGCTAGTATAAAATAAATTACAAATTATGCGATAACTCGAACTATGTTAACCCCCAAATAAACCTATCCAAAACAGATTCATCATTGCTAAAACATGTTCATTCTCTCTCATATCAAACAGCAAGTGACTGTAAAAACAGGCCGATACTAAAAAAAATAGCCCGTGAAGGTAAGGTAAAGACAATGAAAAATACACGCGGATGTAGATCGTCCCAATTTTTGCGCTAGTGTAGTACCAAATGTCATGATTTTTGTGGGACATTGCATTTCATATTTTGGTTTGCAAGAATGACACAACGGTGGTTAAAGTTGCTACTGTGAAGTAATTACCAATACCAAGTTGATCGTTAAAACCCCCGACTAACAAAGTTATTAAATATTATTTGTCTTGTTGTACCAATAGGTTAAAACGGTGCAACGGAACTCTTACTTCACCAGGTCTAATTTAAGAGCGACCTACGTCATTATCATTGCACCACCATTCAATAACGGTGCTAAGATTTAGACAGGATATAAACTAGACAAATGTTCAGCTGTGATAGTGGTACAGCACTAAAAATGAACTGAGATTGTACTTCAATGAAGCTCATTAATGAGGATTTGAACACTAATGACTACTTGAACAACCGCAATACGATGCTAACCACAATTTTGCCAAATAGGACTTTAGGTATATGTAGGAAATTAACAGTATGGCATCGGCTTTTCTGAGCCATCGTAAACGGGGATTATAGAACATCGTCATCATCTCAGAGCAATGTAAAATAAACGACGATCACTTTATTTTCACCACTAACCTACAAACCTGAAAAAAATCAATATTTCTGTATATAGGACACGTGACTAGCTGAAATCGCGAACATAAAATATAGGGAACAGCTGATTTTTTTTCGTGATTTCCGGTTTAGTCCCATAGTAAAAGTTGTTCATAATGACGAGTAAAGTCACGTGTTTAAGTATCGGTCACTAATTACCAGTCACCCTACATATTGTTGATGTTTTTGAATAAACTTCTTCACATAGCCTTTTCCGTTCCTGCTTGGTGTTATTAATCCAGGCTTTCACTAGGGTCCACTTAAGCCTTTCGCATATAACCCTTTTCTACCAACCTCAAGAAATGTTCAATATTCGTTTTCATACTGGTTTATAATGCTATATTATTATCATCTTGGACTATGTGTACTTACGGTTTAACTCAAGCGTGCTTATATTATAAGTAGGTTGTATAAGTACGTTGATGCATAACTTAAAACAACCTCCCAAGATCTTAGCCTTGACCGACATTTTCGCCCCTCGAGTATATTATGTCGTTGTTGTCAAACAGAGGTAGGTCGGGTACAGAGGGTGCATATTTAAATAATGTAACCACAACGCTTTGAAGGTTTGAGAGCTCAGCTTCTGTGATGTCGCTTAAAAGTTGAGACTTGCATCTAATTCGACGACACTGTTGAAAGTGTTACTGATTATACCGAACGAACTAGATAATGTGCATTGCCTTACAAGTTAATTTTCCAGGTCTGGTTCTAAGCACACTGAAGACTTTTGTCGAATCCAAAATATTGGTAAAAACCAAGAACAAGGAATCGTTAAAAAAGGTAGTGTTGTGTGCTATATCGCCACATGCGTATCAAAGACCTGACTTCACGCAAAATCCTGCATCGCGCAAACGACGTTTACCGCGTGATCAGCATTATAACTTCCCCGACATCAATCGTTGGGCAGTTGCCCACCAGACACGACACCCGTCTGGTCGGAGATCCTCCCTTATCTATAGAGGATGAGTGTATTTTACACCCTGTTCCTCATACCTCTAAAGTAGAATTATGAGGAATTCAATGTCTAAAACTGGAATGGTTGACCTACATTGAGGGGCTCATGGCTAAATAAAAACAGCCGCAAGGGTCGATCGAAGGTTAAGCTACGCTTGCTGCGGTCGGTTCGTGGATGGGTAACCGTTAATTACATATCAAGACCCGCCGTGCCTGTGAAAGCACGTTAAGCCGAAATCAGACAGTCGTTACGGATAGTCAGAAGCCCGAAGTCTGACAACCATACCATTGGTATCGCGGGTATCGTGTTATCCAGTTACTGGGTTGAGGAGGTCAGATAGGCAGTCGTTCCATGTAAAATACTCAGCTGCAAAATATTCAGCTGCATCCGGTTAGACTTGAAGGCGACCCCAACATAGTTGGGAAAAGGTTAGACAGATTCATTTTTGGTTTACCTACATTAAAAGTGAACTATAGGGCGAAAGACCTTGAGGCCGAAGCCCAAAAAGGTCAGATCAAATATCCGAGCATATTTTGACAATGCCTATCAGCGCCGCACTCCACCAGGCTACTGATCGTAACAGATGGAAAAAGATGGTTGCCAATTTGATACTGTGTCACGATTCTCAGTAGTGAGAGAGCGATTTAAAAGAAGAGAAGAAAAACATTAAAAATTAATAAACTCCCAGAATTGCCACAGGTATCGGCTAGGCAGATAGTCAAAAATCTACAAATAGATTTACGCAAAGTATTAATTAAGGGACGTGTAATAAACACAAGAGAAAAGAAGAGACTTTTGAGGTCGCAGTGTTGTTGAGCAACACTGACCTCAAAAGTCTCTTCTTGTCAGTACATCAACTTAAGACTTCCCGCTGGCCTGAAATTATCAGAATACCTAATAGAGTTCCTAAAGTAGTTGTAAGTTAACAAGTTATGATGGCTATTGCATTGTTTGCTTGAAGAGCTAAGCTTTGAAGGGAAGAAGTTAATCTTCATCTCGAGTTAAGTGTCTAAGATATGACTAGCATATTCGATAATTTTTATTTTCATAATCCTTCCTGAATCCTTGAGTAACTCGCCGTAGTGTACCTTAAACACAAAGTCCAAGCAAAAACCGTTTAAATAGGAAGAGGATAGCGTTGATTAGCTGACATATTTATTCAACTTATAATGGAGCTTCTATTTCCATCCTAAAATTGAAGTAAGTTCGTCCGGTCAAAAACCGAATGTCCCAAAATTGTCCAATCACATATTCACACAACACTATTCGGGGCTTGTTTCATCTGCCCCACAAAATGGCTGCGGTCCGGCCGTCCCATAAATACGAACAATAGATGCATTAGCATCATTTTTTCTGTTCCCACCGAAAATAATGGATATTTCGATTGGCTGGCGACAGTTCCAAAGCATTTTCTTTGTAGGTAAGTAAGACTTCAGTAGACGTTTGTTGTCATGACGAGAATAAACCTTGATGGCTCAGTAATTTGGAGGACAATAAAGACTAATGGATTTGTCAAAAACAGATATTAGGGAAGAATGGCGATTTATTCGATTTGTAAAACAAGAGGCTGGAGAGGACTAACATTGTATGACGGAGAGTCTAAAAGCTGTGAATTGTTTCATTGAAGCTCTAAAATGAATGTTGTAAGCAATTTATGAAGACTATTATTATTAACTTTGAGATGAAAGCTTTCAGTATTTGAATCTGTCAAATGCTGCAAGTTTAAATAATAACAGCCACATAGGTCGATCTTCAAGGTTAAACAACGCCAACGCCGGGGTTGCTCCGTGAATGAGTGACAATTCATTACCAGTGATCGGAATAGGCTGACTATATTTCCTAAACTTTGGAGAACAGAGACAGAAAGTGGAGACTTCCTTACGACAATTTTTTTTTTCCGGGATTCTGGAAAAATCTTGAGTAAGTTGAAAATAAACTTTATTTAAGATGTGTAACGGCTATTTTTAACTAAACTTGCAATTAACAAATCTTGGGAATTTTCACTAAAACTAATCTAACTTTAATCATGTATGGTTAGTTTAAGGATCGTAAATATAATTCGAATACATGAATTAAAGTTAGATTATTTATTTCGGGATTTTACGTGAAAATCCCGAAAATTTGGTAATTGCAAGTTTAGTTAAAAATAGCCTTTACACTTCTTAAATAAAGCTTATTTTCAACTTATTGAAGATTTATCCCGAATCCCGGGGGGAAAAAAATAGTCGTAAGGAAGTCTCCACTTTCTGTCTCTGTTCTCCGAAGTTTAGGCAAATATAGTCAGCCTATTCCGATCACTGTCCATTCCATACCGATCCGTGCCTCGGAAAGTACGTTAAGCCGTTGGTCCCAACTGTCATTTGTAGATCTTTGACAGTCGTTTTTGTTAATCAGAAGCCCGAAAGTCTGACCACCAGTCTTACCAATGGGTATCGTGTTACCCAGTAACTGAGTTGTAGAGGTCAGATAGGCAGTCGCTCTATGTAAAATACTGATATTCAGCTGCATCCGGTTAGACTAGAAGCCGATCCAGACATAGTTTAGAAAAGGCTAGGCAGATGCTGAAGTACTGTCTATGTCTCTAATAATAGTTAATCTTATTCCAAATGTACCTTTTCGATGAATGAACTCTAAAACTCATTTAACGAATTTGCCATTCAGCATCCTTAGTACCGTGCTCTGAATATTGTGATAATGTTTAATATCATCATCTGTCGGGTTGTTTTTGTCCTCTCCTACAACTAGCAATGAATAACCCTAACGTCATCGAATTGATGTTATGTAGCTCTCATTTCTATTACATCAATAATAATTGATTGTATTAGTATGATTCGACTCTTCAGACTATCGATAATTTTAGGTTCGTATCTATATCGAATTAATCGTATTTCAAAGTCATCCAACTGCACTGGTTGATACTAGTGCTATTTAGAACCTATCTCTTTTCACGATACATTTTATCAAGTGCTTTTGATCAAATCCCTTTTATTTATCAGCGGGTTCAATGCTGATCATTGGCCTGCCAATGACGAGTCAAAAAGAAAAAGTCATGCACTCCACGCTTGTCAAATGGATATCGTAGTTTGTCTCTATAACATTCTTACTGAAAATTATTTCAGTAATGGTGTTTCATGGTTACAAAGACGTGGATAGGTTATTACAACCTAGCAACAAACTTTTGGTACGTACCAACATAATTAATGGCTTCGATACTAATGAATTTAATCTAAATACTATTAAGTGGGTATTAACTACGGTCGGTTATAATTAAGTACGTACAAAAAGTTAAGACTGACACCAAAACGAAGACTCCTGAGTCCTGATATCCATAATGAGATTGAAATTTCTGCCAAGAATTGAAGTTCCCAATGGAATTAAGCCATCAATGCTTAAAAAAATGTACAAATCAATCTTATCATTCAGCTGGAATTGAAGGCTTCTTTACGAATCGACAGAGCATTGACTGAAGGGTCTTGATTATTATTAAACTGTATTGAATCCAACCGAGCAAACATGAGTATTTGCACTTACGGATATATCTTTATATTTTCCCTTAGATTTTTCCCCCGGCAAATTGAAAGAGATGATTTAGGTCAAAAAGTACCTACCCTTTTCGGATAAACCTAAGCTCTTATTTAGGCTGAGAAAAATATTTGATTTAGTATTTGGCAGTCGATACCTAAGCCACCGGGTATGTCAAGGGATTTCACATAAAAATATCAGCTCAGATGTCGATAGGTACCTACTGAAGGCTTTTTTCGACTCAGAATATAAATTTTCTTACGGAATATATTACTTGTTAGAATGTATGTGTGGACTGGAATAACAAATTTTTAAAAGGACTCTATTTTGCTGCGTTGGCACTATCCAAGAATACATAACTCTTCACAGTTTATTTTTAACCGACTTCTAAAAAAGGAGGAGGTTCTCAATTCGTATTTTTTGTTTGTTAGCCTGTGCTGTCCCACTCCTGGGCAAAGGCCTCCCTCCACTCATTCCATCGTTCGCGAGCCCGCGCGTCCTCCTTCCAGTTTTGACGAAACCTATCCAGCTCGTCCCGCGATCTCCTATACGTGGTCTGCCGCGACCCCGCCTCAGTGTCTCAGGGCACCAGTTCTGTGCTATTTGGGCCCACAGTTTGTCGGCAGACATGTCCTGCCCAGTCCCATTTAAGTTGGGCAGCCTTTTGAGCCACGTCAGCTATTTTCATTTTGGAGCGCAGTATGGTGTTTTGAACACGATCCGTTAATTTAACGCTTAGTATACTGCGCTCCATTGCTCGCTGGCAGACCTTGAGTTTGGACTTCTGGATGTTAGTCAAAGACCAAGTTTGTGCACCATGGGTCAACTCGGATGTTTAAAAAAAATTATGTTTTGGCATGTATCCGTCATAACATAATATAGAGAATATAGACGGAATTGCAAAAATATTTTTTGTTTGATAGGCAAGGGTAGGGGTAGGGTCCCGAGATAATCACATATAAAATTAAATTTGCTTGGGTACTTTTTGAGTTAGCTTCAATAATACGTATAAAAAATACGTAAAATACGTATTATTGAAGCTAGAGTTAAAATAACTTACTGTCACTGTTACTTACGTAGCAGGTAGTGGTATTCGAATTTGTGTGGGGTAACTACCACAACAAAACAAAACAGTTTTTTTTTGGAAAAAAAGTAGGTAGTATTTTGTTTAGTACCTACCTGGTATTTGTTGACAGGCCTACACTAATCCACCTCCCATACCTAGATCTTAATATTGTAATTTGAAAAAAAAAAATGTATTGGAAAATAATTATTTTAAACGAGTAACCGTGGACTGTCTGGCAGGCTCTTTTCCATAGGAAACGGTCAATTGGAACCGTGCACCTATTGTCTGACGTTTCACAAGTGCCCATGAAGGTTTATGTGAAATAAAATATTTATTATTATAATCAATATTTACTAATAAAACCTTGTTTCTTATAGCAATACATACATACTCGTACATACTCTAAATATATCCTTAATAGCCCATTGTACGTACGCTAAAAAAGCTGGTTCTTTTCATAAAATAAAATCGTTAAAATGGTTGACCGCGATACATCAATAGAATGAATAAAAACGAGTTAGCGTATTCCAGACGTAATCTAAAGCTTTCATCGGATGGATTACCCGAGCTTTTAAGGCACATTTATGGCTGTAAGCATTTAATTAATTAGGCTAAATGCTTGGTAATGCTATGAGGTATTGCCTGATTGCTAAAATATCATTATAATATGAATGTTTAATGATATTTGTGTTTGTAAGTAGGTTTTTACAAATACTTTACTTTAACTTAAACGTCAAAGTACCTATACAAGAATAGCTTCTGCCCGCGACATCGTCCGCGCGAAATTTCTCGTTGAAAAAAAAACCAGTCTTACGGGACTCAGCAATAGTCTAGGTTTTTATTAGTGAAAGAATGTTTGGAATTGAATCAGTTCTTCCAGGGATTACGACCTACATACAAACTCATACCTCCATATAATAATATACAATGTGTTCCTTTTGATATCCCACTCTAGTGTATTAATAAGATTATAATAGGTATGTCAAAGAATCAACCGGCTTATGATTTTTTTTTCGTTTTCATTTTTCTTATATAATAGTTCGACAAAATCAAAATTATTTATGTGTAAAAATATGACAACGTCGCATTTTTTTAGCTTTTAATATGAATTATAATGGTAGGTTTAGGTTATAATGAAAATGATGCTGTATTAACTATGTATTTTTAGAACACTTGTTCTAGGATGTTTTTTTATTATTTTTAGTTAGTTATGGGACATCAAAAGGAACATATTGTATAGTACAAAGGAGATGGGGATTTCTAGGCCTGACTGTAATAAGTTGAAGTAGGTATGATAAAAAAGGGTTATATTTTTCTATTTCAAAATGTGAAAAATCAACCCAATTTGCAATTTGGAGAGATGATGAGAAATCCAAAAATTTTGTTAAGTTTACGAATAAAATGGAATATCGATGAAAATAAAATCGATAAACATGACAGAGTTCATACTATAAAAAAAATGCAGTGTATAGAGTGCCACCAGTGGCACTCTATCCCTATCGGATAAAGTGCCACTGCAGGCACCCTAGTAACACCGCCTCGGCCCGGCCAAAGTGCCGCAAGCATTGGATTGTCATTGTCACTGTCACTAAGTCACGTCAATTGGTATTTTGTTTGATTGTCGAGGTTAGATCTCTGTATAACACCACATTCCCAAAACATTACATTCTCTTGTGCCTCAAACTCAAACTCAAACTCAAAGCATTTATTTCAATTAAACCATTTACAGGCACTTTTGAATTGTGAAAGAGTCGGTCAGTTAGTCAGAAAGTTGAAGCTAGTCGCCCATTCCAAAAAGTAGATCTCTGTGGAGAAGAACGGGCAAGAAACTCCCAGGACACTCTTTTAAATAAAGACATTACAAAATCCTGGGTACATTATTCTTGTTGCTTCTATATGTGAGAACAATGTGAAAAAAAGAAATAGAGACAATTCAAAGTATAAGATTTAAAATAAGCCTTGGCAGAAAAGAGATGACCAGTCTCAACCGACGGCGCCCGTTCACGAACATGACGCGTGGATCAGCACCATCCAGCTCAACCATTTTGTAGGGAACCGAATGATCCAACAGACTCGCCACCATCGGCGAGACATTTAAGTAAGCATGACAAAGTCTCAACTGCCATGCTCTTTCAAGTCAACATAAAACATAATATAATAACAGAATAAACAGCCCCATGGTACTCACATTTACAAAAACTGAAAAAATGCTTCTAAATTATACAAAACTATAGTTTGCAATGTATTATACTATCAAAAAGAAAGATAATCATTATCAAATATTGGAATATTCAACAATAAAAAATTGGTTAATCAAAAATAAAAATAAAATAAACATGTTGTTCGTAATGTCAGAAAAATAATATAAATAAAAATAAGAAAAGGGGTAGCAACTCTTCCAAATACAATAATTTCAACTATTGAGCCCAAGTGGCTGTGGAGCAGGACCAGCATTAAGCCAAGCATTTTTATCTACGATATAATCATCTAACTTATAATATGCTTGTCTACATAGTGTGCGTTTAATGCATGTTTTAAATTTCTTCTCATTAACGGGGGGTTTTCCAAAATTTGCCTGTTTTAGAATCAATTTAAAATGGTCAAATTAGTGTATTAGGTCCTGAAAAAAATATATCTGATGGACACATCTTTGTTCGTAATGTCAGAAAAATAATATAAATAAAAATAAAAAAATAAGAGAAGGGGTAGCAACTCTTCCAAATACAATAATTTCAACTAGTGAGCCCAAGTGGCTGTGGAGCAGGACCAGCATTAAGCCAAGCATTTTTATCTACGATATAATCATCTAACTTATAATATGCTTGTCTACATAGTGTGCGTTTAATGCATGTTTTAAATTTCTTCTCATTAAGTTGAAGAATATCGAGTGGTATTTTATTATAACATTTTACACAGTACCCCATAAAAGAAGTGTGTACTTTAGACAATCTAAAACGTGGTTGATCTAATTTGTTCCTATTTCTAGTGTTAAAATTATGCCTGTCAGTTATCTTACGAAAAAGATGTAGATTTTTTCGAACATACATAATGTTTTCATATATATACTGACAAGGTACCGTCATGATGTTAATTTTCTTAAACAGTTCCCTTAGAGATTCGCGTCTGCGGAGGTTGTAGATGGCTCTGATAGCCCTCTTTTGCAGAATAAAGACAGACTCAATATCTGCAGCCCGTCCCCACAGCAAAATACCGTAAGACATGATGCTATGAAAGTAACTAAAATAGACCAGTCTCGCGGTATCCACGTCTGTTAGTTGGCGGATTTTCCAAACAGCGTAAGCGGCTGAACTTAGCCGCCCTGCAAGTGATGTTAAGTGAGGACCCCACTGTAGTTTTGAGTCAAGCGTGATCCCTAGGAAAACCGTCTTTTCGACGAATTCTAGTGTCTCCTTATTCAATACAACGTGACATTCACTACTTCTAACATTCGGTAACGCGAATCTTATGCATTTAGTTTTCTTCTCATTTAATACCAAATTATTTTCAGTAAACCAGTTATGGACCTTAAGCATAGCGTTATTTACGTCGTCAAGCTCCTGTGCATGTCTGTTAACTTTAAAAATAAGTGATGTGTCATCAGCAAATAACACCATTTGTGGTCGGTTTTGCAGTAACTGAGGTAAATCATTTATATATACTAAAAAGAGGAATGGACCCAATATCGAGCCCTGTGGTACACCCATTTTGACTTTTAAACCCAATGAATTTACACCGTTTATTTGAACTTGCTGCAGTCTATCATTCAAATATGATTTTATTAAGCTAAGCGCAAGTTTACCCAATCCGTAATGCTCAAGCTTTAAGAGCAGTGTTTCGTGATTCACGCAATCAAATGCCTTGGAAAGGTCGCAAAAGATGCCTATTGCATCCTGTGCTTCTTCCTATGCGTTAAAGATGTGTTTTAATAAGGTGACACCGGCGTCGGTTGTGCAACGTCCTTTGGTGAAACCATACTGTTGATCGTGTAGGATGTTGTTACGATTAAAATGATTGAGCATTTGATTTAACATTACTTTTTCAAACACCTTGCTAAAAACCGGCAAAACCGATACGGGTCTATAATTATTAGTATCTTTGCTGTCACCAGATTTGAAAAGTGGAATAACTTTACTGTACTTCATTAAATCCGGGAATACCCCTTGATCTACACATAAATTAAATATTAAAGCTAAATAGGGTGCAATTGTCTCAATAATTGATTGACAAACTTTAGTAGACATGCCCCACAGATCTTCGGTAATTTTGATCTTAAGTTGCTTAAAAGTCTTTACAACGACCACAGGGTTTATTATGTTTAAATTTAAATTCCACAGGACAGGCTGAAACATTCGCTCTTAATAAATCAATAGCAAGTGAGGGGGAGGAGTTTAAAGTTTCTGTAGTTTTAATTGGAATATTGGTAAAGAAAGTTACAAATTCCTGAGCAACATCGATGTTATCGCTAATAAGACCGCGGGAAGTGTCCAGTGTGTAATCCGTGTTATGTATTTTGTTCTTGTTCGTTTCATTGTTAATAATTTTCCAAACTGTCTTTATTTTATTGTCAGCTGATTTAACCTTGTTGCTAATGAAAGAAGCTTAAGCTGCTTTGCAGATTTGTTTAAAAATTTTAGAGTAAGTAGCAACATACTTATTAAAAGTTTCCGTGTTAATATACGGCTTAATAGTTCAAATAGTCGTTCCCTACTTTTCCTGATGCCTTTAGTTGCCCAGTCACTGAATAAAAACTTAGGGCAAATAGTTTTAGTTTTTTTCTTAAAAGAGTTATTGAACTCTGTTTGCACTAATGAAAAGAATTGTTCATACAAAATATTGCCATTGGACATATTTACGCCCTGAGCACTTAACTTGCTAATTATTGTGCTATTAAACTTATTTAAATTACCGGATGTTATTGGTCTAATTTGAATCTGCACTTTTTGTAATGGTGTATTGGACTCAAAAATAACGGTTTGACCACTGTGATCAGAAGGGAGATAATTTACAATGGCTTTATCTAAATAGTCGCAGCAACAAAAGACATTATCAATACATGTAGCAGTAGTCGAAGTTATTCGCGTTGGTTCTAAAAACACATTTGACAGATTGAATGATTTGAAGAGGCTTAATAATCTAATGCTATTTGGATTATTTTCTAAAATATTAATATTAAAGTCCCCACAAATAATTACTGATTTATTACCAGTTGCAAGTTTTGCCAAAACATCTTCCATTACTGACTCAAATATAGAGTAGTTTTGATAATATGGAGGTCTGTATACACACACTATAAAATGCTTATCTAGCTCAACACAGGACAGTTCAATGCTATGTTCCACCGATAGTTCTACTATGTCATTACGAGACTTAGATTTTATACAATTTTTAATTAGGATTAGTGAACCTCCACGTAGCATGGATTTTCGGTTAAAACAACTGCCCACACTATAATTTTCAAAATTAATTAACATTTCATAATCTTTCAACCAGTTTTCAGTTATACAAATAATATCAAACATTGTTTTTTCTAAAAACAATTCAATTTCTAATTGTTTGGAAGAAAAACCTTGAATATTTTGATGAAATAATTTCAAGGAATTCTGCTTAGCCCCTTTCTTACAATTAACTAATTGAGTGCCAGAAGATACCTTGTTGATTGTGAGATTAAGAACATTGTTACTGGTACCTTCTGTTGTCTTACTGACTAGTTTAAATTATTATTTCTAGCAACCTTAATATTAGTATGATTACTAATTTCTGCGGTGCTAATTACATAAGACTTCAACATACTACTTATGTCTGAGTTTATATTAAAAGCTAATAGCCATGCTATTTGACGTCTAAAACTAATAGGCAGATACGCAGTACCCCTAGTCGATTTTAATTTCTCAACAAAAGTGTTGGTGTCAAAAAATATAAGTTTGTCACTATAGTGATTTACTAATAAATGCATATGGTTATTTAGCATATGTATATTATGATTTTGCCTACTTGACAAGTGCTGAAAGTATGGAAAAGCACACAATATTATTTTCTGACACTTAATCTTCAAGATTTCAGTGACACTGTCAGTGATGTCCTCTTTTTTTACATTAATACTATTGCCCACAAATACAGAAATAATGGCTTGCGGATCATATTTATTCCCTGCCTAAACGGACCCTGGCACTTCGCCGGCCGCTACCGCGGCACCGCTCGCTACGCTCGCTTGGCTCGTGCGTTGTGTGGTCACAGTTCTAACTAACCTAACCTAAATAACAAGTGACAGTGACAATGCAACGCTCACGGCACCCTAGCCGGGCCGAGGCAGTGACACTAGAGTGCCACAAGAAACTCGCGGCACTCTATACACTTCGTAAAAAAAAATGCTTTTACCAGATGATTAATTCAATTAGAATGAACGTATTAAACAGTTTAAACAAATTGAATATCTACATAATAAAATTTTAAAATCGATTCACGTTTGCTAATCGATTATTATAATTTTAGTCTGTGCTGACATGACATGCATTGACTGACAACAGTGACAATCACTCCATAAATAATAATATACAATACATAGTTCACTCTTCTCGTATCGCTTAGTGCGTTTGTTTTGATTCTACGACCGGTCTCATCATCAGCCTATTAATGTTCCCACTGCTGGGACACAGGCCTCCTCTCGGTGAGAAGGAGTGGGCCGTAATACACCACGCGGGCCCAATGCGGGTTGGTAGATGTCACAAGTCTTCGAATTTTTTTGGTTCTAAGACATGCCGGTTTCCTCACGATGTTTTCCTTCACCGTTTTTTAGAGCAGTGGTGATGAAATTATTTACACAAAGTAAAGCACCTGCTTGGGTTCGAACCCACGACCTACAACTCGTAAGTCGGGGCCGATACAATTGGGCCACCACTGCTCTACCGATCCGCACGACCAGTCTACCGATTGTGTATTGACATAGATCGTTATGTAAATTATTGCATAGCGGCAAAAAACGAATAAAAAACGATTTTTATAATCAACTTCTCACCCATGATTTTTTAATCTTTGTGTTTCTTATCTTCCTCCCACTGTAAAAATATAATTAACATCCCATTTATATAAAAAATGTGATTCGCACTTCAAAAATCAGCTGTTACGTAACCTCACTTTAACTAAATCTCTTATAATAACTCAGCTCTCAGAGTGCCAAAATCCGCAAAATTTTGCAGTGATGGTTTGATAATATAGTAGCTATCAATTGATACCATTTTCATCTTTTTACAATCAGGCCTAAGATTGTATGAAAGCGTATCCGTCGCCTTTCATCAACGAGATGAAGTATTTTCTATCCGACAATTCAGAGAAGAAACGCGGAAAAATACATATAATAGCTAAGCTACAACAAAAAAAATGGGCAATTTAGTCGTTTAATTTTTCTTATAACACAAAAAATATATTTCCCTTTGTATTCATATTTTCATTTCAACCAAGTCATACCTACGTCAGTTTAATAAAAACGGAGGAAATACATAAACGGTCTGGCATACTTTTCGTAATTACTCCGAACAAGTTCCGCAAAGGAATGCCTTTAAAAGAAACATTACATGCAGGCAATCTTTTAAAAAGGGTCGTAAAATAATGATTTTGTAATCTCTCTGGTCGAACCGTGGTACCGACTACAATTTACTGGCTGGGAATAAATAATATTGAACGCTTCGTGGTTTCATGGCTTACATACTAAGCGAACATGTCGGGAACTCATTCATTACCTACCATCGTTTCGGACTGTCATACTTTATCGATATTGTCGATTGACGGTCATCAAGGCCTGTGATCTCTTTTGTACTGATATCGACAATCATGTGAAAATACATTAATCATTACTGGAAGTCACAGCATTACCGCATGAATGTCAAATAAAGTTATAGACTTGCTATTCCTAGGGGGATCTTGATTAAACGCTATGTATTTTTATCTTCCCTCCAAGAATATAATTATAAAATAACATGGCCCTACCAACACAATGAGTCAATAGAAAACCGAAACCGAATATACACAAACTTGAAATGATGACTACAGAACACCCTCAATGTTTAATTTCAGTAATTAGAGGAAATTTTGTATCAGAGTTTCGAATTTAATGCTTCATAATAATTATCGTAACACGCAGAGCGGAAATTTTTGTTTATTTATTCGAAAGTCAGCTTTATCTCCGACGTTTTGCCTACAATCGATTACTAATTACTCTATTGGGTGCTTGGGATTCTATGGCTCGAATCGAATATTTAACCATTACTTACAATACCTACGAAATCCGAAATCCGATACTAGTGTGTCTTTCGAATATCGACGAAGTCGAATAACAGAGTCGGTAATTACACAGTGAAGCCGGACCGGTTAAGTAAGAACTAAAGTTGATCTCAACATATATTTAAAGTTAATAAAAGCTCAAACTCATTGACAGATAACTCCAGCCGAAACTGCTGGCTCTAGAAGCATGAACACAAGAGTTCCTTAAATAAACAAGATTAGCACTGATTTTTGAAAACTCGTCCCCTTATGCGGTTAAATAGGGGATGAAACTTTGTATGGAAATTCGTCATGTTTGCCAATGGAAAATACCATCGGGCATGCGACTTGTAGCTAAGAAAAAACCGAATTAGAAATTAAAGACAACATTTTCCCTCAACTTTTCTAAAACCATCTGATGCTTTTCCAAATACAGTTAACTCCCGAGAACTCCGGGAGGTCCCCAGGCAGTGCTAAACATTACAAGGACACGACTGCTTTGCTTGCGGGTCAGTTGCCCCAATTTCTTTTATTGCAGCCAACATGCGTGACGAGACCAGCTGTATTAGAAATCTGTGGAGACACATTTAAGATGTATGAGTCACCGATTCCTTTATTGGATGCGTTGTGAGATCTGAGGAACACGGATGTGTAATGTTGCGAGGCTGTTTCCTTGGAGATTTAAGAACGTAAAAAGCTCCTTTTTTCAGCTGTGTAACACGACTTGAGAATGTTGCGTGTTTTATTATGTAAGTAATACTTTTACGGGCAGAAATATAAAGTAGTAACTACTGGTTACCGATATCGATAGACACCGAAAGGTTTATCAATTTATCGAAATACCTCGTGTCCTGTTTTTTCTTGCTATCGCTATCCTAGACGCACGCCACGTCACACGGCACGTCTAGGATAGCGTAAGTACTTAAGTACCTACATGGTAATTTACTAGTAATTAATTTTTGAGAAAACTTATTCCTTGGAATGTAAATCTTTCCCAAAAATTTGTGCCATCCAAAACACTCACTAAATATCATCAAAATTACAACCATATAATTACGACTGAAGTCCACTACAAAGTTGGATGCAAGCTTCGCGAAGTCGGACGGCATACGATATTGAACAACTATTTACACCCCTCCCCAATTCCAATTTCAAATGAAGATGAGTAGCACTCAAGTCTTAACTACGAAGTTCTACAATTCGAAGTTTCTCGCACTAGATATTCAGATGGGACCGCAGTCTAGGATCACAGTGTAACTATTAACAGTGGTTAATCGCTCATAGGACAGAACATGAGAAATATCTTCTTTTTTTCTCACTATCAGCAATGATAGCCTAGTGGTGTGACCGTTGGACTGCCAAGGTCAAGGTCTCGAGTTCGAATCCAAGGCACGCACCTGACTTTTCGGATTCATGTGCATATTGTATAATTATAACTTGCTTCAAAAACAGTGAAGGAAAACATCGTCAGGAAACATACCTAGGAGAGGTATCTCTCGACGGCATGTGAAGCCAAGCCAGAGGGCCATGGGCGGCATAAAAACTCTGATACCAGGTTAGCCACTAAAAACACGAGAAAGATAGCTGTATCTTAGTATCTTTATTGTTCTACTTATGAACCGAACAGCAGTATGACTGTTACCGCCACTCCGCACGATTGCTCCGCGAAAACGCTCCCGTTGAACCACTGCAGATGGTTACACTGTGATAATCAGATATTATGCACTTACAAATACGAGGAATTTGTTAACAGCTCATTGCTGTGGTTTTACTCAGGGGAATTAGATATCATCCCTCCTTGGGGAACGGAATTAGGGCGGAAACACACATATGAACGTCTATCTGAATTTGGTTGGGTTGATCTTGATTGAAAATCTAATTTCCTCACATGATTTGTGGACGCTTAAATTCGCAGTCGAGCCACGTAAACGTATTTTTGGTGAGGGCATTTTTACCTTTACCTACGGCTCTGCTGAATTTTAAACTGCATACTTTAACAATTATGAAAAAATATAGGGCTACCAGAAGATTACAATGAGCTTTAGTTAGTTTGATTGTAGAATCTTATTACATTACAATATATTTATTACTTAGTAATTAGCAGTGGTTTACGCTCCGCTAACACAAAACTGAAAGTACTTATTGTAATAATACCTATTGTATTAAAAATGTCATATAGTAAGGGCGAGCCTATGGCCATCAACCGGACACAAATCCAGACTCCAACCTGCTACTGAGTTATTCCAGATGGAAAAACCCAAGGTAATTAATACACCCACATATTGCCAGTTATGTTGAACGCACTGTAATCAATCAATCGTACATCTTTTGCCATCGACTTAAACATAACTATCTAATCGATACCATAAAACTGAAATATTTAGATATAATACTGACTGATATAATCTATCTTTTCGACCTCATATAGACATGGTTACTTCTAGGGATATTCGTTTTCAAAAATCTAAGACATGCAGCTGAACCTAATTTAATCAAGCAAGTCTACCTAGCGCTTGGTCAATCAGTGTTACAGTATTGTATTTCTGCATCCCCGGGGAGGCACGTCAAAAACTTTGTACCAGTCTTGTGAGACTCCGTATCAAAGTTGCGACAAACAAATGCGCGACAAATGCTAGAGCGTCAGTACGATAGGTCGACCATCAGCGATGCGACAGCACGTCAGCGCGACGAACGTTAGTGCGACAGATTGTTTTCACGACAAACGATGGCACGACGAAACTTTTGGTCGACGAACGTTAGTGCGACCGATTGTTTTCACGACCATCGCTGGGACGACGAAACTTTTGATCGACGAACGATAGCGCGACACAATTTTCGCTCGACAAACTAAAGCACGACAAACATTTCTGTAATATTTTGTTGATAATAGCAGATAACAAAAAAATTTGAATTACTAGGTACTTTCGCTTTTAATGTTTTTATTAGCAATATTCTTTATTGTCAATGTTAAATGACTGCAGTGCGCGAGTGCAGTTACGAGCAAGGTAAGCGAAAACCATGTAGGTATTAAAGATACTAAAACATTTTTTTTTTCTTATATCTACAATAAATAGGAACCCCCTTAAATAGGAACAAATGTAAATCTACGGTATTAGGCTACATTTGCAAGCTAAACTACAATGAGACCGAAAACCTGTTAGCTACAGAGGGCTTAGTGCTAGTTTCATTTTACCATCTCGATCAAACGCATCGAGCGCGTTTGGCGTTCCGATTGGCCCTTCACCGGTGAAGGCCGGCCGGCTGCCAATCGGAGCGCCAAACGCGGTCCATGCGTTTGATCGAGATGGTAAAATGAAACTCACACTAGGCCCTCAGTAAAGTAGCTTATAACAATACTCACCCTCCTACACATATCCACTCATTTACACACTACTCACCGAAGGCCATACAATTTATTATTTTAAGATTATTCCACTACTTTTGTCATTTTCTTTTTATTTTTTATTGTTATTTTAATCCTACTCTTTGATAAAAAAAAATGTTGTGTTTACAAGAGAGGTCAAACAAAGTTATTTGCTAAGTGCCGCCTACAACAGGGGAGAGCGCTGATGTCTGAAATACAGATATTCTATATCTAGTTCAGACACAGATGTTCAAATCTGTTCATAGAAACAAAGTGCCCTATAGTGTATTTCCATAATGTTTAAATTGTTGTATATTTTTGAACAAATAATTATACTTATACCGTCGAAAGTGGCAGTATGTGTGTGTACTAAAAATTTACCTCTGCCTAACCCTTCAGGGAATAAAGGTCTGATGTTTGTATTAATAATGTGACAAAGAAAGTGATAATCCTTTAAATTTCAAACATTGTCGTGTTGACCTAGAAACCGAGGCAGCAAATACCTAGCCTTGTGCTCGTAATATTATGCAAGAAGTGTTTATTTCATACAATGTACTCATACATACGGCTTCTCTTCATCATAACTTTCTTGGAGGTTTATCTTCGAAGCTCATACAATTTTAGATGAAGTCAGTCGTGGAACTTAGGTGTCAATGATGTCAAAAGCAAGAATATGTTTAACCAACTTTAAATGGGGTTGGAGGTTCTGAATTCAAATATGGAGAGTAAATTCACTGATATACATTCCCCGTCAGTTGCTTAAAGGCGCACCTCGTGAATGAATGACAACTAAAGCATACTTAATCGTATATTACCAGTACAACAGCAATAAACGTCCACTACAACCTGCATGTGAGCCGTTCAATGAATTTCGCTTTGCTGACAAACGAATTAGATATGACAAACATAATGATACTGCTACCTTTCCTATTAACACTATTCATTTTACAGCTGGGAGGGTGTGGCCTTATGTTCTTTCCTGCATTCCACAGCAACATCGCGACATAGCATCACGTAGTGACTTTTCGTTTTCATGATCACAAGCGGTACAACCAAACGTAGAGTTTACTGGGATCCAATTCTGTGAAACATAAAATAAAAGTGTGTTGATCTGTTTTTCTGCTTAAATATTTACGTGCTCTAAATAAAACAACGTTATCTAACCAAATAAACGTACCAAAAATCAATCAGGGTTCTACCTGATCAGGAATTAAACACTCCAGCCCCATCAGCTGAATGCAATCAGTTCGTCTCATTTCCAAGTAGGATGCGTCGTTTGCCGCGTACCTTCTGCCATGAGATAAAGAAATGTAGAAGTCTCACTCCGTACAACATAATAATAAAGGTAGTTTAAGTTTTGCCAAAGCTAAAGAAACCTTCTTTACCTTTGGCAAAATTTGCCACTTAATAAATGCAGTGTGCCATGATCATCAATTATATTATATATAATAACTTTATTTCAGACTATCCTATTACAGAGTCATCCATATTTGTGTTAGTAAGTACTTATGAACTATGTTAGTAAAACACAAAAATAAAACAAACGACATCACATTGACACATGGAGTGCGATCCAGTGCCTAAGAAATGGACCGTCTAACCGGTCCGCTACTACTTTCAGAATGCTGTTGGAGCTTGCTCGGATACGGTGTAGTATGGAGGCCGCTCTCTTTCTTAAGTCAATTATACAATGTCAGTAAACCTCTAGGACGCTGTAGGAGTGCATTTATCACCTGTCTTCTAAACATCTCTTTTTAAAGAACCAGTACCTACATAAACAAAATTACGGGCCTTTCAAAAGAGCAACGGTGTGCATTCGCACTTCGGTCTGGTATAACCTTATAGCTTGTAAGAGCGTTTCACATAGTCCTGCACGACAACTAACTAACAAATATTGTCACACGAAAACCTCTTATCGTAAATACTTGAACTGATAGAAGAGGAACAATCGCGTTTTAGGAATGATCCTTCTGAGTTCTTTTATTTTCCTACTCATAGATAGATACGTTGTGGTGTATGTACGTATATTTACAGAATTCAATTTACCTGCAGACAGGCACTTGCCCGCGGCTCGGCTTCGATATTTATGTTAATATGACAGTTTTATTGATCCGTCTGCGTGTTATAATCGATGTACGAAAATGGATTGATTTTATTTAATTTTGGATCGGGGGTGTTTTTAACCGACTTCCAAAAAGGAGGAGATTCTATGTTCGATATTATGTAAGTATTATTTTTTTATGTATGTTCACCGTTTTCTCCGTCATTTGTGGACCGATTAAAAATGATTTTTTTGTTGGAAAGGGTAAGCAGCCGAGGTGGTCCCATATGAATTTTATTAACTTTGCTTGGATAGTTTTTGAGTTAGCCTCTATTACATATTTTTCCCACTTAGTTTATATGGATGATATGATGATGATGATGATAACTTCCTGTCACTGTTATTTTCATAGCAGGTAGTGGTATTCGAATTTGTGTGGGGTAAGTAGTAGGCACCACAACTAAAAAGTGAAAAATAAAAACTTTTTACAAAAAAATAAAACCAACTTCTAAAAAAAAAACACTAGAAAGTGAAAAATAACTTTAATTTCGGAAGTCGTTATCGAATTAAAGTTATTTTTCACTTTGTAGTGTTTTTTTTAGAAGTCGGTTTTTATTTTTTTGTAAAAAGTTTTTAAAGTGTATGTTTGACATTACTTCCGTGGGTTTAGAATATGATGCTACTTTTTAAATATATTGTGAAATGTTGCAACTATTGTGATGGAGTGTTTGCGCAGTGACTGTGCTTTATTTTTTGCAGCTAGGTGATGTTTTGTTTCTACAAGACTGTTTCAAATGTGGTTCCTTGTGAAATTGTTACAAGATTTTAACTTTATTTCTCATTTTGATGTCTGTTCTTTAATCAAATCATTTATTTTCCTGAATATGGGTACATGAGATGATACATACAACAAAAATTCTTTAAACCATGTCCTACCTAAACAGGAGTGCGAATATCTATTGTAATAAAATATTTTGTGCATTATTCATTAATTTAACTACCTATTATAATTATTTATATTAGATTATATATGAAATTTATTCATCTTTGATGTGATACGCATTTTAACGCCACTATAAATTTAAAAGTCCTGAGTTACTGTATCGTACGTGTCAGTATATCGAATAAATGAATATTTATTTAACGTGAGTGGTACTTTGCAATTCTAAAAATCACTTAATAACAAACAACCTAAACACAACCGGCTTACCAACGACAAAATAAAATCAACCTTTTTTATAAACAAAATAAATGTAAGCCACATCCCTGCCCCTTTTAAGGTACAGCCAGTTTGAGTGGTTCATTCGATTTTCAATTTCAACCCAATCACTGCGCAGCCGGGTTGAACTCCGGCGACAAATTGGGTTCCGTACCGTGCAGTCAAAGGCGCATGTTATCTGGGCCTGCAGAGATGTAGAGATATGAAGATTTAAGGCGACGACAAGCTACTTTTAATGATTTATACCGGAAATTACGTCTAAACGAGTGGTGTTAATGATTTGGAAAAAATATATGTTAAATTAGAGCATTTTCTTAATAATTTAATCTACGAATATTTTAGATTATGTTTACATTACATATTGTAATTAATTTGTAAAGTTGTGTCTAACGCGGATAAAAAACTAATAATTACTCAAAAGCTGTCAAGCGTATTATTCTGAAACCTTCATCATTTTAAGGATAATTAAAATAATTATCTTTTAGTCTAAGAGTTTTATTAAAATACCTTCTGTTTTTGTATAATAAATTAATAATGCGTCAAATTGGTGACAGCGCTCCTTGATGCTCTATAGTTCTATTACTGGCTGGACGTACGACGCGTTGCGTGAGCTCAGTACAGAACACGCAAGCTAATTGCACGCACACAGACTCTTGAATATAATAAAAAGAGACCGAGAGAGAAAGTCGCATTTAGGAGGCATTTAAAGCTTATTCCTTACGTGACTATTTCTACCAGTCAATTTTTACCGCAAGCCGCGTTAAGGAACTTCGTTCCAATAATTATGGAGATGATGTCCCTTTTTTCCAAACAGCTGTATCACACAAAATTGGTATGCTCCAGAAAGCTGATGACTAATAAAAATGTTGCGCTACATATTAATCAACTAGCACAAGAGCAAACGCATTAGTCCTGCAACATTATGATTTTTCAAAATAGACCTTATTTACAAGGTACAACAAGAAAACCTTGTCATTCATTAATCCTTAAGAGACAGATACATGCCAGTGACCTTGAGTGGTTAGCTTGGGTGTGTGAAAAATTGACTGGTAGAAATAGTCACGTAAGGAATAAGCTTTAAATGCCTCCTAAATGCGACTTTCTCTCTCTGTCTCTTTTTATTATATTCAAGAGTCTGTGTGCGTGCAAATATCTCGTCAGACCCTTCGTTTCTGACGGGGTTCTCCTGACCTCACACTTTTTTTAAATGTTTCCTGTCATTTGTTATGTAGCGGCGCCCAGCTGGGACTGAATGGCGCACAACCCAGCTTATAATGGCGCCCAACTACCTTAATATAGTGCCCAACTGACACTGCCCACTGTCGCCTGAATGAACTATCATTGATCAAAACCTCCACATCGATCGATAAGTTGAATATAAATAAATTAGTGGCTTGAGTGTTCTTCAAAACTATATCAGGCAACGTGAAAAGTATCGAGATGTTTCCAATATTCAATTATAGAAAACGAATTTGTAGCAATGCAGACGGTATTTTCAACCAATTGAAAGTCCATTCACTCGGTATCCTTTCATTGATAGAGCGAATGAACATCCTACAAAATACGTAATATCTACCCCACTTCGATTAGTCTTTTTTGTAGCGGCCAGTATATCAATGGTAGGAAATGTAAGTTAGAGTCTCATTACCTCCAAAATGTATGGGAAAAGGTTTTTGTGATTTCTGACTTGTCTAGTACTTAAACCTCAGTTGTTCTAATAGAGGTTTTTGATCGTTATATGAAACAGGATCGATTGGCATCCAAAAAAGGGTTTTTTGAAAACTGCCCATTTTCTTGTTGACTGTACATGTTTTTCAAAATCTGTGAATGCAGATTAAAATGTCTCAAAAAGTTAAGGACAGTCTCCTAAGACCGTTTTCCTGTAACTACAACGGTTAAGGTAGCTGTCCTTGCTGCCCCATCTAAAAAATCCACCCTGTATATTTCAGAGTTCAACCGGTTATTACCGAGTTATTTAGTAGCTTGGATTATTTAACAATCCAATCAAAGCTACGTTTCGAGGCAGCTAATTTTAATAACGGACCTTATATTATGGTAAAAAAGCATTGTCACGTAGATCTTGTTTGGTGGGTACTCTTCCTAGCGAGCCGATGGCACTCTAAATGGACTCGGCTCAGAAATCGGCTACGTAATTGACACCAACTGTAGCGTGCATCAGTTTCTGTAACGTGCAGACGACAGGACACACAGGCAGCGATATTAAGTGTCCTATCGTTTGTGGAACAGCACCACATTATGCTCCAAGGCGGAGTCATCTATGAATCTCCAAATACCAAGAATACGAAATAGGAAAAAAACAGTGAGGATAACTCGAAAGCTCAGGCAATTATTAGAATCAATGCAAATGGCACTCAAACAACAACTCGAGTCCAATAAATAACTTAACTTTATTTAACTGCACAATAAAAACAATTGTAGTTTATTTTATGGAGACCTTTTATACGTTATTGCTTACGTGAGGTTTCGCATTACATGCATTGGTACCGCTTGGTAAGCAATTCCTGCTCCGCAAAGGAAAAAGTGATGAATTAAATAAATGTGGCGACACGCTTTACTCTTTTAATTCTTCTTTATGTTGTGTGGTTTCCGACTTGAGAAAAGGGTCTTTTCTCAGAAGAGATTGCAAAGCAGAATATATTGACGACAATTTCAACCATTCAAGGAGTATCTATGAAATCTTTTCACAGCTGAAATTAAGTGCATTTGTTATAGATAGGACCTACATTATTTTTCATAGATATACCTAAAATAATTACTGACTTTAGTATAAAGATAAAAAGATAAAAATAATTACTTATGAGCCGTGAGCTCACAAAGGTACGTCATAATTTTATAGTAGTTTATTTCTCATAACACGACGGGCAAGGAGAAACATTTTATCTTTTGGACCCCAGCTTATAATTCTACATTTGTCGAAGATGGCCCCGGAAACGACTTACTTAGCGTTTGAGGATTTTGCTTCAAAGGTTTTGACATACTTAAGTATGTATGTGGCCTTTAACCTTTTTTGATGAGAGAGACAGACGGCTAGTGTTTCCCTATCACACGCATTGAACAATATTGATAATCGTTAGAACGATGACTGTAACCCTATTTCTGAAACACACTTTAATGAATACTATCAAGTCAATCATACCGTTTATTTGAATAGACTAGTGAAAAAAAACGAAAGAACCAAAGAAGAAGCGACACGACTTTTGGTTTTTTTTCGCTGGTGATTTAAAAGGGAAATTAGCAAAAAATTACATCACACCTGTATTCCCCGAAGGGTTAGGCATAGTTGTAACTATAGAAGGAAAACCCACATTTCACCAATATTTTTTAAGCCCATTTTAATAGGGGGTGATTATATTATACTGAGAAATTGCTGGTGGAAAAACCCAATACCAATGTACCCGACCCGGAAATCGAACTCTCATGAAAAAAATGGATACTGTAATATAATGGGACATATTACGGGACGCATAAAAGTAGGTACCTATACAATGTCAAGATTCTAGCGTCCCCAACCCTGTTTAAAAAATATATAAATGTAAAGGCTACTCATAAATTCATGCAAACAAAACAAACACCTTTTATATTCTTAAACAATAACAACATCAACAATCAAAAGACTAAAATGTATTCAAAGCTAAGTTGGCAACAAACATCTCAAAAGGATCAAAACTACAATAAAATCTGTAGCACGTGGCCATAAAATGTAACAGTACAAACGTAAACGAACTCAATGGTGGCTGTAACTCGAATGTGGCAACTTTGTTGTTGACGTTTAATAAACTGTCAAATGTTGCAGAGTTCGGGTTAGTGTTGTAACTGAGAGATTATTGTGGTGTTTATTTGTTGTGTACTTTCTAAATGCTGTTGGTGGTGATTTAAAGAGTTGTTAGACTAGGTTATATTATAGTTATGTGTCTGAATATTTAATGGTTGGTAGGTATGTATACTTTACTTGTGTAGTTTTAGGAGGATTTATTATATTAAGATATACAATGTGGAGACTACCATACAACAAAAAATGAAAATACTGGCACTACTAATGCATAAGAGTATTTTAGAAGTATCAAATAAATCCTAGCTACGAAATAAAAACATGGGTTTTTTAAACAAATTAAATGTAGTATACCGGATCCACCCTAAGCTTATAAATTCCGTTTATGCAACTAAGCCTAGGGTTGAATTCTCGGGCATATGTTTCCGAATATCCACCATAGGGTGGATTTTTGGGGTGTATAAACGGAATAACCCGAAGCCGACTATGGATTTTGCCGAGCTATAATGACTAAACTATTGAATACATTCAATTGAATTTTCATAGACAGAATGGGAACGTCATTATGGACACGCGGTTTATTTTTTTGTTGTATTGTCGTCTCCATGTATATATTTTATTTATTAAGTACTGTCCAAACAATAGTTCATACAAAAATCCCACAGAAAAAACCACTTTGGTTTTTCCCGATTTTTTTAATTTTTCGGGCATCTTATCGAATTTTTCTTTCCCTTTTTTTTAAATGATTAGTATCCAAATCGGTCCAGCCGTTTTCAAGTGACGCGCTTACCAACGAACAGCTTTTCATTTTTAGGGTTCCGTACCCAAAGGGTGCCAAGGGGAACCCTATTACAAACCCTCCGCTATCCGTCTGTCTGTTGAAATGGTCACAGATTATATTTTTCTATTTTCGCTATAACAACAAATAATTAAAATGTAATATAGTTAATAATTAAAGGGGGTCCGCTTACAATAAAAGTGTTTTTTTCTCGAAATTAATACGGTACGGAACCCTTCGTGTGCAAGTCGGACTCGCACTTGGCCGGTTTTATTTAGATATAAGATAAGATATTTACCACTACATTTATTTGCGAGCTACCTGAAGGGTAGAACACTGGTTGTTGGTGTGGACGGTTAGGTCAGTGATGAACTACCGATTGAATATGGCGTCCCACAAGGCAGTATCCTCGACCCGACCTTTTTTTAGTATACATCAACGACCTATGTAACACAGACTTGACCAATGGAAAAATAATAAATTACATTCGCCGATAATACTGCAATACTTTTTTATGGGGACACGTGGGAGGAAGTTTATAAACACGCCCAAAATGGGTAAGACAACATCCTCACCTTAAATATAGACAAAACTAAGTTCATGACCTTATATACTCAGAAACCAGGACCTCCCAAACCTTCCTATTATCTCACACGATTGCAACTTACCATCAGACAAGTCATGTCATTATCCACGTTTGTCACAACTAAAAACATCAAATATTTTGGTATTGTAATAGATAGCTGACAAAACCAACACCACATCGAGGCCTCGGTTCCTAGAATTCGAAAATTAATTTATATATTTAATATATTGCTGACACTTCCATAATTAAAAATGTTTATTTCGCATTGTGCCAATCCTTACTATCTTATTGTATAACTTCTTGGGGTGGAGCCGCTAAAATTAACCCACTGAAACTGGAGAGATCTCAAAGAGTCATATTAAAAGTGCGTTGTATCCTTTCAAATCAAATCAAAAATATTTATTTGCAAGAATATGATACATATTAAGGTGTTCCAGTAGTTTGTTTCAGCATATCCTGCCACAACCTGGCGTGCAAATATATTCACAATTAGCGATGTCACTCAATCTAAATTATTATTTATAGATTCTATTGATCTGTCTTCTAAATAGTCCTTAATAGTATAATATATTTTAAATAATAATAGTTTGAAAAGTATTTTTTTAAACATTGTCAGCGGTAAGTCTTGAAACCTATTTGGTAAATGATTGTAAATAATAATCGACATGCAGTATACATATTTCTTAAATAATTTTAGATTTATTTGTGGTAGCCGAAGTCTATCTTTATGCCGTGTTCGGCTATTTGGCCTGTCAGTATTAGTTAAAAATAAATTGTAGTTGCTCTTAACAAAAATACATATTTCAAAAATATATAAACATGGCAGAGGTAGAATTTTAAGTATTTGAAATAGTGGCTTACAGCTGTCTAAAAAGTGAGCTCCACAAATTGCTCGAATACATTTTTTTTTGCCTTAAATACTCTGTCAAAATCTACTGAGTTGTCCCATATTACAATGCCGTATCTAAGTACGGATGATACATAACCATGATAAGCCAGCATTGCAGTATCACAGTTTACTGTTTGCCGAATTCTTTTCAAGACATAATATAAAACGATCAATACTAGTTTGC
Source organism: Conistra vaccinii (assembly GCA_948150665.1). Classification (NCBI taxonomy): domain Eukaryota; kingdom Metazoa; phylum Arthropoda; class Insecta; order Lepidoptera; family Noctuidae; genus Conistra; species Conistra vaccinii. The sequence goes on along the minus strand of OX411320.1, from coordinate 23,598,170 downwards.
ATCTCACTTTATTATTTGACAACCTGTCAATAATGACAATTGCGTAAGGTACTGATTGCAAAACAGATTTTGCAAAAATATGAAAATATACCTACGTATTTATTTGAAAAGAAAATTTATTTTTTGAGTAAGTTGTTGGATATAAAGTTAAGAAAAAAACGGGAATATTACGTATAAACACAAATATATTTATTTAGTAGGTCTTCTTCTTACTTATTACAGTAGTCCTTCTTAACTTGTTTTTTAAATCATAATATTTGATTCAGCTGTTGGTGGATCGCAAGTAATAGGCTCATTTTCTTCAACAAAATCATCATTAGTGTTATTTAAAATATTTTTGTAGTATTCCAGTTCGGGACGAGTTTCCCACTGCAATCCATAATGTTTCTCTAGCAACTTCCTCACATCATTTATTTTTTCTTTTTTAATGATTACATTATTTTTGGCTATTGGCAGTGGTTGGACGTCGTAAAAAGATTTCCCTCTTTTTAGAATAGATTTGAATTGGGTAAAGTCAGAGGTGTAATGAAGTTCTCCTTTCACTTTGACTTTGTTACCATTCCTACTAATAAAAAAACGCTTACTCTGTGCAAATTGAAAATGCCATTGACCAGGCGGCTTTATAATATCTTGTAGAGCAGCTTTCCAATCGTACACCATCTCCATTTTCACAACTGTTCCATAATTATTAAAAATAGTGTGATACTTCTCTGGTTGTACAATAACTTCCTTCCTTTTTAACTCCCTTTCAATATTTCCAAACACTCTGTCAGCAGGTAAAAAAGAATGTCCTGGTATTGGGAAAACCACTTCAATGTTTTTTATGTTACTTGGAGCACTATTTAACCACACACAACACATTCCGATGAAAATAGAATTTTTATTTTGCGCTCCGCAACCATCAGCCACAAGTCGCAAAGTTTGAATTCCATTCATATCTAACAAATTCAACCTGTGAAACACTGCAGACGCAATTTCGTTAGCTCCCTTCTTGTACTCATTTTCATTCCACGTGTATAAATTTACTGTATCTTTATTTAGTTTTTTGCCTTCTACTGATAATACTACTGCAAAATTATATATATAAAGCTGTCTACTATAGTAAGTTATTTGGTCTGCTATTTTAGGTAGGACTTGATTCTTTTGACAGTCAAAAGATAGTGTCAACATTCCATCTTGTCTCTCATTTAATAGTTGGTAGAATTTTTGTGCTTTGCGTTTATGAACGGTCTTTTCGATCATATATTTGGTTTTAAGTGCTTGATTTTTTTCACTCTTAATTTGCTCATCCAATTCTGTACATTTGGAACACACATCCGTTCTTGGATTACCAAACCCAACATTGTATTGAGTGTTGAAAATTCTTCGAAAATAGCACTGTTTGACTGGGTTCTCTGTTTGTTCATTAAACATTCGCCACATTTTTCTTACATTTAATGCCGAATCTAAATATTTCCTTTCTGTAGTAGACCGACAATAATGAGACTCTATGCACTTAAAAGATTCTATAAATTTTTTGACTTCCTGTAGCTTTTGAATATTTTTGTGGGATGTATGGTCTCCGCCTCTATGTTCAGTTACTAAACCACCAGTTTTTTTATAAATTTCTGCAACTCTACGGATTCTATTACGTGGTATTTGCAATATGCCCAGAAATGATGATTGACAAACATTGAGCAATGTGTTAGAATTTTTTTTTTTTATGTATAATTTTGTTGAATAATTTGCCTGGCGCACACCCTGTGTTCCTGTTCTAGGACGACGACGTTGGACATCAATGACATGACAAAACTTCAATAGAAATGCATCTTGGGCTTCTTTGGTTTTGTTACCATAGAAAGTGTCATGAAATTTTTTAGCATCAGCTAAAGTTACGCTTTTGCACTCGTAAATAGCTTTTTTATTATGTTGACATGCAGGTAATGCGGGAAGACTTTTTGCAGAATACCTTAAGCAAATGCAAAAAAAACCATTACCAAAAGCATTTAAAACAGCATAAATAGTTAAAAATAAAAAAAAATTCTTATTCGTTTATTTTAACAGCCACAAATAAAAAGATAAAAAAAAAATGCTTAAAGCTAAGAAAATTTTTGCAGACCATACCATAATAGGTGAAATACTAGTGAATAATTTGTTACCTTTCTGCCTTTTCTCGCACTCGCCGCCACTGATCTACATTTCTAGCACGTTTTCTAGCTCGTCCTGTACGAGCTGGTGTAATATTTTCTTCCATTACAATGGTAATAAAACAGAAAACTCGAAAAAAGCAGACGCTATTTCTAGTTTACTTACTACGACAAATAACTGATTCGCCATCTTAGAAAATTTGAAATGGCGGCCTCTGATTGGTCGATTGTGACAGTGGCGGATTTGCTTCTAACAAATTTAGGATCTAAGCGTTTTTGCACTTGAACGCTACTTTCAAAGTGCATTTACCGTGGACTGAGGTGGATTTGCACTTTATCTTTTACGGCATAATGTTGCAGCTTTCAAGGACAACAATTTGGTAATACCAGTTTAAAAAATTGCAATTTTGGACTGAAGCGGTTTTGCTTTTATACCCCTCAATTTTTGCAAGAATTTTATCTATGTGTGCCTTCCAATTGCAATTTTTGTCGACCGTTATACCCAAGAATACACAATTATCGACAGTGGTCAAGTGAGAATCTTTATAATGAATGTCTATATTATTTATGTTTGAATTGTATGTCTGAAATTGTATTATGTTCGTTTTAGTCATATTTATTTTTAAGTTATTTTTTTCTAGCTAGTCGATTGCATTATCAAGAGCTTGGACGATTTCATTTTCTAAATTATTGTTATTGTCACTCTTAATCATTATTGTAGTGTCCTCAGCGAATAATATACAATCTTTGCCTATCGCCTCTGGAATGTCGTTGATGTAAGCTAGAAAAAGTAGTGAGGATACAATACCCCCCTGTGGCGTGCCATAATTATTTTGTTTGTATTTTGACCTATAGGTTTTTTTTTTCATTTTGACAAGTTTTTGTTATTTCCACGCATTGTACTCTTTCAGAAAGATAACTTTTGATCCAGTCGTTGGCCTTGGCCCCGGATTCCATAATGCTCAAGCTTTGAGAGTAGTGTTTTATGGCAAACAAAATCAAAGGCTTTTGTCTTATCTAGGAACACACAACTTATCTTCGATTTTTGATTCAGACTTTCAGTTATGTATTTTATTAGCGTAAAACATGCTAAAGCAGTGGTTCTGCCCTTCCTAAAACCGAATGGTTCTTTCCATATGATAACCTACTTTTGATCTACATATATCAGCGCTGTAGGGTACTGATCGTTAGACAACTTTTTATTTAACTGACAGTTCTAAGAAGCTCTCGGAACTATATTTCGACCCTAAAACAATCTCGGGTAAGAGAAGAACCACCGACACGACACGACTAATCGATATAAATTCAGTCAGTATAGTAATATGAACAAGCACTTATTTACACTCTTTCTAGGGTAGAGTGTAAGAAAAAAATTTGTTCGTGGGTACAAGGCATTGATTACAATGAAACAGAAAGTTTATTAAAACCCTAACTAAGGTAACGCTTACTAGCATGGAAGGATATACAGTTAACACACAATCACATCACACCATTACCCACACTCTCACTCTAACCGACACACATGCATACTCACCCACACGCACACACCCACATTCACACACATACACATACTCACCCCCAAAACAATAATAAGTCACTTGTGCCACCAGAATTGTTTTACTTTAGTTTTTAATTTTCAATTTTGTCTCTCCTTAGTTTTATTAATTTGTAATAGTGATAGAGCAGTGGTGGCCTAGTGGTAACGGCCCCGACTTACGAGTTGTAGGTCGTGAGTTCGAACCCAAGCAGGCGCTTTACTTTGTGTAAATAATTTCATCACCACTGCTCTCAAAACGGTGAAACCGACATGTCTTGTAACAAAAAATTCGAAGACTTGTGACATCTACCAACCCGCACTAGGCCCGCGTGGTGGATTACAGCCCACTCTTTCTCACAGATAGGAGGCCTGTGTCCCAGCAGTGGGAACATTATCACAGGCTGATGATGATGATGAATAGTGTTTTATTATGTACAACCTGTTTGTTCATTGAATACAGTCATAGGTCATAAGTGAGTTGTCTAATGGAGGGTAAGCCTGGTCATCTGTAATACAGGTTTTACCTGCAACAGACCTCAATCTCTATTAAGTGTTACTTTGAGTTTGTACCTACTGTGTTTGCGATTATGAGAGAACAATAAAAATATTATTGTAATGAAACAGATGGCGTAAAGTAACTTCTAGGAGTTGATTGCCAAGGGAGAGTTGAGGCGTCTTTTATGTACTTAGCGCCAAGTTTTTGTCATTTTATTGTGTACTGATATGCTAACCGAATTTATAACTGTTAAAACATCCTTCACCCAAAAACACCCTAATAAAATTATTAATTCGTTAATTTATCGCAAATTGGGTGAAAACTATTTTCGGGAAATGATGGCCTGAACAGATTAGTGAAGTAATTAAATTTTAATAATAAAGTCAATTTTGTACAAACCCAAATATCTCTCATAGAGCCAACTCCAATAATGAACAAAATCAATTTAATTTTAGTAGAGTTGTTTTCAGTTCCGTACATTTCAAAGGTCAAACGAAACTGATTAACATAGAAATTACAAGATAAAACGAAGTTTCTTATGTAAATATTTTATTTCCATGCTAATTTCACAACGGGGAAAAAAGTTTTGAAACTCTTAAGAATTCCTGTGGCATTTGACAAGAGGATTTTTATTCTACTTTGTATTGAAGGAATCTGAACAAGAGCCTAAAATTGAGATGGGCATCAGCTAGATATAATATTATACGTTGAACTATGGTTGTCATTTTATATCTGGTGATATGGATAAAACGACTATCAAGAAGACTACTTGCATAAAGAGTGTGTTGATTTTGTCACAGAAGGTTACGCTGCAGATCATCTTAATACAGTTAATACCTTTTTCCTTATACATCTTTGAAGATATGCTTTCCTCGTATCTATCGGGCTGCCTCATTGTTCACCAGAAAAACATAAAACTATGCCATTTTCTTTATCCAAAGTAAAACTGTGTTTTTCATTATTAATATTCAGGCGTAAAGCGAAGAACTGTTTCCTCATCTCTTGAAAAGCCCCAACAATGTAATCTTCAGTGCTAATGCAACAAACTTTGCAGTTGTCAGTAAACAGTGGCTGTTCCCCAGAGCTTCAGCCACAACGTTTATCTTTTTATCTTTGAACCTCTGCACTCCTGGTACGTATAAAAGCGCTCCTTACTTTTAAAGTTTCATCTTCGTTTTAATGTGGTTAAAAAGCGGAGGAAAGAGCACCCTTGTTAATATGCGGTGGAATGGCACGGGAACTTGTGAGAAAATGTGTGTAGTTGGGATGTGTGGTTTTGACCCCGAGTGAAGCTTTCATTTATTGTCTGTTGTAAGGGATGATATTAAGATATCGTATGAAAGAAATAAAAGAAAGAAGAAAGAAAATAAATTTATTTGACCCAAGTTAAGCCACAAAATATTCACACAAGAACAAAAAAAAAACATAGCTTAAAACAGTATTGTGTGCCTCACGGCTGCGCCAAGTAGGCCCAGTTCAGCATAAATGCCAGACAGAAGCGGGTTAATACTTTATGTACCTTTATGTATCGAAAAATAACAAAGGTTATCTATAAACTGTCTGTAACCAGTCAATTCTATACGCAGTTTCATGTAAAAAGGTGATTTAAAGGAAGTTTCTGGTCTTTGTGATGCAGTGACAAATTGCGTTGTTGAGAGGTTACGCGGTTACGCCCTCAAAAGTACTGCTGAATGTGCGTTGGTAGTGACCAAATCCCGCCATGATTAGTAGTTAGTAGCGGACGCTGATTACAATTTTAGGTGATTAGATAAAACATCTCTGGGAAACCCTTAACCCACTATTGGCACCTTCAAATTATCAACCTATGTCGACGGGACCCTTTCCTACTGCCATACCCCGTTGCTTAGCAACTCATCATTAAAGTTAACGCAAATATTGTGGTTTTCACCCAACACTTACTTAGAAGACACTATTCAGTATACACGTGTCCTTTGAAGGTAATGTGGTTACCTAAGGTTTATCCTTGGGTATTGTATACTCACCACAATAAGGACGAAACTTACAAAAGAAAGTCAGTCATTGTTATTAATGTAGTAAAAATAACTAGACATGTTCTCGACGAATTATAGTTTTTCTCGTTCCTCTCTCATCTCAATGCTATTTCGGGCTGTTATTAAACACCTGTTATTTGATCAAGACCAAGAGGGCTTCAAGACAGCTCGATAATTCCTTATTTTAATTAATACCTATTCTAGTAGTTTTCTACCAGCACTTAGTTTTTTTACCAAACATAGATTCGTATCCAATCATCATCATCAGCCTTGTAACCCGGCGTTTTGGGTGGCCGTGCTAAAGTTAATTTATCAGGTATTGGGAAAGAAACAATTAAACAATTACCTTTTTACACATTACAAAGTTTATTGTATTATCAACAAGGTACACACAATTGTGGCAAGCCACTAAACTATATTAACCTTCCCAACCTTAATATTTAAAATGGCATCTGCCCCGACACGCTCTGTCTCCGTAACAACGCGTGTCGGAGGAGATACAAACATGAGACTATAATTATAAGAACTCAAGGTCGCTTGTTAGGATCCGTGAGATGAACGCTTAGTAACCTTTAGCTCAATCGTATGTAATGACCTATATGGTTGTGCTCCTATAAGAAATATAACACTTGGGGCAAAGCACCCAGAGACACAACCAAACACATTGACTTTACAACAACTGGTCTTATAAACTAATATTCTGAAAAGACCTTATCAAAATGGTCACATGTATATTCTCTCTCTAAGGTTCTACTACAATTAAACGTAAGGTAGTAGTATGACTTCAGTTTATAACTCCCTCTCAGTTTGTGAATTAACCTCTCACTCAGTTTGTGGAATGAAGACCCTTGGCATGGAACAACAGAGAAAACTCTGTGTTCCCACGAACGCGTGGCCTACGGGTCCACCATAAAAGATGACGCTGAATCGTACCTGGATGCGGCGAGACTTTCCTGCACGAGATACCGGGTAGGTAAGGACTTCCAATAGAAGGATGGCCACACGGCCAGTACTCGAGCTCGTTGGGTCAAACCTCTGAACTGCCAACTGCTCGTGGTGAAACCGTCACACGGCCCAACAGTAGTCGGGACTCGGGACGGACTGCTAATTCATCAGGCCACGGCACAGCACCAGGCGTCACGTCTCCACACGATTCGTACCAGTTTCAGGCTAGCCTAAAAAGCCAGACAGGTTCAGCTACAACTGAAACCACGACACAGATATATTCCAATTAGATTATTGATCGGACACATCAGACGATCATCACTGAACCGGTGCCCGTCCAATAACCTACCTGTTCTATCACCATCATCGCGTAGCTTCACCAGGATCCGAGGATCAACGATGTCGTCGCAGACGCCGTATCAAAGAACGCTATTGTTTTGGAAGCTTCGAGAAGTCTCTAACCACAGACTAAACAGAATCGTCAGTGACTGTCCACTTTTGCTAATCTATGATTTATTTATTTATTGTTTATCAAACCCTGCATGACTATAAAATGTTGTTGATTAACATAAGTATGTCAATAAATGTGGAAAGCTCGAGCAACATAAATTTAATTATTAAACCAACCACAACGCCATATATCTGCATTATTGATACACTCTGGAGCTTCAAGGTGTTACCGCTAGATGTCGCCTAAGATGTCATTTTGCAGCGTGACAGCCTATTAATGTTCCCACTGTTGGGACACAGGCCTCCTCTCTGTGAGAGGGAGTGGGCTGTAATGTACCACGCGGGCCCAGTGCGGGTTGGTAGATGTCACATGTCTTCGTATTTTTGGTTCTAAGACATGCCGGTTTCCTCACGATGTTTTCCTTCACCGTTTTGAGAGCAGTGGTGATGAAATTATTTACACAAAGTAAAGCGCCTGCTTGGGTTCGAACCCACGACCTACAAGTAAGTCGGGGCCGTTACCACTGAGCCACCACTGCTCACTGCTCACTGCTCGTATCCAATCATCTACATTATATCGCTGGTGCTTTTACAGAACAAACATTTGCAGAACAAACCATCACCGATAGGCAGATAAATATAGATCACTTCTGACATACCGTGCGCGCATCCAATTACATTAGACGCGATAACATGATAAATGGGTTAACAGACAACCGTAGGTTCACTATGATTCACCTTCGATACCCTCCTTACTAATTGGCAAACGTGACGTCATGATATCAATTTACAACGGCAACGTTAAACAAATCAAGGGTTTCAAGCTCAATAAGCAACTCATCGCACCCTCATTAATCGATTTGGTTAGGGCAAAGGTTCCCATCGATAAATAATTAATCGATTCAGTTAAAGCAGAGGTATCTAATCGGACTCGCGTGTCGGAAATGTCCTCGATTACAAATTAATCGAGTCCCGAGCGAGCGAGTGTGAACTTGCGAATGTATGGGCGTTTAATATGTAGAACCAATCCAATCATTAACGGGCTGTTTAGGGTAGTTTGCGTTATTTTAGTTAGGAAAGAGGTTGATTTAAGTTAAACAGTAACAATAACTGGCCGGTCCTAAAGTACATATAATTATGTCGTGGCCAGATCTTAGAATTAATGATTTAATGAAATAGCTTAGAACATCTACCGCTCGCTAGTCACATCATGATGTGGTCTAGCCAGATCATTGAATATTCAACGTTTGACGATATAATGTTCATCAATGTTGAGTTTCTTTTGCCTACTGCGATCACAAAACCACGTCATGTATAATTCTATGGTTAAATCCGATTATCCGATTTTGTAACAAAATAATGTTTTTTATTCCATTTTAAAATAAATAAAAATAAATAAAATTCATTTATTTCAGGCAAAACCCATATTACATAAAAATAAATTTCACAATACCGCAACAGAATAAAAAACAGAATAAAATGTCAATGCAGTTAATTTAAATTTTATAGTCCCTAAATCATTTCAATAAGAGACATCTGTGTGCATAACCGTGAAGCGTCAACAATCCAACGTCACTCATAGTTTTGTTAGTTCACTTATATTGCGACAGATGGCGATGCATTAAATTTTTTTGGTACCGTACTTAATCAATACGGTGTGCGGTGCCAAAGCTAGTCAGAGGGTTCGGCCGCAGGTTCTTTTTGATCCACTTGCTTCCTTACCCGACATTTTATGCGTCAAACACGTAACTCTTTTAGAAACGTTATCTTTTCTTGTGAATTTGTCTAGTAAACAGGTCTAAATAAATATTCACAAAATAATAATATAACAGACTCACAACTGGCTAGACAATAAAAGTAAAGACACCGACTCCAAAAATAAAGTTTTTTCGCAATAATTTATGTTTTCTTTCTGCCTCGCCCCCTGTTAGATGGGACTTAAACATATCTGGCGTAATGTAGGTGTACTACGGGTACACCTACAACTATACGGCTATTACTACGGGGAATACAGCATGATGTTATGTTCATTCTGGAAGACGGTTGTATTTTTTGTAAAAAAGTAGGTATTTTTTTTTTTTTTTTGTGGTTTTACAAATTCGTGTAGCATTAGGTACATGCTCAGCAACATTATTTACTTTTTTGTGCGATTAACCATTGACAATATGTGTAGGTACCTACTGTGACTCCTCGAGGAGAAGTTTCATGGGGTATCTTCGAAGGCCATGATCAGTTGCCCACAGATAAGTAACTAACCAACAATTTCTTTCATCATTGATTCAATAGGTACAGTAATCAAATACGTGTACGTACTGTTCAGGAGGAAGGAGGAGTATTGAGGAGTTCCATTTTCTATCTCTGAAGGTCTTCATTAGGTCTTCACCAATTTTAAACGGGACCACGTCGGGAGAATACTCTTCCAATATACGAATTAAAAGTACTACAAATATTCGAATAATTTCCACTTTGCACCACCAAGCCACCCCACTGGTGGGGCAAAATGGAATAATCTGCCCCACTAGTTCTATTTGGTGGGGCAGATTCCACTGTCTTGATGGATTATGAAAAAAAATTAAGCATTCTACTTTAATCCACCAGTGGTTGGGCAAAGTGGAATGATTCCAATATTCGGCTACTATTCGGTATTCGACTTATTCGGCAAAATCACAATTCGTGACACGCCGAATACGAATAGTCGAACAATTGGCGAAGATATCGCTGAACTACGTACAAAATAGCCTCGTCTTTTTTTAAGTCGGTTAATAGGAAATAATACGGTCAACTGTGGTAGTTGTTCGTAGGCTTGTTTGTCATCAAATAACATGAAAAGAGTACCTAACATAATAAGTACCTAGTCAACTAGTCAGGTCAGATAGAACATGTTAGGTCGGTGCTTAGGAAGAACTACTGGCATCTGGTGGGGTAATCGTGTAACACACTTATAATAGCAATGCAAGTTCAATAACATTCATTACGTATTTTACGTTGGTGTGCAGACGAATTATTAAAACCTGTGTAGCAATAGATTAGGAATATCCTTCAATATCCGGCAGGTTCAACTACTAACAATACTACCCACGTACAACTATTACTACATTTCAGCGATTAACTATCAGTCTATATAGCTGATTCCTTCATTCAGCCAGGAAACTGCATGACGATATTAGTTCCAGTAGGACTCATAGATGTGTGAAGGTTAATTATTGATTCAAACAACAACATTATAAAAATCACAGTCGTTTATTTAATAATAAATACTGGTAATTAGGATAGACATAGAGATTTACGAAAAAATCTTTAGCGTAATGAAAGGTACTTTAAAATACTAATTAAATACCTAAGAATGTTGAGTACATACAATTTGATATCGTCTACGTGTGATGTTATAAATGAATCATAAACTAACGTATGAAAAATCACTAATTAAGGAACTTAAAAATTAAGTCATGGGCCCGATTTCCTATAAAACCTTAACGACTATCCCCTATGGGTACGTATAAACAATCTATACTTTATCTGCGTACTAAAAAGCTAAAGTATTTCGAAAACTATTTTTTATTATCATAACTACAAACTTGCTATCAGAATCCGTGATGATCAAAGAATTTTGGAATAGAATCGGACTTAAGACCGTTGAGCTATATGGGGCATACCCCATTAAGTACATCCCTAATATTAAAGCATAGCTAGCTGTGACAACACGTTTATTTATATTAAAAAACAAACTCCCATTAACTCTACGAGCCTGAACACCTCATCAGCAAACACACGAAGCTCAAACCAGCTTAAAACATAATAATCTATCCTTAGGAATGATTCATTTAATATCCTTTTGGTACACATACACCCTACGGAACCACGCAAAGATTCACTTAACTCCGATTCCATCAAAACCGACAAATTGAAAGAAATAGTCATCGCCAATGAAGCTGATCGTCCTGATCGTTTTGTGCATGCGCCTACTGCATCATCTTCAATTTGAACCTTAAGACTAAATAAGAGATTACCCTAATGAAGACGAAGAGTGCGCTTAGTGCGCCGACATCGATCCAGAAATTCGCCTTATCCATGGTCATTTCCTTCAGGAACAAGTTAGGATTCCTGAAGTGGCAGTAGGCTTCGGAGCAGTGAAGTTTTTCTCTTCCGAAGCCGTAGACTGAGAGCATGGCTCCTTCGAATCCGTATCGAACGTAGCTGAGGTAAGTAAGCCATTGCAGGTAGCTGGGTATTGCGTTGAAGTTAACAAAGAAGCCTGAGAAGAGTACTACAGGGATGGTAGTGACTGGTCCTAGGTAGACTCCGGTCTCGATCTTCATCGCGGCCCCGATGAGCAACCCGAGGGATTGCGCCACCAGGGCCGTCAGGATGTTAATGGTCGTGAACATGAGCACCCGGTCCGTCTGCATTGGCTGGCCTGTCATGAAATAGACTATCATCACGTACACTCCGCTGAAGACAATCTGGAAAACGAAGAAAAAGTTTTTGTCAGTTGAGTCTTAAATAGCAAAATATAAGATGGACGTAAACCTTGATCTATGAATAAACGGAGTCTAGATTTGGGCCCGGTTGATGGCAAAGGACTTGCTCCCTATCATAATGATTTATATGGGACTTAAACAACTGGTGAAATGTGAGTGTATTATATTTATAGGTATACCTCTGCCTAACTTTTCGGGGAAAAAAGGCGTTATGTAAAGTTAACCGAAGATATTATGCAAGAACATATAAACTAAATAACACGCGAAATACCTAACAGTGTAATAATTTAGTCTAGATTAACATTTTTTTCCTATCTCTCACGACGAGATATCTTTTATAATTTTTTGAATGTGATAAACACTGCATGACCTGCATGTGTGTATTTTGTTTATTTGTTTATCATTGCGCAGCCTACCATGTTCAGTGTTACTTTAAACACATTCTTTACTTTATCAACAAAGAAAGAAATAGTTGTTTCCATGTGAATTGTGTCTATTTCATTGTTGACTTGATATTTGACATGGACCAGCTTGTATCAATGTTTAACTTCCAATTATTGGTTGATTGTAGTCAAGTACCTAATAAAGTCAGTAGCGGTGTCTTTATGAACAATTGAGGCCATATCAGTATCGAATGGACATATATTATTGATCATAAAACATTCTTGTCATAGTTCACCGACTACAATCAATGTTTGTATCTCTATCTAAATCTTCTAAACTAATATTATAAATAAAGAAGTAAAATTGTTTATTGATATGTTTTTAAAAGGTCAGCTCGGAAAATACTAATTCGAGTATCATAGGATAATATCCTATTTTCTGTGTGGTGTAATGGTTGTGCATTTTCTGTGTCAGTGTAGCTGTCAATCAGTGAAATAATTTTTATAATATATTGATTTCATCCAAAGGTCTTGAAAAGATCGCTTTTAGCGATAAGACCGTTCATTGTGCCACCCAATGTAAAATTTCTAGATTTATATTTTTAATTCGTATGGTGTTCATAATAAAGAGTATTCTATTCCGTATATTTTATGTTCAAACAAGAAATTTCATGCGGACGAAGTTGTGTGCCTACTACAAATCTAACTTTCTAACGTCAATCAATCAATCAATCAGCCTATTAATGTTCCCACTGCTGGAACACAGGCCTCCTCTCTGTGAGAGGGAGTGGGCCGTAATCAGGCCCAGTGCAGGTTGGTAGATGTCACATGTCTTCGAATTTTTTGGTTCTAAGACATGCCGGTTTCCTCACGATGTTTTCCTTCAACGTTTTGAGAGCAGTGGTGATGAAATTATTTACACAAAGTAAAGCGCCTGCTTGGGTTCAAAGTTTCGAACCCACGACCTGCAACTCGTAAGTCGGGGCCGTTACCACTGGGCCACCACTGCTCTCTAACGTCAACGGTGACCATATCATGATCCTATTTTATTAGAAAGTTTCCCGAGCTAGAAAGTTACTTGGCAATAATATCTACGATAGAACTAATATGAGGTAAAAACTCTCTTTAATTGGGCAGTCTGTAATTAGGACTCATGGCCTTTTTGATATGCAAAAAGTGTATTTTGCACCTATGTGTCACAAGTCTATCACAACATTCATGATATTTTATGATTAGTTTGTTGATTTAGTAGTAATTATGTACCTGGAACGGCAAATCTGCCATAGTTTTAGCGAAGTAGAAGGCTTTCAGCGAGTACCAGTAGTTCAAATGCTCTCTCACAAACACGCTCATCTCAGTAGGGACTGTAACAAAAGACAAAACACAATCGTTATTACAATGTTACACGTACAATTTGTCTTCCAATTGTGATTCATCTCAAGATAGCATCTTATCTCAAAGTTCTTGTAGGAGTTCACTAAGGGATTGTAATAAGTCCATACACGCTTTGCAGCAATTCCATAGTTTTAACAAGAATATTTTTCCAGGGTGAAACAACAGTCTCACTATGCTCATGTAGGAATTATGTTTTTATTGCAACGAGCAAATAGTAAATATTTACAGGCATCATTGCAACATATTGACAATAGACTAAATACAAATATGAATACATGGTAAAATACTCACATGTAAGAATAGTAGGCATCATAGCAGTAAACATAGTGAACATCACAGTAAAGAATATACAGCCAGCATTGCTCATCACTTTCGCAGCATCTCTTCCAATATCGTAATACAGGAAACCAATTAGCAGCCCAACCACCGTATGAGAACACAGCCTTAAGTGCGTCAACATCTGATCCCGCAAAATGCTTCTAAAGGTACGTTTCAATAAGATCCAGAACTGCTTCCATCCTGATGTAGGAAAGCCGGTCTTGATTGGTTTCTTCGTGAAGCTTTCGCTGGAGTCGAGGAGTGATGTGGTGCAGGTAACTGGTGCGAGGTTTGTGGAGTTGGGTAAAGCGATCTGCTTTTCTGAGTTAAGGACTGGTTCGGACATGTCTATCACAGTGCAGGTTGGTTTGTCTGGAAATGAGAAAAATAAAATAAGTATCACTGTCTAGAAATGTAAAGAATTTTAAGTGTCTCTTGCAATGCAGTAAGAAACCTTGGTGATTCCTGGATTTATCTATCTGGCATCAAATCAAATTTTTACTTAGCTAGCTAGAGTAGAGTGTTGCATGTATTTGTATGTAATTTATCGTCTGCAACTAAATCTCTTATGAATTTATACTAAGTCTGAAAGTCTCTAGTTGCTGCAAATCATTTGCAACCACCAATTTTACAAGAAACTCTTTTATATTTTATTTTTTGTATCAACTTGCACAAATAAATATTCTTATATATAATTCTTGCTTACCTATCACAATGGCAAGTGCTTGTTGCTCCGCCTTCTGAGCGTTGTTCTTGCTAGTCTGGTTATTGTAGTTCAAGTTCTGAGGTACGGAGGACGATGATGATGAAGATGACGACTGGCCTCGGCCGCAGTTGCCTTTGTTGACTGCCATCACTAGCTTGTGTACCCAGTCACCGTGCTCGCCTGTTGCTACTTCCATCACTGGAATAGATAATACATAGAAGGTTAATACCGGTGAATAGGATTCAATGGATGAAACTTCTTTATGAAGATGGTCTTGTAGAAATTTCTATCTTGTATATTACTTTAGTAATCAATTAGAGATAATTATGGTTTCACAAAACCTGTTGCTAGTCCCTTAAATAATGCGTCAGAGATATGTAGTCTTAATAAAAATCTTAGGGAAAGTTTTGAGTATGAATGTGGATGGCTATACGAGTAGGGGAAGATCAAAAAAACAATGGATGGGCTGTGTGAAAGAATATATGGCTAGAAAGGAAGTAACTATCGAGATTAAATTAATTGGGATAAGGGCAGGAGAATGATAGAATGATGAAAAAATATGGATAGTCTTTAGGTATACGACTTTTGTTTTATGATGCGGAACTACATATTTGGAAAGGTTTTCCTATTTTAAGTAATAAGTAAGTAAGTAGTAATAGTATTAGTTGTACGATCACAAGCTATTTTCATTTTATCATTGATATAAGATTCTTAAGATTGCATGTCATAAATAAACATTGCTATAACGTTGAAATGAATTGATGCTGAACAAATGTTTTCAATTTCAGTGCTGCTGATTCAAAATTAAAGGCATACAGTGTAAGAGATGAAGAAAAAAGTTATATAGACGTAACTAGGTTATACTGCAGTGGTAAAAAGTTATTGTTTTGCCTTATTCCCCTTTCGTGCTCTCATCTAAAATATCGATCTGAAGGTCGCCCTAAATGCAATGAACAAACTCAGCCTATTATAAGGGATTTTTTATGAAAATAGTTTCCAAGTAGCTTATCTAATTGATTTAAATTGATTTAAGCAAACGTTTCCACATTGGATTAGTTTTTAAATTTTTTGGGTTAAAAAAATGGTTTAACTTACATTCCTATAAAGCAGTTATGGCAATTTTTATATGCAAATCAAATTGGAACTAACCAAATGTGAAATTGTTGGCTTTACCCAACTAGAGAAGCTACTTGGCATTTTTTCTCACTTAAAACTCCCAAAGATTTAGATTTAGTTTGTCCATGGCCCATATTTATTGCCGCTGGGTATATAAAAAAGGCCTATTTTTAGAAATACATTTAGAAAATGAAAGGTATGATGGTCGCAGTCCTGGCACTTTATTTAAGATTGAATTTGGGTCAGTCGGGTAAACAGATACATATGTTGATTGATCAAAAAGGTTTCCTTACATATTGAGAGAGGATTTTCTAAGGAAGAGATGCTACCTATGTACAACTGTGTTAACAGTCTTGTACATTGTGTAGCGACACAATATTGTAGACGAAACATATCTATTTAATTACCCTCACGATAAGTACAATTGACGGTTTTTGTCTTCATTTCGTCAGTCAGTCTGCTGTGTGTTTAAAAATAAACCTTAACCAATTCAACCTTCATAATATTACATCAAAGCGAGGCCGTCCTACGGTGTACAATTAAAACAGGTTATATTATGTTTTCTTGTATTTCTACTTCTAGTTTTATTGTTTATTGCGTTTGGCAATATAAATCATCTTGAAATATTTTTGAAATATACAACGGAGCGAATTTAGATATTAATTGCCCGATTCAAACTTAATGGCGACTCGGAACTTAAGGCGAGTCCCTGCGCAGTAACGAATTCATGTGTCAACGGGGATGAGGGGTGGGATACTGCGCAGCGAGTAACTAACTTCCGAGCCGCCACTAAGTTTGAATCGAACTTATAATAAATGTTATTCTTAACACCCATTACTTTAGTGGCCGTATGGAGGTGGTATAAAAATTTCAGCTGTTTCATATTTCTAACCGTATCTAACTTTTGTATCGAAACTAAAACGAATCACGATAAATACTAAAACAGAAGACACGTTTACCTTAATCTTGTATTTCTGTAACAAGTTTCAGTCAATTTCATTTCACTTTTAGTTGGTATTGATCACTACAAACTGGAGCAAAGAAATATAAAGACATTGATGCAGGTGATCTCAATAGTTGATCATTTTGTTTACGACTGAAATAACTCGGGCTATAATAAATGAGACTGAACTACTTGCGCCAATGAAAACAAACTTCATTTGCTTTCAGCTCCGTATACTATTTCGATATCCTGCTCTATAATTACGAGTATGTGAACTAGACACGAAATATTTAAAGATGTAAAAACTGTTTTGATCTGAATGTCTGTCGATATGTTAACGATTTTATTTATATATTCATAGTTAATTAAAAAGGTACAACACCAATTTGCTACATAATGCTGACAATTATGTTGTACATAACTTGAAAACTAACATGGAACAGTGAACTCTTTCTCTCACAGAACACCAGACATAATTACGCATAATTTGAAGATGAGAGGTAAAAGAAATTCTTGAACTGAATTTAGTTGCACTACTGGAAATTAAATACCTATATAACCGAATTACAGCAAAAGAACGAAAAATAAAAGCACTATATTTTTTTCGGTTCTCACACAGCAAACCAAACACACAATCGCGAAAATGTATATTACATTTTCGCGATTGCACAATCCTAATATTTTCTTTTAAACGAACCACTACAAATTTTAAATTACCACGCTGCTTTGTTCAAATAGAGAAGCGTGTTAATTTAATAACATTTCCATATAATTTACTAATTTAACAAGCCTTTGTTTGAGAATCGGGTATTGAATTTCGTTCAACTGACCTTATAGTTTTATCGAGTCCTTCCATGTTTAACCGTAGTATTAATTCGATAACTGATGCAATCAATTTGGTTGAATAAGTAGAGCAATTCAAGGAATATCTTAAACTGTACATTTTAACATGAAATATTATTAGAAATAGCTAAATCTTAATAATACAGTTTGATAGATTCGAGTTCATCCACTTATCATAAAGCTCATAGGTATGCCATGCCGCCCGCCATACATAATTATGTGCCATAAACAATGTCGCCCATGCGCATGTGACCGCCCGTAATTTTCTGAATATTCATGAAAAAATATCGAAAATAAACTTCAAAAGCGGGGGTCTATCTATAACATTTTTTATGTTATTAAATTTTTAATTTTTTAAAGATTTGCTTTCTGTTTTTTGACACATCTCCGAAGTTTATGGGTCGATTTAGATTCTGTTTATTATTTCCAAAAGCTTATGAGTTATTTTAACAGGTTAATTAAAAATTTTACAAAAAATTATCGACTACGAAAAAAAATACGGAATCGAAGTCATTTTTTCGGTAAAAAATTGTGTATTTATTTTAAAAAAACTAGTGAAAAATGTTATAGATAGACCCCCCCTTTTGAAGTTTATTTTCGATATTTTTTTATGAATATTCAGAAAATTACGGGCGGTCACATGCGCATGGGCGACATTGTATAGTGTCAGGGGGGGCTACCGGCATTACGTTTGAGCTAAAGTGAACCCTCCAGGAGGGCTTCGAGGGAGAAAAGTACCACTAAAGAATTACTGACTCAATAACACTGCTGTACCACTGTTTAATAACTTAATTTAGTCATTTGATACAAGCAATAAGACTCATAAGTGTAAAACATTAACACAGAAACAATTTGTGACTTCACTGCTCAGGCCCAGCAGATACCTTGCAGCAATGGCTCACATGGATCTAGCCTCTTTGCTACAATAGACAACCCAATAACAATGCCTTTAATTTCAAATCAACATGACTAACTTTAATTAGTTGGTATTTAGTAACACTTACCGTAATCAGCAGGATTGTGGTAACTCGGACAGTGAAGACCCATTGATGACAAAAACGGCACTAAACCACTAACTCTTCCTTGATATATACACTGCCCGTCGGCCAAAGTGTACAAAAAGTCAAACATCTCAAAGAGCCTTGCGGACGGTTGATGTATAGTGCATATGATAGTTCTACCGCCTCGCGCTAGTGACTTCAGAAGTGATATACATTGGAAACACGATGAGCTGTCCAGTCCTGATGTAGGCTCATCGAAGAACATCACAGGTGGGTTGTTAACTAACTCTAAAGCTATGGACAGCCGTTTCTTCTGGCCGCCTGATAAGTTTATAGTCCTCGTATCCTTCGCCTCTACGAGCCCCAACATTTCCAAAATTTCGTCTATGACGATCTTCTTGGCAGTGACTGTCATATCTTTCCCTAACTTTAGATTCGCGGCGACGTGCATAGCTTCTTTCACGGTGAGGTGTGGTAGCAAACAGTCATCCTGCATTATGTAACAGGACAACTTTCTGAACCGTCTCAAGTTCCTCTCCTTGCCGTTTATGAGTATCGATCCGCTGACATTGGACGTTCTGGAAGCAAAAAATGTATCGTAAACGCAAAAGGAATTTGGAACATCTTTGGCAATACTCCAATAGTAGCATTCCGCACGTAATTCGTAAATTTTCAAAGCTACACTAACTGAAGAAAGGATACCTATATCTGTGTGTACGTACGACGCACATTACGAGACATAGGGAGATGACGTAGTTTAACTACATAGCTATTAAAGATGACCTTAAGTTCATCTTACATCAATATCAAACCCGAAATAAATTAACGATCGCCGATAATACTGATAATGTAATGAATAAAATGCTATTTATTTAAAGGGGATTAATGATTTACTTACTTGTATCCCGCTAAAATATTCATAAGCGTACTTTTTCCAGCCCCAGAAGGTCCCATTATGGCCGTAAGTTCACCAGATCTAAATGTGCCATTTATGCATTTGAGCAAAGCCTTGTAGCCCCTTTTTCTTCCCTCACTGACTGAGTATGATAAGTCTGAGAACTCGATGTCTACTGGAGGGCGTTTGGGCAAGTGTGTGAGTGTGGCCATGGGTTTCTTCTGGTCTCCATACCCATTGGGTATTTTTGGCAGGCCCGTCATAGCTGTTGTGCCGGCACCACCATTGCACAGGTTAATCTGTGAGCCTCTGTAACAAAATTGAAGGAAAGATTAATACTTAACTTAGGTAATACAAAGATATTTCATCTATTATAGTAACATATCAAGGTCAGCTATTGGTTCCAGTTTTGCATTCAAATTTGGCTTCAAACGACGCTTTTCTGCCAAATTGCCAATAATGCCTGTTTCTTTCTCGCCGTCTGCGAGAGACACGGTTTTTTCTCTTGCAAAAACTAATAAGCGATATTGCCTAGCACTGGATGTAATACGCTTGTTACTGAAATAGACGTGTTTGAAGTTGTCATTTTATTTCTAGCTTCTGCCCAGGATTTCGTTCGCATAGAAGTCGTACACAATATTCTAAAACAACAGCCACATTTTTATAAAAGTCACTCGGCCCTCGACCCACTGCGTCGCTAAGCCCGCGCGCGCTGAATTTTTGACTTTTTGCTCGGCTCTGAAGGGTCGAAAAGTGATGTTAAATAGCCTATAACCTTCCCCATGAATCACTCCGTTCATTTGTGAAAACCGTATGAAAATCCGTTCGGTAGTTTTTGAGTTTAGCACGTTCTGACAGACAGACGCGGCGGTGGAACTTTGTTTTATAATAATAATAGGTAATAATAGGTAAATGTAGTAAAGTAATAGTGATAAAATTTTAGATCTACGAAGGAGGTTTTTACAGGTTAATTGTGTCAATAACATTATCATCACAGTTCCGTGTTTGGCTTCTACCGAGAACGGTCGTGTCCCATTCGCGCGCGCGTGCTCTAGTTTAGGGTGATTCGCTGGCGCATCACAATAACACCGTCGTCGCTGCGTTGCGAAATCGGTTTATCAAGGTCGCCACGATGACCCAGTTATTAAGTATAGTGTAAACAGTGCAATTATATAATTTATTGTGAAGGTCAAGTTTCTACTTACCTTACAATGTCGTCGACAAAGGTAAAAATTAAAACTGATTTGGAAAAGCTGTTGTATGACAGTTACATCCAAGAAAAATCTGAGAGAGAAAAGTTGGAACTTCTTGTTCATGATCTGAAGGTTCAAATTGAAGGCCTCCAGCAACAACTTCAAAGCCGCCAAAACGAAAATCCCAGTTTGAAGGGACAAGAAAATAATGACTCTAAGGAGTCAGAAGTTCAGAGCAACATACAATTTGCTCAATCCGAAAAAGGAAATGTCGAGTACTGCACAGACGAGGAAGAACTTGCTAAAGAGACTGAGTGGATTAGGGCCAAAAGTAGGAAGAAAAGGAAGCTAAACATCTCCCTCTCTCCACCACAACAACCCGGAACAAGCGCCCAACAACAACAGACAAAAATTGAGAAAGAACAGACAATAGTCAAAAAAGTGCCACCACCACCGCCAATTATAATAGACGGAGTCAGGAACTACCAAATGTTCTACGACTCATTAACTAAAATCCAAAAAACTGAATCATTCACCGCAAAAATGATGAGTGGAGATTGTGTGAAGATCAACGCTAAAACTGAGGACTCCTACAGAGCAATCGCTAGGTTTTTGTCAGAAAAAGAATATCATTGGCACTCATACGAAAACAAGCAGGCTAGACCAATAAGAGTTGTAGTGAAAAAATTACATTCTTCTTGCCAGCCAGACAGAATCAAAGACGATTTATTAGACCAAGGTCTGAAAATTGAAAAAGTAGACAACAAATTGAGCTGGAAGAATAAAGAACCCCTCAATATGTTCCTGTTATCATTCAATAATGACGAAAATGTCAACAAAATCTATGGGATAAAGCACATTTTAGGGTGTAAAATTGAAATACACCCTCTCAAAAATCCGAAACTCATTCCTCAATGTAAGAGATGCCAGGCATATGGGCATACTCATAAATACTGCAGTAAAGAGCCAAAATGTGTAAAATGCACAGGCAAACATCTTACAGCCAACTGTACAAAATCTCCACAAGAGAAACCAAAATGCGTCCACTGTGGCTTACCCCACCCAGCCAACTACAGAGGCTGTGAAGTAGCGAAGGAGATGCAAAGTATGAAAAATAAAAACATCAAAAATAAACTTGTTGGGTCAACTGCCCAACAACAACAATCCATAAGAAATCCTGACAAACAGGCACGGATAGAAAGTGTTCAGTCAACAGCAAAACCTGTCCAAACAACCAAAAGTGCTTCCTATGCACATGCTGCAAAAAAAGGCACACAATCTTCGAATCTAGAAGATAAGATTAACCAGATCTTGAAGTGTATTACTACATTTGATAAAAGATTAGAGAAGCTAGAATCCAGCACCAAAACAGCTGCTTTTAATAACCAAAAATGACTAACACACTAAAAATAATGGCGTGGAACTCTAATGGACTCCTCAAACATCAAAATGAGTTGCAGGCAGTCCTAGAGACAGACAATATTGACGTGTGTTTGATCTCCGAAACGCACTTCACTAGCCAATCTTTTATCAGATTTAGAGGATACAAGGTATATAATTCGCTACACCCTGACAACTCCGCCAGAGGAGGTAGCACCGTTATAATCAAAGAAAACATCAATCATTACGAGCAGAGTAAATTTGAAGAACCAGACATTCAAGCCGTGGCAGTATCTGTAAAAACCAAATTTTGTCACTTTTCTATAGCAGCCGTTTACTGTCCTCCAAGGCACATGATAAGAAAAGAGCGATATTTGCAGTTCTTTGAACTTCTAGGCCAGAGATTCATCCTAGGCGGTGATTTCAATGCCAAGCACACGCACTGGGGATCAAGACTTACCACAACAAAGGGAAGGGAGCTCTTAAGTGCAGTTAAAGATACTCATTGTGAAGTTATGAGCACAGGCAAACCAACATATTGGCCCACTGACCAGCAGAAAATACCAGATCTTATAGACTTTTTCATATGCAAAAATATATCCGCCAATTACGTCAGTTTGGAGGAAAGTTTTCATATGAATTCGGACCACTCCCCGATTATCTTAAGACTTAGTCAAAAAATCCTACTAAGAGAAAGCCACTTAACCTTGGTTAATAAGTCCACAGATTGGGACAGTTTTGCCCTTGATTTAGATAATATTATCGATCTAAAAACTCCATTACACAATCAGGATCAGCTGGATTCAGAAGTAAACAAATATGTTGTTAATATCCAACAATGTGCGTGGAACAACACACCACAATTAAAACGGAAATATAAGGGACATATCTACCCCAAGGAAATTGTGAATTTACTATCTGAAAAAAGAAAACAAAGAAAGCGGTGGCAGCAAACAAGGTGCCCGCGGGATAAAACATTATTAAATAATTTAACTAAACTACTAAATAGGAAAATTCTACAATTTGAGGATGAATGTCTGAAGACTAACCTTGTGCAGCTAACCAACGATAAATCAACAGATTACTCTCTTTGGAAAGCGACAAGACAATTAAAAAGGCCGATTGTGCAAATACCGCCCATCAGAAACAGCGACGGAAAATGGGCCATAAGCAACGAACAAAAAGCGTTTCGGTTTGCCCAACACCTAGAAGATACTTTTCAACCAAATGAAAGCTCTATAGAAATACTTGAGAGTGAAAAGTTACCGCAAAACCAAAGAATCCGGCTTGTGACTCCTAAAGAAGTTCTGAGAGAAATTCAAAACAACATTAGCTCGAAGAAATCCCCGGGTTACGATCTCATAACAGGAGAAATTCTGAAACACCTCCCGCGCAAAGCCATAGTAAAGCTAACTAGACTTATCAATGCTGCATTTATTCTTAAACATGTACCTGAACCATGGAAGGTTGCTGAAGTCATAATGATTGCGAAGCCTGGGAAACCACCCCATGAAGCATCATCATATAGACCCATTTCCCTGTTGCCCGTATTATCAAAATTATTTGAAAAACTGTTATTAAAGCGGTTAAAACCAATAATAGAAGAAAAAGACCTAATACCAAACCATCAATTTGGCTTCAGGGAAAAACACTCTACAATAGACCAGGTACACAGAATAACAAATATTATCGAAAAAACACTCGAAAACAAGGAAGTCTGCGCCACCGTATTCCTTGATGTCGCGCAAGCTTTTGATAAAGTTTGGCATGAGGGTCTAATATTTAAACTCAGACGCATGCTACCTCCAGAATTTGCAGACATTTTAGAGTCATATATTAGTAACAGAATGTTTAGAATAAGGCAAGAGGATGCTTATTCCGAGCTAAAAAGTATAAAAGCTGGGGTACCACAAGGAAGTGTGTTAGGCCCAATCTTGTACTTGCTATACACATGTGACATCCCAGAGCTGGAAAACAACACCATTGCGACCTTTGCAGATGACACTGCTATTATGGCTACTGGATCAAGCCACAAAGAAGCAGTAGAAAGAGTTCAAGTAGCTGTGAACAAAGTTTATGACTGGACACAAAAGTGGAAGATCAAGCTGAATGAGTCAAAATCAATTCACATTGACTTTACTAACAAACACAGCGATTACCACCCAATCTATATAAACGGCATGCAAGTGCCTTATGCTAATACAGCCAAATATCTTGGCATAACTCTTGACGCCAAGCTGCGATGGAAATCTCACGTCAAAAAGAAAAGACAGGAACTCGACATACGTTACAAAAGTATGTATTGGTTACTCGGAAGGAAATCCTGTTTAACAATACATAATAAAATGATATTATACAAGCATATTCTTATGCCAATTTGGACGTACGGAATCCAACTTTGGGGCTGTACTAAACGAAGCAACGTTAAAATAATACAACAATTCCAAAATAAAGTACTCAGGGATGCTGTAAATGCACCATGGTATATTAGAAATGACAACCTCCACCGAGATCTTAAAATGGATCTTGTCACTACCATCATCCAAAAATTTGCTGAAGCCCACGAACACAGACTACACCGACATGTGAATGTCGAGGCGATTCAGCTGTTAGACAATACGGACATAGTGCGTCGGCTAAAGAGAACCAAACCATTTGAGTTAGTGTAGTGTATAAATAGTGAATAAATAATAGTAACAATGCTGTGCTATACATCTAACACATGAACAAAGTGTTATCATGAATTATCAGACCCTAAGAAAGTGCTACGAAATTGTGTAAAAGTGCAAATTGACACTATTCTTAGTTATAACGTAATCTATCTCGTAAAATATTAAGTTAGAATTAAATTGCTTATTAGCCTATTAGGCTAGATTGTAATTCGTTACTAAGAACTTTAGTTCTTATTAATACAGAAAAAAAAAAAAAAAAAAAATAACACTATAATTTTTAAGGTGCATATGTTACTGTAAAAGCCCAAACTGCGGTAAATCCTAACATTTACCAAGTCTCACCGGTAAAAGTCCGAATTGTTCTATAATATTCTTTAATTTCGGACTTTTACCGGCATTCAGTTGGTAAATCCTAGGTTTTACCACAGATACCGCAGTTCGGGCTTTTACAGTAACACATACACGTTCAAATACCTAATACAGCTAACGCAATTATAAATGGAACCATAATAAAACGTTTGTCTAAATGACGACCGTCTAGTATAGACTAGATGCTAGAGTTCCGTTTACATTGATGACATCATTATTGCCATCATTACTGTGTTCATTACAGGCATGGATAAAACCTTGAACTGCTACTTTATTATATTCAGAGCTTCTTTTTATGGGATCTGTATTACTATAGCGCCAACATCCATTTTCTTTCTCGCCATTAGAGATTACGCAAAGGTAGTAAAAGGTATTCTTATTACACGTCTAATGTTTTCATATTGTTTTATGAAGTATATTAAATTACTTGAATACAGTTTTTTGTTACCAAACCGACCAAATGTTTTCAAAAAAAATTGCGTAATTCTACTATGGCTTTTTCCAAGTATATTTTAAATCATAATTGTTTTACGTCCTTTACAGAATTTTGAGTGCTGTCATGTCAGTTATTCAGTCATTTAGAATGCGTTGGACTGTTGCCAACTGGTATTGTTGGTTTCGCAAAACAGTTCAACAGAGTACAGTTGCATTCTTGAACTTTATAATTCTTTTCTGAAGATGGAGTTATTGTATAAGTTTAAAAAAAATAAACGGATGAAAAAACACCTGCCTGGAAATGTTATTAAATGTGACAGGATAAATTAGTCTGATAGAACACTGCTGAACTTAAACTGACACTGATTAAAACCATAACATAATATGCAAAGATATTCAGAGAGCAAAACTTTATTATAAGTTATACGAGTACCCGATGACAAATAAAGCCAATTTTAAAGTAATCATTTTACTTGACATGAAACTCTTAGCAAAAACGATAATATTACTAATAGGTCACTACGCGATATCATTGTTTGCGGAAACCGAACCAAGGGCGATATCGCAATTCGCGTAATGGATGGGTTCCATTCAATTATATTCTGACATCATGACACAGAAGCATAATATTTATGTTGGAGAAAGGTCAACAATGTAAATATAATTATTATCTACTTTTAACTTAGTTTCGAAAACTTCTTGTAAAACGTCAGTAAAAGCGAGTATGATATCAATAGATAATATGTAGTTATTGAGTCAGCCCTTTATGGGTCTCGTTTATAAAAAGTTAGATAAAAAGGACTCGACGTACTAGGGTATAATGAATTACAAGTCATTACCGCTAATGCACTGTTGCATGTTACAAGTGATGACCTAACTGACCCCATAGGACTTCTAATAGCACTATTAAACTCGAGTGTACTTGGCAATCAAATTACAACGAAAGATATAAAAGTGTTGATAAATAAATATAAACGCCTGTGACGACAATGGCCTAAATATTGGGCTTACAACTTTCTGTATTTCGGGCGTGATTTCGATTTCAGTATTTTCCTAAATATTTCTAACCCAGAAACTTTAAGGAGTATAAAGTTTTGTGCACTTTTTACTCACGTATCCATTTCGAGTTTTACCAATAACTTTCGAATCCAAACGGAGCTCTTCAAAGAGCTTATCACGCGTCGAGATCGCGAATCAAACTGAAAGTATCCCTAGATGATATTACATAATCTGATTTAAATCAGGTACCACACCTATGTTTTATTTATTTGGCAGATCATGTTCCGCACAATTGAGTGACATAAAATCCAATATTCATAAATGCACAGTTATCATATTAATAGTGTAGGAGCCATTGACGTCAGAGCTGTATTCAATTCACCAGTTACATCTGAATATTTGATCCGGAGCGATCCTGTTATCAACGGACTCGTCATTTTGTTTCTAACAAGAGATTTCGAAGCAGATAACAATAAAAGTTACCGTATAATTAGGAATTGGAATTGTAGTTAAAGTTGTAAATATCCTATTTAACCGTTTCTTGAATCCGGATTCTTGTTGTTGTTTTCGATACAATAATGTATGTATTTTAGTGCGTCATGACGTTTTTCAGTGTTCCCCAAATTGTTGTCAAGTTTTATCTTCACATATTGATAGGATTTTATTACGGTAAGATACTTATGCATTTTCATATTCTCTCTTCACAAAAGATACTATGTTAATACGTAAAACTTGGTTTATAAAACAAATCTGACGAAGAATACAAAACTTTCAAATACTCCTTAATACATTTCTAGGTACTAACAGTATCTAATTGAACCAACATTAGTCGTATTTTAATGAAAACAAATGAATATAATGTCAAAGCAATTTACAATAAAAGTCATGTGATATTTATTTTCAAGCTCAATTTCCACTCCAAGTGGACATCATTCTGTACTACCACTAATGTCATAAATTACTTAATGATGTTGAACTTTCATAATGATATTCCTTTTTCACTATCGCATCGTACATAAAAATTCTGTAAACAAAATTATATAGCCTACAGCAACGTCAGTTTATGACCTTGACGGTTATTAAGGTCACACCACTTTTCAACCACCCTTTTCAAATAGCGTGTGTAATACCGACGCTTCGTGGAATGCCGAATATTCTACATACCGACTGACACCCTATTAATAATGTCTGTTTGTATAACAGGGAAAAAGATTTGGGCTTAAGGGTTATTAGACTGTTATTGCAAAAAACTTGGATTTTTCCAATAATAACAGAAATCTGGCAATTGGTTCCAGATTTAGACATCCATGCCTAAAACCAAAACCTAAGGCCAGAAGTTTTTATGATAGAGAAACTCATGATCAAGAAGGTAACAGAAACAAAATAATGATCCAGATTACTTATATAAATGGAATTTAGTGGGTATATCTTCATAATGTATAGATCATCTTACAGCTGATTATGAAGATAAAGATATCTTAATAACGAAGAAAACCATTAGCCATAATTATTAAACGAAGTTTCGTACCATTTGAGTCATAATTATACCCTCTTTAATGTAACAACGGGTAAATTATGTTCAGCCTTGAAACATATAATAGTGGAGCATCATACAAAATTAACGAAATAAGCAATGGGAGGGACTAAAGCGTCGTTCCAACAAACCGAGCCGACGCAGACCTTATTAAGGGCTGCGTCGGCTGTGTATGTACCCCGAATCTTGTTCATGAAAATATAAACGTGCCAGTAGATAGGAACCAGAATATCTGAAAGGATACGTTATTAAAGAAAGACTCTCAACCGACTGGTGCAGAAATAAAAGATAATTGCGCAGTTTAAACACCACAGAAAACTTTTGGGGTTTTTAAATGAGAGCACTTTAATGTTACTTATTTATCATTTGGCGACGTTTTACAATACTGAACATTTAAATAAAATCTGTCAAGTGCGAGTCGGACTCGCACACGAAGGGTTCCATACCATGTCGTACAAGATTTAACACTATGAATTTTTGTAATATTTTCGTAAAGGTAACAACAGAGGTGCTATAAAAAAACAAAGATTTGTAAAGAAATTGTCTAATTTTAATGAAAAAATATTGTTGTGTTAAAATATAGGTGTAGGAGTATATTTCATTTATTTTACGAGAAAATATTAAGTTAACTTTATAAATATTGTAATTTATTTGCTACTAACATAGGTAGTATTAGTAGGTATAATAGGTACATAGCGTAGGTAAGCCGGTAGATAAGGTAGGGTAGGTAATTAGGTAGAAATAGGTAATTAGGAAAGCTAGGTGCGCCGTAGATAAGTACTTAGTGCTAACCGTGCGAAGCCGGGCCGGGTAAAGCTAGTTACTTATAAATAAAAGGATTTCTCTTGCTACATCAGACTAGGTACCTATATTGTACAAAATAGAATGTAAGTAGTATGCCAAATTTTAATTATAACTGTGCGTTTGCACTGGCGAAACATTCACAACAAAACATGTTGGAATCTCTATTTTCTGTCAATTTTTCATACAATGTTTGACAGGAACTAGAGATTTCAACATGTTTTGTCGTCATGTTTCGCCAGTGCAAACGCACGGGTCAATACAGGTATTTATTTACGTTATTTTTGATAGTCATACAGAAATCTATTATTTCTTACTTATTATTTTTACACATCCCATCGGACTATGAGAGTGAGGGAAGAGAGAGTGCACTCGTGTCTGCGCACACACTTGTGCACTATAATATCTCCCACGCCGAAGGCTAGTCTCCGTTGAGATTGGCCGCCGTGGCCGAATATTTTTACACCAATAATTTTTCTCAATATGAAATTGTATCCACAACGGTTTAAGGTAACTGAATAGTACACTGTATATGCCAGCATTCATTTCAATGTTACTGAATATATTGTCTATTGGAGTGTAGTTTTATTTTGAGGTACACACATCAACACCGTCTAGGGATACTTTGAAAAAAGTCGATAAAGTTCTTAAACTCAAAAAATACTGGCCGGTTTTAAAATCTTTTGAACAAAGTTTATTTTGTAGACCTTTTTGGATGATCGAAATTTAAATGATCGAAATAGTATAATGCTGCCATGATAGTAGGTACTCACTAATTCCATGTCATTACTCCGACTATTAAATAGTTATCTGTGGAATTTATATCGCATAATATTAGCATGAAATACAAAATTATTTTTATAAGTTGCAGAAAATCGCCCATAATATAAAAAATACGTTATGAATCGGCGTTTTTAGTATTTGTTGATTATAAACAATGTTACATGATACACACAAGTTTCAAATTCCTAATTTGTTTAGTTGTTGAGATAGAGCTCGTACAAAAATGGTCTAAAACAGACAACTTCTACGGCCCTCTAATTCATCATTTTTGAAGATAAAAACAAATAAAAATTATATTTGTTCTCTACTCGATGAGCTCTAGACAATGATACCCCACATGCCAGGGTCAGTTTTTTTTTTTTTTCAAAATTTTATTTTATTATTTGTTGCTCTTGCGGCAATAGAAATGCACAATCTGTGAAATTTTCAACTGCCTACCAATTACGGTTCAAGAGATAGAGCACGCTGACAGACAGACGGACAGCGGAGGCTTATGAATAGGGTTCCGTTTGTCACCCTTCGTGTACGGAACCCTAAAAATTGCATATCTGCAAACTGTCGGAGCCAATTTATTCACTGCTTACACATTCATTATTATGTGAAACTACCCGAATTACGTAATACACGATCAATCAGAATTTGAATAGTTTTGAAACAGATTGCTAATCCATTGTTTCATGCTGTATTTACACAGTACTGAAGACTTGATATTAATTATTGCGACTATCTTTGTAAATATGTCGTTGGTGTGCCTTGCTTAATAAATAAATAAATAAGTTCGAAAGAAAATCTGCTTAACAAAAGGTAAGGAATCGTTTACGAAAATATGTTGCGTAATTAGATAGGGGCTCAGCAGTACATTTATATTCTGATATCAATTTAAAACAATGACCGTCCGACTTTTACAGCACAGCACTTTTACATCTTTAGAAAAAAAGGTTTTTGTTGTGCCAGCATACTTGGTATTGCTGTTGCCTATACGACGTTGCCCCAAGAAAAAGATTGGTTTATCAATATTGAGGCAAGAACTACAAATGTATTTATTGAATGACCCTTACGTACTCCTCATGATATCAATGGTACCCAAACTTTAATAAGTGCCTCTTCAACAAGATTAGAAGAAGAACATGTTAAAGAACGGATTTATATAGGATATGTAAGTGTGCACATAAGTGTAAAAGCAGGGAAGCCTCTGAAGTGGGTCTTGAGAATCGTCAGCAACCTCAAGTTTATGCTGCAATCAGCTGCAATCAGCTGACGTGTATTATAAATAGCATGGGAAAGGAGGAAACATGCGTCGAAAATAATGAATAGTGGTGTTTAATATAATCAATAAGTGTTTAATAATAATCCTAACTAATATTATAAATGCGAAAGTGAGTTTGTTTATTTGTTTGTTTGTTACGCTCTCACGCTAAAATGGCTGAAGCCTGAACGGATTTGGATAAAATTTGGCGCATGGGTAGACCATGACCTGCACCCTAATTACGTAATGCACGATCAATTTTAAATTGAAACCAATTGAAAAAGATTGCCAGTCCATTGCTTCATAAGTTCGACAAAAAAATCTGCTCAATTTTTTTTGTCGAACTTATGAAGCAATGGACTGGCAATCTTTTTCAATTGGTTTCAATTTAAAATTGATCGTGCATTGCGTAATTGGGGGGCGGGGTTAGGACATACTTTTTCTCCTCCTCAGAAAAAGTATGTCCCGCACACAAGTATCGCGACTTATGCGGGTGAAACCGCGGGGGGCAGCTAGTACAATTGTAAATATAATGGCCTAAGCAAATTGGATGTGACACTTTCTACCCTGTTTGTTCTTTTTTCATTAACTAACAGTGATGATGATAATCATGGTCAAACTTATTATGGTCACGAGTGTGAAGGTAACCTCTAAAAGATCATCTTCATCGTTGTAAGATCTGTCCAAGAGTATGTCTTTTTTTTTTGGTTTGAAAATTATCAAATGGCTTCTCCCCCTCTGGGTGGAGCGGAAGGCAGACTCAGACTATTACTGACTAAAACCCACCACGGTTTCCCCTTAGGACTTCCCGCAACCCCGGGTATGTCTGGACTTTAAAAGAGACTGTGACTACTGAGTTTGTTTCGGCCTTTCTTCTCAGTATAGCCAGATAGGAAACGCCGACCTCATCTAGTTTTTTTTTTTTTTTTATATGTCTGACGTGTAAAAGTGTTTGTACAATCCGACTTACAGAAATATAAAATTATCTGAATTATTAAAGTCATTCATCATTTAACCATTCCAAAATTATTATCAAGTCAAAAGTTAAATTAATTTCAAATTATCGCTCAAAAGATGCCTCAGTGAATTTACCGTTTCAACAAATGACGTCAAAGACGCAATACCATACCAAGAAATTATGTTACCAGAGAAGAGCCAAAATAATTTCATTCACGCACATAGCACGCTTCTAAAAATACTTCTATCATTCACCTTTTACGGTGCTAATTGCAGTAATTAAAAGCCAATCATAAAGTGCTTCACGTGAGTGCTCTAATGGTAACGTGGAGCGCACTTAGAACTTAATTACAGGATTAAACTTAAGTAGCCATAATGTCTCTGAATCTATCGATAGATATGTAGATAGAGTGGACGATAAGTTACCTTTAAATGAGGCCTAACTAAGATCTAAAGGACACGCAATTATCCTGATTGCCTTAATCAAGCAATAAACCTAAGTTCAAATGAATTTCCAGAGACTTTCTAATCGTTAGATAACTCGTTTATTTATTTACATTTAAATAATAATTAACAATGGACTCTATATGTTACTAAATGTCAGTAAACTTAACGTAACACTACCCTATAGTTATGAGAATCCCACACTGAAAAAAAAAATTGTTTATTTTAATAAACATCTTGTTTAATGTGA
Organism: Conistra vaccinii; assembly: GCA_948150665.1. NCBI lineage: Eukaryota > Metazoa > Arthropoda > Insecta > Lepidoptera > Noctuidae > Conistra > Conistra vaccinii. The sequence continues at coordinate 23,565,463 of OX411320.1, read as the reverse complement.
TCACACATCTTGACTCCATACGAGCCTAACAAGATCTTGACTTCTGAAGCTATGACATCTTTGTTAAATTATCATAGTTCCGTCTACTAAGTAATGCATTGGTTTAATTACGGGTAGTTGTTTAATTTAGCTCAAATGTTGGCCAGTTTAACAATGAAACATTGTCACATTAACACACTAAACTTGTAGATTCAACTAAGATCTTGCACGATACGTCTGTGAAACGTTATTAGATCAATGAAATTCTTATGTTGTTTCAACTAAGATCTTGCACCAAATAACTGTGCTATCCTGATTAATGCAACTAACCTCGTATTCAACGTAAACATGAACCGTTGTCATATGAACTACTTCTATTTGTCAATCCAAGTCAGTATCTTTTGCACAAATCAACAAAGTAACTTTATTGTAATAATTATGGTTGAGAACCTACTTTTTTATAATGACTAACATCTTTGTGGTAAATTGTTACACTAAATTAAAAAAATCCGCGCAGGAGCGCTAAAATTAAATATAGATTTATGGCAAATATTAAGCTTAAATCAAAATGTTTTCTTGTATGCTTATCATGAAAACTTTTTGAGGAAACCTTAATATTTGCTATAAACCGTCAATTAATTTCAGCATCCCCTACGCAGATATTTTTAATAACATAGCGTGACGATCCACATCAAGTTAACCCTCTAGACCTTGTATAAAAAATATGAAACATGAAAATAGGTATTAAATGGTATAGCAATCAAACAACAATATTTGATTTTTAATTTATTTATGCAGAACACATTACACAAAATACTTACATTCAATATAATTTACATCTTATAGAATAACATACTTTTCCATTGCTCAGAATATTTATATTGCACGTTACGACAAAAAGTTATGAAATTTTACATTTTCCTTTGCTTCCAGTTCTTCAAATAAGCAAAAATAAAAAATAAACACATCGAAATTCTAATGTTTGCAATAATAATTGTCCCATTAGAATCCAGACTATTTGAATTATACAAAAAACTTATTAAAAGTTGAACACAGCATACTAAACAAGTCACCATGATAAATAACAAATTATGTACGCAGCTGGGCTACACATCAAGCTATACATTTCCAGTTTATGGTGATCTCGCATTGTAAACAATATCCAAAATTGTAGCAATGCGAGGTCAGCTTAAACTGGAAATGTATAGCTTGATGTGTAGCCGTGTGTACATGTACAATAAAACTTTATGAAGTTATTAAAAATAGAATTAGCTTAACCAGATACCTAATTATTATTAACCAGTCTTAATATAGTCTGCAATATCGAAACCTAACAATATAACAATAATAAAATATTAAAAAAAAATTAATTAGAGTTACAAGCTTTTTTTATCAGATATCTTTTAATCTTTTAATGACTCACCAATAATTATGTAAGGCTGTGATGTTGCCTCTTTATTCTGTAATGTTTTTAGCCGAAGTTCAATAGACTGACCGATTTCAGCGTCAGATCACATCAGATCTTAAATGTTTGATGAACGCATACCGCGTTTCTGCCTTAGATGATTTACAGCCGCAGCTAGGCTCGGACTTTTTTTTGTTTTTTCTTCTGTTTAATTGCCAAAAATGCTGCAAGATTTTTATCTTCTTCTTTAGGTGCTGAAATAAAAGAATAATTATATAGACCATTCGTTTTTCAGATAGTTCAAGTTTTGAAAGAGTCACATTAAAATAGGTACAAAGGCTTCAAAGGGAAGCCTCCAATCCACAACTGGTTAGAATGGGGGACAAGCAGCTCAAGCCCTCTGCGAGAAGGCCTATGCCCTGTATGCCCAGCTATGGGATGTGTATAGGCTAAAATTTAGCCGCTAAATGAATGAAGAAAAATATACTTACAATCAGCTAGAGAGATTAGATCCTGGCCAAATGCAAATTTTTGATTTTCTATTTCTTAATAATTCCAATATTTAAATTTTTGCAATAATCAAACAAATTATGTGTTTGGTCTCCATAGGCCGCCTCAAAGTCAATGTTCAACTAAAAAACACAAAACAGAACACAATATAATTATTAACATTAAATTGACAAAATATAGCTCAAATTACATGTATATAAAATATAATATTGGGGCAAGCCTTACCAGAGTATAAACTTGCGGTTTATTTCTATTAGCACTGGGTATTCGTTTGTATAAGATTCCAAAGTCTAGTCATTATTATTGTTGTGAAGACGCATTATTCGATATTTGAATGTGTTTTTCCATTTTATTTCCGTCAGCCTCCAAGTTTCTGATGAATTTCGAAGCCACTGTAAATCAACTTCAACATTTTCATCCAGTGTGTTGCTTTGTTGCTATTTAGGAGATGGTGAAGGTGAGGGTGCAGGGCTTTCCTCTTTGTTTCTCTTTCCTTTAATTGACAGAACTCCTAACCGCTGTAGCTGTAAAAAATCAGTAAGTTTGTGAGTGCTACTAAGTGTTCAAAATCAATGGTGCAGGCTGCAAATTTCCTGTACCTACTGACAAATAGCATTCATAGTATACCTACCTAGGTATTATGGTTACATACTGTATGTTTTATCTTACCTGCAAATTTTGGGATGAGATCGGGCTGCTTCCATGTCTTTAAATTCGATCACTTCTTCCATGTGTTCCATTGTGTATAAAGCACTCGCCAGTATTTAAATAGGTATGTAAATAGTTAATTCACTAATATTGGCACCGACCCTAGGCGTGTGGCTTCGCGTATACACCTGTGCAGTTCTTGGAATATAAGACACGCCGGTCAACCTGCACGCCTGCACAGATAGCCATAAGGACCACAGCGTGTTTATCCTAGTCCTACATAATTATTATCGTACGCATTTTGAGTTTTGACACCAGTATTACAATAGCGCTGATAGCGCTCTGTGTTTTGACAAGTCGACCGGCGCGTGAAGACCGCGAAGTTAGTTTACTCTATGAGCAAGTGGGTTAGTGGGGGTTGGAAAAGCGCGGGGAGCGTTGCGTTTTGTTGTCATTACAAAGAGTTATTAGATGTGACCACTGATCTTGTTTTATTTAACTAAGCAGGCTATTTAATCAAACATGTTCGTTGTTAAAAACTATGATTTATATGATTTAATGCTAACAAGTTGCTTGTTACCATGAACTTAAATTATTTTTTGATGTAAAAAAGTTTTGAGGTAAAATCAAACGTGCTATGTTTGATGTAACAAAGACTGTTGAATAAACTGTGCATGTGCGTATTTGTTGATATAAATATAATGAATTTGTTCTGGCAACTATGGTATCTTGTATAAAGTGAACAGATTATTCATTATTCCAAGCATTTTAATCCCAACTAAGAGAAAATGTATCTTAGTTAGTCTGCATTTTTTTCAGTGCAGCTACAAGCTGAACACCGATGTAGAAAGCTTGCTTTATCATAGCAGATTTTACTTTTAGATTTGATTAACTTTATCAATAGAAAATGGACATTTTGTATAACTATAGAGCGACGGATACTAATACCCAATAATTGTATTGTTATCCAATTTCAGTTGTTATGTTTTGTCATTTGGATGTCATACAATTCATACTTTCACCAAATTCATCATGCTCATGCACCGTGACTTATTTATTACAGTTATAATTCTTACACGAATCCTAAAGCAACAATATTTATGAATGAATTGTTGTTCTAAAGCTCCAAAATTAAAAGTTTTGGCTGTTTTCCAAACATGACGTAAGCCAAGTCTGTGATAGCACTGGTAGCAGGCATGTTGTTCACCATCACGTTAATTCACGCTCGCTTTCATACAGGGTTGGCGGAAAATTAGTCCTCCTACCCTTTTCCCTAGATAGGACACATTTTTACACAAAATGTGTTTGCCTTAATTAAAATTCTACACCAGGATGTAGGTTTAAAATTTTACGTCTGCACTAAAAAGTACATGCTATAGCTACTCTTGAGATAAAACCAGTTTTAAGTTTTAAAAGATCTTCTCGTGTACAAGTTTTTATTGACAATTAAGATGTGTAGCTTGTCTCATTCAGCAGCGGGGCTAACACGGGCGTACCCAAGACGTTTGTGGCAAGACATGATAAATTTGATCATGTCTTATAATTTGTCTTAAATGCTAGCACGGTTCAACCATGTGATAAAATCTGAGGCGCGACATGTCTTTCTTGTTGCTAACTTCATAGTGTGACACAGTCAATTTAAAAAATTTAAATGTCTATGATAAGTGAATAAGCGACCAAATAAAATAATACGTTTTTATAGTGCAGGTTCATAAAGTTTTACAACTTTTTAATTTTGTTGTGAATGAATTCACTTTTGACGTACGGACGACAGTCATTATGTAGCATTTGTGACAAAATTGGTGCGCCCATAGTAGCAAATAAGACATAGAATCCCAAATAAACGTCAAGAAGTTATGTCACAAGTCAAGAGATTATCTCACGCCGCCGCCGTGCTAGTATTTGTGACAAAACTGTTTTATCGGCCAAATTGTGATAAAATGTGTGACTTAAGCTATCTCACAGTAGGCCATGCTCGGTGCGCTGAGTAAATCTTAAGAAATTAGGAAATCCCATCATGGCGTTACTGTTAATTAGTTGTTTGTCTAACACAAATGTTGTCTGTTAATTAGTTGTCTGTGTTAGTTATACTGCTTTGTTATACAAATAAATTTTATTTTATCTCTATCTTTGTTATGGATTCAATCGAAGGTATTATGTTACGTTTTAAATCTTTCAATGTCATTCTAAATTCCTACTTTGTCAACGATACCCAGACTCAGATATACCTAGACGTTTCTATAAGACTCTCCCCAACTCTAAATAATTTTCGCCTTGAACCTAAGTTCGACCAAAAAAACATGAGCGCGCATAGCAACGTTACCAACGAACAATCTATTATTTATTCTTGTTTGTTACCTAGCTAATAACATACATCAGATGAGCGAATGACGCCCGTAACACGAGCAAGAAACGGCTAAGTGCGGTTTCCAACTTTTTGTTAGCAGCAAAAAGTGTTGGGGTACATTCGCACTGAGAATAAAACAAAGAGTACAAAGTTTGAAGACCCCTTTTTTTAGCAGATCTTGTATTGAATTCAGAATATCTAAATTCTGGTTATTGTATGTAAGTGAGTTAACGCCACCTTTTTCGACTAAGAAGTGAGCCAAGTGCCTACGGTTCTGATGTCTGCACACTTTTCCAGCTTTCAATATTTTTTCTTTTACATAAAGTACCCTTAACTAAAACCTTTTAAAAAAAAATATCAGTATGGTAACATCATAGCGACCACAAAGTTTAAACTTAATTATTTAATGGTACATCTCAATTGGAGGAGATGTACAATTTTCAAGGTCTCAAATTATTTTGATTTCTGGCATATTTTGTCGGGTCCGAAACCGTTATTTAACTTAATATACAACACGAAAACATTGATTGTCCCATTTTCATTTCATTCAGAAAGTTATAAGTAAACTGAAATAGGTTTTGGCCTTTTCCAGACTACTAAGGATTATTTATTATTCTCTCTCCGTATCTTACTGCGGATTCTGAAATTCTGCCTACATCCTAACTTTAATTAATATTATAAAATGCGAAAATGTGTTAATTTTTTTGTATGTTACGCTTTCACGCTAAAACGACTGAACGGATTTGGATGATATTTGGCAGTTGGGTAGACAATGACCTGGGTTTGGACATAGGCTCCTGGATCGCAGACGAAGTCGCGAGTAACAGCTTGTGTTTAATAATTTGTATCTCAGTCTTTGCGTTTTTTCATCACATGTTATCCTCGTTCTGAGTTTCTGACTGTTATTTTATTAATGATCAGAATTAATATAGTGTCATACTTTTATTGGCTTTTGGCTTGCTATGGACATAATAATGACATCATGTCCTGTGACTTTTGCTCTTTAATAATCGTCACTTCCTATGTAGCATCTTGGATTTCAATAACTTTTAACATCTCTCATGTTTTAATTTATTTACTATTCTATTTTTTTTAATATAATCGACGTGTAAAATTGTTTGAATAAACCTTTTTACGGAAACAAACATCATTATCATAATTGTCATTTAAACTTTTTATTTTTTGGGTCCAAAATCATCAAATCACTTCTCCGCTCTGGTCGGATCGGCAGGGCGTGTCAGACTCTTACTGACTAAAACCCACCCGTGTTCCTTCAGTTGTCTGTACGTTGCCAGGGGCCACGGTAACCCTTTTGGACTTTCCCGCAACCCCGGTAGGCATCGACCCTAGCGACCCCGTCAGTTGTGCTGACACCTCTTTGACGGGCGCTTCGCTCTCTGTCTAAGTTACGGTATGTTCGTAAGAGGGACGGAGAACGAAGCGCTCGTAACGACGGCCGTTCGTAACAATTTTGCTTAGGGAGTAGGCCCCCAGGTCCCTACCAGACGGCGAGTTACCTATTTCTCTCCGACCGCATTTATCGTTTAACCTCACACCTACATTTTGTCGATACATTTCGAGTTCTTCTATCGCATCACAACCTTCATTGGACATACCAACCAAACCGTCCCAAACACCGCTTAATCCTATCCAAAAATTATCACCAAAAAAATAAAGATATTTACCCCAACAGCTGTCCATTATTGAGCGGCTCTGTGTACGGCGGTGACTTGACCTGAGCGAAGGTCACCTTGTCGTTCAGCTCTCCTCGGCTGCCGCGACCCATCAGCGGCAGGTGAATCTGGGTGCCTTTCGACTCCATCTTTAGGCCAGACGTCATCGCTGCATTGACATCGTGTGATTTGGGGCCCTGGAAAGAGGGAGACAGAAGGTTAATAACATGGAAGGTTTTCTTTCGGTGATGGTGAGAATCTTTGAACGTTGTTAAGCTCATGAAGAAAATAACAGGAGCTATTGATCAATCATGTATTTGAAAGTCATTATCATCATCAGTATCACAATTTATTCAGAGTCGGTACAGCATGTCCATAAATCTCTATTAACTGTCATCTCATTAATCATTAACTCAACTCATTATTTTAACAGCCAACCAGTCAGTTTATTATCTTAACAGGTCAATTATATTTATAACAATGTATTTTAATAATTCTGCAAAAACGAAGTTATGTCACTATTTAATAAAAATGTTTTATTAATTATTGTTAAATAACATGTTTTACCATTAAAATATCTAACTAATGATGATGCGATAGTTTCAAAACAAGAAAATGCAAATGATCAAACCCAAAACGACATTTTGATTGATATACTTATTTGCATAATGTACAGGTTAAACATAATTTAAAATAAGCAAGGTTATAAAGACATTTTTTAAATGCATAAAAACCTGAGCACGAAACTTGTAACTTTTTTGACTCCTCGGGTCTTAGGAATCAGATGCACCTTTTTACAATGAACTTTTTTATTCACTTTAAAATAAGCAAAGTTATTTTACCTTGCAAACTGTTTTAAAATTATGCATTAAAAATTAAATGCCTGAGATTGTTACAACGATAAGTAATTCAAATTCAAAATTATAGTAGGTAGATGATTTTAGGCTTAAATTATAATCCACACTCAAATCCAAAAACACTGGTGATTACTGGGGCATCTCCATTAAACTTTTAAGTAATATAATAGACATCGTAGCCCCCTATCTAGCTGTTACTTTTAATAAATGTGTTGACTCAGGAACTTTTCCTGACCTCATGAAGAGTAGTAAAGTCATTCCATTATTTAAATCAGGTAATAAAAATGACGTTGGCAATTTCAGGCCTATTTCTATCTTACCTGCATTTAGTAAAATATTTGAAAAGTTAATACTCAAGCAGTTACTAAGACATTTTAATTTAAATAGCCTCCTTCATACTGAACAATATGGCTTTACAAAAGGTCGTTCGACTACAGATGCGGGTGTTGCTCTGCTGAAACACATATTTAGCGCATGGGAGAACTCGCAAAATGCTATTGGGCTTTTCTGTGATCTCTCCAAAGCCTTTGATTGTGTGCACCATGACACGCTATTGCGTAAACTGCGTCATTACGGTGTGCAAAACGAAGCTCTCGATGTTATAAATTCTTATTTAAGTAATAGGTCCCAATGTGTAGATATTAATGGTGTGAAATCTTCCGGGTTACCAGTTCAGTTAGGTGTACCTCAAGGCTCAATACTGGGTCCATTCTTGTTCTTAGTGTATATCAATGACTTACCATTCTTTTTAAAGGGTATCTGTGAAGTTGTACTGTTTGCAGATGATACCTCTCTTATTTTTAAAGTAGACAGGAACAGACAAGATTTTGACGATGTAAACAGTGCACTCTCAATGGTTACGGATTGGTTTACAACAAATAACTTAGTTCTCAACTCCAAGAAAACGAAATGTATAAAGTTCGCTTTACCGAATGTTAGAAATCTAGGACCCAACATCGTCTTAGATAAAGAAGTGCTTGAAACTGTGGGCTCGGCAGTTTTTCTGGGCATAACAGTAGATGCCAAACTTCAGTGGGGCCCACATATTTCAAGTCTAGCGGGAAGGCTCAGCTCGGCCGCCTACGCTGTCAGGAATGTAAGACAATACACTGACGTTGATACAGCTCGATTAGTCTATTTTAGTTATTTCCATAGCGTTATGTCCTATGGTATTCTGCTGTGGGGCAAAGCCGCTGACATTCAAAATATATTTGTTCTTCAAAAACGAGCTGTCCGAGCAATTTACCAACTAGGTACCAGAGTCTCTCTGAGAGATTTTTTTAAAGATATTGGTATTCTTACAGTGGCATCACAATTCATCTTCGCCAATATCTTATATATTAGGCAAAATATACACGTATACACTAAAAACAGTGATATCCACAATATCAACACCAGAAATAAAGACAAATTACGAGCTCCTTTTCACCGGCTTCATAAGGTTCATAACTCATTTGTTGGGCTTGGTATAACCTTTTATAACAAGCTACCCACTTCTCTGCTAGATTTGCCTTTTAATGCGTTTAAAGCTAAAGTAAAATCCAACCTTTGTTCAAAGGCATATTATTCTATCAATGACTACTTAAGCGATAAGAATAGTTGGTCGCTGTGATTAACTCAAGACAATGTTTATGTTCTTTCTCCAGAATTAGCTTACCTACTGACAGGTTATATGAGTTTATAGAATGTTTAATTTATTTGACTTTATTATACAATTTATTTTATTTTTATTTATTGTTGACATGATCTACTCATTACAATGTTTTCGTATGAGTTGTATTGCAATATGTGATTAGCTAGCGACCTCGACAGTAGATTATATATTATTCTTGCCTAACTGTTGATCTATTTTTTATTTATTTTTACTTCAATGGTCCTAGTTTATCATATCTAATTATGTGACTTCGAGTTACAGCTTTATTAGCTATATGTAAGCGCGCACGCCCTTTATGCCTGGAGGCTTTATAATTCGGGTATTAAGTTCTGTTTCCGTTTTTAGTTTTTATTTTTGCTTGAGTTTAGATTTCGATATTTTTTTTTGTTGGTACATTGGCGCGTGCTAGCTGTCATTATGGCATATATTTTATTGAATGTTTTGTGTTGAGTAATGTAAATTATTTGCATACTATTGTATAGAATCAAGTTTTTTTTCTAACTGAACAGACAGCTGTGCTGCTGGGGAGTTTGTTGCGCCACTTCTTCTCTCCAGCAAAAGCACTAGGAAGTGGTGAAGGGCGGGCGTTTTTGGGGGACTGTCTTATGTAATTTTGACGTTCGAAAAGTGCTGATTCTCAGCCTAATTTGAATAAATGACTTTTGAATTTTGAATTTTGAATTTTAATATTATCGAATCGACAATTTGAAATCGGGCTAGGCTTAACATTGATAAATTAAAGGTATACGAGTACATTTTCCTTATTCAAGATAAAAACGGTATAATATAAATAAGCTAAATCATTATTGCGCCCCAGAGAAATAAACTGATCATTATGAAGTGAACAAATCTGAAGAAAATCTAGACATGAACTGGTGAATGATGGTAGCTGAAAATCGACCAGCCTTTTTAACTGCATAAGAAAAGTAATAACTTGAGCAGAGGCTTGTATCGTCAACTGGGTGGATAACGACTGCCAACCAAAGTGAAGAAGATTGATTCTATTCAGACATCACAAAATCTTCTAACATTCGCAAAAAGTGAAGCGGCGTTTTGGCAACCTAATTATATTCTTCTATATTTTTTCAACAATCTTATAAGACATGAATGAAAGTAACTAAACTACAGTATAAAGTAACGAATTAAACTTAAATAATCATTATTTGACACCAGTATCGTGATTGTCTTGCGTTTCCAAAAAACCCGCCCCAAGCTTCCGATTACATTTTAGTTTTCGTATGCAGTATGTTACATCTTTATTATTTATTTGTTTTCGCAATGTTTCTATTTTTATTCTGTCTTTTTTAACTTGACGTTAAGCATGCCGTCTCTATACTGTGTTGACAGGTCTCAAGTTTGCACAGTTTGCACATATTTTTCTTCGTCAGACTCCATGTTTGACATCCATTTATGTCATGATGGGTAAAATATATGAACTCGTGTATTTTACCCATCATGACATAAAAGGGACAAATATAAAATATTTGTTCCTTAGCTTATTGGTACCCACAGTGTGGTACCTACTTACACAAGAGTGGTACTTGAGGGTATTTGACAATTTCCTTAAGGGACCAATTTCTTTTCCATGCTAGCTATACTCTGTTGTTTATTTCTTTTGTTGTAAGGTCGTTTGGTGATATTATCTGTCTGAGGTATGTATATTCATCGACATTGGCAACCCAAACAACAATTTAAATGGAGAAAAAAGATGTGAGAAGATTATTATAATCTTCTCACATCTTTTTTCTCCATTTTGAAATTTTTCATTTTGAAAGCAAAAATTGCACATGAAGGGTTCCGTACGACCATACAATAATTAGCAAAAATGCCGAAAAAAACACGTTTTTTTATCATAGTGGCTATAGAAATATACAATCTGTGAAAGTGTCAACTGTCTACCTATTACGGTTCATGAGATACATGCCCCTGATAGACAGACGAACAGCGGAGGTTTAGTAACAGCACAGATTAAGGTCCCGTTTGGCACCCATCGGGTACGGAACTCTAAAAAGACCTTTTTTCATCACAATGATACGAAAGTACACACAGTGACATATCAAGTTATAGGTACCAACATTTCCACTGACCTGACTTTCTTCTGACCGTGGCCGTTAAAGTCTCAAGGTTTATGACTCCCATTGGGTTAATCAGTTACAATTAGAGCCAAAAGCACCCAAAAGCCTAAGTTAAAACCGCGTTCATTTGACACAGGTGCTGTTAAAAGTTGATGAAACCGCACATTTTAGTGACAGTCCTTTGCCAGTGTTGCAAAACCCTCTTTATTTTAACGTTGGATGATCTCCAAAATGTTTAATCTACATATTTTGTGTTTTCTTTAGTCATCACCGTCAATAGAGCAGTGATAACCTAGTGGTGTGCCTGTCAAACTTCCAGGTCATAGGTCTCGAGTTCGAACCCAAAGCAGGCACCGCTGACTTTTCGGATTCATGTGCGTGTTGTATAACTATCACTTGCTTCAAAAAACGGTGAAGAAAAACATCGTGAGGAAACTGGCATGCCTGAGAGATATTTCTCGACGGCATGTGAAGCCAAGACAGAGCCCCATGGGCGGCTTTAAAACTCTTACATCAGGTTAGTCACTAACCACATGAAAAGATGAAGACCGTCAAATTGTATACTAACTGTGACGCAATTCGTGTGGGATAAACATTGACCGCGACATTTGTCAGACGTAGGAAGACTATCGACTTTCTTTCGCATGACGTCACACTAACAGAATTGAACAACAAAACGGATCGGACAAACATAGAGCTCGTTTGATTTATTGATAGGGTTACAGTGGCCATTCCATTTTTATATTGCTGAAACAGAACAGATTCCAACAAAGAATAACGTTCAGAGAAACCCTTTAAAATGATAAATGATTGCATGAAATTGGACATTCTATGGTTTGAAGTATTTTGGACCTATTTTTTATTAAATATATCCAATTATGACGATAAACGATTACGTGACTTGTCTTATTAGACAACAATCCAGTTTATACCAACCACACATCGATAAAGCAGCTCATCATCAACGGAAACATAGAGGAAATACTTGGAAAAGTACCGGACAATAGTAATAGCACTAAAAGGTCTACAAACAAGCCACAACAACACCGAAAAATAGAAGTGGAAGCCAAACAAATCAATTAACCGAATCATTGTGGTCACTCTCAACGGTACAAACAAAATTTTCACGACGACGGTTTTATTTATAGTTTGGACTGTAATTTTTGTATTTTTTTCCAACAATTACAAGTGTATTGACAGAAAGTAGGGGCTCACAAAAGGAATAGACTAAGCAACATAAGCTAAGGCATAAACGCATCAAAATCTAGCGGTCGAGTCAATTTTATCGTAAACAGCACGCGTTACTGCAATATTTTTATTTTTATCAGTGTTTACGAGAGTGATATATTTTGTATCTCGGTTAGTGCATTCAATTGTAAGTACTTCTGGATTCACACTTTAGTTTTCCGTTAGGCCTTAAAATATGCATGTAACACCCACGCCAACGCCAGCTCGCTGGCGAGAGGCTATTTCGGGTACGGAAAAATGTATTACGTTATTCATGTTACGACTAGGAAATGAAAATTCAGTTATTTACTTTCGTATAAGATTAATGAGTTAGCGAGCCCCGTTTAATTTTGTTCTAAATATTCAACACTTAGATACAACATTTTGTTTAGTAAAAAATCGGACGTATCAAATACCGATTCTTCAAGTAGCTACCGACGAGTATTTTCCAAAACTACGATTCGTTAATGGTTCGTTTCAAGGCTAAGTAAGTACGCGTGGACTAACGGTGTACGTCATTGGCCACAAACCCCCTTATTACTTAGTTAAAGTTGTTTGTATAACATTTTACGTTGTTTGTATACCATTTCATAATATTTATTTATATAATATCATGATTATAAGTTTCTACAACTATAGCGTTTGACAGGTTAATTATTTTTTCAGTAACTGCTTACACACTGAAGAATTCAGAGATTCGGATCATGTTCATCTTCATCTTAGAATGACCAATTACAACCTCAAATTAGATCGTCAGAAAATTACCTATGCTTTCTATCAACAACCAAACAAATGATTTATTTTAATATACATAATCAATTAATCATACATAATCAGCCTATTATTGTTCCCACTGCTGGGACACAGGCCTCCTCTCTGTGTGAGGAGTGGGCTGTAATCCACCACGCGGGCCCAGTGCGGTTTGGTAGATGTCACATGTCTTCGAATTTTTAGTTCTAAGACATGCCGGTTTCCTCACGATATTTTCCTTCACCGTTTTGAAAGCAGTGGTGATGAAATTATTTACACAATTTTATAAACAAATTTTACTGTGTATATTGGAATTTGCAGTATCTATGTCTAGCGCTCTCTCAAAAAGTATATTATAATTCTACCTATAACATCAGGCGTAGGTATAAGGTCAGTTTCCAAACCTCCCTAACAACAATATCTAGAGGAAAATCCATAGTAAAATATCCTGCTAATATCACGTATGATATTCAATGAAATTGTCGGGAGCAAGTACTTAGTATTCATAGCACGACGCAAGGTGACACGCTAGAGAGCTTTGAAAAACGATGGCGATCAATCAATTTTTATGATGTTCATCTATGATCATTGGAGACTGTTCTTTGGACTTTTATTACTTTATTGTGTGAGCTTTATTGATATCGACGATTATTCGATTGCTGTTAGGGAAAGTAGTGTTGCCTTTGAAAATTGTCACGTTCAAAGAGATATGTATTGGCAAGTGAAACGATGATTCCTTTAATCAGTAAAATGCCTGAGTCCTCTTCAAATTTAGGGTATAGCGCTTGGGTTATTTCAATGCTTAGGATCAAGTCTAAACTGGATTTGTAGCTAACGACCTATCTCGTGATATGATCAAGCCAATCCCGAGGCACATTACAACAGATTTTAATTTTAACAACTCATGCAATTTCCTGTTACCAAAAGTTAAATATAATTTTAAGACAATCATTATAAATCAAGTTGTTGGTCTCTGCTATAATTTTTATTTACGTGGTAAAACTGGTTTCCAATACCAACAAGTTTTTTATTCAATGACCGGGTTATCAGAAGGTCGTCCTTGAACCTCTTTTAATAATAATGTTTGAATGAGAAGTCTCTCAGGTGCAAGTCATACTGATGCACGATGACACGAGCAATTTATAGCATTGAAAGAAGCAAACCATGGAGTATAAGAGGAAAGAGACGACAACGACGAAGATAACAAGGCCCTAATGATTAAAACATCTTGGGATTACGACTGGTACGTGGACAGCATTACTAGACGAAGAGACTTGCCTGTTTTTCCGCTCTTACTTTTGGTAAACGACCTACCTATTGAGCAGAGGACAATGACAGATATAATACTCGTAGTAATAATAAAAAATAAGTTTAAAAACTAAAATCCGACTATTCAAAAATCACGCTCTTAAAAGTATGAAACAAGAAAATATTTCGGACAGAAATCTTGACATTGGTACAAAAATGGTCAAGGTAAAGCCGTCGTCACATGCCCTTATTTTGTAGCCGACAGGCATGCGACTACGGCTTTCCCTTGATTATTTTTGTACATACTATGTCTAGATTTCTGTCCGAAATATTATCTTGTTTCATGCTTTTAAGAGCGTGATTTTTTAATAGTCGGGTTTTTTGTTTAGGTTTAACTGTATAATAGGTATTCATTTTACAGCCGCGCCGTACGTTGCAGTCTCACTTTTGCATGTTTTTAACAATTTAAACATATTTATTTACTTAGATAATATGATATATACGGGGTGTCCGGGACATCGACGCGAAGCCGGTTACCATGGATTCAGTGCATGGTTCTGAACCCCCCTGCGGTGAAATTTTTCGTCATTATTTAATAAAAATCTGCTGTTCCATACATTTGGCCGCGTAGGTATTGCACTTGTCTATGAAACAGCTGTTTTTTTTTTTATAACCGACGAAAAATTTCAACGCAGGGGGGTTCAGAACCATGTACTGAATCCATGGTAACTGGCTTCGCGTCGATGTCCCTGCCACCCTGTATACATATTTGTAATGTGCTCGTCAAGCCCTTTCATTTGATACCCTACATGGTATATATTTTTTTTTTTCTTTCGTCACTTTATGTACTCTAGAGGGCGCCATATTGAATTTAATATAACTTCACATAGCCTATAACCAGCGAACAATCAGGACGCTTTCAACGATATCTCATTCGTCAAACTATGATCAGTAGCTTAGAAGTTATGAGGTTACAGATGAACATACATACTTACATACATACATACATACATACTTACATACATACATACCGGTCAAAATCATAACCCTCCTTATTGCTTCGCCGAAGTCGGGTAAAAAATAAGCTACATCACTGCTCTTTTGATTTAGTTCAATTAATAGATAACTTTTAACAGTAACATTATTTTCAAGTTTTTTTTTATTGACTCTCGTTCTCTGAAAATGGTAAAATCAATTTTGTTATTGGAAAATTGGTCTTGAACCAATACTTACATAGAACGGCACGCGGTTCCATGTTCCTTCCTTTTCATATAAATCGTGCCTAACGTTCAGCCTTGCCTGACTGCCCGAACAAACGAAATTGGTTTTGTGCATAAATAATGTCTGCTTTATCGTTTTCCGATAAAAACATACACAGAATTCATGTTCACATAGGAACTATTCTAGAGATCATTAGCCTTTTGGACTTAGTGAACAATCATTATTAGATAGTTATCACTTCCTATACTAAATTAGCATTGAACACCTGTGCTATATACAAAGAAAAGCGTAGGTAGACACCTGTGTAGTTTAACAGGATTACCTACACTGATAAAT
The DNA here is from genome assembly GCA_948150665.1 of Conistra vaccinii. Taxonomy (NCBI): domain Eukaryota; kingdom Metazoa; phylum Arthropoda; class Insecta; order Lepidoptera; family Noctuidae; genus Conistra; species Conistra vaccinii. Next base: position 23,549,533 of record OX411320.1, on the reverse strand, counting down.
TGTGTAATCTATGACAGAAACAAGATCATGAAGATTATATTGTACATAATTGTAAGAAAACAACAGAAAACTAGACAAAACTAGACAAAATTAAGGACTATAAAACGTTTATAAATGCAATATCAAAGAACTTGTGGATACAACGAAACTGATGGTCAATTCAACCGATTGGTCAACAACTCCACCGATGCAGTTAATTCGATTGCGCTAGCCAGTCCTACCCACACTGTTTTTATACGTGGGCTTTGCTAATCAATTACAGATGTTTTGATTTTTATCACTTCACAGTATTTTATCAACAATTCCAGTACCATTTGGAAGAATATTGTTATTGTAAAGATCAATCAACCAATGAAAAAGAGAACTACTGTAGCTACGCCACATAGGCATGAAAATATTAGGAAAACTAATAACGTCATGAAAGCTTTGAAATGTTCTTCCAATTAGGCTTGGAGACACTTTAGTGAATGACGCTCATTCTTTGTATTGTAGACTTGTCGCGTCATAGTCATGAGGACTAGGGGAGACTTGTAAGAGAGGCGTAGAAAGCATTTTTCATTGTTCATATCTACGACGCAGACGGGTTGTAACAAACATAGGCTAATGGAAATAATTATGAAATGTTTTGTTAGTGAAAAAATGTAATGTTCTATCGTAGTTAAATAAGAGCATAATGTATTGTGTTGGATAACGATTTGAAGAAGAAAGTAGTTAAACAAAATACAAATTTTCTCGTTTACTGAAATTCACTATGTTGTACTATCCAAGTTGAAGCCAATGTTAATTTTTTCTTGTGAAAACATGAGAAATATCAGACTTGCAGCCTTAGCCGGAATGATACAACTTTTAACTCAAAAGACCTTTTGTTTTTTTATTAGCTACTTAAATAGTAAATCATCATTGATATCACCAATACAATTAAAATCATCATCATCATAAACGATCGAATCAAACCGAGGTAACATTCATCAGTAGGAACATTAACGGGAGCTTGATGAGAATCGTGTTTACCAGAATCGATAAGAAATAAATGAACGACTGTGTCAGTAGGTAGAAAGATAACGTTATCGTACACAGCCTTTCTTTGTTTAAAATCTGATAAAGACACAAATTACCAAAGGTCGACGATGATTAACCTGATTTTAGATTCTTGAAAGCGTTCCTCTTTATGGAAATTCAATGAAAGGAAACTCTGAGAAATAAATTACAGAAAATGAGATCACTACAGGATAAAAGCTTCTATTTGAACTATATTAATAATATTTTCCACAAAAAGCTCAGTTTATAAGATCAGGCTGTATTCTTCATAATGATCAAAGAAAAGATTGACCTTTCCAATAAAGATGTCCTTCAAAATCATAAATAAAAAAATCAAAGACGTGATAAATTTTAGCAGATTGTCATGTTTGTTATTTATTAACTAAGATAAAGTTATGTTTATTAATAGACGAGGTGAGAAGAATATTAAACAATCAACTGAGTATGCTGCACATGATAAAGTATTACGTAAGGAAGTGTTAGATAATACATCTGTGTGATCTAATAGTTTGCATAATGTTGATACTGCTGAATAACATAGTCAAATGGAAGATAAACCAAATAAACGAAATTAATACGAGTACAATAGACAGAACAGAATATTGTGGCCATTACTAGGCAGCAAAAAAACCTTCATTGATATTAACAATAACGATGAATTAAAACAAACTAACAACATCAAGGTAGAAGTTAGACCCAAAATTGCTGTAAAAACTAACTTTAAAACGATTCTATTCACTATTCTGGACTGGACACATGTTAAGAGAGGAAAAAGGGAAATGGACCAAATTAATAACAGAGTGGTACCCAAGGGATGGAAAAAGGAGCAAAGGACGACAAGCGAAACGTTGGGAAGACGACGTCAAAAGAGTAGCTGGTCCAGAGTGGATTCAGAGGGCGAGAGACAGAGAGAGATGGAAATCTTTAGAGGAGGCCTTTGTCGAAGGACAAGCTGTATAGGAAATAAATAAGTACACCGAACGTCGATATTTAAGAAAAGTTTAGTAGGTATAATATAACATAAAATCATTTTAGAAACTTTGTAGAACCAGCAATAAAGGCTTATTTTATTTTTTATTTATTTTATTCACTATTCTAAGCGATTCAGACGATTCGCCTCCTGAAAAGCTTGCTGAACTAAAATACCGTTAGCATTTCACGAATAGTTTGATGGCAGTAACTTTGCGCAGACTTAGTTTGGAAAGTAAACTCACATCTGTTTCTCTTACTGAAATTACTAAAATGTAAACATTGAGTTTAAAAATTCTTTCTACCTGTTTTGCCCTTGATCTTGTTACGAAAATAGTCCGACTGTACAATTCTTTGCGTTTTCTAAGAGCTTTAAGATATTTCTTTAAAGAAATTTGTAGGTTCGAGACCGTATTAGCTACTATTCGGTGGATAAGCATATCAGACAATATTTATATTAAATTGTACCGCTATCAGCCATCAGTCTGCCAAGCTTGTGTGCTACGGCATCTCGCGGAGACATTAATATTGTGGCTTGGCGACCTTCACACTGTTTTTAAATCCAATATTTTTGTAACAGACGTTATAGGTATCTAGAACATGGGACACTAATCAGATCACAATCTGTATTTTAAGGAATGTTGACAAATTAATGGCTATAAAATGTATTATTTTATTTAAGAATATTACCAAGTTAAAGAGTATATTTTAGCGTATGGGAATAACAATACAATGATTGATCGCTATGATTCGCAGAACCGGGCCTGCAAACGATTTATGAAGGTACTATTTATAATGTTCCAGCAATTTCTATTAGCATCCATCATATTATTATGTTTGTAAGACTTCAGTGAGTAGTTCGAAGAAAAATTAGTTTGAATAATTAAACGCAGCTGGTAACTTACTTTATTAAATAAATATAATTGAATGTCTCAAAGTCAATAGAAGAACTTGCATTGCTTGAGCAATGCAAGTTCTTCTATTGTTTGACTTCAGTCACATTGAATATCAAAAGAGAGATATAGAGGATGGGCGTTTTGGTACCCGAAAACTTATAACAATCAATAATAGTATAATTATTACTGTCGCGGCCTGCAAAAATGTGGACCGAAGCACACACGTAGTAAGTCCATCAATGTCTCGTTGTGGCTAAGGCTTTTATAGTACTTTTCTGAAATAATGTGCGGAGATTCAAACTAAGTAAATCCTACTTATTCCTTGTTATACTTATACTTTATCCCGGTAGTACGTTCCCGTGGGATAATTTCCGACCTCCACGCGCTCGAAGCCGCTGACGAAAGCTAGTTGATTATAAATTCCAGAATCAAAAATATCAATGTTAAAAGTTGTATATCTTCGAACGGGGCTGCGAATTGAGACTATCCCTTTTAACGACTATTGTTCTACATAATTAGACCTTTAAAACTGTATGTAAATTATTTTTATTAGTTGCCCTTGGTTTTCGGGTACCAGCTTCCATTTTTTGCCTATTCTCCTTTATAGTGTAGGTGTGTAGAGTTCCTAGAGTATTAAAAAAATATATAAATGTTAAATATCAAACCACTATTGATTGTACACTGACACAGTGACCCATATTTCTAAAATATTGCTCGGGCACTCCCTGTGTTTTCCCGCTGCATTGGAGTAAACAACATGAAGAGCAGAAACGGAACAAATATTATTAATAATTGTAATGAAAATAATAAATTTTATGCTAGATCAATAGGGACCTTTGGAATCAAGCCAAGATGCTTTAGCATAAAAACAATGCTACCAGACAATTTAGTATATCCAAATCTGAACCAAATACGTACGAGAATACAATTTGCGTACGCATGCGTACGGAGTAACTTAATAGTATATTTTATATTATTGAACACAGCTAATCTCTGGCATGTACCAACAATTTGAATTCAATTAATTTTCTGTATAAAGCTCCTAATATTCCAAGAGCTGACACGAAATCAGTAAATTCTTACAAATTGTGTCAAATTTTGCGTGCGAGACCTGAATAAGCCCATATTAGTATAATTTTACCCCAAAATACTAAAAGGCCGTCTGGCGTGAGTTTATGTATGTATATTTATTCCAAAATACTTTTGCCACGTACAAATATAATGAAATAAACCCTAGAATGGCTGCTACATACAGTGCCGCGGCATGCCCGGCCATGCCGCCCAAAGCCGCAGAAAGAAACGCAAAGAAAATGAAGGCGCAAAAGCCGGAGGCACGTAGCGCGCGGCAAAAGCCCTGTGTGTAGGAGCCAGAAGAGTTCACATTTACCAATAAACGTACGTCATAATACTAAGAACAGTAATATACTGTTTTCCCAAAAGTATAATAATAAGCCTCAGGTTCTGCACAGACTTAGTTTCCTAAGAATCTTGTAAATTAAACCACATTGTTGAATATTACAGAATTATATTGCGCACGTTTTAACCGTGATTTAGTAAGCAAAGGTAAAATAGGATTACCTATTTTAAACGAAGTACGTGAAACAAAACTTATTGGATTATGCCGTCGAGTACTACGCTATCCATATTTTTCGTCGAAATATTCTCTGGCTTGAAAATAGCCTGTAGTTCACAAGGCGTTTTTTTTGTTGCAATCATTGACATAATTTATCTAATATACGCAAGATCTTTAATTTTTGAAAGACATGTCATTTCATTTCTTGTTAACCAACTTTAAAATGTAAAATATTAACAACTTACGTATTTTCAAAACATCGAATCAGAAAACCAAGTCCTGATTGTTGTAATTATCATCATTTCAAAGTATCAGTAATCAAAATAATCCCCATTCCAACACATGTTGATAGGTGATATGATAAGTCGGTCACTATTTCATATTTGCATACGATAAAACAAAAGCATTTTACAAAATATAAGTATTGGATATTTCAAAACAATTTGTATCAGTCAATGGTATTTGAATTTTCCAATATATCTAAACAAAACTTAACTAAGCCAACATTTGGTGCCTTTATCGTTCGCCTTTCGAGCGAAAATTATTTCAAACCAAAGGAATTCTATTGAAATAAGTCTAATTCATCAGGCCAACAATAAAATGAAACCTTCAAACTACGACCTCTGCGTGTCATTGCTCCTAACTGAACAAGAGAGCACGTTGCTCAATAGCTAAAAAACAGTTAAATACTCAAAATGTAGGTTTTCATACAACAGGTCAATTTTACCGTTAACTTTCTTGACGTGAACTAAAAGAAATACAATGGGTAAGCTATTTGTCGTTATTGTGTTCAGTTCAACTTACAAAATTTTAGATTAAAAATAACAGCAGACACGGGAATTCTGAATTAACCAATGAAACAACATTTTCTGAGTTTTCTTTCTAAACATAAAACTCAAACAAAAAAAAAAAAACTTGTCGCAAGGACCTGCACATTCTAAAACGGAAAGCTCTGATCATAAATTTGCAGACTGACAAAAAACAAAGTATGTAGTTATGTACATCTAAACGATTCAAATCGGATGCTGAACGAAACTTTTGATAGCGATATCTCTCTCTATACAAGGTGGAGACGACAATACAACAAAAAATTTAACGGCGTGTCCCTAATGACGTCCCCATTCTGTATTCAAAAATTCAATTGATAATATTCAATAGTTTAGTCAATATAGCTCAGCAAAATCCATAGTCGGCTCGGGTTATTTATTTTATCTTTCGTTTATCCACCCCAAAAATCCATCCTAAGGTTGATATTCGGAAACATATGCCCGAGAATCCAAGCTAGGCCTAGTTCGTTAAACGGAATTTATAGACTTAGGGTGGATCCGGCATACATTACATTTAATTTGTTTGAAAATCTCATTTTTTTATTTCGAAGCTAGGATTTTTTTGACAGTTCCAAAATACTCTCATGCATTAGTAGTGCCAGTATTTTCATTTATTGTTGTATTGTAGTCTCCACATTGTATATGCATCAGTAATTCATGAGAATCGATGCATTTGTATTCTGTTATGTGCATTATACATTATGTGTATAATGTGTATCTTCGGTATTCTTTAGACTTACCTAAGTAGCAGAGAGATATTTTCTTTTATCAATTACTTCGATTTTTATTCCATTCCTAAGACAAACTACCATTACTGAATCTAGTAGTTCGTAATATACAGTTTGTTCAAGTACTTCTATTGTAACATAACTATATAATTTTAACCCTCTTCTTTGAACCATAGCAAAGAATCAACTATGACAAAAGCACAATTACTTTAGTTAAGGAGCTTAAATGGTTAATACGCTCCCAAGATAAAAAAAAAAACAATTTAGGCCAGCAGACATTGAACCCACGTCTCCATTAACGCTA